>JAWNPJ010000095.1:0-1200000 GCA_035047585.1 Drosophila monieri | reverse complement strand
TCGCTTTTCCTCTCAGTTTTCCTCCAGTTTGTATTTATACCCGGTACTTGAAGAGTCCAAGGGTATAATGTACTTGTTAGACTTTATGCAACATAGAAAAGGAATCATCACTCATCATAGAGTATATATGTATTCCGGATTAGCCAAGTCCATTTAATTCTGTCCTTCTATACGTCAAGATACAAGTTTAAATCTTAACATAATTTTCATATAAAGAGAGCGGTTGGAAGATATGGGCACCGGGTATCAAATAGTCGAGAAACTCATCCTAGTCGCCCATTCTTGTATTTTTTGGTCGTGTTTGCTGTCTACACTTTGGCGGCGTGAACGGAAACTAACGAAAAGTGGCCAAGAAAAGGCAAGAAAACAATTGAAGCTCGTAATTTCAAGTTGAATTGATATTGTTTTTCCTGCCAGTCCTCCCCAGGCCCCCATCCACCTGGCACCTTCCTCCTAGTTGTTGGTGCTATTGTTTTCCTTAAATGTTATTCTTGTTTTGTTTGAGCAACAAAGTAAACCGAACCGAAGGAAATGCCCAAACACAAAAAGTGAGCAGGATAAAAGGGCGATAACAATGTATCAAAAAACAATAACTTCAATTAGTATCTATGTATCTGTGCAGTCCTGTTTCTTTGTATCTGTGTGTTGTATCTGTAAAGGGTCCTTCACCGTGGGCCAAATTAATTTCCTTTCTGCGCTCGAGTGAAACTTTTCTGGCCACCCTTGATTATGTTAACACAAGCAAAACTGATTAAAACATTCCCTCTGATTAGAGGCCTATGCCTCATCTTGGCTCTTTAGAAATTTTCGAAATGAGCCAGGAAGCCGGAACCTGGAACCAGGAGGGATTTGACCGTATCCTGCCATTGAATTTATGACGGCTAACAGTGGGCGGCCACTGAATAAATCAGCCCGGGCTTTTCACAAACAGTTAGCAACTCCCAGAGGCCACATTCCTTATTGAGCAAATAATGAAAACAAATGTCGGGCATATGACACTAAATGCAATAATGTTGATCCCGATTCTGATCCAGATCCCGGGGTGGCTGGGCGCAATTTAATTTATCGACATTTGTCGTTAACAGCCACGGCAGTGAGACTTTGACATTTTATTGCTCTCCAGGCCAAGTTACAATGTTCTAGATTGTCCTTCTTTTTATATATACTGGCAATATTTTCCCATTTTCATTTCCAGCTTTTCCCACTTTTCCCTCTGTCACTTAATTTGTCAAACTGCTCAGCCGGGTTAATTGTTTATTTGTGTGTTCTTATTGACAAGCGGCATTTGTTCATTAGATTCAGTTCTTTATTTTTCATCCATTTTTCCACTTTTGTTGTGGCTTTTAACAAATGGATTTTCTCGTCCAACACAAGTCTTCAATGTCTTCAATCAGCAATCTCAAAGTTGTTATCGTTTCTTGAAAAGTATGTGGCCGTATTGGTATTTTATGTCCTTCCACCACAAAGGACTCCAGGGCAAAATCACATCCTTCGAATATTATCTAGTGGCCTGTTGCACGGAGCTAACCACACCCATCCTGCTCGCGACACCGGCTCTGGCCATTAAAGGAAAAACTGAAAGACATAAATTCCAGGTCTAATGTCTGCCAGGAACATTCCCATCGACGTTGACATGTAGAATGCGTGTATGCAGGCAAGGACACTGAACACAGGACATAGGACATAGGACACTCGACAGTGAACCCACATATGCCACATCTGAAGAAACTTTACTTTGTTTATTGTCCTGGGCAGCTGCTGGAAAAGCAAAACCCCCAGAAAAACACTATCTGAGCTAAGCCAAGAAAAAATGTGAGAAAAACTTGTGCACAGGATTTGTTTGAGACTTGCCACAAGGATTGGAATTAAAGCTGAGGAACATGTATCTCTGTGGGACTAACAATTGGTCCGTTCCATAAAAGATACTCAATCGATGACGGAACATGAAAACCAAACAAAAGTTAAGTCCGGAAAACTTGCCCAGTTTGGACAGCTGGAAATTGTGAGAAAAACCAAATGAATTGCCTTCATCGTGCAGGTGAATTAATGTCTTGGCTCTGATTTTCGTCCTTTTTTTTGGCCGCAATAACAAAAATGCCGCAAACTTTTTGCCCGGCACGCCTCTGTTCATCTAAGTAATTGAACTTTTATCAAGAAACTGCACGCAGCCAGGCAGACCTACGGGAAAATCAGGGAGTGGAGTGAACAGCCAGGAGGTAGTTCCGCCAACTATGGCAGACAGGACCGCAACAAGAAAAGCACATTATGCTTCTTGTTGACAAAGGCCACTTGGACATCTGGATGAGCACAAATTGGCGAATAACTACTGAGACGTGAATGGAAAGCGTTGAAGTCCACAAGACTTCTGGCAGGTGATGTCAATAGATTTTTGAAAGGAAATAAATTATGTGTAGTCTTTTCTAAGTTGGTATTAATATTTTTGAAACTCCTCTTCATATTTTTAGGCTTCAAAAAATTGGGATATATTTGTCAAAATTATAGCACAAAAATTCAAGTTTTAGAATATTTCCACATACTCCTTCGGAGGGCGAATTCCAAAAATGCCAAACATTCAGTTACAATCCTCCGATGGTGAGGTCTTCAACATCGACTCGGAAACGGCCAAGTGCTCGAGCACCATCAGAAATCTCATTGAGGATTGCGGCCTGGAATCGGAAGAGAACCCACTTATTCCCCTGCCCAATGTCAACTCCACGATCCTGAGCAAGGTCCTGATATGGGCCAATCATCACAAGGCCGAGGAAGCGGAAAAGAGTGAAGAAAATTCTGGAAAAATCGAAGCGTCAGCGGTGGTTAGGCCATCGGATGTGATCAGTGCCTGGGATGCAGAGTTTTTGGCTGTGGATCAGGGGACTCTGTTCGAGCTAATCCTGGCGGCCAACTATTTGGACATCAGGGAGTTGCTAAGTGTGGCCTGCATGACGGTGGCCAATATGATAAAAGGACACACAGCCGAAGAGATCCGTCAGACCTTTCACATTCCCAACGACTTTTCGCCCTCCGAAGAGGAACTATTGCACAAGGATAGGGCCGACGAGCCAGTGATTCCAGAAGTGGAGTCGAGTTACGGAGAACTATAGAAACTATTCATTGATTTTCTATTAAAAATGATACCTTTCCAAAACTTTCACTTTTTAAGCTTAACAGGGGAAGCTCTAATTTTAAGTTTATGGTTGGATTTGCTTATGGACTTTTAAAATATTATTCAAATAACAACAAATAGTAATAACTAAGACTGAGCCGGGTCTTTTTGGAAATCCATTTCCATTTCCACTCGCATTGGACCACCGCATGGCCAAAACTTTCGATTGGAAAAGTTTTCCATGTGTATGATATGGGATGGGATATGGTGGCGGAAAAGTTTGCTCGACTTTCACTCACCTGGTCAACATATTGGCACGATTGACGGCCACCTCGGCCTCCACTCGGAACCGGTCCTGAGCGTACCGGTCGACCACACCCTCTCCCAGATTCAACGACGTCCCAGCCACACAGTTGGAGCCCATTAGATGCTGTTGCTCGATGTACTGCAGGAATTTGGACACCAGATCAATCTTGCTATCCCGGACATTTATCACATCGGCGGTAATCTGATTGGACTCCATATTCTCGCTGTCCTCCACATCGCCGATGACCAGCTGCTTGGTCTTGTCATCGATCTGCACATCGGGGGGATAGCCGTCGTCCATGGTAACTTCGGAGGTGTCCAATATGGAATCGCCGGGGTCATCGCCGGCATCTCCACCGCTATCGAAGCTAATTTGCTTGATTTCCATGCTGGCTGCCTGGGATCTGGCCTCCGCCTCTGGTTGGTTGTCGTTCCTGGGATTATCCTCGTCCAGCCACTCGGTGGTCGTCTCGTTTGTAAGCCGCAGTTGGCCAAAGAGCTTACCATCTACCTCGTCGTCGAGGTCCAGGACATTGGTTTCATAATCCGAGTCGGAAGAAGACGAGGTGGAAGAGAAGGCTTTTTGGGAATTGGTACCCACTTTGTTCCACGTTCCATTTACGGGCTGAAGTCGAACGACTTTCGGCCTGGCTGTGGTTGATAAAAGGTCCACTTCATCCTCATTGTCCTCGTCATCGTCCTCGTCGTCGTCGTCGCCGTCGTCATCGACATTGACATCCTCCTCCATATTGACCTCTTGGTGGCCATCTGCCTCCTCATCCTCAGGCTCTTCCGCCTCCGCTTGATAATTGGCTCCATCACGCACAAAATGCCGATTTGTGGGGGGCGTGGCAAAGGATTCCAGTTCATCGGCCAGCTGCATAACCTCACTAAGAGCAGCCACCTCGGCATCCTCACTGGCAGGACGCCCCTGCAGGTGCTCGGCCTCCGCCAGGCTGCGATGGTTCTTGGGCGGATGCAGCAGACCCAGGCTTTTGTCCACACTCTTGCGAATGCTCTCGTTGATTTTCTTCTTGTGCAATTTACGGATTTTGTGCGTGACAGGGGCATTTGAGGTACCACCGCCCACAGCACCCGGCTGTTGGGTGGGTGTCGGGACCGGCAGAAGGCGGGTGATGGTACTGGTACTGCTGCTGCTACCACTGCTGCTGTTTGCCGTAGCCGGTCCATGGAGCAAATGGGAACGAGAACGCCCGTGGCGAATGTTGAAACTGTCGCCCGTCATCAGGGTTTCCGCTTCCGCCTTGATGCGAATCCGCGGGGAGCCCATAGCGCCTATATCGCCCTCTGGGGCGTCAGCCTCCACCTCGATTTCCGCCAGACACACACTCAGGACAACAAACATCACACTCATCAGCAGCGGCAGTTGGCGGGCCTGCGGCATCCTCATCCGCATCCGCATCCTTGGGCGGCAGGCGGTTGCTTTGAGAGTCGGCTGTATGCCCCTATATCGGCAATATCGCTTAGTTGCTCGCCTTGATTGGCTGATCAGCACTTTGTGGGCTGTGGTTATCGATTTGATGCTCTGCTACCTTTTTCGGTATTTTCAGAAATCAAAGGGCGTCGCGGCGCCAACATCACGCATCCGCACCGTTGACCGTGCACCGTGCTGGCCACTGGCTGATGGACGAATGACTGCAGGGCTGGGGCGTCGATTCCGTTCCGCCGGCTTTGGTGGCCATTTCCATGTAGCCCCTTGGCCTCTCTATCCCCTCTTTCCGACGTCCCTCGGCTGCTTCAATTTTCCGCGCCAGAAATCAGCTGCAACAGAAGAGAAGAAAGTCCGATGATTAGCTTTCGGTTTGCTTTCAGTATGGTGATGAGAGAGTGATGGAAAGTGAACTCTGATGACGGAGGATGGGGCATGGACTTGGAGAATTAAATCAAAAGAACAAGGTGGTGCTGATTTTTAAATAAACTCTTAAGAAAACTAAAGTGTTCTTGTTTCTTAGAGAAAAAACTAGAAGAGTAAAGAATGTGTTACTTATTTCTTATAAGGGAATTCTATTCTGTTGTTTATTAATTATTTTTAAAAATATTTTAAATAAGTATTGCCCTTAAAATATTTTTTTCTGTGCATTATTTGGCTAAAGTTAATTGGGAATTTCCAATAGCTCTACCCTCCTTTTTCGTTTGCAATGGTTCCCACTATTTTCCGAGTTTGTTTTTCGCTCTCCAATGAATTCCATCCCTGCTCCTCCCTGCCAAGTCTTTATATTTTTCGGAATGTAAGCAAAATGTTTTCTTTGAATTATGCGAGTTTTGTGTGTAAGTATTTTTTCCACGGACCAAGGTCGAAGTTCGCCTTTAATAATAATTCCGTTTTCGCTCTAAAGAGCAGAAAGCTAGTGGTATTCAGACCTTCTTCGGTCCAGCGCCAGGATACACACAGGACCACAAAAGCAAGCCAGGCCAACAAAAAGTCATACTCTCAGAAAATTCGCGTTAAAGCGGCAATTAAAAATTTCCGCATCTACGCAGCGGAAAAACAACACAAATAAATAATTGTTTTCCCCCGAGTCGCCGGCGAGGAGAAAGCTAAATATTGCGCATACGCCGCGTGGCACCGCTGCATTGTGTCAGCCCGGAGAAAGTAAGTGAAAGTGGAATGCAAAGAGGCGTAGGGATGGCAGGAGGTGGATGAGCCTCTAGGACGCAAATTAAACGCAATTCCTGAGAAGTGCGCTTTGATTGTCAGCTAGGGGATACCGCGGGGCTGGGCTGAGCAGGGATGCCGGGAAGCTAAGTCCTGGGAAGCTGGATGAGCAGCCAAGTGTACATAAATAAAAGTGTACGGCCGCAGCTCGCATAAATATTATGGCGCTAACAAATTATATGCCATTTAAATGTAATACTAATTCTGAAAAGAAAATCCACTCGACGGGTACAGATTTCCGAGCTCAAAGCATAAACATTTTATGCTCCACACAAAAAAATATATATGTATGTAGTACGATGGTATGTGAGTATCTGAGGCAGTGCCAGCACCAGTTCTAATTTCGAATTTTATGAGCCATAAAAATTGCTCTGAGGCGAGACCAAAAATCAGCAGACATCCAGAAAACACAGTGGCAACAGTGGAATGCCGAAATGGACAAAAGGCCTAGGATCGTAAGGAGTTGGGAAGGTGGCCTAATGGCCAACACAGCAAGAATAATTGACACTCCGGCCGCACGGCAGTGTGACTATCAATTTTCCAACCAAAAGTCCAACGGGCCATGCTGTATTTGTCCCAGAAACACAGTCACTTTAAAGGATAATCCTGGCTGGCATATAAACACCTTTCTGGCAAAAATTGCTGGGCAAACGGCGATGAATTTTGTATGTGCCAGTGTCGCGGCTTTAGTTTTTTCCACCATGGGATTGGCAAGTCAATCCAATCAGACAATAAATAAACAATTGACTGCCAGGGCGACGGCGAGAGAGTTGCACTATCCATTATTCATAAACGGAAGGACAAGTCAACGGGGGCGGACAACTAAATCTGAGCTCTCACCGGGTGGAGCTTTACAGTCGGACAGCTAAAAATACTGTCTCCGGAGAGGTGAAAGTTTGATTCCGGTTCCGTGCTCTGGCCTAAGCAGAAACCACCCACCCACACCCGGTCGGGCTAATGCATTACGACAAACGACATGGCAGCAGGGGGTTAAAAAGCAGCGGGACGGCGGCAATAATAACAGTCCCATGCACTTAACCCTTAACACCCAAGCCAACCCACCCACTGTTCCAGCTCAGTGCTAACAGTTCCGGGTCCCAGCAGATGTGAACTTGCTGACAGCTCAAATTTCTCTCTTTTTCCACGGATGAGTGGCTCCTGATGCAGGTAACCTGACCCTTGAACCTTTCCTGCAAACGGAACACACGTGGCCGAGGTCCTTTCAAAAACTTAAAATCCAATTTGTAGCGAAGGTAGAGTGCATCTGTGACAGGATTTCCGACTGTTCTCAGACTGATTAATGCCCATGGCCAGCTCAAATAAAATAACATGGCCAATAGAAAAAGGAGAGAGTGTCTGGAGCCGGGAAAACTAATCCCAAAATGCAAAGATTCTCCATAACCCGACAAACAACAAACCTAATGCTTGATTTTTTGCTTCGGAAAATTTATGTAAATACATTAACAGACTCAACGCATTTGCCTTGCATGTACAGGATACAATGTGTCCTTGCCAGTGACAAAGTTGGAGCGTTAAATGAAATTCGGGTAATTTTTCTGTCGTTGGCAGTGAAAAGAAAGAAATGTCTTTTGCCAAAATAGCAAAAAGGAACGGAAGCAGAAACGGAAAACGTCAAAAAAAGAAAAGATTCAAGAAACTGAGGTGGTTCCAGGTTGGTTTTCAATACGAATATGGAAGTACTCTTAAATGAATGGGAGTGTACTTATATACCTTCTCATCGTAATTTTTATAAGAGATCTTTGAAAGACTTTAGATTCAAAATTTCCATTTTATAAAGGCTTTCCCCGTAAATATTTAGAAACCAAACACTGCCCTTCACTTTACCAAAAAATTATTCTAAACCAAGAGTTATAAAGACTCCTTCTGCCAAGAGTATTGCGAGGCTTGAAATGGAAATGTTTGGCCGTCACCTTTGGCTGTTCTCCATCCCACAGGACAAAAATGTCCTCAGCATCGTCAACTCATCAGCGGCGTCACCTTTGTGAGGTAATTCACATTATGTGTCGGCAATGGCGTAAAAAAATAAGAAAAACGAAAACAAACAAAGCAACAAACAACAAAGCACGAACGATGGAGGGCATACCAAAAAATGACATTTGACTTTTAAATTAGATAATTTTTTTTAGGTGGCAGTCGGGCTGCCTGACGGCCTGGCTGGTTGCCAATCAACAGGAGGCGGAGATGGTTGAGGTCTCAAGGATAGGCAGGAGGCAGGAGTGGTGTCAAGGTGGCAGATTTCAAATAATTTAATACGAGAAAAGTGTAATTGATTTTGGTCAGCAATTCACAAATATTAGGCCAGCTGTTGGCCAACAAAGATTATAATTTTCAATTTCATTTGGAAATGTTCTCTGAATGCACGATTCTGAATGTACATATATATGCAGTCGGTGTGCTTTGGTATGCATGGATCAAACAAGATGCTTCCAATTTGCATACAAATGATGCAGAAAGCACACAACACACGCACACCGGCTCTCGTAAACACACACTGATGCACACCACTCACACACTCTCCAGCTCGAGCTCATCTGGGGTGTGTTCTTTACAGCCACTAATACTAGCTACAAAAATCACATAAAACGCAAGCAAATTGCTTAGATTATGAGCCACTTGGGCTTGGCTTTGCTTGGCCCGGCCTGGGCTGGGAAATGCGGAAAAGCAGAAAAGCAGAGGTGTTTAGAGTGTATGTCCTGTGTCTGTGCTTGTGCTTGTGTATATCTGGGAGCTGCGTTTTTATGAGCTGGCAAACATGCTTTGAGAATTTATGAAAATAAAAATTGCTAAAGCCAGACATGCCACTCGCTACGCAGGCAACAGTCGCATTTCAGAGCTTCTTGATTGTCTATTTTTTTCTCACTACTCTTTCTCACTTACTCTACATAAGGGTAGTCTTTAATTTTCAAGAAACATATCCAAAATCCTTATAAACAAAACATTTATCTGTAGCTTAGAGTCCTATCCCGTAGACTAGATATTTAAGCATAGAATATACCTCTCAGGGTATTCGTCCTTCGACTTGAACCTTTTCTATAATTTTTAACTTGTTTTCCTTTCCACCTTCATTAGTTGCTATTTGTGGACTAAACCGTAGATAGGAGTCCTTCCAAGCTCCCAGATCGGATGTATTTATTTATTTATTTGTTTGTTTTGTCTGTCTGGCAGTGTTGTTTTTCCAGCCCGAAATTATTTAGGCTATGGTTATTTAATACAAGCGCCTACACATGTTTATCTGAAAGCTCAACTAAAGGTGAAGGTTGATTAAGACATTTTTTTTTTCAAAAGGTAGAAACTTGAAGTCTTCAGAGAGAAACTGCGATAAGCCAATAAAAACATACCGACTGCAAGGGATATTTCACTTATTATTCCAACATAATTGTTTTGCCGGAAAGCGAGAATTCGGAGATCGCACAGCGTACTTTATGTATTATGTGTATTTTTCTTTGTTTATTTACGCGCCAGCTCGCATAATGGAATCCCCTGAAAATGGATTCGGATTTGCACGCAGCTTAAAGCCACAGCGATAAGGATATGCCAGGATATGTGGAATGATGTCGAGGCGCCAGAGGGGTAAACACATACACTTACGAGTACGTGATGGCAGGAAAGCGAGTGCCAAATGGCAGATTATGTCGCCAGACATTAAATCACCGACAGCAGGTAAAATATATGCGATGCTTAAGCAAAATCAATTCTATTTATACGTGAGCGTATAAATTGCAAGGCAACAGACTCCAACGAAGCCCAGACGAGTGTGTGCCACATGCCCCAAGGCACTGAATATAGGATATAGCCTGTACTCGTACATAGGATTCAGCAATCAGGCAGACAAACGTTGCCGTAATAAAATGGAGCTGTAGTCCTAATCCTGGCTTACAGCTTAAAACGAAAACACCTTTCGAACGGGACGGCTCCGTCCCGCCATCCCATCCAGGCCCAGCCCACTGAAAAACTGTTTATTTCGTGGAAAATTTATAACCGGAATTATGTGCTTTATGCTCGATGCAAACAAAACTTTCCACTCACACAGGCGAAATGAAATTGCCAACATATTGGCATGGGCGGATGTGGGTGGAGCTCCCGGGAGCTTTATTATATTATTGCCATGCATGACATTTATAAATTTAATAAGCCAGAAGGACCCTAGGGCCCAAGCCTTTGTTCCCAGGCTAAGACGGGAATTATGCTAATTATGAGTTTTGATTTCTTCGAAATGTACATTTAATGGGAAGACCAGCTTTGGGTGGCGACCCAAAGCCAAATTAATTGGGTTTTTGGCAAATTTTGAAATGTAATTGGGTGAGTTATGAAAGTTCAACTTTAAGCCTTACTTTCGTTTGATAAACGACAAAAGTTTCTTCAATTATTCCCTGATAGGACAAACAATCGGCAGTGACCTTGCCAAAAAATTCAGAAGCCAGACCTTGTCTGGCCAATAAAGAGGACAAATGCCAAATAACGCATATGCCATGTGGAACGCGGCTTTAACTTATTTCCATTGCTAATGGACTGGGCCGAGATAAAAGTTTTGCCTTAAAACCGTCGCCTAATGGACAAAGTGCGGGTCCATAAATTGACCAAGGATCTTTAGACGAAGCCCAAACAAAAACAAAATGAATAAAAAATAAAGAGAGCATAAAGTATAAATATAAAACATATATAAAATAAGTGAAAAGAAACAGCAGCAGGCGTAAAATCGAAAGGCAAAGTCAAGGCCTCAAGCCAGAGCTCAGTCAGATGGAATTTGGCCTAATTTATGGTCCTCGCCAACATGAGAGCCAATATAAAACATGACGTTGCCCTTTTATTGACCAAACAGACCAGGCCCGGCCGGGCTCAAAGGCGAACCGAAAGGCAAATCATCAGCAAGGACTCGTCAAATCCAAGATTCCCAAATCCATCCCCCCTGACGGGCAAAAATCCCTATTGAATGACCGAAGCAAATAGCTGGCGTTGCGAAAAGCAAAGTCTTACTAAAACTATTAACTAAATTATCGACGGGTGGAGCTAGTGAAGTATCGTAAAGATACCAAGATGACGCCATCGTCCTCCGAGAATCCGAAAGTTTAAAGCCAACGGCAAACGGCGGAAATAACAAATGTTAAATGCTCATCAATAACACTTCCTGCTTCCCCGGCCACGGAAAATAAAATTGAAACTGAAACCGAACTGAACCAAGGGATTTTCTCCCCGTTCTCTGTCAAATTTTGTTGTGAATTTTTTTTCTTATTTTTTACCAGCTCTGTTGTGTTGGGTAATGTGATTTATGACATCGTTCTTTTTGTGGCCGATCACGCTGCTAGATGCTTCGCGCTCTGTTCTCTCATGTATAAATAATCAAATCCAATTTGGTTAATGGCGTTCCGTGCTCCATGCCGGGATTGCTGGCTCGATGTTTAACCAATATCCAGTTGATTTGGTCCCCGAAAACTCAGTTATTATTCCGCCAACTTAAAGCCCTTGCCCGCAGCGGTAGTATAGCAGTACAGAGCACTGCTTGCCGTTTCGTACCTATTTTAATTTCCTGCCCATGTCAATCAATTTGCAAGGACCTTGAACATGAAATGTCTCTCTGCGCCTGTCTGGTAAAGAGTGTACAAAGGACGAAAGAACTAAAAGCGGTGCGTCGTCGGTGGGGTGCGGTGTCGGTGGACGAGCACTGACGCACACGAGCCACAGAAGGAGGAAAAGCAAAACACAAACCAGGTGAGTGTCAGCCCCTTCAATGGATGTGTTTATGGACCGTGTATCTTCATCTCCATCTGTTACATAACTTTCGGCTTATGCACTCACTTACATCTAGATCAAAGGACACTCCTGCTGCCCAGGACCAAGGGTCATTTTCATTTGGTTTCGCTTTTATCGCAGCTCGTAAATTAATAAAATAGGCGAACAAGTGAAGCGGCAGCAATCAACCCTACAACACCAGCACATACACGGCGACAATGGCCACATTAAATAATACAAGCAGCTCGGCGAAAGGATACTCGTATCCTTACAATGCCATCTTCACCGTTGTTGCGTTGAGCGTGCATAAGAAATATAAATGTGGGCATGGCAGTACTTAAACACACACCACCCAACACCCAAACGCACACACACGCTGGCCACACAAGGAGTGTAATGGGTTACATTTCAGATTTTGTTGGCCTTTTCGATTCGACTAAGGAATATCTTTTCTTTGGGGTTTCTGATGAATTAATTAATTTTATTTCTTAAGGAATACTTAAAGTAAGACTTCAGCATTAGCTGTAGATTATAATTCAATTATTATAATCAAAACTTATTAAAGTTTTATTACAATAAAAAACGCTTGAAAAAATCTTCTCAATAGTTGCAAGGTTTTTGTTTTATATCCGTCTCTTTGAAAGTGCATTTTTGAATAAAAAACAAGAATGATGCATTAATTTAGCTTTATTTTAAAATATATCAGTAACATACAAACAATGTTGTAAAAAAGATCACCTTTTGTCACATAAATCTATTGAAAAGAGAGTTTTACAAAAAAGAAATAAAATAGATAAAAAATAAATACAAAAACCCTGAAGCATAAATGAATTTTAAATTTTGGGAACATATAAAAAAAGAAAATCGGAATACCTGAACATAGATATTAATACTTTCTTTTAACAATAAAACCTACTTTTTCAGGCAAAAAATAAATCAAATAAATTTATAAAAAATTCAGACTTCCCTGAACCTGAGCAAAAAGGAAACGTGGGGCTGAAAAAATGGCAAAGGGTAAAGGCTAAAGGGGGCTCTTACCGCATTGGTGTGGTGTATGGGTTGGTAGGCTTTTGAGGTGGGGGTTTCGTTTTCACACCGACCACGCCCACACGCACGACTTGTCATTCAAGTGACGGTGAAATGCTTGTCTTTGCTCTGGAGGCAGCCTCCGTGGCATTGTCCTTTGTGCCAGGACAATGGGCTCAAGGGGGTAGAGATGGGAGTCGGGTGAGTCGTCTGGGTCACACACAAATGACAATTTAAGGGGACAATTTTCACGCGCGCGGGTGTCCTTGGTCCTTGGAAAAAGTCAGCATTCAGAGCCATCATGCAACAACCTTGACACTTGACTGTTGCTGAAGTTTGAGCTTCAATTGGATCGGAACTTGCCACGAGCCGGAGAAAGTTGCAAGTCGCTGAGAAGATGGCGGCTTTTAAGGCCTGACAAATGATATGCTATGGTCCTGTTGGGGCAGTCCTTCTAACCCTTTGCTCCTCCTCTCCATAGACAGCTTAAAAGTTCCGCTGACAACTGTCGCCATAACTCACTTCTGCAGGACAACCGGGCAAAAGGCAATCCTTCCCGCCGCCAAACCAAAACCAGTAACTGTGACGTGGCAGAACTAGATTCAGGGGAGACCGAAACTCGGTAACGACACTTGGCCAAACAAGTTGCAGGCAAAAGCCAACAGTCTCGAGAGTCTGGCCATAAAGCTGATCCATACAAAAAAATAAAAGAGAAGAAGGATGGCATTCTGAAACCATTTTCAACTTAAATCTTAAAGCCTTTCAATTAAGGGAATAGACTTTCAATTTAAAGCAATTTTTGTTATTTAAGAAAATGAAACTTTAAATGTTTTTTGTTGTGTTGGAGGACCACATTCGAGAACTGTCGGAATTGTTGCCATTTGCAAGTGTTTCAATCACGGCCAGGCCAACGAAAATCTGGGCTCAAAGCACCTGCTGCCACAAGCAAATGGAAAAAATAAGAAAGCACAACGAAAGAGAAAAAGCCGCCAAGAAAAATGGCATGAGAAATGCGCAGGAAGAATGGCACACTAATCATCTGCAGGGACAATTGGGAGAAAAAAAAAAAGAGAAATGCGAATGGACTGGCTGAGAAAGCCAGTCAGTCGACAAGATTGTAACTCAACTTTGGTATTCGATGGCAATTATTCTGTCATTCCTCCACTTTCAATGCCCATGGCGCTATACCCCCAAAGGAATTGCATTCCGGTGTCCTGGCCATTGGGTGTCCTATTGTACATCGATCGCAACCAATATTGCGGGTCAAAGGAAAACGGATACTCAATCAAAGCTGGAGAGTAAATAACCTTTTAGGTCGCTGCCTATCCAAATGGAGTCCTACTAATTGACGTTTAAATCAAAATCAACCAGCCCCTAATGAGCGCGGGTGTCGGGATACGCCTGGTCGGTGCGGCCTGATGGGGGTGTTTCTAAAAGCCAAACATTTAACGGCCCGTCAATCAGGGCGAGGTGGGCATTTAAAATCGCTTAAATAATTGATTTGTTCAGCCACACCGCAATCGGGTCAATTTAATTAATGTTTAACACGCCACAATCATAACTAATTTAATGAGAACTTAACGAATCGTTGTTCTAGGCAATAAAACAACTAAATTATTTAACAATTGGGCGTGTCAACTAGGCAGGCTGAGGCACAGGCCCAGGGCAGCCTAAAAAGATCAACTCCCGCCCATTTTAATTGCGTCCGTCCAATTAGATTGATTGCCCTTCGGCCTGCTGAAATGAGCTGTGAACACAGTTGGGCTTAATTAATTGGTTGCATGTTGAATGGCCAACAAGCTCCAACACAAATATTGGTCCATCCGAAACTTTTTTTGGCCAAAAAGAGTAAGCCTTCGTGAGGTAGAATGCTCCTTCGCATAATTATTTTACTTGTTTTCCGTACTTTAAGCCGATTTAAAGCAACTCAACATCAGAGCTTGTGGGTCCTAAGGACACACGGGTATTTTGTGGAAGGATTAGGCGAAAAAAGAGGACGAAATTCCCACCTAGCTTATCGTGGTGCTCAAATTTAATCAAATATATGCCATTCATTTAGGCTTTCAGTTTGCCGTTATGGTAATTTAATTTTTAATTGCATTTACTTGGCATGTGTGAGTGGAAATGGTCAACTGTATTAAGGGATTAGTGAAAATCATAATTAAATAAAACACAAGCGCCGACAAGGACAAACAAGGACACGCACAGTAACGTGCTTTTTGTTTGTATATCCTTATTGATATATACAAACAAAGCATACGTAATTATTTCACTGAAATAATTACTTATTAATTATTAAGAAGCTAAAAAAAATGGACAAAATAATGCAAACACTGAGCGGTTGACCATTCCGAAAGGAGATAGGGAACCCCAAAGGCTTCCAAAGTGGGGGGTTGGGATGCAAATAGCTCAGCTCGAAAAAGTTTCGCTGAAATTTGAGCCGGGGCACGTGTCGGACGATTCCTCGAAATTCCATATTCCTGATTCCATATTTATTTTCTTACTTATCTCTGCTTTTATTCATTTTTCCCCCTTTTTTAAATGGAATCAGTTTTGGGTAATTCAAATATCTGTTAAGTTCTTAAAAGAAAGGTTTTTATAGCTGGTCATAAAACGAATCTGAAGGCAACTGCTTATGAAATAGTTCAACCAACTAAATCAGCAACAGACCTAAAAGTCTTTTTATCAAAGAAAACTTACTCTAATAAAGTCGTTAGGAAACTTTAAATAATTGTTATCCTGTGGAAATCCCAGCCCCGCACCCGACTCTCTGTACATTTTCTTCAACTGTATGCAAATGACCAACTAAAACTGAAACTGCCAGAGAATCTCCATCACATCGCAGCATGGGTCAATGGTAATCTGCAGGCATCAGCATGAGACTGCGTAAATTTGCATTCATAAAGCAGAAGCAGCCAGTTGTCCCATTTGTATGCAAAGTTAAGTATGGACAGACGGCAAGGGGGAAGTGAAAGTAAACACCAGCTAAGAACTCTAGGATAAGAGCCGAGGGCCAAGGGCCAAGAGTGTGAAGGTAAATGTTTCGAATTAAAACAATGGCCTAAAACAGAAGCTCTGTACTTTTGGGAGAGTGTATGTATGTGTTGGCCGGTCCAGCAATTAACCAGAATGAAGCGAATAATAAGTCGAATGGAGCTCGAATCTGAATGGGGGGCAGGAATGGGGGCCTAAAGAAATCGAAAAATGTGCTGACATCAAAGAAGCATAATTTCTTCATTTACAGAAACGGCGCCGAATTAATTGGTGACCGGAATTTTTCGAAACCTAACAAAGGAGTTTAATTAATTTACCCAGAAGAATGTTGCGAACCACATTCGCAGACAGAGCTTGGCCTCGGTTGTGGGTCAAAGTCGCTGTGAAAATACAATTTCACACTTGGACTGGCACAGCCTGAGAGTCAGACATTGCTTACACGGCGTATGAGTTATATCGCAGGACCTCCTTGTTTTCGGGCTCCACCATACGGATTTGTGTTCGATTTTCTGGCCGTTTTCCTAATTAATTAAGTTGCTTTTACCGAGTCAGACTACTTGGACCCTTCGCCTGCAATATGGCTATGAACCCCCAGAGGCTGTTCCTTTGCATCGCCGAATATAATGGAATTTATTATATATTTTTTTTATTTTTGGCTTTTCCGTAGCATTGTGTGCCCTTTGTCAGGCAGTCTTTTTTGGAGTCCTGTTTCGAATGCATATGCTGTCCGTACCAAAGCCCTTTAAGCAGATCCAGTGCAGTGAGTGCAAATGGTTTTATTATTTTTTCTTTGTTGTTCGTTTATTTTCCTCCGGGCTTATTTTATTTTATATATAGTTTTATTTTTCAGCTTTCACTGATTCGGTATTTAAGCCCTTGCCGTACAATTGAATCGCACCAAATGGGATTGACTTAAGCTGTTCGTCCGAACAATGGTATTACGTATACGCCCCGAATGCCGGAAGGCCCCGGGTTCTACATGGTTTAATGTCAAGGATTATCAAAAAATCTCAAGTCTCATTTTTTATTAAAAGATAATAAATATTTATTTTGGTTTCTATACAGTTAAATTGTTTTCACTATTATATTTATATTTAAAATTGAGGTCATCATCATACGAAAACCTAATTAATAATTACCTTTGCCTTACCTTTCAAATATATTCCAAGTTCAGCTTGATTAAAAAGTAATATTAATTTTTGTCTAGTCTTCTACTTAAATAGCTATTTTAATTTTTGCCATTTTGATTATTTTAAACTCGTTCCAATCACTGCACTCAACACGCGATCTTTCGTTCGAATAGATCGTATCATATGGTGTTTATTATATTTTGGAATAGTATTTTTGGGATTATCTCTATGGGCAGACAACCACGCCACGCCGCGTTTAAAAACGAACTGCCAGCCGCGGCCTGACATCCGAACTCGAGCATTGAAGGCGCCTTCGACTGGACGAAAAACTCACCATGCCCCGAAATGAGTCGGGTATCCGAGTGGCATCCGAGCCCTCGGATAACATACATATGGGTCTGTGGAGCAATCGGGAGAAAGTGAAAGCAGTTGCCACACCGACGGCAGCATTGGGGCAGGTTAGTGTCCACTCTCTTTCAGATTTCTTCCTCTCGGATTTCCTGCGATGTTTTTGATTAGATTGGTATCCGCTGGGCTGTTGTGATAAGAAACTTTTTGTAAAGTTCAAAATAAACTGTTGAATTGCAGTTAAGTGATAATTAATAAAATGTTCCGAATTGTTTAACAATCATTTTCGAAGGGGATCCTCCAGAATTTTTGAAAAAAAAACTAAAAAAAATGCTGCCCTAGATTTTGATGAGGATCAATAGAGAATCGATCCACAAATCATTTAAGACATTCCGCGTGCAAATCGAATGAATATTGGCAAAGATATAGCATTCGCAGTGGGGAACGTTGCCCTCCATAATTTTCGATGGGGATCCTCCAGAATTTTTGACAAAAAATTTTAAAAAAAATGTTGCTCTAGATTTTGATGGGGATCGATAGAGAATCGATCCACAAATCATTTAAAACATTCCGCTTGAGAATCGACTAAATATTGGGGAAGATATAGCATTAGCAGTGGGAAAGTGGCCCTCCATCATTTTCAAAGGGGATCCTCCAGAATTTTTTACAAAAAATCTAAAAAAAAATTATGCTCAAGATTTTGATGAGGATCAATAGAGAATCGATCCACAAATCATTTAAGACACTCCGCTTGAAAATCGAATGAATATTGGCGAAGATATAGCATTCGCAGTGGGGAATTTGGCCCTCCATCATTTTCGAAGGGGATCCTCCAGAATTTTTGGCAAAAAACCTAAAAAAAATTCTGACCTAGATTTCGATGGGGATCAATAGAGAATCTATCCACAAATCATTTAAGACATTCCGCTAGAAAATCGACTAAATATTGGCGAAGATATAGCATTCGCAGTGAGGTATGTGCCTCTCCATTATCCTTGAAAATGGAATGATTATTGGAGTAAATTTTTTAGATTTTTGTTGAAACTTTAATCGTTTCATTTAATCCTTTAATTTGGAACAATAAGGAATAAGATAAGATTTCTTTAGAGACAAATAAATGTAATAACAAAGAATTGAATCGTAAAGATAATGATAACTTGCCAGTTTTCTATGTTTTTTCCACGACGCTCTTGCCATGCGGGACATGCGCAGGAAGCGCGATTCTCTTCACCTTTTTGTACAAAGTTCCGGCATTCCGGCGTGGTGAGTAACGACTCTATAAGGCACTGATAAGAATCGCTGATAAGAAATGCAGCTGCATCCGCAACAAAAGCAACACGTTGAGGCGTGGTAATTGCATAAGAAATTTATAATTGAGGGTGGGAAGCCGTGGGGCGATGAAAGAAGTGGAAAAGGGGAAAATGAAGCTCTCAATGGGTCCCTCAACGGCGGTACTTTGTGGGGGCTTGGAGGTTGGGTGGCCATAATGATGGGCAAACGCTGTGACCAGCAAACCACAAAATGCTAAACGCTGCAGACGCAATTAATGCGCACCGTTTTACAATTAGCGAACTGGCCCAATTATGCAGCTGCCTTCCTGCAAAGCCCCATAGACGCCATCGAGACCTCTCTGGCCCCCATCAGGTCCACAAATTACCCCGGCTGACAACCTCCACCGTGAATCTTGGTCGTTGTTTTGCTCCGTCCGAGCAGGGGCTCTTAATAGCAAATTCATGGCCACTCTGACCGGCCGTTGTGATTTTTATACCCTGTTAGTGTACAAGGTATATAAGAATATTGAATTCCAAAGATAATTTGTTTAAAGGTTTAAGTAATATTTCTGAGTTTTAAATTTTCCGCGTTCTACCTCTAAAACAAGCTTCAACAATGGCATATGGAAATTTGTTTTAGAGTATTATTAGAGTAGCAAATTTTAAAAGGTGGTAAAACAAAGGATTTTAAGTTAGAAAGGGAAAAATACTTAGTCTCATATAGTCTTAAAACAAGACTATAACCATACCCTCTATTAATTATTTTGTGCCAATTTTTTTGCTTTAGTGGCCACCTGAATTTTGTGTTTTCGGTAGCTGGAAGAGCCTTTTAATTATGATAATTACATTGTTGTCGTTCTCATTTGCTGACAGCAGCTGTAGTGCAGAGTAGACGGCAGGGGGACACAAGAGGGAGGCCCCTCAAAAATTCCCACTTCATTGGGTAGCTCCTGTTTAATGCAGGATGCACAATTCGGGTTGTCGCTGGGGCCAGCAAAATTCCTAATTTATGCCGTGGGAGGGCACATCAAAAGTCTAAAATTTAAGCATCCACTAAAGACATTTTCTGAAAAATTGACTTCGTTAACAGTTACTGAAGAAATGGTGTAAAAAAAGTTAAGTAGTAACTTTTTCCTTTAGTGCATAGGGTACGTGTGAATAAATTAAAAACAGCTTTTAATATGTACATTTATATATCAGGTCATTTGAAATATATAAAGAACTTAAATATTTTTGGCAGTGTGTCTTTATCTTTAAATTAATAATTGATCGAAATTTAATGACAATGGTAATCAATGGTTTTTGAACCAATATATTTCTTTTTAATACAATTTAAATTACACTTAACTTTCCGGGCGAGATTTTTAATAATTTTTGGCAGTAATAATCATGTTTTCACTATGCCTGGCTCTTCTTGCTATCCAAATAATATGCGAAACAGTAAGTTAAAGTATATTTTAAGCGGTATATCAATATATCGATATAATAACAATTAAATTAGAGCTGTGATCCACTGACGATTTACAAAACTACAAACGTGGATTGCGGAACTGCGCCAAAATTCTCTGCAAATGCCTCATGTGTGGTCAAGGCCATTAACTGGAACAAGGCAGTGGCCAATATGGATGTATATCTTGTTCAGCAACTAAATAACATATCAGTAAGTCGCTCAATAGCTCATTTAAGTAATAGCTTATAAATATTCCATTTAAGGTACGATTGCAAATCTTCAAAAGAGACTACACCAATAAAATGCAACCATGGCTGATAGATGTCACAATCAATATGTGCGACATTATCGATCGAAAGAATTTTCTGGCCTACGGAAAAATAATTTTTGGGTACACAAAGACATTTTCAAACTTCAACCATTCATGTCCGTATACGGTAAGTAAGCCTGTCAATTAGTAATGTACTTAACGGAGTTAATCACTTTACATTTATTTATAGGGTCATCTATTTGGTCGAGAAGTTTACCTTGATGAGAAATTATTGCCACTTGTATTTCCCTTCGGGCTTTACAAATCGTCTCTTCTAATATATGAAAATTATTACAACAAGCCCCGGGAATATGTCGGTTTTATATCTCTCACTTTTGAAGCGAAGACCCCATATACACCAAAGCGAAACAAGACTCGATCTAAAATAAGTATCTAAAATTATGAGAAATGGAACAATAAGTTCAGTGACTAAAAAATATTTGAAATACAATATGTACTCCGGAACACATAAAAGTTGTTGCCTCATCAAAGCTTTTATGAAAAAAAATAGTCAAATTATAAATCAAATATCCATTATTTGTATCTAAATGTTCAAATTTGTTAGTATGAGTCTGTAACTAAATAGTTAATACATTTTTATTTACATTAAACTTTTAGGGCTAATGTTTAGGCTTTTAATCTTTTGTTTCCAAAAATATTTTGATTCGTAATTATCATGATTGTACTATGCCTGTTCTTCATGCTTCCTAAATATTATCGAAAATTGTAAGGTAAAAATGTTATAAAAATAAAAAATATGTTTAAGCAATATCCAAAATATTAAATTATTAAATAAAGAGCTGTAAACCACTCGCGATTTACAAAACAAAAAACGTGGAATGCGGAACTTTAGCCAAACGTTTTGTCCTTGGGACTTTATAAGTTTTTAATACTGTTCCTTTTCAATAAAAAAATACTATTTTTTAAGTTATTTTGTTTAATTAAATGAAAGGCACAAATTTTTAGTCGTGACAGCTACATTGATGAACATTTTAAACAATTTCTTTTCACTTCTATGATGAAGCCTCGCATACCTATCGGATTCATTAATGTATACACTGGGGCAATGTTTCCATTTATATCAAAAATAAGCCAATACCGGAAATAATATGTTTTCCTTTTTATAACTTTTTTTTAATTGTTTACTGCTTGAATCGAAAGATTACAATTATTTCAAACTATTGAAAATAATTGCGTTTTAAACTCCTAATAAACCAAAAAGCTTTTAATCAAAATGGTATTAAAAGGGTGTATTACAATAATTGAAAACAGTACCAATAATCTGCTTAGTATTTCAAGTTCTGGGAATATGGTACAGTTTTATAAATAAATTTCAAATACGACCTACTGCATACATATATTTTTGGACTATAAGATCTGTGATCCTTTAATTATTTACAAATCCACAAATATTGAATGGAAAACAACACCAAAGTACTCCACAAATGCAACTTGCAGATTAAAGGCCAATTGGAACCTAACTGTTGCTAATATGGATATGGATTTTGTGAGGCCAATGAATAACATTTCACTAAGATACTTCCCAATAATCTGAAACAATCACTATCACTTATTGGAGGAAAGATACGGTTTCAGGTCTTCGGAAGGGATTTCACCAATCAATTTCAACCATTTTTGGTTGATGTCAGCGGGAATATGTGCGATTTTATTCTTCGACGCAATTATTCGCCTTATGGAAAAATAGCTTGGAATTTGGCTAAAGCCTATCCCAACTTTAATCACTCGTGTCCTTATTCGGTAAATGAATTATATGTTAATTGAATTGCATAATATTAAATAAAAATTTTTATATTATATTAATAATGTATATTGATGAGAAATTTATGATAATGGTATTACCCTTGGGGCCTCTACAAGTTCACACTGACTGTTTTATTAAACGTTATAAACAAACCCACCGAATATGCAGGCACTATCAATTTATACGCTCAGGCTATGATTCCCACCAAATTAAGGAGACAACGGAAACTGCTTTAATTTTACGATTGTTGGGGTTTCTGTTAATATTAAAAATTAGCAGATGATTTATGTTTCTATTTCCTATTTATTGTTCTATGCTTTGCTTATAATATAATTTAAATTAAATTTCCTCCCTATAAATTTCTTGTAGAATATTTTAGACTTTAACTCTTTAAAAGTGATATGGAGAATTAGATATCATATTGAAATTTAATATCATTTCCATAATCTTTAAAGCCAAAGCCTTAAAGCTAAAGCTAGTTTTGATATTCCTAATATAAACACAGACATGTTCCAATATGTTGGTATGTTACAACTCCACAGTAAGATAATTATGTTTCTGGCTCAATAAATAGGAGTGCGAATAGTGGAATGTCCTGATATTGGTGGACCGGCAATTTGTGGCATGAACCGTAATTGGGTTATGGCATGCACAGTCCAGCCAGGCGAACGATGTCGCATACAACGACTATTTGATATCGAAACTCTGACATTGCGATGGGAAAATGTCACAATTAAGACCTTAGATGTTTCCGAAACAATGCATTGCCTTGCAGTTAGATTCCTTCATGCTAAGGGTGTTTTGCAACCCCAATTTATAGTCGCCATTTTCTGTTTTTGGCTCGCTGCCATTTCAACGGCAATGCAACAATTTATGCTGCTGTCAACAATATGGCAACATGTTTTTTGTCCGCCATGCCTCTGGACATGCTAATTGCATGCACCATACAAAAATATCAAGCATGGTTCGCAGCCGTTGAAATTACGAAGCTCTCAATTTAATGCCCCATAAATTCGTATGTGAGAGAGTTTGTGTTGTACTACGCGTGTAAAATTGACAGCGAGTGCCACATAAATTCTGTAGCATACTTTTTAGGAAAAATTTTGACACACACTCATTCAACACACACACACACACTGCATACGCACAAAAACCGCTGACAAAAGCAGAATAGGCAAATAATACCTAAACGAGCATAAAGATTTTTGTGTCAGTTTTATTAATTACAATGGGAGTCGTTCCAAAGAGACACATGAATTATGACACGTATTTTTCCATGCATTTTCGCCATTTTGTTAAGAGTTGACCACAAATGCTAAATTCACAAAATGGCATATGAGATACATATCTTTTTTTCTTTTTTTTTTTTAGCAAAAACTCTATGGATAGTTAGCACGTTGAGCTTTTAGACAATACATTCTACAGTAAGTTTTTGAGCAAGAAAGACCGTAATTATTCAAAGATATCTCCCCTCTTAAGACGACCATTATAATATATCCAAGTATAATGTATTCCAGCCTTCCCTTAATGGTCAAGTGGAACTAATTTTAATCAACAGCAGGTGGCCATCCTGCCTAATTTCAAATTCCTAATTGGTTTAACCACGCAACCTTAATTATCTAATTAGGCAGCACTCATTCGAGTATTTAAGGAAGCTCCGGAGAGTTTAAAAAAAGGAAACCATCAAATCATGAGCGAGGTTACAATTGATAGTCTTGTGTTCTTCCGAAGCCACTGGACAGTCTGGAGGATTCTGGGATTGGCACATCACCGTCTCAAGTCCTGGAGAAAACTCTACTTGCTGTACAGTCTTGTGATGAACGTGCTTATTACCCTGTGCTATCCTCTTCACTTGGGCATGAACCTATTCCGGAACGGCTCGCTCACTGACGACATTCTCAACCTGACGACATTTGCCACTTGCACCGCCTGTTCAGTAAAATGTTTGATCTACGGTTACAATATCCGGCAGGTGATGGAAATGGAGAGGCTTTTAGGGCTCCTGGATAGCCGGGTTGTTGGCCAGAAGCAACTGTATATTTACAGTCAGGTGAAAGTGCAGCTGCGAAATGTCCTTTACATTTTCATTGGCATCTACATGCCCTGTGCCCTGTTCGCCGAACTCATGTTTATATTCAAAGAGGAACGTGGGCTGATGTATCCCGCCTGGTTTCCCTTCGACTGGCTCAACTCCACTCGATACTATTATATGGCGAATTTGTATCAGATAGGTGGAATAACCTTTCAACTACTCCAGAACTATGTAAGTGATTGCTTTCCAGCAGTGGCATTCTGTCTCATATCCTCGCACGTGAAAATGTTGTACAAGAGATTTGAGGAAGTTGGGGACGATTCTGAAAAGGATGCGGAAAAAGAATTGGAGGCCTGTATAACCGATCACAAGAACTTGTTGGAGTAAGTAAAGTTTACACTTTTATACATTTTTTGATTTCATACATTTTTTTAAATGACTTTCAGACTTTTTCGCCGCGTGGAGGCTTTTGTTTCTCTGCCCATGTTAATCCAATTCACAGTCACCGCCCTGAATGTCTGCATTGGCATTGCAGCTTTGGTATTTTTCGTCACCGAACCCATGGCCCGAATGTATCTCATTTTTTACTCGATGGCCATGCCCCTCCAGATATTTCCAACCTGCTATTTTGGCACTGACAATGAATATTGGTTTGGGAAACTTCATTACGCGGCTTTCAGTTGCAACTGGCATCCTCAAAACAAGAGCTTCAAGCGAAAAATGATGCTTTTCGTGGAGCAAGCCTTGAAAAAAAGCACTGCAGTGGCTGGAGGAATGATGCGAATACATTTGGACACATTTTTTTCCACCCTAAAAGGTGCCTACTCCCTATTCACCATTATTATACGTATGAGAAAATAATCTTTACGCAAAATAGAGAGTTTGCTTTTAAATCCTTACAAATAAATACGAATTTTAAGTATTCATCTTCAATTGGCAAGCTCTATTCACTTTCCAATAGAATTAATCAATGACATTGCCCACAGGAGCCAGGAAGCCATTTGTCGTTTTCGAATAAAAATGGCGGGCTTGCTCTTTCCGCTCCATTTCACCAAAACGGAAATGACTGCAATGGCCAAAGGCAAAGAAAGATGAATAACCAGGAAGAGTTTAATGCTAAAATAATTTATATTTGGATCCAAACTTTATTTCTCTTTTCCACATCGCTTACCTCATTAAGTATACGCCACGTGTGCCCAATAACTGGATTGAATGGCGACTAATTGAATCACTCTACGAAATTTGCATAAGACCAAATCAATTGCTCAGCCAGGATAACAAGCCTTGAGCCAAATGCCATTGCTCGCATATTTATTTGCACAAGCGGTAAGACATTAAAAGACTTTTGCTTTCCATTCCCATCCAGAGTCGGAGCTAGAGACGGAGTGCAGAATCCGGTCCCAATCCCAGTGCCGGTCCCTATCCCCGAGTTTGTAATGCGCTTAAGTCGGCACAAAGTCCGTGTTGGATCTGAAAGGGAAGTGAACATTGTAAAATGGACAAAATGGACAAACCAGACCGAAGAGGCCGAAAAGGGACCCAAATAGCTAAAATTTATAGCTGGCAAAAACTAAAGAGCAGCCTGGGACTTTGTATTCCAATCGATTTGATGACCGTGTACCATCCTTGGGCATTCAAACTTGATTTGAATTTATTACAGAACGCATTTACTTCTGTTTGCCGCCTAATTCCCCAAGCCGAGCACGTACACTAAAGTCCGCGTCCAATTCCGATTCCGAGTATTCGTCCCAGTCCCAGTTCCAGTCCCATTTCCCAAAACCCGAACTCCTGGATAGGACATGCTTAATTTTTAATAAAAAAAAAAAAAGAAAAAAATCAACTTAAAGTTTCCCATCCAAGACCTTTGTGCATTTAGCAGACTCAGCTGCTTGCTGTCAGCCGGAAATTGTATTTGGTCACTTGGCTCATTTCGTCAGGACCTCGTCATAGCCATTTTCATCATTATCATTTTTCCCTGCTTATCATTTCTCCCCCATCCGAGTTGAGTCTGCAAGTCTGCGGGGGAAACTCTAACTGTGGCAAGTCCATTGCACTTGGGGTGGATGATTTAAGTTAGTTTGCAAAACTTGGACACTGCAAAGAAATATTGAGTAATATTTTGTTTATGTTCTACTTCAATATTTCATAAAAGAGTATAAATTGTAGTTACTATTCCCTGAAGAATAAAAATTAATATTGTCTATTTCTAAGCATTTTATGCAATTTTCTTACAGTGCATAGCACTCAGCTGGAGTGGCTCATTGGCCACTTGCCACAACCGAATGTAATTTGTTGTTCAGCAGTACGTTAATACGGTTGCAACAGCGGCAAGTGGCAAGTGGCAAGTGGCTGTGCTGCTTCTTATAAGCCAGCTACCGTTGCTGTGACAGCCACAAGTGGCCAAAGGATGAGTTGGGGGTCATACACGAAGATCCTGATGAGGATTGCTTCGTCGTTGAGCATCAAGTGGTTACCGTACGTGAAACCCTCGAACTGTTCGAAGTTCGAACCCTCCAATCTAAACAAACAGGTGCACACGTAAATCAATTTTCCGCTTTCCCACAACTCCTTAGTAACTCACCGTTTTGGCCAACTTTCCATTTAATTAGCAATAATTTCAGGGATAAATAGAAAGGTAAGAAAACCAAGAGAAACTATACCCAAACAGCCTGCAGCTTTGACTTGAAATTAATAGTTTTCACATACTACACTCCAGTAGGGCGATGGGCCAGAAGTTTCCAGTTCTCTAAAGTGAATCAAAAGAAAAATTATTTCAAACTTTGTTGGCGAAAGTTTTGTCAATGGCTTAACTTGGCTAACAGCCACATGCTTGTAAAGTCGCAAAACGTCAGGGCAGCTGCAACGCGGTGTACGTTTAGTAAATTACAAGGTTTTGGTAGTCCTACCATATTGTGGCTTAGATATACAGGAATATGTTTACACCAACAGGAAAAAGTTTTAAAGAACACAGTTTTTAAATAAGCATATTAAGTCATGCTTAAGTTAAGTAAAAATTAGTACAAGAATTTCTCAAACACTATACTTTCAAGCATATATTTAGAATGCAAGCCCCTGACAAAACTTAATACCCATATGGCCTCGTATAAAAACACAAATTTTACAACCGGCATAAGAAAGTCACTTAACGTGGCCAATGGCACATTAAGTGAGCGATGAATGGGACTGGTGTGGTAAGTAAAAGTTAATTTTGGCCTCAAAATGTTAGCCATGTATAAGTTTATATGTGTTTACAGCCACGCATGTAGTTACCCAAAGATTTACAAATTTAAGGATGGGCCAAAAATTTGGACGGCGGTGGTACTGGTGGTGGCGGTGGAATATTCGTCAGTAACAACATTTTGCCTAAACTATGCCATTAACATACAAAACTTTCCCAGCAGCCGGCCTCTAGTCCCTTCTCTTTCATTCCCCTGCCCGCCATCTCTTTCTGACAACCCTTCGAAGCACGTAAATACTTGCCAGAAACTTGCACGAATTAACAACAAAAAGTTTGTCCTTCTTGTGTGACGGAAAACTTGGACAGAATAACACAAGACTGACGCTGGCAAGTGACAATAACACAACAGAACCGGCCCAAGACCGAGAGAGATGGCAAGTTCCGGTTGGAGGATGAGAGAGAGAGAGAGGCCAAGATGGTGCGCGCCAGCAAGAGTTATAGAATGTTACCAGGATTTTGAGAGAAAAAGGATTTTCGGGAAGGGGGCAGTGCCAACGGAGCCAAATGTCAAACAATTTGCGGTCTTCTAACCCGGCATACTTCTAACCCACCCAAAATCGAGCCCCCCACCTCCGGGCCAGCTTCCCGCCAACTCACTTGTTATTTAAAGCCTGGGCCTAAAGGCCTTTTGGCCAAAGTATTTATAGCTCAAAACTTTATGAGTGCCGGGGCCCATAAAAAGCAAAGCACTCCGCCCCGGCATAATTGCCGCTAAAGACTGTTTGGCGTCCAATGTGGATTGTAGTCCAACTATAACTCATTACGGCTAATGAGCGTTATTTGTGCCCAGACTGGCACCCCGGACCACGACCGGGACCCGGACCCGGCCAACTCCATTTTGCATGAGACATGATGACAGACTGGCAAAAGCTCGAAAATTAGTTTGACTTGTGACGCTCTGACAGACGCTCACAAATACACAAAGACGACCGGGCCTTAACTCGGCCAAAGGGATTACGTTTAATTGACAGCGACAACAAGTGACAGCCACTGTCGACTTGGCCAAGAGAGGCAAGTAGAGATGGATGCAGTAGAAACATAGATAGATAGGAGTATGAGGCGGTTTGGTGGGGAATCTTCAAAAGGCTTTAACTTGTTAATCTCCTCTTTGAAAATATTTGAAAAATTTTATTTTATTTAAATAAAATTAAAAGGCGATTTAATCATTCAAATTTAAATTATAATAAAAATACTAGGTGTACCCCCAAAAACCTTAATATTATATATTTTAAAGTATGCTTTTAGGATGCTTATTAAAATAGTAAACAATTCACAAGCTTGTTTGTAATTTGGAAGCTTTCGTTGTGGTCAAAACGCAATCTTACCTCATTATTTTAAAGCTTAAAATAAGGCAATATTTTAATATTAATTATGAATGAACTGTTGATGACTACTGACCCCACTTCTTATTTCAAAACTTAATTGCGATAATCATCAATCAATTAAGTTCCGCATTTAAGAATTTAAGAACTCAATGAAGCAGATAAATCCTCTCAAAGGGACTTAAAGACTCTCTTTTTATACATTTAATCCTTCGAAAATGCACTTAAAAGCATCGATTTCGATTTGGCTTGAGTTTTAATGCTTTTTGTAGACCTTCCTTGCTGGAAAACCTGCAGAAAACTTCCCATTGCCTAAATTTACAATAAGCCACTTCCCGAGCATCCGAAACGTTAAAATGAACCAGAAAATGCAATTTAAAGGACATCCTTTGGCAGCCTGTTTGTCTGAACGAGCTGCTTGAGGATCGTCCTGTAGTTGAGCTTAATCGCAGTTAACACACTGTCGTTTAAATGCAAATGATGCGACCCAAACAGCAATAATAAACGTGGCCAAGAGGCGTTTTTCCCACAACCCACCTTCCACATGTGTGGAAAATGTGAATGGAGTTGCAGAAAAAAGCGGAAAGTACGTGGGTAACCAAGGAAGCGAAAAACAGACACAGGACACTTTAAATATTTCATCAAGAGTAACATTTAAATGATGTTAGCTACCTTTTTAAGGCTTACTAAATAAGGTTTGAAGAAAGGCTTCTAGGCGACCGATATATTCTTCTCAATTATCTTCTCATTATTATTTTTTTAACCCAATTTCCCTCAGTGCACCCAAATCTCTTATTACAAGTGGGCGTGGCAGGTACACGTGCAGCCCCAAATTGGCGGATTTTGCTTCGAGACGGCGGGACAATTGAAATTTTAAATGCTGCCAAATGGCAATGACAATAATAAAGCGGCTCGTGACGACAAGTTGGTTGGTTGGATTGGCTAAAGGACGGCCGTAATTATACTGATGATATGTGTTCTACAATATAAGTACATGCCCCGTGGGGCTGATCCAATTGTTTACTCGAAAATCTCTATCTGAAATACACGTGCCACTTTGAGATAACAGCTACCGGATTATTAAAAGTATATTTACATACGATTGAATATAATTTAACGCAAATAAACTCTGGAGAATGGTACAATATTTTAAGCATTGAAAAAAGCCAATCTTAAATATGAAATAAAGAATATATCTCTGTGGTCAATGTTTTCAACTAAAAACGATTGAAAATTTCTTTACAAAAGGGTCAGAGTTTAGGTAAAGGAAAGGATTTTAGTATAAATCTATTTTTTGTAAGAGTGGCATTTTGCATAAAATGCTCGAAGGCACAGCAACATTTTTACGGTTCGTTAGATATAATAGGGTTTGGATTTATTTTTGTTTACTTTTTTTTACTTTCAAATGCAACTGCAAATCTTCTGTGGTGAACTTTCTTTTCAAACTATAAAGAAGAATTTATTTCATAGATATATTCATTTTGAATGAGTCACCATCTAAGATATACAGACTCCAGTAATCACGGCGGCCTTGGCATGTTTTGGGTTAATGATTTGGTCTCGATTAGAGCTACGTGCAGTCCGAATAGATAAACATTTGTTAAAATGACATTAAATTACACGAATGTCGGGTGGCAAGAGGCAATTTAAAACTAATTTTGCGATCATCAAATGCCACCACAGTCAAGGCACATGAAATAATTGCGCAGATATAAAGATAGAGCCGTAGCAGAGCAATTATTTTGTAGTATAATTTTAAAACAAAGAACGTTTAAATGTAGTGTACAAATTAATGATATAGAAAGCAATTTTTTTTTATATATTTGAATACATAATTCTACTAAGAAGCTTGTAGGCATTGTGGCTAAATCATTTTTCTCCCATTAGCATCCCTAAGCAACCTCAGACAGTTTTTGTTTGCACTTCATTTAATGCAATCAATCAAAAGATGATTCACATCGATGGGGCGAATGCCACAAGTGATACAGAGTGCCATTGGAAAAGTAATTGAATTATGGACATTAAACACAATTGATGCCATAGGATTCCAGACACTTGTGACAGTTTGAATAAGTACTTTTGTTTGCTTGGGGCCATGCCATTGTATGCTCAGCCAATGCCGCCCAGCCTCACATATGGGAGCCAAGAAAGCATTTAAGCCAAAACCCATTAACCAAAACATGAGCCCAAACAAGCCCAACTCCACGTAACCCGAGATTTTGACTCTTCGTGTGTTTAAGGTCAATGCCGTGGCTTGTCACCATAAAATGCGTGCTGTAAAAATAAACTTGGATCGTAATATTCGAGTGTGCTCTTGGTGTCGTATCTGGGAGATTCACGAACTTTCCAACCCAGAAACAGAGCCAAAAGCAGCTACTTCTGACTTTTATAGAAGTTCTACTTCCGGATTTGTGCATTTCCGATTATCTCATCATACAAAAAAGTAATAGCTATCAAAAATACTATCTAATAGATATAGTTTGCTCGTTTCAAGACAGGTTGTTAATAAATAAAATCAATATACCAGTTGCAGAGTTAAAATTAGAAGCTCACAGATAAGAGAGCTGTGAAAATCGACACTAAATATTTACAAAGAACTCTTGCAAAGAAAAGGCTAAAATCTTACATACTTAACTCTGTATGAAAACTCAATAAATCAAAAGAAAATCTGAGTAAAGTTGTATTTTTTTGAAACCACAACATTTGTGGAAAATGGACTTGACCCTTGAGAGTGGAGTGCATTCAATTTAGATAACCCTCCTGAATGTGGTTAGAAAAGTGATGGGAAATAGTGGATGGGGGGAATATGGAGAAACAAACCAAAATAGATGAGAAAATAACCAATGGCCACACACACACAGTCGACCATAATTGAGATGCCAAATGGATTCACGTGTGAGCCAAATTTCCCTCGGCCTTCGAAGAATCCATCTGCGTTGGTAATTCAGTTCCTGGAAATCCTTCGGTTATTCAAACATTTCCGGAACTCATAGTCCGAACCTGCTTCCGCAATAGAATCACGTACAAATCCAGGACCAATTATTGTCCCCCAAACGAATCCCGAATTCAGGAAGTCTGGGTGCGAATTAAACTCAAATTTGATTTCGGAGCTGGTTCGGGGATTTCGTCCAGTATCATTAGTGATTGGATTTTGGTTATATTCTCGTTGTCCATCTCTGACCATTCGTCATGCTCTGATTCTCATCGATGCCATTTCAATGGATAAGCAATTAAAACTCGCCACCAAAGAATGGTTCGATAAATATCAATAAATTTCGCCGGCAATTTGCCGATTTTGTCCATTTTCGCATAAATAACAATAGGGGACGACTATGGCAGTCAGTTGACCGGAGTTTCCAGACTAACAAACAGGTCAATATTAAACACCAAATATCGATAAAGTTAACCTGCGCAACCGTCGACTGCAAACTGCCATTTGCAAACGGCCAGCAAACAAATCAAGTGTAGACTATTTGCAAACAAGGTAACTACAAATATTCGCACCCAACTGTCTGTATATTGGGAGAGACCACGCGGCGTATGAGTGATGTACTGGTGCAGTGTTGCAGTGATGCAGTTTGGCGCAACTGACTCATCTCGTTTTAAGTAAATTCAGTGAAAGTTTGTCTAAGCCGAAACCCGAAACTGCAATTGCAATGTTTGACGTGCATGGCGAACTGATTGCCGCATATGCGGAAAAGAAAGTTAACAAATGGCTGGCAAACACAAATAAGTCAAGAGACCAACCCACTAGCCAGTATCTAGCCAGTATACTCGTACCACTTATAATATGAGTACATAATCATAATTATTTGCACAGCGGTGGCAGCCGGTTCAAATATCCCAACGGCAAACTGAAAACGGCAAAAGGCAAAAGGCAGCTAATCAGTTAGCCACTCTGACGGGCCCCGCTGTGTGGTGTTGTCTTTTCGCACCACTCGACCAAAGTAAACAGAAATAGATTGAAACAAAAGTTGCAGAGTGCACAGCTCAGTTGGGAGTTGAATACCCTCAAAGCTAGCTGACCCACTGCAGCATTTAGCTAATTAAGATTTCTGTAATTTATTCACAGGAAGCTTTTTGTTTTTTATCAGTAAACAAAATGTTTAAAATGCAGTAAACAAAAATGACAGTAGTTGATAGTTTTAAAAATTTTTAGTACGCTTTCAATTTATACTTTAATACTTATTTTACAAAAATATGAAATATTATTTTTGTATTTTTATTTTTTGTCTTAGTAAATTATTATTTATACATTTTTCTTGGGGTAACTAACATCACATTTTAAAAAGAGTATTCTGTATTCAATTTTATTTTCATCCATAAAGAATGCATAGATTGAGCGGCGCAGATGCTTAAATACCCTTAAACAGGTTTAGTTTTTATTATTCTTTATGAGGATGTTAAGTTCTACATCTTCTAATAAATCAATTGTTCCAAAAATTATTTAAAATATTTAGCGATACTTTAGAAATAGCTTTATGGCAAACATAAAGTTTTAACTTAATAAAATCTTTAGAAACAATTTAGATTCCAATGCTGATTTATCAAAGAATCAATCGAAAAATCTTTTTAGTTATAGCATATAGCTTTAAGCCCAGATATAGCTTGTAATCTAAGCAATCTATAGTATATTTCTTCATTTAAACTCCCAATTAAAATGCAAGAAAGGTAAATGTACGTTAACCACCATTTCAAGCCAAAGCTTAACTTTTTATTAGCCAGTACGTTAAATTTTATTCTGCGCCAGAATTGAAAGTTTCAGTACACCGAGCGAAATGATTGAATAGAGACTCGATCTCGGACTGCGCACGCGCAACGCGTACGAAAAACAGCTGAGCTACGTGCTCGGCTACTTAACTACTCAGCGGACACCTGCCTCCGGCCTACCCCTCGGGCACCTGCCATCAGCACCCCGCCAACCACCCTTAATCCCTCCACCCTTCAGCCGGCCTATAGCAAACACGTTAGGCGCCAACAAAGCTGAGAAACTTGCCTGGCAACCCGCGCTTCTTACCAAAAAAAAAACAAAATAAATAAATAATAAACAGCAACAAAACGTAAGAAAAAAAAGACTGAAAACAGATAAAAATAAAAAACAACGCAAACGAAAAGAAAACAAAACGTGAGACGCTTCGTTGCCGGCTTGACTTGGCCAGAGCGTCAGAGTCAGGCTTAAAGCAGCTCGCGGGCCTCGAGTGTCTGGTAAGAGACTCTTAAGTGCTTGGCTCAGTTCAGTTGCGAATTTCATACAACGCGAGACGGTTGCCTTTTTTGCCTCCGAGCGGCGTTTTGTTCTGTCAAAGCCGAAAAGTCTGTCGAAAAGTAGCTAAACTTCATTTCGATTCCGCAACAGAATTTGCAAAAAATTCACCACCAGGAAAAAAAAGAAGTTTCGCGATTAGGCGGAAATTAGTCAAGCAAATAATTATTTAACTCTGTCGGTGTGTGTTCGAGTTTCTGCAATTTTCAAGTAGAAAGTGCCTTTGATTCCCCGCATTTGGAGTATATTATTGGACACTGAAACACAATGATCGAGAGACGCAGCCAGTTGGATAAGGTAATAGAACCTTATAGCTATTAAATATTATTTAGTAGTTGGTCAAATTCCAGTAACTTTGTTTAACATTTTTCACTTTGAAGTTAATTAAAGAAAAAAAGCGTGTGAATCTGACGATTTATAATCTCATAAAAAATGAAATGCCAAAACGGAGAACTAAACAAATGGTTGATTATAAACTTGATTATTTCTTCTAGCTACAAAAAATAGTTGGCTAATTTTAGCAAAGTTAAAAATACAATATTTAAATATTCATAGAGTATCCGCATCTTCGACCTTGGCCAAAATGGAGTTTACCATTTTTGGTTAATGACTGCCCCAACTGTTTGATATATAGTTCTAATGATACAAGACACAGAACATATTTATTTCGCTGATTGCGATCACTGAAGAGGGTGACGAGCTTTTGCGATTCACACACATAGTTGTCGGATGGCTGATTCAGGTTTTTTTTTTATTTTTTTATTTTTTTATTTTCTGATTAACCAGACATGTGCGAGATTTTCTTCACTGGTTCTGGGATTCTAGCTTCTAGCATCTACCAGATCGCACGATCTGAGAACTTTTGTTTGCTTTTCAAAGTATTCTCTGTATCTTTTGCTGCTTATCTTAAAAATATTCGCAAAAGTATCTAATTCTTAATTCACATACTTGGAAATGACTCAGTCAGTGGCTTTGACTCATTTGCATATGTTTGGCAGTAAAAACTTTTGCTTTTGTTTGGCTGTTAGTCGGCCCGCTGAAAAAATTTGAAATGTTTGAAATTCTAATTAATTATGTGCGTGCCAAATTACGTAAGATGCTCCAGCGAAATGAAAGTAAACGCTTCAAATGTCTAATTTATTCAGATTCTCAACGATCGTTTCGCTTACAAAGTATTTAAAGCCCAGATCGTCACGACGATCCTTAAAATTCAGCGGAAGTTCGTCGGTATTTTTGGCCAACTGAACGATATATTATTATTTATATAGAGCTACGTCATTCGCCTCGGAATCTGCGTCACCGCGCATGCCCAGCTGCATTTATATAGAATTGGGCTTGGGTCTCTTTATGATAGGTTCTTAGGGGCTGGCCGTGATCCGTGTCACGTAGACCTTGATGGCTAAGTAAACCCCCTTCCCAACTCTCGCTTTAAGCTTAAAACTAGATAAAGTTCCATTATATATAAGGCTTAAAGCACGAAGTAAGCAATTAGGCTAAGTGATAGTTTTACAAACAAAGGCAATTAAAATAACTGTTTGTATTTAGCGCAAACTTCCCCTTAAATTCACACTTCATTAGTGGATTACCCGGCAAATTAAATTATTTTCAATATTCATAAATTAACGCTAGCGTATATTACGGCGCATTAAGAGTTTAATGATCAACAATGGATGTTTTACTAAAAAACAATATGGGACTCGTTAGTAATTTGCATATTCATATGAGCAAGTGCACGCTTAATCAGATTAACGGACCGCGTTTAAATTAATTAAGGCATTAGCACATGCCAGCAGGAAAATATGAATTCTCTTCGGTCATTCTTTAACCTCTTTAATAGACCGTTACGATTTTGTCTGAAATTTAACTGAATGCTCACAACTTTTGTATTTATATTATATTTTATCAGCTACAGTGGCTTGAGTAAATTAATTAAACAAATATATTGAGCTTTACATGTTCCCAATAAGATGCCAATTGCAATACCACGAATTAATTAAATTGATTTTATTGGTATTAATTGGGGGCTTTTCAATGAATTTGATTGAGAGCAGAAAAATAATTTGCTGGATTTTTTTAAACTCTATTTTCATTTACCTATAATAACTAAATTATGTTTACTGTTTTATGATAAAAACTTCACATATTCCAGCTAACACCTATGAAAAATCAAATTAAAGTTGCTTAAAAATCGTTTTTTTTTTATATTTTTTCCTGTGTAGGACCTGCTGCCATTAATTAGCTATATGATTAACGATAGCCTCCCCACCCAACATCAGCACATTTTAATTGTAGTTTAACTCTGCCATTGAACTTTGTTTATTTCTCCCAGAGCACTTGGCGTATAATCTCAATTACGGCCCAGCTAACGACAACCAATTGAAACAATAACAAACTTGGCGGTGTAATTAAATCAAAGCCACTAAGAAGAAAAGTTAACGTAACAAAATAATATGTGTGAGACCATAAAAAACCACAATACACAAGCTAAAGCCAAACCAAAAACGATAAAGCCGCTAAGCGAATAATCAATACTGAAAAAAAATAAACAAAAAATCAAAATAGTTATTGTTTTTGGTTTTTGTTTTTTTTTTACCAACATTTATCTGCACGTGTTCGACACCGGAGTTGGGGGTGTAATAATAATAAGAAGCCAAAAAGAAATACTATAAAAAATATGAGTTGATATTCTTTCCGCCAAAAGGTCACGTACCAAGCCAGACTCAAAACTCGACGCCAAAAATCGAAAGAAACGATTCAAACAAAAAAGAAGTGTAATGAAATTAAAGAAAAATCTGGCAATCAAGCTTTCAAAATGGGGGGATTGGTCTTTTTATGGATGTAGGTGTGTGGGTGTCGGTAACCCCAAGCGAAGTCAAGGGCCTCTCACTCCCACTCCTTTTCACAGAGAGGACCTCTATACCTTTCGCTTACTCTTTTGCTATGTTGATTGGCTTTCGCTTGTACTCTAACCCCATGACCCAGGACAATGTTAGCCAGGGGCTTAGGTAAAGAGGGGTTTTAATAAAATAAAAACTTAATAATCGTGACAACTTAAATGAGAGGTAATATACAAATTTATTTGAAAAGAAACAAGAAATAACAATTCTTAGAACTCTAAAAAGTAAAAATATTAACTATAAACCATTAGACATACTGTCATTTTAAAAATAGGTGCAAAAATTCGTTGAAAAGCCAACTGGGTGATTTTTTATTATTGTTTGTTGTTTCTCTAGCTCGTTGTTTGACTATTCAAATTTTATGCATTGTCAGCAAACAACAACTACAGCACAAAGACCGAATAAAATAGATGACAGGGGAGGAGGTCTGCGGTAGATGTAGCTCTACTGTCCATAGCCAGTCGGTCGGTCGGTCGAACATACAATTCAATTTAACGCTTTACGACCCGCCCGGTTATTTGGTTCTCTAGTTCAAGTTGAGGGTCAATAGCTGTGTTGGCTTGCATTTTAGCCGGGCTTTGTGTGTTTGTTTGCAATTTGTAAAATTGCCAAACAAATATTGAATGGAGAAGGGGGAAAAAAAACGCCGGCGAGTGCAAACAGTCTCATCTGCTTATCCGACGTAGGCGAAAACTTTACTTTACAGATGCGCCCTTTCGCAGCCCCACCTTTGCTGTTTATATTTATATTTAGCCAGGGATTCGATGGTGGGGCCGGAGGGAGGGGTGGGATTATAGCCAAAAGGGCGGAGCCGGTCCAACGTGATTCATGCCAGGTTCAATGCATCCATTATCTGTTGAGCTTTTCACTGAAGAAAAAATCACATAAAGTACAATAAAATATTTACACTTTATTTGTGAAACTTTTTAATTAAGATTTCTTTATTATTAAAGATATTAATTGTGTTGAAAATGTAATTTTCGATAATCTCTTAGATTAATTTGCTGTGCAGAGACTTAATTTCATTTTACCTTAAGTGGGAAGGTTGTGACTACAAAGAGTAAACAGGAAAAAAGTCGTTGGGATAGGAAGGTTAAAAAACGAAAAGGGCTTTAACGAGATGACAAGTGAGACGAATGTACACGTGACTCTCGCTTTGCGGCAGATCAGTAATAAATTCATAAGTAGACTAGGCAAGCAATTATACGGCTGACTGAGATAAAAGCATCCCATAGGTTAAAGTTTCCCACAGGCATATATTAACATACTACTCGAAACGATCATTTGGTAGAGATTCGTTACGATTTAAAGCAATTCGTATTGGGGTAGATCAGTACGTGAGAAAACTAAGGTTAGGCCATGAAACACTTATAGTTTTTAAATAGGTTTGTCTTGGAAATCATTCATTATAGTATTATAATGAAGGATTAATTGTATCTCTGATGATTAATATCCATGCTCAGCTCGAGCTTGAGATCAGGTTATGAGCTTATTCTGATTCTGGTTATGAGGCCTCTGTTTATGGCTGTTCCGGTCTCTCCCCATTGCACTTTATTGGCTATCCGACTTATCATTGGATTAAAGCAATATAATTTTCATGCCCGAGTGCACAGAACAATGAAACCTGACATCCGAAACTCGGTCAGACAGATGAGGTGAGCCACTCTAGCGGTTGCCGAGCCACTGAGCCCGGCTTCTGGCCAAGTTCAGTGAACTGCAGCCACCTATGGCTTGGCATTGGGCGCGAGCGAGAGAGCTGTCGGAGCGATCTCCGTGGGCGAGAAGAGTTCGGTGAATAAGTGTGTCAGGCCGACAATTACACTGAAAGTAGACTGTCCACTTTTCCTGAAACCAGTTTACCAACAGATGCTGAGAAAGCTGGGGAAACGGAAGAAATGCTCTCTCTTTGTTTGCAAACTTTTACGTTGCAAGACTCTCACCGGCAAACAGTCAGTGCACTGGCCAATATGTACATACAAAGATACACCAACTTGCAGATACGGTATCTCACACACACACCAATAGTTTTGCCGCGAAAGCTGCAACACTCTCCAGCTCTCTCTCTCTTACAAGAAATTCTCTCCCACACACACGCTCAGCCCTCCCATGCATGTACTTTCTCTCTCTTTTCGCTTACATGCGAATCTGGATGTAGTTGTAAGCTGAGAGCAGATGACCTGCATGATCGACTGGGCTCTCGATGTAACTGTAACCGTGGAGTACGGGCCTTATAAGAGGCGCATGCGCTGCGCAGCCGCCAGTCGCGCAGGTGCACTCGAAAAGAACACGTCGGCGGGAAGAATAGTTGGATAGGATAGTTCTGTCTGCCTCCCAAACGGATTTCAAATCATTGCCAAAATGACAGCCAGAACAGCAACAACGACAAGCACTACACAGCGCAGCGTATACATCACAAACGAGGTGAGTTCCTGCTTTGCCAAAATCAGACACATCAAGCACGCAAAAGGAATTCAATGGTCGGTCTGTGTGCCGGGCATGAAATAAATTATGGAATCTGCCGGGGGCACTTTTAATTCTGATTACGATTCTACTGCTGATTCTGTGTCTGAATCTGATTTTGATGAGTGCCACTCGTCGCGAACTGGTAGAAACTGGCTGCTAATTAGCGCTGCCTCATTAAATGCGCGACCGAACCAACGAAACTGTTGCTTGGACGCGGGCTCGGGCCCTCGAGACCGAGGCTCTTCAAAAAGTTGGAACAAGAACAAACCGGTGCAAAAAGTCGGAAAAACAAATATCTGAACGTGAGTTGACGGTGGAGCTGGAGCTGGAGCTGGAAGCCGTTAGCCGGTAGCCATGCCATTTGCCGTGTAATTACGAAACAAAAGCATCATTTAAGCCAACCAAAGTCAAAGTTCAGAGGAGCAGACCTTATCCCAGTGCCAGTCCAGTCTCTAGAAAAATATCCAAATTAATAATCAATGAAAACAATTAGCGAGCAAACAAACGGCGCGAAATATTCTTGGGAAAACTCGTTCTCAACACTTTTGCTCTCGAGCCAAAAAGGCCGCCTTTAGCCGCCTCATCGTCGTCGTCCCGAGAAGCCTAACGCAATATTGGATTTGAAATGATTAGAATAAATTAGTATTCATTTTCGCCATCGCGGCGGGGGCAAACAGCTTTGGGGCCCAAAAAGCTCAAAAGAAAGCAACAGTAAAAAGCAAACAAACAATATCAAAATTTTGACTTGTCCGCCGCAGGCTGGCCCAGGCCAGGGAAAACGAAGACGAGAAAAACAGAAGTCGAAATGGAAGTGGAAGTAGAAGCAAAGTCAAATGCAAATTTTAAAAAAATAATAATAATGTGGCTAATTATGAGTGAAATTTGAGGAAATCAAATAAATAATCAAATAACAAAAAAGAACGGACAAAAAAGCCAAAAGTGCTCATCAAGTGGAAAAAAGTCTTCAAGAGGGGAAAGGAAAATTAAATGAAAAGCATTGAGGAACTTTAAAATTCGATTATTGCTTCAATATAGAATTTATTAAAGCAATTACTCCTTAAAGAGGTGACTCGGTTACCTGCTGTTACCTGATTACCAAAGTTAAATGAGATTGTGTTACACCGTCGCCCACTAATATGCAACCGAAACTATAATTAAGCGCCAGCGACTCGGGGAGAAGACGACAACCAATCCTGTGTTCCGTGCCCATTCCCACTAGTTGGCCCAAATTGTTGGCAAAGTAATTAACTTTTATTGGCTGCGGACAAACAAGAAGATCGTGGGCGGACGCTTCAAGTTGATGTACGGTGTATGTACATGCCTCTTATTTTCGTAAATTCAATCTTTTTCTTGTGTTGCCTACTCACACGAACATTATATTCATACTCATTTATGTACGTGTATGTGTATGTGTGTCCTGGCACGAACCATGCCCACAGTGTGGGCGGCCACAAAATGGTAGCAAAGTGAGCTCCTCTGTTTGTTTGCTTCGCGTTTAGTCTTCTGTTTGCACTTTTAATATTTGCCCAAAATTTCGAGTAAGAATAACAAAAAGATTTTTGCGCGCTCGAGTCAACAGAGTTTCACAAAAAAATGTTGCTGCACACACACACACATCTGAAGATACGTGTATGTGAAGTATCGATAGCAACAATTACAGGCCAGCGAGTCAACTAGGCGTATGCGTGATATGTCGATGAGCAGTATCACGCATACGCCTAGTAGACAGACGGAAACGGCCTACCACAAATGCTATGGGCCCATGTCTTGTCCACAGACACTCTGCAATCCGGCTGACCGTAATTCAACTTGTCCAACTGCAAACAAATTGAATTTGCATTGCGAAATGCAAATGGCTCGCAAAAGACCCCCCGAAACACTTGCCAGAGACACAAAATGGCCAGAACGGAATCCCATGCACAGACCTGGCCTCAAAAGCAACTTCTTGCTATTCTCTCGATTTGTGTCCCATTTTATTCTGTGGTATTTGTGGCAAGTTTTTCTCATGCAAATGGAATCTCACATTTTTACACACAATTCACTTACTGAGCCAGTGTCTCCCAGGACTCCCAATGCGTACATTTCCCATAAATTAAAGGAAAGAAAAGGACTCGATTCGAGATGAGCCTTTAACTTGAGCCCAGTGCCCTGTAATTTATATTTGTTGGAAATAGTTTTTATGTGTTTTTAATTACACATTCACAACTTTTCCCAAGGCTGCTTTCCAATTATTGGAAACAATTTCTGACATTTCCCCTTGGAAGCCGACATATTTGTGTTTACGTTCGAGCTGCACACATGTTCCATAACTGCCCACAAATATGCAAATACATTACAAGAATACCTCGTTTTCAATAACATTTTCCCTCATTCTATTTCCTCAAAAATTTGTAAAATAAATGGAAGGCTGTGTGGGAAACCCATTGGTATGCGCATTATTATAAAAACGGGGTTTAACAGGTAACCACATGGAAAACAAATTAAGTTTCCACTTCTGAACCATACATTTATTGATATTTTTTATTACAAACAAATATAAATAAAAGCAATAGCTTAAGTAATCACAAAAACTGTTAGTAAACATCTTTTTCATATTTTGCAAACCTTTTTTGGCCATTTACAGCTTTCAAGTACAAACCAAACAGAATCTTATTGTTTGTTTTTTTGGCCAGCAAGGGTCAGGGTAGAGATTTGTTTAATTATTTGTTTAATTAAGCGGCAACATGTTGTATCTGCGGTGCACCTTGCCGGCGATTCGTGTCAGGGCTGCCGCAGAATCTCTGGGCGAGTAACAAATGTTCGTTTAAATGCTTTTCGAGTAACAATTAGATGGCCAGCAATTGCAGGGTTAACTGCTGGCCCCTTTGGAGCAAAGTCAGTGCCGCCCGTTGAACTGTCATGGCTGGCTGGACATGCCCGCCCCATCCCTCTTTCCTTTCGCTTTAGACCAATACAACTGCCAAAGTAGCCGAGGTACCGGCTGGTGTTGACCTGCTCTGCACTTGCCTTTTTTATGTTTTGATTTGCTGTATTACGAACCAGCCCAGCCAGCCAGCCAGCCAGCCAGCCAGACACACAACAAACACAGACACCCGGCCATTGATGGACGTCTGATACACATACTTGTATATATATTTTCGTAACTAAATGCGGGCTCAAAGTTCGTTGGATTTGAACCTTTTGCCTTGGACGGGGAGCGCTTTTGAAATGCTTTTGCAATTGAGTCGGAGTGGGGCGGGAAAATTCACTCTCTGCCATGTGGAAAAACTCGATGCATCCACGCGGTGGCAGCATAAAACTGGTTACGCTTCGCAAACGGCACGCGGCTAGGCAATCTGGCCTTGGTCTAATCCACATTTTAGAATCACCAACAGTCAGCAGCAGCAGCAGCAGCAGCCGCCACAGCAGATTCTGTTTCAACTTGGGCAGCCAAACTCGATTCTCAAGTGTTTGGCCTACGTTTAGCCATGGATGCCCAGAACAAACTATCGGCTAAATGCCTAACTGGTTGCATTGCTGCAACTTGACTTTCAGTCGCAGTGCAGCTCCAAACAAGTGCCGTTCAAGAGCGGATTGCCAAGATCACCAGTATGCGGTAGCATGACTTTCAACAATGATGTATGCCCCTTGTGTGTGTGGCCTATCATATACATGATTTGCATTTAATTTTGTGTTTTTTCTTCTCTCTTCACTCAGATAATCATCACGGCCATGGACCGATTCGTTTGGTTCGTCCTGCTGGTGGTAATGTCGCACCTGGTCACCGAGTTTACACGTGTATCGGGCTACGCGCGGGGCCAGCGTCACGAGCTGGTTCTCCTGAACGATGTAAGTATGAAATCATGTTCGTTGAGCGTTAAAAGGTTCACTTACTTACTGACGCGGAAAACCGTTTGCGTAAGAGGGCCTTTGATATTTCGAACGAACTAAAATTGTACTTCTAAAACTCTAATTACTCTTGCCATATTACAGACACAGCTGCAACCGATGCCCGTTCAAAACATGCTCCTTTACCCCGGCCAGGACTACGGTCACTACCCGCAACAGCATCCATCCTCCGCTGCCGCTGTCTCCTCTCCGGTAAACAGCTTGCAACAAAATGCCGCACTATTACTGAGCAGCCTGGCGGCCGGGGCGGCAGCGGGAGTGGGAAACGGAGCAGCTGCAGCGGCTAGTGCGGTTCCCGGCAGCAACGGGGCCATCCTGGCCTTGGGCGATACCCAACCCGCTCACACGGCAGAGAGCACATACCCGGTGTTCAGTTTGCGTCCCTTGATAGACAGCATTTTCGAGGTGAGTTCGCACCATCACATCCCGTGGCCCCCATTCCTCCATTGACAATTGTTCATTCGAATATTCCGCAGATTCCGATTTCGACGCTGCGCGCTGTCAACAATTTGGTGGGTCGACTGACCGGCAGCTATCGTCATGCCCCGGGCCCGGAAGTGTCGCAGAAGTCTGTGGCTGCCGGAACCGCCCTGCCCACGGGCAGAGCGGCCAGCCCACCTTATGCCTCCAATCCGGATCCCCACCCCGATTTGCAGCGTAGGCAAATGCGCGAGGAGATGGCGTAACTTTTGGGGACCAATTTAGTCAGTAATTTTCGAGTGAATGTTGTAATTATGTTTCAGTGTATGTTGAATGTGTTTTGGGTGTGCATTTACCTTGTTTGTTTGACCTTTGTGATATATGTGAGCCTTTTGTAAGCCTAGCTTAAGAATATTTATGTGTAAACGAAATAAAAGAAAATAATTAAGAAAAAATATAAATAAAAAAAGAAAACCAAGGTTTGTTATTAGTTACTTAATATTAAAAATACGAAATAAATATCTTAAACCTTTAATTTAACCCTGTTTTATGATTTTTTAAGTTGTCAGTGTAAAATTACTTTTTCTTTTCAATTTAAAATAGTCAATTCTATTTTTACAAGCGTTTTACATTCAGCCGGAGAGCCCCAAAGGTCGCAATAAAATTTCAATCCCAAATAGACGGCCATTTACAATTGAAACCAAAACTGTTGCATACTTATGAGCGCACAAAAAATACCCACAAACGAATATGTAGAAAAAATTGGTAAATTAATTCATAAATGCAAACATTTCCCATTTAATGGAATACATTTAAATACTATGCTTTCGTTTCTGGACATTGGACATATATTGGCGGTTATCGGCGAGTCAATAAACGCATCTGTCGTTTCCATATCAGCACATTGACCAAAAAACGCTTCCCCTCCAATTAATCTTTCAACCAAAATTGAATAATTCGGTTATCAACTTTGGACGTTTGCATTTCCCGGAATTTAATATGCTATGCCAATGATTTGTAAAACAAACATGGAAAGTGGAAATTAATTAGTTTAAACCGAATAGGAGTTTTAACTCTAGGGCACATAAAACATTTGCATATAATTAATGTCGAAAAACAGTGATGAAAGGGAACATCGAGTGATATTATCAACATTGGACATTGTTCAACCATCCATCCATCACCTTTTTTGCACCCACTTCTTTCTCAAAAAACCACCCAAAGTAATCATGCGTGATTCAAAGGACTAGGGGCGTCCAGTAGCCCCACCCATCCGTATCGAATCGTCATTGAATTGAATTTAATTATATTTTTTGTTGGACCCTAGTTGGGTGGCATTTGATTTCGGCCATCGCATTCTAAATTATCCAGCACGTGCTCTGCGGATTTGGCCAGAAATCGGAGCCAGAAGGAAAGGAAAGACAGCAGAAGCGGCACATTAACGCGGCTAGCAGCTTTGTTTGTCATTTGAATACCTAATGAACAAAAGGTTGGAACAAAAGAAGAGAGTCCAATGCGGAACGTTTCACCCAGCCGTAAAATGGCAACCAAAATCGTGGGCTGGGGCTACGAATAAATCCCAAAAGCATCCCAGATGGAAATTTTTTTTTTTTTTTTTTTGAAACGGCTAAATCGAATTTGGTAAATCACACTCAGTGCTTATTAATTTGTCCAACTGCAATTGGCAATCGCCATTGGACGGCAGCATCATTGGAGCGTGAACGAGTCCAAGCTCGAATCTTTTTTTTTGGCCAACTGCAGCCGAAGGCAACCACAAGCGGCCAATTGCTTAAATGCCAAAAAAATCTGTTGGCAAGAAGAGGGGGAAGTTGGGGGAAAACCCCCAAAATAAAGTATGTTGCATATTCGCTATAATTTTCCAAACCGGTTGGCAGCAATTTTGCCGTATCGGTTGGGTTTTAATGGGGCGTATGAGTAATGTTTTTGTTTTACTGCGAATCTTGGTTAGTTTTGTAATAACGCAGGAAAAAAATAATAATAATCTATATTGGATTAGCTGGGAAGGTTAATCGATTGTTTACGGCTTCGAACTCTAGTTAGTATTTGATTTTAATAATGATAATGACTTAAAACTTTTACCTAACCAATGAAAGCTCAAAGTATCAATGGGATAGCAGACATGTGTCCACTAAAAAAAGAACCCGCTTGAAATACTCCCAAATTCTCACCCAGTTGCTACAATAGGTGCCATGGAAGTGCTAATAGGTCGTCGCCACCTTCATATATGTATAGCTTTTGTCAGAAATTCTTGCATCATCATTGCAGCAAGCAGATTTCAGACTTCATATGCTTTCGATTGAGAGATAATAAATTATAATAAATCAAGAGAAAGAGGAAGACGACAGCCCGCCGATCAGAATGTGTCGCCTATATAAATAGATGGCTGCATATTTAATTGCGACACAATTCCAGTTTTCGCAGTCAGTAGACAGAAGGCACAAGGCAGAAGCCAGACTGTAGACGGTGGATTCCGTTCCCCTTCGACAGAATTCAAGTTTAAGCCCGGCTCAGACAATCGACTTAACTCGACTCAACCACTGGAGTTCAGTTTGAGGCGAAATCGCGACGCGACAACAACGAACCACCGGCCGCTTACACTTAACCGACATAATAATAAAATCGCCAGGCAACCACCGACCGACAGGTACAGACAACAACGACAGCTTCGCTAGATTCGTTAATTAATCAGAAAAGTTGAATTCGCATGTGAAAGCCGTAAGCAGAAGGCCCAAGCACAATTATGCTCAGCCGCTCCCCAGAACAGTGCGAGCAAGAATTCTGGGGGACGCGTCTCGCATATAAAACGAACCTGGAATTGAATTCGATGTTGGGATTGTTTTTGGCACAGAGAAAAATATTTAATTTTCGAATTTATTATCCAAAGCTTCATTAAGTATTTCCTTTCAAAAGATTATGCTGACATTCCATTTTTTCTCTGTGTAGATGCGCAATATGTTTATCTTACTCGGAGGACTCTGTCTGCTGCAGATGGTCAGCTTGGTGCCAGCCCAGGTGAGTTGCCTTCAGTGCACCCCCGATCCTTACAGATTCCAGTTCTCGAAATTAATTAAAACAGTCACTGCAGACTGACACCTGCCCTCAAGCCAAGTCCTGCGTTCAGGGGGAGCGTGGTTGAGGGCCCATTTTGTGGGCAGGGTTATTTTAGTTAAGCCAAGTCTGTTGGCCAAGTGCGGTTCAAAAATATTTTAATTGCAAAGCGGTTGTGTTGCTATTCATTTTCCATTTCTGGCGAAGAATATTTATTTAGTTGCCGGCATTACAACCTCAGAGGACAAGTTCAAAGCCTCAGGTATGTAAGCCACCCACTGAGTCATATTCTTATAAATCAGAAATGATTCTGAGAAGTATATTCATTAACTTGATTAATAGATCAAGCGATGAATTGCTTTTTACGGTCTATAAATTTTCCAATACTTTTACTTTGTGTTTGTAAACTTTTATTTAAGTAAAGTCTAAAACTAAAGAACCAATTTAGTGTTGGCCAAAGTTCAGCGCCAACTTGGCTAGCAAATCGTTGTGCAATGTCCGGCAATGAAGAATTTTTAGTGCGCGATTTCTCAGCACGCCGCGACTCTAATTACAAAAAGGCAACCTTTTAGTTACCTGCCTGCCTGGATAGCAATTACCTGGCAAAGTGTAGCTCACGCCTGGCCACTGGCTGGCTGGCTGGCTGGGTTGCTTATCATTAATCTTGGCTTCACGAGCCGCGACCAACGATTATACATCATTTTAATAACTACTGCTACTGTTAGTGGCTCACTAGTTACCGCTTTAGTGGCTACCTTGAACTTTGCTCGCCTTGGCTAACTAATATAAATTTAATTACATTTTTCGCCACCCGTTACTCATACGCCATGTTGCACTAAAGTTCACTTTTTTGGGTTTTGTAATTAGATATTGTACTTGAATAATTGTTTAATGCTTATGGACATATAGTAGCTAAGATTCGTAGTTATCAGGCTTAAAAAAAAACATTGTTTGGTTCTTAAAGCTTAAACACACAAACCCTTGCTGCTTAGATTTGCATAACTTTATGATAATCCTTGTCTGACCAATGAAATTTTCACACATCTCAGCTGGAATGCTTTTAGGCAAAACACTTTTTCACCCTTTGGCACCTTTCTCCATTGTTTTCATTCTTTCGGGAGATTTCTTTCACTTTGGAAAGTTTATTTCTGTTCTGTGGCTTAAGGGCTAACGAAAATTAGATTTTAATCAACGCATGCATGAAATTTGCATTTGCTCTGCCAAATCCTAAATGGAAAGAACCCAAATAATTTTTTGTTTGGGTCGTGGGAATTGAAATTAAGAACGAACGTAAAAAGTCCTGAGATGGGTTTACCCCCCAACAACACAGATTCCATGGAATTCATGCAAATTGCCAGCCGTTTGTGCCCTTTTGCGGTGACCATCCTAGAAATCCTTTTTGCGACTTTCTTATCATTGCGACTCGTGGCTCAGGCTTATGAATTTTACCAACTTCGGGCGGCAATCTTTAATCTTCCAGTGGCCATTACCTTAAATTAGACAGGCACAATTGTGGCAGTGCGGTTATTTACTCCGCCAGCTCGCCTCTGTGGCAACAATAACCACATCCTGATTCTTATCACAGAAATGGAAGTGCTCTCTCATATAATATTCGAACTAGATGCACAATAACACAGGCAATACCTGTCAGCTTAAAAACTTTACCTATTGCTTTTTTTTGTAGATAAACAAAAGTTCTGCTATTGTTTGTCTAACAAACTTTCCTTAATTATATTAATATAGTATTCATGCATTTCAATCAAAATATTTCATTGTTTAGTAATTTTTCAACTTTTAAATATAGTTGTAACTTTTTTTTTGCTTTGGATAATTAAATAAAGTGGCTTTTTTATTCAAATAGTTACATTTCCATGATTAAATATAAAACCAGCAACCATTTAATTAAAATAGCTTTCATTGATAAGAAAGTAAAAATTAGTTTGCTTTAAGGGTATATTAAACATTAATATATTAATATGTGAGTTTAAAAGTCACATTTCATTGAAAAGCCGATAGCCTCAAGCCTCAACCTCCAAATGACGTTAGTGGGATGTTCAAACTTCACACTTTTTGTATTTTTCTTTTAAATAATATTTAATTGTTGGGTTGGCATTATTACAGTGTTGTAACAAAGTTCAAGGCTACAATTATTGTGAAAGTGTTAAGTTATCTTATCGTTCTAACAAATAATAAATTATTTAAAATATAATTACTTTAAAAATATGCTTATTTGTAATGTATTGCCTATAGGGCTTCAGATTCCAGTTTTTTTTATACTCTTCTTATTAATAAGCAGTCATTATTTACAACTTAATGTCACAGATTTAATTTCTGTGCTATTTTAAGGACATTCTAAAGGTCCAGGCCATAAAAAGACACTTGTAGATGACCAATGCCCGGGGCTGTTATGCTCTCATGGCTAACCTGGCAGTGCAGGACTACAAACTTGTGGCCAATGCCGCCTCCGGTGATGAAAGCTGTTGCCACATCATCCGGTCCTTCGGTTAGATCCTCGACGTGTATACCCGTAATCCGGTAGTTATCGCTGGCATTCTGCCGGGATTCCCAAGGAGATTAAGCAATTTTCAGACATGTATATTTGCGGCAAAGTGCTTGATATAAATCTCACCTGCGAGCCGTAGATGAGATCTCGGCCCGGGGTCCCTGGCGGTAGGTAAACATCATCGGTGTGCAGAAGGCTGGCATATTTGTTGACATGTCCCCAGGTGACCGTGGCGCCGTCGCCGAGCAACACCTGGCCAGATAGCATCACCAGAAGCAGCAATGACAACATTTGAGGCAACCGGAGGTTGTGGACTTTCAATTCCCACACCCTCACTCTTGTCAACATGGCAGCGTACATGTGTATGTCTGCCTCGGTCTCCGGATTCCAGAAACTTATTCTTGACGAACGCTTTCACTTTACAATGAATTCTGGCTTCCCACAGCCCACCTCCGACTCTGCCACCAACGTCTCCTTCTCCACTGAACTGGGTATGGAACTCAAATGAGCTGCCGTCAGGAAGCCAAGTAAAATATTATCACAATGTCTGGCTTGCTGGAAAAACTGTTATCAACTGCAGGTGTGGTTGGTTCTCATATTTGTTCTCTTTTTCCCAGGGCCATTTATCGTGTTACTATATTTTTTGATACCCTAACATTAGATAGTACTACTAATTAGAAATTATTAACTACACCTTTTAATCAATGAGGGCTATTATATAAGGAATAATAGTTTAATTTTCCATCTTTTCTTTTACACCCCAATGCCCCTAAAATGCCGAAATATTACTTACTAGAAGAGCAGACGTTAGTCAACAAAGTCTAACCATTTAGTTTGTGAGCTGACTTTTAACTGTCATAATTATTGATAACTTTTAGAGAACGGTTCTCACTGCTCTCATTACCCAGTTTCGTTATCTAACTCTTTAGGCCATCCAATTGCCTGCCACGCTCTCTGTAGTACTTCGTTATCACTGGATCGAAGTAGTTGGAGTTGAGTTAGCCGAGTAATGTGTCTACTTATCTATTGCCCAACATTACGAATTTATTTCTCTTTGAACGCCAACAGCTAAAAACAACCTGAGTAAATATTATCAGTCATACGACAATGTTCCACCTTGACTTCTGGCACAAGAAGTTGAGAAATTTTGTTAAAATTGATTAACAAAGGGCCTGGGGGCTCAAGGAATATTTATGAAGCAACTTAACCGCGCACAGAAAAGGCGCTTTCTCCTGTTGTTCTATCCTTTTTGACTTCCTTTGTTTGGCCTGCCGAAAGTTGAGCCGCAAGTTTACAACTAAAACTGAAAAACGGACCCAACGTCTAAGTGCTAAAGTTTTTAGCCAAAAGAACCGAAGGCTAAAACTTTCACTAGCATTGCGTATACGTACCGTGTTGCCAAGTTTTCGGCAACACTCTCACATTTTCATCACGCTTTTCGCCAACAGCTGATTACCCTGCGCGACGGCAAGGTGGGCGTTAATTTTGCCGGCTACCATGCAGATGCCGGACTCGGAGGACTCCTAACCGGAAACTCGGCCCACGGTGGTCTCAGCGCCTCCGCCGGAACACCTTGGGGCTCGAGGGCAGCCGCCGGTCTTGGCGGCAATCTGGATGGTAATTGATGACGGTTCTCCCGCCCAATACATTCGATCTAACCTGATGGTTAAAAATCCTTTTTTACAGGACGCACAGCTGGAGTGGGCTATGCGGCTGCCCAGGCTAATCCCTCGGTGGGAGCCAGTGCTCTTTTGGGCGGCAGTGTCGGCGAGCATGGCTATATCGGAGCCGAAGCCCACAGTCCCGGCAAGACGCTGATTTCCTCGTCCCAGCACACCGTTCAGCCAGCACCTGCTTCGCCCACTTCGGCCCCAGTCCAGGGTCCTGGACTGCCTACTATTCGCTCTTACATCCAGAAGGTCAAGCCCCCTAAGAAGTACTCGCTGATCAGTCAAGATGTAAGTATTTAAGTTGATAATTATAAGGGTATTTTCAGGACATATAATAGGACTATGAGTAGAAAGTTTCCCACATCATAATTTTTTAACTTTTCATAAGTTTTCTTCAAAGTCAGATAGTCTTGATAAATTGTATAAAACTTATTAAATCAAAAAACTCTTGAAATGGAAATGCCACAGATTTCTTTGATCTAGCAACTTAAATATAAATTTGAAAAATTTTAAACAACTAATAAAGTAATCGAATGCAATCGAAAAATTCGGAAAACTTGTTCGCAGGCAGCAGCAAGTCTTTGAACATTTTCGGGTAAAAGTTTTTAGTATCTTTCAAGTTAAAAAGTTCTTAAATAATTGTTTAGAAAGATAGGTAAACCTGCAGTTTGGTGAAAAAAAAAAAACACCTGAAAAGTAATTCGGGGAAAATGTAAAGAATTTAAGCATATTGGCTTACCAATCGGCGGTTTTTCAATTGCGCAATTCGCGGGAATTTGCGCAATAAATCCTTCCCGGCTGGTATTTAACTAGAAAGTTCGATGAGTGAGTGTGGTCGAATATTGATCAACGCCGTATTGCTGTTGGCCAACCCACAACGAGCAATCAATCTATTGGCCACATCCACCCACCAACCAATCACCCAACCACCCAACCAATCGCCCCCACCATTGATGTTTTAGCCGGACCGCAGCGAAATCATTGAAAATCATGTTAAAACGGCCGCAGATTCCGATGCGGCGGGTAAACACGAGCCCCCGAGCCTGATAATTGTCAAGCGGCCACGCCTACGCGTTAAACGCCCACGCCAACGCCAACGTACCGTGTACGTGATGCATCAGCATCAGCAGCAACAACAACTAATTCCGGAAACAGAGGAAGTGGCGGAAGGGGACGCAGAGGCGCGGCAAGAACAGACGCCGGTTGAGGTAAACGTAGCAACAACATCGAATGCGGTGCGTTGTGGCTAACACACATACATGAAGCACAGCCGCACACACAGATACACACGCACACTACACATACAGACACAAAGATTTGTATCCTTACAGATACACAGACACATGGCACTCTAACGGTGAAACAGAAACAAATTGTTGGCTTTTTGGTGGAGCTGGGAACAAACTTTTGCTTTGAGAAGGAATAAAATTCTGGGCTGTAATTTTGTTTTCAAAAACATTTGCGGACAATGTGGGCGGGGCTTGGGTCAGCTGCTCCTTTATTATTTCTGTGAATTATATTTTAATACAATTTAAATATTACTTCCCTCGGTACAGCGATTCCCCTCGAAGTATTTCGTGCATGTGATGCTCACCCTTATTTCCTTTAAAAGTTATTTTCATTGTTATTGTTTATCCGGAACTGAAAATATCTCATTACCATTCGCAGGCACCAGTGAAGAGCGAGGCCAAGGCGGTGCAGACCACCAAATACAAGGCTGTCCAGCGACCACAGCCAGTAAACCAACATTTCATCGCTCCTCAGACCCAGGGACCTGTGGGTCTGGCTCTCGATGTGAGTTTTAAATTAAAAGCATAATCCGGGGAACTCGACTTTAACCATTTAATTGCTTTCTCGCTTCTCTCCATGCAGATCCCCATCGGTATCCTCCGCTCCTTGCAGCAATCAATTGGCGCCCTTACAGGTGGAGCTCCCCAACAACCCCAAGGCGTATATTCGGTGGGAAACAAAGGATAGCCTGCAATTAGCTCGACAAAATAATATAGCTTCAGTATTTTTAAGCTACTTTTTATAAAAGAAAACACCAGGTGAAAAAATATTGGGCTATATAAGCCCCGACAAAATTTTTTATGATGAAATAAAATAGGGTTTTCATAAATAAGTAAGGATAAATGGTAATAACTCAATGTCTTTTGAGACTCACCTGTGCTAAAGGATAATTAAGATTGTTATTGTGGGGCTTTTCTGTTAACGAAGCTCTGACATTTTTCAGTCACTTTCCCACATACTACTCGGCCAGTCAAGTAAACTGAACTGTTTAAACTGAAATGTTTACTTTGATGGTTTTCCCCCCAGGACAATGTTCAAGGGTCCTGGTAGCCGTTGGTTCTTCCCATGTTTGTTGTTGATTAAAAAGGATCTCAGGCTATTAAATCAATTGCCACAAGGACCGGGGCCAACAACAATGCAGGGAAATGAATTGAAACGGCATCCGCATTTGAGGACGAGCAGCATATTGTCGGTACAGGATCTGTGAAAATTCGGTGGAAATTCAAGTTGGAAGCATGGCAAAATACCAAGGCATCGTTGCTTGTTTATTTAGGAGGGACTTACATGCATGTGCTAGTGTGTTTCCGTGTCTGTATGGGAATATGTATGTGTGGGAGTGGGTGAGATCCAGACCTCAGACAAGATATGGCACACAGACACCAGCACAATCGGGGGCACCGCTAAGTGTGAGCGAACAAAATATTTCACACTCTGCAACCGCAGGCACTTGGGTGCCCCAAATTTAGATGGAGTGTGCAAGTGGGGAGCCTGTACGGTACGGGGTCCTGTAGTCACACCTAAATGAATGCACGATACAGGCAACATGCATTGTGTAAATGTGCTTAAATACTCCGAGGGCTTTTATGCTTTTTAGCCCCCTTTCTCCTGGCGGAAAGTCATGGCTTGTTGGGTGCTGCCTCTGGGCCAGTCAAGGGTCAGTTTGTTTAGAGGGGGGGACATTCACATCCGACGGCGGTTAGTGGCCGCTATTTAAATTTCTTAATTAGTGCCTGGCCGGAACTTTATAGCCCGTTTTTACCTCAACGCTAACTGATTCGAGTATTTTCCAGCAACAGGCCTTTTCAGGGCTTTTGTGTTTGACCAAGTTCATAAACAAGGCCGAAAAGTGGTCTAATAAAATGCAACAAAATGGCTGAGAGGGAAAGGTTTTTAAAGAATGCCATAGATTTTAAAATTTTAAAATCTTAATAGCCAGAAAGCATTTTTTCGCAACTAATTTGTTCTAAAATTTGTAGGCTATAAATTTATGCATAATTACTACGAATAAATTCTCATAAAAAGGAAATTTGTAGGGCCATAATTTTTGGGCCTCTTCCTGAGACACAAATCTTTCCGAAATGAAACGCATTTCCAAACATTTTCTTCATTACTAAGCCGCAAGCATGACTTAAATTTCTTGAAAAAAGGCAAAAATAAATATTTAACCTATTTATGTGTGTGTGTAATTTAGTTAAACAGTTCCTCTTGTTATACCCTTACAGAGGGTATTATATTTTTGGTCAAAAGTTTGTAACGCAGTGACGGAGACATGTCCGACCCCATAGAGAATATCTTGGGCAATTTCCATCCGATTCTTGAGCGCAATGCCTCAAACGATTCGTAAATCGATTCTCCACCAACTTGCGTCAAAATCTGGGAACAAAATATTTTTTCAATTCCTTCTCCAATTATCTGGGCCATCCCCTTCAAAATGTGGAAAGTGCATGGGGAGCACATTATGACCCCCTGCGACAGATATATCTTGGCTAATATTTGACCGATTCTTGAGCGGAATACCTTAAACGATTCGTGGATCGATTCTTCATCAATCTGCATCAAAATCTGGAAACAAAATATGTTTTCGATTTTTTCTAAAATTTTCTGGGCCGTCCCCTTCAAAAGGTGGAAAGTGCGTGGGGAACACATTATGACCCCCTGCGACAGCCATATCTTTTCCATTATTTGACCGATTCTTGAGCGGAATACCTTATACCATTCGTGGATCAATTCTTCATCAATCTGCATCAAAATCTGGAAACAAAATATTTTTTCGATTTTTTCTAAAATTTTCTGGGCCATCCCCTTCAAAATGTGGAAAGTGCATGGGGAACACATTATGACCCCCTGCGATAGCCATATCTTGGCCATTATTTGACCGATTCTTGAGCGGAATTCCTTAAACCATTCGTGGATCGATTCTTTATCAATCTGCATCAAAATCTGGAAACAAAATATTTTTTCGATTTTTTCTAAAATTTTCTGGGCCATCCCCTTCAAAATGTGGAAAGTGCATGGGGAACACATTATGACCCCTGCGATAGCCATATCTTGGCCATTATTTGACCGATTCTTGAGCGGAATACCTTAAACCATTCGTGGATCGATTCTTCGTTTATCTGAATCATTCTGGGAACAAACAATTCTTTCGATTTTTTATTTGTTAAATGCTGCTTCTTAACTGCTAGAGTATATCAACTTCGACTCCGCACAAGTTAGTTTTACTTTCCTCTTATTTTTTTTCATGTAGAACAGCGAAGTGTCCTGTTGCCTGCTGGGGGTCAAAGGCAACGCAGCTTGAGCTCGATTTGTGGGTCGCGGTTGCCTCATTAAATTTAACGCACGTGCCGCCCAAATTATGTTTGCCTTCACACACACACACATACAGACACCGAGCACCCACAAACCAAACACCCACAAACCCAGCACCCAAGATTCAAGCTCAAACTTATGCCCACTGACCGCCTCGCATACATTTAGACATTTTTCTAATTTAGAGTCTGGCACAAAGAATAACGTTAGTGGAAAATTGAAAAGGTTTTCGCTTCGCTTCGGTTCCGTTTTTATTTTATTTTTTTGTCTACAATTTACGTGGGCCCCATGAACCAAGAACGCATGAATAGGTGGTAGGTTAAATCATTCAACAAATGTGCTTTGCTGCCTGGCGGTCTGCACACATGTAGGCACTCCAGGACCTTCAGGAACCCATAGAAGAGAAACCGCACACTCTTGCTTATTAAGTTTCCCTCTTTAGAACGCCCAAAGGTAGACAACATAAAATTTCAGCAATTTGTTGAATAGACCGCACTCTAAATTGATCTGACAAGCTTTAAGTTCCATATAATATGTTTTTCCCTTAAAAACACACTCATTTTAGTACAAGAGCTCTTATTCACTGACATGTGTGCTCATTTCAGGCAAGTAGCTCAAAATATAAGCCTTTAAACGTAAAATCAGTCCAACAATATCTATTCGTTGAAGGAACAAGAACAGAATCGTTTCCGGGACTACGGTGCGTATGGTTTATATTCAACTTGAATCGTCGACTGCAGCGCCAGGTAACTAACTGTGGCACTTATAAATATTCATTGCTGGAGCTTTCGCAGATCGAGTGCCAACAGCTGGAGCATAAATATTCATAAATTCGAGAAAATCTTGTATGTGATGAAAGTCGGGGTTCTGTTTTAAAACTTTCCATTCGCATACGTCGCGCTTTATTAAAGTTGTCGTACACTTGTCGGGGTCGGGGAAATGGCTGCCCGCATTTGCACACACAATGTTTATATGCAGCATCCAAATATGCGCTGTCTGCATTATTAATGAGTCGACTCCATTTAATTGAAGCAATGTGATTGTGGACTTGCGCCACGAGGTGGTAAGCGGAGGTGAGCGCCCATCCTGGCGGCTGGTGCGTTGATCCGAACCAGGCTGAACACCTGTCGTGCCTGAGCATATGCAAATTCGGTTTGCCTCGTGCTCCGGGCTACATGTCATGAAAGACGGCCTCTCCTCGCTGCCCCCGGTCCATGTTAGCCACACGACACACGACTGCCATTTTCAAGTGTCAACATTGTGAGTTTTGTGGGCCAACTGTGACTGTGCAACTTATACCGAGGCCGAATCATTAAAATTTCAACGAAAAAAACATGAATTTAATTGGCATTCAATTACCACTGGAACTTTAATTACCATTCTTTAACGTTGAATAAATTGAAAAAATCATATTCTTTACATTTATGTTAAAATGTTCTACCAAGAACTGCATTCCATAGAGTATCAAATCTATCCCTTTGTACTTATTTTCCATGAGAGTACAATAAGGAGGAAGGACTTTTAAATATTTTATTTTAAAACACATAAAGCACTACCACAAACAAAAGCATACTTCGGGGAACTCTTTGTTTTCTGCGGCAAACTGGAAAGGTTTAACCAGGTATACAGCTCAATAAATTTTGCAACCAAAGTGAAAATCGTAAACTTCTGTAAGCACAAGTTAACCGCAAATATTTAACTGCCTGTCAACAGGTCCTTGCTCCTGAATTTATTTCCGTTGCTTTCAACTGGTTGTGGTAAGTACATGTTTTAAATGGATATTTCAATTTGGAACATAATGCTGAAAAGTACCAGTACGCCGACATTGAGCAACAGATGCCCTGGGAGTTGTGGAGACGAACAAAATTATGAAAAGCCCCCGCTATAAACCATAAAACCGCAACATCTCTTTTAATCCCTGAATATACAATTGAATCCGAAAGAAATAATTTAACATTGCGATCGAATTGCAGCACCATGTTCGCGCCATCGCGGCAAAGGAGTCGTTTTTCACCAAGAAAATGTAAAAAATCGCGAAGTGAAAAGTATTTCTTTCCCCCTACGCCTTTCGTAATAAAATCATAAATCCCCAGCCAAAAAGTTGAATCAAACGAAGGGGAAAAGGGGGAAAAGCGAAAGAGAAACAAAAAAAAAAGGACTCCGGGTCAGGAAGCGGAAATTATGTTGACCTGTCTTTGGCTTAACCTTTGTCTTTTTGGCTTTTGGTAGTCATTTTGAGGATTCGCCTCCATGAATGATTGCAATTTAAACTCGTCGGTGCTTATTTTTACACTTTGGCAGAGTTTTCCTTTCGGCCCGAACCTTTTCCGCTTTTAGCGCAGCCTTCCATTTATGAAGCTCCTTTCTGCTTGGCTACATTTTTATAGCTGCAACAGCAGCATAATTAATTTCATTTTACGACGAGCCGAGTTGCAAAAATGCATAAAGTCAATTAACTGAAAAAGCAGTCGGGGAATGGAGCCCGCAGCCAGGAGCACCGGCCGAATGCTAAGATAGATCCTTGGAGCACTTGGAGCAGCAGGAACCGCCGATGAGGTTGTAGTGGCTTAACTGAGGATGCTGTAAATAAATCATCGGGTGAAGTTGGTGTCCGACATAAATACTCGGGGCCTTCGGCCGCGGACACTCTATTATACGAATGTTAACTTTCTATAAGTGCTGACTCCGAGATTCTTGTGAACGTTGCATGGAGAGGAAATTAATTTAAATTAAATTGTTTTCAGGCCTGGGAAATTTTTTCATTTTACGTAAAATATATTCAATAATGTTGCTCACAAATCCTTACAGGTTTTTTGTATTCCGGACCAAAGAATATTGTTTTTGAAAGATGTATCCTACGAGGTATACTTTTTGAAACCTAATATTTCTTATCTTAAACTTAAATACTCAATTAAAATCGAAAATTATTTCTTCATCGCTCTATTTGAATGTAAGCTTGATTTAAGAAACCGTTGGTAACAATAGTGCTGCCACCTTTTCTTATAAAAGCTCGCAACTGGTCACGCTAATATCCATCAGCTGGTCACCAGCTGATGTGCAAAACAAGCCAATTGGGAAGCCGGTGTTTATTGTTTTATTTACACTTTTTAATCTTCCTACAAAAAGCACAAACCACGGGAATTAAACCTGCAGTAGAATCAGCAACGCAGAATATTGCATGCCTCAATTTCCAATGAGCTAGCACGCGGCAGTCAAAAGGAGTAAACAACAAACACTACTTGAGTAGGTGGCATGGGTGGTGGAAAAGCGCAGGCCTCGGATTTGTGGAAAGGAAAACGCGGCAACGTTCAAAAGTCGGACTTCATTCGAGTGGGAGCCGAGCAGCAGAAAGGACACGCGACACGGAGGTTTCTCGGAAACCTGAAAACCCAAACAAACCATAAATCTCAAACTTGAACCCGATTGCAAAGAAAGTTTTGTGTTTGCCATTTCAGCACCCGCGAAAATGGAGGACTTTAGCAGCATTAAACCGAACAGTTCGGTGGTTAAACTGGCGTCCTGTCTGGAGAAGATCTACACCAAAATTGTGGAGAGCCGGGAAAAGCAGGTACCGGAGCACCAGATCAAAGAAATCGAGTTCCTCCGGACGCAATGCAAGCACGAGCACATGCAGCTCAGTCTGATGAGCTGTCAGACGTTGGTACGCCTGGTCGACGAGGGAGCCCTGGAGGCTAATGGAGTCCAAAACTCGCTGCTCTCAATGCTGGGGAATTCGGGGTGAGAATATGCATATAGGATACTTGCCTGTCGGACTGTCTAGCTAGCCTATAATCCAAACACACACCCTCTGCCGAAGCGACCCACATAGCACAATTCCGCAGGGGTGCGCCTCTGAACTTCCGGAGTGCAGCAGCAATAGCTGGTGGAGGAGTAGCAGCCGGAGGAGCGGCCTAAATGGAGCGCAGCGACTCCAATTGCAAAATTGCAGAAAACCTCAAACAGAGTTGCATAAATTACTCGGTGGTGGGCCCACTCCGCCACTTAATTAAGCTTCCATTTAACGCTTGCCAATGCTCGGATTCAAGTGCTCCCAACATTGTTGCCCGTGTGTCAGCACGCAATCCTTCGCATTTCCGCTGGACACTGGCCCCCCCTGTGTTCGAAATTAATTGCCCAGCACTTGGCACGTCATGTGATAAATGCGAAAATGAATTATGACGCGGATTTCATGTTGTGTTTGGCATTGGCTCGATTACCGGTTGGCCGCAATCCACAGACCTCAATCTTCTGTATCAGCGCCATAAAAACTATTAGCCGTTTCCCGCCACGCACAGGGGAGAGTCACTGCCGTCCCACCGACGTATCGCTTTGGCATAAGCGCGTCCTTGGCTACCAAATATTTGATGTATGCAAAGCGACTGCTAAAGTCTGGCATTGAACTTGAAAGCCACAATAGAAATGTTTGCTGAGCGGCGAAGGACAGCCAAGGAGTCATGTAATGCCGGAATTAACCTTGATAAGCGAGCGCCTGCAAGTGCAGGGAGAAAGGATTGCATATTAATTGGCCTGCAGGGGAGCAACCGCAATTAGAGGCCAGACCCCGTCATCCGGTGGCCAGCGCGTGAATTGTAATTACCCCGTCAAACGCAAAGCGATTTACTCCACCCCCAAGCTTCTTCGACCTGCGGCCAGCTATATCCTTGACTGTTGATTTGCTGTTCAGGAAGTGGCTGCTAAACGCTTGTTAGAATCGTTAGGGACTTATAAACTTGCATTTTAATTGTCTGACGACGATAAGTAAACTATGAAGTTCCTTTGTTTACAGCCGTGTAGTTGATATAAGTTCAGAATACTTTTCCATTAAGACTTAAGTAGAAATTTCTGTTAATGTTACTGTAATTTTCATAAAGGAACAAAGGACTAACACTTTCTTCTTGTAGACCCATGCACTTTGCCATCATCACTGAGAGTATTCTAGGTCTCCAGTTGCTCAACTTGAAGCGGAAAACTTCCTTGTTGAAGGACTCAGAGACCTACCAGTGTCCCTATGGGCTGAAGACTCAACAACATCCTCTAATATCCTTGATGCAGCACTCCAGTGTTAATATGCATGATGTAGCCAACAAGATTATCGGAATTTGCCAGCACCACGACAAGGGGTAAGTGTCCTGCGAAGTGTGTTATTCATTTATCATAAAACTATTGATCATTTTACAGTATTCGAGACTATAGCATTGAGTTTCTGAGGCCCGTGTTCCTCTATGTCCTCTGCAATCCTCAAACACTGCATGACGTAAAGCCCATCTGGACGTGCCTGTTAAATTTGAGTGGGAAACGGCCTGAGGCACGTGCTCTAATGCAAGAGCTGCTAGCTTGGAGCAAGTTCAACAACGCTACTACTTGCCTTTGCACCAGTATCCTCTTGATCGAAGCCATCGATCACTTTTTGCAGCAGGAGGATCACGCCCAGTCCATCGATCTGGCAATCTACCAGGCCTGTCTCATCAAGCAGCTGGCCAATTATGGCATCGATCCTCGCCCCAGCCTTCAGTGCCTGCTAAGGGCACTATATGCCACACGAGAACACACGAAAGATCACTACCACGTCCTTCTAATACTCTTGGCCGAAGTTGTGCATGTACTTTCGCCATTTTATCTGGCGGATCTGCTGCGCATCATTGTGTTTGTGGTGGTGCAAGAACGCTGTGGCCATGAATACATTCTGAACATGTGTCTGGACGGGATAATTCAGTGGATGTCTCAGACTGCATTCATACCCGCAGAGGGCTTGGCCTTGGCCGAGCAGATAGTCAAAAGGGTTCTTGATCCGAAGAGATCAGACGAGGAGGCGGAGCGAATCTCCACAGGACAACTGAAACCAGCCCACATGCGAAACTATCATCCTGATATAGCAATCGCCTTCGATCTAGCCGCGCTGGTAGAGTCCTTTGACGCCTCTGACAATCAGGACGTATTTGCCTTTGTGGATGCCTTAAATGTGAAGTCGAATACAGCCTTCTGTCAGCGACTACATCTCTTTCTGAGAGCTCTCTTCTTATCACGAGAACCGCCTGTGGACTGCTGGTTCAAAATCTATGAGGTTATTCTGCAAATAATCAAGGTGAACGAAGGCATTGCCTACGACTTTATGATGACCTACATCTTTAAGCTGGCCCATGAAAACAGTCCCGAACTGCAGCTGGAACTCCTGAGAGGATTGGCGAGCTTTGCCGTGTCAAAAGTATTTTATAAAACAATTTTGTTTCTCTTTAAAGCTAACATACTTCACTTTTTATGCTAGGATAATGTGCCCATGATCCTTAATACCATAAGAAATCTTTCCACCGACAATGGCACCTTTTGTGTGGATCTGTATCTGCGTTTGTGGCGCGTGGAGACTCGTACTTATCCTTTCTTGCTAAAGCAAATTGCCCAACCACTTCCTGATGACGACAAGCGCTGGGAACTGCAGATAGCCCGCACTCATGCCATGAGAGAAATCTGCCAAGAAAAGTAACTAACGATTGCTGATAACTTCTCCATAAAATTTTAATTCATTTTATTTTTAGACCAACTTTGCACGGCTCGGAATTGCTGCCTCACCTAAGCAACACCCTTAACAACTGCTCCGATGAGGCAGGCGATTTAGCTACATCACTGGCTCTGGATGCCATCTATGCTCTTTGTGACAGTCACACTGTGAATATTGCCTCGACCTGGCAAGCCATCGGCAGCAAGTTCCGAAGTGAACAACGTCCCCAGACGCTGAAATCGCTGTACAAGTTCTTTGGGCTGGTCCCTCTTCTGCAAACACCCACTTTGGAGTACGAGAAAGTGGCTGACGATGCCTTGGAGCAGCTCTGGCAGGCTGTTAGCCGACCGGGAACAGATGCCGCCCAAGTACGCCAGGCGCTGGTAGCTATGAAAAACTATGAACCTGGAACCACACTTAATCTTCGACATATACCCGCCCAATTTCGTTTTGAGATCGTAGGCGGTGGAGTGGCTGGCCCCGGAGGTCGGGAAGTTTTGGATTTACAGCAGGAATCGGTACCCGGTGAAGTTTGGGTACAATTGCTGCAGAAGATTCGCCCGGAATGCGGAGACGCGGCTGCAGACCTGATAACTCACTACGTGTCCAGCGAGATTGAAGGTTTTCGAAGTGGAGTCTATCGGCTTCCCGAAGGCAAACCTGAGCCACGAAAGCTTGTGGGCTTATTCGCCACCAGTCCACTACGCGCAGTCACTAACTACATTGTGAGCCAAGCACGATTTGGGGACTACGTGCCCGAACCATATGCCGTGACGTTTGCGTTAAGATCGATGTCGAAGAAGTTTCCCAAACCCATTCCGCCACTCGACTGGAGTTGCCTGACCAGCTTTTTCCACCTGTCCTTTGATGCTCGGAAGTACTGCATCATGATAGCAAAGAATCAGGCCCAGAACTCGGGAACCGCCAAGCGTCTGTTGGAAAACTTCCTCGTGGACTTTGAGCCCAATTGCTTCGAAGAAGATCTACTGTTGCTGTTCTCGCTGCTTCCGGAGATTGCCAACAGTGTTAGTCTACAAATTCTTAAGAATTTTGCCGAGAAGGTGGCCGTCTACTGCTTCAAGGAGTCGCAGCTGAATGACTTCTCCGAAGGTATGTTGAAATTAAAGGAGAATTTAAATATATGTTGTGTCCATTTTAGGTTGCCTCTTTGAGAAGTTTCTTGAAAGTGTCAAGTACATTTTTACCGGACAATGCGACATACCCGAAGTTCTTGACGTTTTCACTCTCATTGTTGAGCGTTATATGGACTCGATGGACCTCGATTCGAGATTGTTTGAACGCTATACGGAGGTGGTGTCCACACTGCATCCAAATGCCATTGATGGACTAACAACACCTGCGAATTGGTGGGAGACGCCTGTGGGAAAACTGAAAAAGGCCACAATTATTCGCTGCTACTTGGTGCTGTATAACGAGAAACTCGCCAATCCTCTGAAATGGCTTACGCCCATCATCGATGCCTACGAAAAAAGGGAGGAGGAGCGCCCGTTTTTCTACCGTCATCTAGCTGCCACCCTGTACGCATTTGGAAGCGATGAACATGCCTGCAACTGGATATCAGAGATGTTTTTGGAAATCCAAATGCTCCTAGCTGAGGCCTCCAATAAGGAGAAAGTTAACCGGGCGCTATATCTACTGGATATCTTTATGTTGGCCGTAGACGTGCTCTCCGGCTGTGCAGTTCTCCTGGGCAGCGTGGATGTGGTGGCCACAAATGAAAAACAGCGACTGTCCCTGTTTCCAGAGAGCCTGCAATACCTGTGTGACCACATTTTCTGGAAGGATCAGGAGGCCAAGGTTCAAAGGTGCCAGGAATATAAAAATCGTTATTATATATATTTACCATTACAGATCTACGAATTCCTCTTCAATCTCTACAAACTCGCTTCCATACCATCCTCCTACTCTGATGTATTCCGGGAGGCAATCATCTGCTCCCGGAATAAGCCCTATTTCGACAACAAGGGCGTCTGGACCAAATACGTAGGCCTGCGTAAATGAGCACAACGAAAACGAACTCACCGCATTTAAACTTCTCTGCCCACGCCTGAAGTGCACTTGAATGGTTGATCCATTTTATACCGTCAATGTTAGTCAATTTTTGATAGCAAACGCGCATTCTTTGTTGTTTGTAAGAGTTTGAAATACATTAAAGCATTTTTGCGCACAAAATTCAAAATTTCGCAAAGGTTGCCAGATGGGTTGACAGTTTGGCCACACCGATAACACTTCAAAGGAGAATTTATCGAAGGCGGAAATCGGTAAAGTCACATCTTTAATTTCCGTGGACATTCGCTGATCAAAATTATTATTGTTTATTTAAAATGCAAATTAAATAGATTACCCCTGTGAATTTAATCCAAAATACTGATTGCTGCCTGAGCTTCTAAGCCGGTTAAATAAAAAACGGAACCATTATCCGGACGGCGTGCTTTTAACGGAGGCAACAGGAAAACCCAATCAAAACGTAAACAATGGACGATATCAAGCTGGCCAAGGTTAGTTATTAACTTAATCAAAGCCCAATTATGCGATACGGTTACATACAGTCGTGGTCATTACACGGGGCACCTGCAGGCTGCGAAAGGGTTGTGAGTCATCCTTTTTCTGCTTCTCCATTTATTCAAAATCGATGGTCCACCTGTTCCGTGGCCGAAAGGACCGAGGACCGGCCTCCCCCTGCCCACACTCACTCTAGGGGACCGTCCAACCTTTGGAAACCAAAAAACCCAATTCATATCTATTAATATGTTTGTAAAACATGCGCATAGCCCAAGAAAGTAAACTGGTCCTGACCTCTCTCTGTTTTTAATCGAAAACGCGCCCACACGCCCCATGTTAATCAGGCACTTACCCACACAGGCGCAGTTTGAGAGGCCGAATTTTAGCCGTGAAAAAGGTGTTCCCCTAACCCACCGAAACACGCCCAGCATCTCAAAGGGATATTTTCAAGCCTGGCCTTCGACAAGGCCTGTTGAACTTTGTTTGAAGTCTGTGGCTGTTGGGAGAGTAAGTAGGTCCGGAAATCTAGGGATTACCAGATACGTTTTTTTAAATAAACAAAATCTTAGTAGTTATATATCAAGGTTAAGTTATGTTAGAAGAATACAGATAATTTTGAAATTATTAGAAATATAGTTTTTAGAATACTTTGTCTTTTACTGTTTGGGATATCCTTTCCTTTGGTAGGGTATGCATTCTCTCGGTGAGAGAATTTCCCTTTACCAAATTTCCCAACACAAACTGTAGCACGCTTATAAGCGCGCCCCTTTCGCTGGAGCAGCTGAGTCTACTCGCAGCGGTCGTGGCGAGGGCCTCGTCTCAGTTAATTCCATTCCACAGTAAAATACAAATACTCTCTCACTTGTGCACTCGCACTAGGGAAAGTCAGCCAGGAAAAACACATAATATCCCAGTGTATATTTGTGAAAATCGGGTTCGTGTGGCTGGCGAAAAGTGAAAGTTATCCACCTCCCACATTCACGTGATTTTGTTTGATTTGCCAAGCCGAAAAAGCGACGGTTGCTCCTCCTGCTTACTTCGACAGCTCCCTACCCGTCGGTTCTTAATTCAAAATCAATAAACCATTCAATAACAAGTGAGCCACTTGGCACTTGCACCATGGACTTCACCAGATTCATGAACAAGTTCAACGAGATCGAGCGCCAGCTGTCCCCCACCTCATCCCTCCGGCTTAGCTTTGACAATATATCACCGGAGACGGAGGAGCCGCCGGATGGCAACAAGAGGCTGTGGGGTGTGCCAGTGCCGCCCTTTGTCTCCGAGAAGGTGGTGTCCTGGATCGAGGAGGAGTTCAACGAGGCGCCCGTCTTCTACAACGGCAACAGTGTGCTCAAAAAGGTAACTGGCTTCCAGGGTTCTCCGTCCATCATTCTCCTCTGTCCATCCCATTGCGAATTATGCAAATCCTAAGCCCAGGAGCCAAGCAATCCGAACCAAATCCGACTAATTTTCCGTTTTACGCATTGCCACCGGCTACTGAATGGCCGGAAAATATGCAAATCAGCATCGAGCGCTTGGGCAATATGTTCGGAGACCCTGCTCCTCCCAAACTTGGCCCCCTGAAACGTATTTCAATGTGGGTCACATGCTGAAGACCAAGTTCAATCTATCCTGGCTGCATCCGGGCACCATTTGCGTCACAATTCTGGCTGGAGTAATGGGTGAATTACTCTTCCGTTCTGCCCCCACTCGAACTGACAAATTGTTGCATTGTCAGCAGGATGTCCGAGTGCGGAGCTCTGGCAATTAAGTGGATGGGTTTTCTATCAAAGTCACAGATGCTCTGCCATCGGTCATCACTTGATGATTCGCCACCGTAGGCAACAGGCTGACAATTGCAAGGATTCCCCCGACAGTTGAATGTGTTTTTTTCCATCAAATCAGTGTCGTTTCAGGAGAAAATTAAAGCACGTTTAAAGTCCTAATGTTCAAGGACTGAAATCTTGCCAACCTGTCGCTGTTTTAAATATTTAAGAGAGCCTTTTCCTTTGATGTTGCTACTTTCATGGTTCATGATTATTTTCCTCAAGTTCCTGCATTATTTTCTACAATAATTTACATCTTAAATCGAATTGTCTGCCCGCTGGATTGGACTGGAGTAATGAACTCCCACAGGCTGAATCACACAATTAACTAACCTTATCTATCCCGACAATGGACCAGGCTCAAACAAAGGCCTCAATCTAAATGACATGAAAGGAAATTAGTCCGATGATGAACAGCTCTCGGGACACACAATATGTATGCCTCCTGGGCAATAAAAACTGGCCCGACTGGTGGGAGCGGGAGCGGGAAAGGGGGCCTGGGGCTAAAGGACCATCAAAGGAATGAATGTGCTGGCTGGCAGGACGGTTATCCTTAATGGCTGCATACCAACTAACCGCAAAGGGCACTCTATGCCTCTATTTATTCAATGCTTTAAAGTTTCCACATCCTCGAAACCAGATGAGTGCTGGATGATGCGTTTTTATTCTGTTTTTGTGGTAACAGGGGATTCTGTTAATTGAAAAAGTTTCTTGCTCCCTTTGTGTCAATAGAGGTTACTTTTTCACGGAATTCATATAGGTTTCGAGGGGGGAAGATATGGACTTCAAGAGAGCTTGACGTCATGGAATTTAAATAAAACTTCAAACATTTTTATGATTCTTTCTCGGCTGTTTGTGCAGGTGGAGAACGTGCGGATGATAGATCGCTACAATACCAAAAATCCCACAGTGGGCACCCTCTATCTGACGGCGACCCATTTGATATTCGTGGAGCCCGACAGCAACAAGGAGACCTGGGTAAGTACCCCCGATGACATCATCAATCCTAAGCGCCAAGAACGCTTTTCATTTCGGACCAAGAAGTCTTTTCAGTTAGTGTAGCGATATATTTATTTGCGTGGCTGGCCCACAAACAGTTTAGTGAGTCACCTCGGTGTCGGTATGTGTTTCTTTCTTCAGCGAACGTGCTCAAATGGATTTTTTTTCGTGCCTTCCTTCGGTTTAGACCCGACCTCGGGCCTGGCTGTCAAAAAGTTTAGAGCCAGCCCCTCTGCTGCACTTCCGCCTTGCTGGCCAAAAATAATTTCAAAGCGTGAGTGCAGAAAAGTTTCCCCTAACAAGTAGCAGGCCCGCGAACGCCCTCAGATAGTTGTTTGCACTTAAAGTTTTGTGTTTACACAGGAATTTAATTCGCATCTGCAATCTTGGCGAGCACTAAAGGAGGTTGGGCACAAGCGTGTTGCGTATACGCCGCATTGCACAAATACACGAACAAATTAAATTCCCAGCTCGGCTTTTATGCACAATAATTGCACACCCACGCCCGCAATATGCATACACCAGAATGTGGCGGGTAAATAGAGGAAAACTCTTTAAACTCAACCTCAGTTGCTAGGTTCAGCGCGGTCTCTATTCTTTCGCCAAATTGAATGGGCCTTGGGAAAATGAATGTCCTGTTTCCCCGGCAAACGCGGGCTTAGCGCGTTAGCTTATAAACTGAATCCCACCCAGAGCTCGTATCCTTTGATATGTGACCGTAACCGCTCAAATCCCCGCCCATGTAATTGCCACTAAATGCTCTTAATTATTCCTGCTGCGAATTGCCACGGGCATGCCATGCACCCGCGGCGTATACGTAATCTTTTTATTTGTTTGCAAGGTACGGCGAGTCCCGCCATGCATGGCATTTTAATTGCCAAAATTGTATTAATTATGCAAGTGGGCGAAGTGGTAGCGAGTGCCTCAAGTGGCCCTAGGAGAGTAGTAGTCTCAACTGTCCTGGTTAATCCCGGACCAGTGCAAAATGGTTAATTAAAAGTTGAAACACTTGACGGCCAAGTGGTCTGGCTGGCGGGAGTATTGCTGGGGATTATATCGATTTTCTGTGCCATTGAAAATTGGCTGCTAAGTTTTCCATAATCCAGCTGCTCCGTCCTTCCTCTGCTCGTCTTTCCGGCTCTCAATTTTTTACTGCCCTCCACAGAGGCGCATCAATTATTTAGTGCCGAGAGAGCAGCTTGGACCGGGCACGTCCGCCCGGCAACGGGAGGGGGAGTTGCTAAAGTTCAGTTGAGTTGTGTGTCTTTATACTTTTTTTGGCGAGTGTTGCATAATCGCATCCCTGGTGGAAGTCATGGTCATAAGCAGAGTTCTGACGGACGAAGGAGCAAATAAAAAAGAGCTGGATTTAAGTGACTTCTCGGTCACGGATTTAAAAAGAACATGTATTCCATACTGGCGATATTATTTACTTTATAGATCCTGCACATGCACGTGGCCAGCATTGAGAAGCTGCCACTCAGCACCACAGGATCGCCGCTACTCATTCGCTGCAAGACCTTCCTGTCGGTTACCTTTGTCATTCCCAAGGACTCCGAGTGTCACGATGTGTACACCTCGCTGCTGAAACTCTTCCAACCAGGTAAGAACTCTCCAAGGATTCGCCAATAAACCATAAACTCCGGTTCCCCGAACCACCACCAGTGTCCATCAACAAATTGTATTGCTTCAACTATCAGCCGGCCAAAGATGACTTCCCCAAGAACGCCGGCTGGGACTTCTTCAAGCTGGAGGCTGAATTCAAGCATATGCTGGTGCCGAACGAGAACTGGACACTCTGCTCGATGAACGAAAACTACGAGCTGTGCGACACCTATCCCCGTCAGATTTACGTGCCCAAGGAGGCCACCAAGCTTATGCTCATCAGCAGCTCCCGATTCCGCTCCAAGGGTCGTCTGCCGGCGCTCACCTATCTGCACAACAACAAGGTAAGAATCCCATTTTACTATCATTCCTAACCTAATTGAACTCCCTTGAAGGCCTCGATTTGCCGGTGCAGCCAGCCGCTGTCTGGGTTTAGTGCCCGCTGCCTGGAGGATGAGCAGATGCTGGAGGCTATCCGAAAAACCAATCCCAACACAGACTACATGTACGTTGTGGACACCCGACCACGGGTAAGTTTGAGGGCAGAGGAACTCCCAGGCGATTGGCATATGCAAATAATCCACTTACCCTCCTGCAGATAAATGCGATGGCCAACAGAGCCGCAGGCAAGGGATACGAGAACGAGGCCTTCTACGAGAACATCAAGTTCCACTTCCTTGGCATCGAGAACATTCACGTACAACGTGCTAGCCTGCAAAAGGTTCTGGAGGCCTGCGAACAGAAATCGCCGACAATGAGCGCGTTTTTGAATGCCCTCGAGTCCTCCGGATGGCTGAAGCACATTCGCTCCATATTGGACACGTCAAGGTGAGCAAACAAATGGTGGTAGTTGAGCTAGGAGCACTCTTTACTGTATCTTGGGGATTCATTTATAATTCATAACATTGGATTTTTCGCAGTTTCATCGCCAACGCGGTGGATAAAGGAGTCTCTGTGGTGGTTCACTGCTCTGATGGGTGGGACCGCACTGCCCAAGTCTGCTCACTGGCGCAACTGATGCTGAATCCCTACTACAGGACGATCAAGGGCTTCCAGGCGCTAATCGAAAAGGACTGGCTGGCCTTCGGCCACAAGTTCAGTGAGCGGTGCGGCCACATCCAGACGGATGCCCGCGAAGTATCACCGATCTTCACGCAGTTCCTCGACTGCACCTGGCAGCTGATGTCCCAGCGCAGCGAGTCCTTCGAGTTCAACGAGCGCTTTTTGCTAATCCTACACGACCACGTACACTCCTGTCAGTTCGGCACCTTTGTGGGTAACTGTGAAAAAGACCGACTCGACTTGAAGCTGGCAGAGCGCACCTTTTCCCTCTGGGGCTTTATGGCCAACCATTTGAACGAGTATATCAACCCGCTGTACAAGCCCAACGTAGATGAGTCTATAAAGGCCAATCTAGCGCCCCAGTGCATCAAGTAAGGTTCGATGGGAAGGGTTTGATTCGCATCTCATCATATGATTTTGTTACAGATTTTGGCGGGGCATGTACAGTCGCTTCGAGAGTGGCATACATCCGCGGGAGCCGTTAGGCGATCTGCTACTCGACAGCAAGGAGCACTGCAACTCGCTGGAAGATCACGTGCAGCATTTAACCAAACGCATTGCGAGCTTCAAGAACTACATCTCCAAGTCGGCCAAAAAACTGCAGGATGCCACTAGCACCACTTCGAAGGTTAGCAAAGAAACCTCAAGCACCGAGATCAATGACAACAAGTAAGAAGGATTTAAAAGGATTGGAATTTATTCTAATAATGTGTTCCTGTTTCAGATACAACTATGACAAGAAGCTGAGCGAGCTGTCGGCAGCCGATGACGATCATCCGCTGAAGGCCAGCAACATGTCCTTTGCCAATTTATCCCTAAACGCCGAACAGTCTAGTCCCGCTCAAGCTTTGCCCGACGAGCTGAATTCCGTGGCTGTGGACTGGAAGCCCATGCGCAATGTGACAACCTGCTCCTGCTCCACGCCCTTCGATCAGTTCAGCAAAAAGGTAGGTGCTGACTAATTAGTTAAAGAAATTTATGCGAAAATGCTCCTTTTACAGACACACTGCTGGCGCTGCGGGGACATCTTCTGCGAGCGGTGCATAGACAAGAATGTGGCTCTTCCTGGACACGATAGCGGCAAAGCGGTGCCCGTGTGCCGCGGCTGCTTCCGCCAAATGCAGAAGCAAAGCCCGTAGATATGATTAGGGTCTATGGCTAGCCTAGTTCAATGTTGTTTGAGGGATGCGAGCTTGCAATTAGCCATCGCAGAGGAAATTCTATTAAATTATATTGTATGGATGTATTTATTGTTGCATTTGTAGCCGTAGTTGCTTACAGAAGCTCATTCAAGTTGTTGCAAATGAAAACCCCCGAGTTGAACCCAAAGGATCTACTAGCGATTGGCTTTCTTGGCATCATCCTAGTTTGTAAGTCGGGCACACAACCGTATTTTGTTGATTACAAGTATAGAGAATAATTTGCCGATATGCCACACACATTATTATACAAGCAAAGAGTACAATTGAATGTAAAATATTACAGAAGCACTGTTATGTCATATAATTATAATTTGCGATCAGTTTCTGGATCAAGTATGTACAGATCGGGCTTAGCCCTCCTTCTGCCTCCTGGCTTCACCTATATTCCACTAGCTGTAGCGATTCACCCCTAAAATACTACGCAAACTTGTTTATCGATTTGATCAAAGTGTAATAAAAATTATTTATTCAACATCTGCGAGTTTCTACCGAGTGATCCATAGTGATTATAATTACGATTCTTAATAGCCAATGTCAGGCTTGATGCGCAGAATCACCGGAACACTGGTGCAGGGCAGGATGGCCACTTCCGTGACCACGGCGCTGACCAGCTCCGGCGGCGTAATGTCATAGTTCAGATTAAGAGGCATCAGTTTTCCCTTGGCCTCCCAGTTATTCAGCTGGCATTTGTCGCCTCGCACCAACTGATTCGGGTCACTCAGTTCGTTATAGACGATGGCATCCGTCTGGAAGCGCTCGCTGAACTTGTGCGTTTCGCAGCAGACCAGCACGGGTACGTTGTGGGCGTTGGCTACTAGGGCCACCTGGGCCGTGCCTGTGCGCGCCATCACATACCCGTTGGCCAACAGAGCATGGGCTCCTAGCAGGACTTTGGTGGCCTCTGCCATCACATAGCCCACGGCATTGATGAGCACATAAGTGCAGGGGATTCCGGTAGCATGCAGACGGCGCAGCATCTCCTGACCCTCGCATCCAGGGCGGGAGTCCACAACGATCACTCGGAACGCCACCTGCCGCCGCTTCGCCTCCTCGCAGATGAACTGGATCAGAGAGGAGCAGGCGAACGTGAGAATCACATCGCCATCTGTAATTTTTTCCTGCAGAAAGCCACTTATCGCCTGCGCAGCTTTGCCAATCTGATTTTCAATGTAAGTATCGATGAAGTGGCCCAGCAACTCCTTAAGCTGAAAAGGAAAAATATAAATATGAAGACTTCGCACTTTCTTAGTCAGTAACTTTCCAGAACTTACCTCCGATTCGGGTGTGTCTGCCGGCAGTTGGGTGAGTTGGTTCTTAAACTGTTTGTAGGCATTCGAGACGGATACCGCCAGTGGCCGGCACTTATGCAGGTGATCCACATGGTGCTTCACAGCCGCGTCTAGACTCCGACCAAACTCCTTTTTCGCTGGGGTCTCAAACTCCTGGACAACTTGACGCAAGGCATGCAGAAAAGCAATGCAACGCGCATTGGAGCCCACTACCGTACGCTTGGCATATTGGACTCCCAGTCTTGCAATGGCCGGATGCACGAGGGGATCGTTGATGAACAGACTATCGCCCTTATCGCAGACCAAGTGGTTGAACAGCTTGACCCGACACTCCGATTTGGAAGTAGCTTTTGGCGATTTGCTTGGCGAACTGCTGGTAGTTTTTTTGGCGGGAGACGCACTTTCCCTCTTAGTATCTTTGCTGGGGCTGATGGTTGCAGCGGAAGGGGCTTTGCCAGCTGGAGCAGCCTTGCCAGCTGGAGGAGCTTTGCCGCCAGGTTGGGGCTTTTTCGTCAGGCCTTGGGCCTTAGCTGCTCGTTGAGCCTCCTGGATAGCTCGACGCTCGGCCTTGGTAAGGGCTGGTTTTTTCTGTAAATAAAAGTGGTTTTAAAATATATTTAAAACTTAAAAAAAAAATGTAGACACTACCTCATGCGTTTCGGGGGCTGAGGACGGAGTTGTGGTGGCCGTAGGTGCTGGGATTTTATCCGACACTTTTAAGTTGGCCAACTGTTGTGTTGGAGCCTCTACTTTGACTCCAGCAGCTTTCCCCGCCTTGGCAGCCTGCTTGGCCGCCTTCTTGGCTTCTCGCTCGGCCTTAATTTGTTCTCTGGATTTCTCCCCAGCTTCCGCATCATTGCCGTTTTCTAGAGTGACCTGCGATGTTGTATTTGTCTGTTGAGTTATATTGTTGTTTTCCTTGATTGCTGTTATAACCGATGGTAGTTCCAGCTTTTCCTTTGCTGTGGTTGTGGTGGTGGTCGTCAGCTTGGTGGTAATAGTTGTCTGCTCCACTTCGGTGATGATTGTGGTGGCTGGGGAAGCGGCTGGGTTGTTTTTCTTCTGCTTCTTGGCCTGTTTCGCCAACTTCTTTGCTTCCCGCTCGGCCATTACTTGCTCGCGAGTCTTCTCGGGTGCAGCCGCATCCTGCTTAACGCTGTTTTCTCCTGGCATTGCACTCGCAGAGTCGGTGGTTGAGGTCTCCGGGGTGGTGAGGCTGTTATCTTCCAGACGATTTCGTTTGTTTCGCGGTCGATTGCGTTGCCTTTGCTTCTTTTGTTTGTTTTTTGCCGGCTTACCGCCTGTCTGCGAATGCAAAGAATATAATTAGTTCTAGAACCAAAGTAATTGAAAAGCTTTCAAGTTAAAGGTTTCATAAAAATCCAATTTTTAATCAAATCAGAAACATGCAAAATCAAAGTCTAAATTTGAACATCTGGGTAAATAGTTTTCGGTTGAAGTGAGTGAGGCTAGCTACCTGTGGCACCTGTTCTCCCGTTAAAACCATTCTGAATGCTTGAAAAGAGATAGACACAATGCATTTTTAGGGAAAAGGATGTGGCAAGCTGCATGTGTTAACTGCAGTAGCAGCAATATCTGCTTCCTGACAGAACCTTGCGAGTTATTAGTTGGTCATATATAGTTTGAAATGAATTCCTCATTTTGGAAGAGTCCACCAACTTACCTCGATATTTACTTTTGTTTAATTGGCGTTAAAAGTTTGCTCACGATGACAATATGTGGATATCCAGCTGTTTTTTTTTGCTGTGTGGCCAATAATCGGATTCCGATAAACACTTGATTACGCACTCTCCAACACTGAAAATGTGCCAAAAAAAAAAATACTGTCTCTAATACAAATTTTAGTGATGTACCAAAAATATCGCTATCGAATTTTTTCACGTCTTCGAAACAAGTTGGCATTTCGATAGCAGTCGTTTTATTTGTGAGGTACGTATGTTCGGCTGCCACTGCTGAAAATTACATAATTTTTTGCATAAATTGTGAAAAACACTCCTAAATTGCAAATCCCGCTGCAGCAACCAAATCATCAACTACAATGGCCGACAAAGCTGCTGCCGAGAAACCCCTGGGTCGCCCCATGCGCTATCCGTACACCTTCTCGGCGAAGATTGCCCAGTTCCCCATCAAGCACTACATCAAGAACCAATGGATCTGGCGCTACTACTTCATCGCGGCTGTCGCCTGCGTGCCTGTGTTCTACAAGATCAGCAAACTGGGTTGGTTTCAACTGCGATACCTTTATTTGTTAAATAGTAAAAGTTGCATTTTTCTTATCTTTCAGCTAACTCTCCCGAAAACAAGAAGGCATGGGCTGAGTCGCAGGCCAAGGAGCACGCCGAGCACCACTAAGTGGCCATTAATCTAGTTTTATTAGTTGCATCAACATTTCAGAGCTGTTTGTGTTTGGATTAACGTGAGATCGGCGAATAAAAAGAGTTGAAAACTATTATTCATTTTTTAATATATTTTTGATGATATTTTGGCAAATGTTGGCAACAAGAGCGCTAAAGATGGTCAATTTGGTATTTTTTACGAAATGGTATTTATCGATGTAACGTTTTATCGGCCTTGTACCATCTCTAAGGGAAATGTTTTGGTGACCGGCTGAAGAAAACGCGGATTATTTTAGTTCTTTGATTTGTATATTAAAATTGCGATAGCCAGTCTTACTCAATAGACAGCTATAGAGACTTGGTGAAAATATACAAAATGCATTACATTCTCTGTTTTACCATCATTTAATAGCCACAGCGGTGGCGGACATCGTAACCACGTGAAATCCAGCAACAACAAGTCGCGGAGTAGTGACCATGGATTTCTCAGAGTTTTCTGATATTAATATAGATCAACTTTTGAGCGAACCCGCGCCGCTGCAGAATGAGGTGATCTCCTCTTACAAGCAGATTTCCACGCCGAGAATCAACGGGAATGGCAAGGGGAAACGAAACCAACTGGCGGAGCGGATTGCGCAAAGCGACGACCTCATCCGGCAACTGAAGCAGCTGCAAACCCAGAACAAGCAGCTGACGGACCTGCAGCAAACCGCCAAGGAGGTCACCGAGCTCTACCAGAAGGAGAAGCAGTTGCGGCTCGAGCTAGAGGAGAGAACCAACAAGTTGGCCGCCCAATGTGGAGAGCTGGAGAAGCAACTGGATGTCCAAGTGGCGACCAGCGAGAACCTGCAAGATGAGTTGCAGAAAAGGGGGCTGCCGATGGAGGCAAAGGATGTGCTCGGCATCCTCATGCAGTTCCACCAGCGACTGGGCGACGACAGCGGACTCGGGCGGAGGGAAAACAACATCATGAAGAAGCTGAGGGACTACTGCAAGACAGCGGCAATCTCTGTTCCCCCGCCAAGAAGCCCGATCTTGCGGTGTAAGCGGAAAAGCCCTCAAAATGGTGTCAACCAATCCACCCAAACGGACCAGGAACCCGTTAAGGAGAAGCCTTTGGTTTGCTCGGTGGGCGTGCAGGTGGGGAAGCTGGTGGAGACCAGGAGCCAGGGATCGCAGTACAAGAGGACAACCACTACGAGGAGCACCACCACGGCGTGCTTTATTGAGAAGCGCGATGTGGGCACCTGCTTCCCAGAACCCGTCCTCTCCCCCAAGGTGCGCCAGATATTGCATGAAATGTTATCCTGGCGGGCAGAGAAAGTGATTTCCCCGCTGAGCCCACTCAGTCCCATCAGCGAAGTGCAGGAGATTTGCTCCGCTGTCAGCGTGTCCACATGCACCACTCTGTGCAACATTCAGCGGGAAATCGACTACATGCCGGAGGTGCCTTCCCAAATCAAGGTCTCCGCCTCCCGACCTCCCTCGCGCGCCATGATGGATGGTATAAAGGAGGAGGCCCGGAACTCTTTGGGCAACAAGGAGCTCGCCAAGGAGTTGCTGAACTTTCTACCTCAAAACCAAAGCTGCCTGGCCAACCTGTCGCCGCAAGCCTTCGATGAGCTGTGGCAGGTGTTTGGCCAAATGGTGCTGGGTCTCTTGCAGAGGCGCTCCATCCAACAGAACAACAGCAATGCGGACTTTGCTAGTTGGCTCAACGAGCTCTACGAGAGCTCGGAGAGCTATCCGGCGGAGGTGTGCACGAATACCACCAACAAAAAAGGTAAAAGCGCTAGAAACCTAGCCGTCAGTGGAATAATTGAGACTAACCTCCTTTTAGATTTCTCTGCCGGCACAGACTGCGTGGACATTGGCACGGATCCCATCATCCTTTCGCCAAACATCAGCTACGAGGGAAAAGTCACACCCATTAGGATACCACCGAAGCCGAAAGAACGAAAGTCAAAACAGAAGAAGCGCAAAGCGACTTCGAGCGTAAAGCCCTCTCCGAAAAGAAAATGCCTCGAAGCGGGCGCATTAGAAGACCAAATTAATGAAAAAAATAAGCCAGTAGATAGGGAAGATCGAAATGAACAAGGGCCGGAAACGGCTGTACAGTTTTTAAGCAATTTGAACACTTTTAACATGGCCAACTGTGATAATCTCAATATGGAATTGGACGAGGAGGAACTGTATCTACTACAACTTACAACGAATTCAAAGAGCCAAGGACCTGATAGTCTTGGTGAAGGTGCTGGCGTTTCAAAGGGTACTGATCAGGTGCCACTGGAAGTAACTAATGTATTGCATGCTGTAAGGGATGAAGAAGGCATTCCACCAGAAGAGGATGTACGTCCGAAAGTGGATGAACCTGTGTCTATTGAACTTGAACCTGAACCTGAAGAAACTAAAGAGTCGAAAACCTGTAAGGAGGCAGGTCATTCCCCCGCAAAAGAAGGGGAACCTCCTCTACAGGAAGTAGAATCTGTTGGAAACTCATTAAAAGATGAGGAAAGCAGAGCTGCCAAAAAGCTAGAAATGCTGAAAAGCTTATTCGGCAGTGATTCCGATTCCGATGGGTTAATAAAACGGAGTGGTAAGCCATTGTCCCATCCAGACTCCAAGCCTTGCGAAGAATCTAGCTCTGATGCTGATATCTTAAGCCTCCTTACCGTGCGGTCGAGCAACGCGCTTATTTCTGATTTTGAATCCATTTCAAGTGAGGAGCAGCCAAAGTGTAAGGAGGAAGGAGAATGTCAAGCCGATGAGGATCCCCGAATTACGCCCCCTGAGTGTCTGGAAGTATCTCTGTGTCTGAGTGATTCTAGTACAGATTCACCTGAGCTTGTGGACTTGTCTTCTAGCCTAAGGGATTCGGCCTCTGATTCCCCTATGCGACTGGTGGTGTCTTCGTGCTCTGGAGATTCCAAATCGGACTGCCCAGATAGTCTGGATATGCCTACGTTGTGCCTTGGGGATTCTAAACTCGACGATCATGAAAGTCTGGAAGAGTCGTTGTTCCTCAGTGATTCGAGCACTGATTCGGAAGTCGAGAATGCCACCAAAAACAAAGATGAGACGAAGGGAGAAAGAAGTGCTATGGATACGGATGACATCCAACTGGACAAGTACCTCTCATCAGAGCTACCAAGCAGCGCTCCACGAACCACCAACGTCGGGAAGAACGGTGGCGACAATGACCAAGTGCCTGAGGCAGAGTCGTCCTCTCTTCCAGTTCCAAGGAGCGGGACAAAAAACGTCTATGGCTCCAGCGATGATTCGGACAATCCTCGCCTGGTTATTGACGAAAGCGCCGAGAGTATGTCCGATTGGGAGAAGACACCGTCGCCCTTGTCAGAGTCTCCGAAGCTTAAGAAAAAGGCGGTCTCCTCACTCGTGGAAGTACGGATGACCCGCCAGAGAGCGAAACAATTGCAGCAGAAACTAGAGGAGGATGGAGGGACATCTCTGGTGGATCAGATAAGGGAGCGGCTAAAGACGTCTCTGCCCTCTGACTTGGAAGGAAGGCCACTCGAGCCGGATGTGTGCCCCAAAGTAAGCGAAGAACATGTGGCAGAAGGTCAACCTCCAAATGTAAATACCAAACCCGAGGAGGTCAAATCCTGTCCAGAACCCAGTCGTGTGATTCTCTCGCCTCCCGCCTCTCCCCCGCCCGAGCCAATCGAGGAGGATGGTGAACCCATCGATATTCCTCTGGAGCAGGATATGTGCCTACAAATCAAGGGTCCTCCACTGCTCATCAACCATGTCATATATGTCAGCAAGGATCAGACGCAGCGTAAGTTGCCGGAGGAGTCGGAGAAGCGAAAACTGAATGAAACGCTAGACAGGTATCTCAAGGACACCATGTATCTGAACTCCACCCTCAGGGATCTGGAAGACAACATCAAGAAGGTGACCAACAACGAAGTGGAAATAGTGGATGCCATGATCACGGTGGTCTGTAAGATCGGCTTCGAGGCGAATCCCATGATCCGGCTGATGAACGCCCTCCAATATTTCAGTTTCACGGAGAGATTCGTGATGAGGGTCGAGCTACGCTTGTTCAGATGCGTCAAGGAGCGTCCCCAGACCGCAATGGCCATGACATATGTACGTCTATACCTCAAGATGGCTTCAATGATGGGACAGGTTGAGAACCCGGCACGGCTACTGCTGGCCAAAATCCTGTACCACTATGATAAGGACATGCCAGCGTTGGTCTTGGAAGTGCTGACCCAATTCCCCACCGTTCTGCCGCATCGGGAGCAGCGGGAGTACGACCACTCCGATCCCATGATCACGGTCATAAAGCACCTTTTGATGACCAAGAAGTATGACATGACAGATCCCGAGAGTCCCGACCGATTACTCTTGTCCAAGCTGCGCTTCGAGTACCACTTCAAGACGTTTGAGCCAACCGGGAGTCAGGTGCTGGAAAACCTGGTCGAGAAGTTGAAGGCGGGCCGGTTGGACCAGCTGGGTTATGCCTTTGCGCTGTTTTGTCGCCGAAGTCCGTATCTGAAGATAATGGACACCGTTCTCGGGGAGCATCTGATGCCGCTGGCCGCCAGCTACTGTGATCTAGCCACCCGGACGATGGACTTCGATGGCCGGCTGCAGGCCCTGGTGCAGTGCATGTCGATGGCCCTCAAACCGCTGCCGATAGAAACCAATATCACCGCCTGCGTGGGGCTCTTTAAGCGCCTCCTGGTGGCCGTGCCGCGTCCTGCCGTTCAAGAAGCCGTCGTCCAGGCTATCTTGCGCCTCCAGAGATTCGGATTCATGCATGTCATGGACGTCCTTCAGAACTACAGGCCCGAGTACTCACTGGAGCCGCTGACCCGCGCCATGCTTCGAAGTTTCGCCGAGCGGAGGAGGAAGTACGTCTACAGCCAGACGCACAGGAAGTTCCAGCGAGATTAGTCCTACCCTTGTATGAATTGCAACTATTTATTTATATAAGTGTGTAGTTTTTAGAATTCCTGAATTAAACTAAATGCCAAATGCGATACGGATGCGGATCTTTACAAATTTGAACTTAAAACTAAAATACACAAATCGATTGCACTTAGGTTGGAGCGGGGATCGGGGATCGGGGATCGGGGATGGAGGTGACAGTTCGGACGGGCCGGAAACAGAGGAAAGCGTAGTAGACATTTACAAAAGTGCTTAGCATGAATTTAGACAAGTAGCTATAATTAATTAGTGGACTGTACAGTAACATTTATCTATCTTGGGTCTAGGCACAGCTTCAACAACAACCACATCTCGAAATGCCCGTCTGCCGTCTGGATGTGAGGTATAAGGTACTTGATGATATCCTGGGCCCAGCGTTTCGATATTCAAAGATGGTTACTTAGCGTATGCGGACAGGAGTCCCAGACCCAGTTGTCGTCGTAGAAAGCATTCAGTTCGTGCTAGATTATTTTGTTTAGCTGCAGGGATTAGAGCGATTAGTTGATCATATTTTAATAATTTCTGGGAGGATATATTTCTCATACCAAGGATCGACGCTGGTGCTCCTTTTCCAAGGCAACCTGGGCCTGCTGGGGCGAGAATTTCAGGACTGCTGATATCACCTTGACCAACGTCTCGTTGTTGGTGTTGCCTGTCAGATACTGCCAAGAAATCGAAGGATATTCATTAGTTTCCAGTTGAAAAATGATCTGGTGGACTGACTCACCTGGAACATGATATTCCTCAAGTATTCAAACTCTGTGTTGGCGGGAACACTCTCACTGTGCTGCATGGATACCTAGAGAGTATATAGACACCATTAGCCACTGGAACCTCTGATTGTTAGCCCTTATTCCTTACCAGTGTTTCATCCAATTGCCGCGACAGCTTCGCGTTCTGCAGCTTAAGCCGTTCGTTGGACTGCTCCAGTATCAGGTAGTTCTCGCACTTCTGCTCCAGGAACAGATTTCGATTGGTCACGTCCTGGACCTCGTTGGCTATCTCCTTGAGCTTGGCCTCCAGTTCAGCCTTTTCACCCGCAGCGGCTGCCTCCTGCACGTTTTTGGGCGCCATGCTGGCCAGAAGCTGCTGGGCCTGGATGCCGGCTCTTAGAGCCTCCAGTTCGTTAATCCGTTCGGCCATCTGTTGGTTGTTGGCCTGCAGCTCCTCGATCTCCTGCTGCATGCTCGACTCGGCCGCATCGCTCTTGTGCTTCAGATCCTCCAGCTCCCGCTGCAGCCGCTCGTTGAGGCTGCGCAGGCCGCCGGAGTCAGAGGACACAGCAGTCTGCTCCTTCAGACTGGATATCTCCTTGTTGAGACTCTCAACTTTGTCCTGCAGAGTAGTGTGCTCTTCCTGGGACTTCGTCAGCTCAGTTTGCTTCTCCTGGAGTTGCTGTTGAGCCTGCAGGAGATCCTTCTGCACCGCGTCGCTCTGCTCGGTTACGAAGCTGGCGTGTTCCTTTTGGCGCGTCAGCTCCACTGCCTGCTCCTCTATCGCTCTCTTGAGCTGAGCGGCCTCTGCCTTGGCTGCCTCGCTCTGGACCTCCTTCTCGGACATCTGGACGGCGTGCTGCTCGGCCTTCTCCTGCAGGACATACAACTCACACTGGAGGGACTTCAGCTTCTCCTTCACTTCTTCACCCTCCGCCAACTCCTGTTCCAGCTGCTTGGTGTGCTTGTTAAGGTACTCGTTCTCCACCTGGACCTCCTCGTACTTGGCCAGTTTTTGTGAGTTCTCCGCCCGCTCCTGCAGCTGCCGTTCGCTTTCGGCCAGGATCTCCTGCAACTCTACAACCCGACGGTTCTTCTGGGCCACCGACTCCTTCAGTTCTTCCACATCCTCCCGGTGTCGGCTCTTCAACTGATCCATTTCCAGTTGCAATGCATCGTTGGCTTCGTGCAGGCGCTCCACATCCGAGTTGGCGGCACTCCAGCGGGCCTCCAGAGTGGCTATCTGGGCGGCGTGGGATGCACTGGCTGTCTGAATCTTCTCCTGAATTCCCTGATCCGCCTGCTGGGAGGCTTCCAGCTGCTCGCGAAGATTCTTGATCGTGGCTTTCAGCTCAGTTTCATTTTCCAAGTTCTGGCTTTCCAGCTCAGCGCACCGCTCCGCCTGGTCCTTCAGCTGTTGTTCCTGTTCCCGCTGGCGCTCCCTTAGCTGCAACAGTTGCTGCTGCTGCTCCTCCAGATTGCGCTCGAGACTGGCCTTGACTTGTTGTAGCTCCTCGCTGGCTACTTGAAGGCAGTCCAGCGTGTCCTTGGTCAGCAGCTTCTCCTTCTCGTAGGCATCGCACTTATCCTGCAAGGTGCGGTGATCGTGATCCATCAACTCCTGGGCGTTCTGGAGCTTCGAATGCTCGTCCAGGACCTGCTGCAGCTTCAGCTGAATCTTGCTAATCTCCTCCTGCTTGGTCTGCACTTGTGATTCCAAGTGGTTCGCCTGCTCCTCCAACAGGCAGTTGCGCTCGGCCAGCTTGGTGTTCTCGCTCTGGATCCCCTCCAGCTTGGCAGCCTGGCCACTGCTGTCCAACTGCTCCTGCTGAAGGGACTCGATGCGGGCCTCTAGCTTGCGCTTCTCGCGCTCCAGTTCGCTGTGTGAGTCTTGAACTTGTTGTAGGTGCGCTTGGATGGTGCCGATCTCCTCCAGAATTCCGGTGACCCGAGTCTGCAGCTCCTCCTTTTCGCTCTCCACCTTTTGCAGCTGATTCTGACGATTAGTCAGTTCGCTTTGGAGCTGTTCCAAGCGGGCAGTTTGTTCGCTGAACTTCGACTGGTGTTGGTCATGTTGCTTCTTCAACTTGTTGAGTTTATTGCCACTGGCTTTTAGTTCTTTCTCCTTGGCCAGGAGAGCAGCTTGACTGCTGGATAGCTCCTGACTAATGGCTTCCAGTTGAGTTTTAAGAGCCGCCACAGTTTCGCTCTCCGAGTTGGCGTGCTGGTCGTTCAGGATTTGAATCTCGCGCTGCAGCTGCTCCAGTTTCAGTCTGTGCTGCTCCTCCAGGGCCGCCTTTTCAGAAGTCAAGGCGGCCACGGACTCGCGCTCCATCTCCAGGCTCTTCTCCAGCTCCAAGCTCCTGGCAGTTAGTTCCTCCTTGGCCTTTGCCAGCTGCCCCTCCCAGTCGTTCTGTTGATGGCGTTGAACGATTTCCGTCAACTGGTCGTTGTGCAGCCGCAGATCCTGCAATCTCTGTTCGCTGTCGGTTTTCAGGGCGTTCAGCTGCTGCTCCAGGGCATCAGCTTGCTCCTCCTTGGCCGAAAGCACTCCTTGCAAGGCACTTAAGCTCATTTCCACATCAAAGAGCGTGGTCTCTGCTTCGTCTTTAGCTGCTCGCAGTTTATTCTGCTCTTCCAGGATTTCATCAGACTGCGAGCTACGATCCTGGTGTTCCTGGCGCAATTTTTCCAACTTTTTCTCGTTTTCCGTTTTGAGAGTTTCGAGGTTTTCCTGAAGTTTCGCCAACTGATCCACCTTGGCTTTAATTTCTGTTCGAAGAGTGTTTAATTCTCCTTCTGCTGCCACAAGTTTTGCCTCAACTTCATCCTTGGACGTCTTTAAATTAGTTTCCTGTTCTTTTGCTTCGTTCGATTGGGACTCTAGTTCCTCTTTGTATTTCCTGAGCTTGTCGAGGTTCGTTCCGTTTTCCTTTTTGAGAGCAACAAGTTGCTCTTCCAATTCCACCAACTGATCCTCCTTAGCTTTGTAATCGTTCTTGAGGCTTTCCAGTTCCTGATCCTTGGTAGTAAGCTTCGTTTCGGCATCCAACTGGGCAGATTGTGCCTTCACAAGCTCCGCGTTGGAGTCAGAGGCTTGACTATCGCGATCTTCGTTTTGTTTCTGAATGTCTTTAAGTTTTTGTTCGTTTTCTGCCTTTAGGGCCTCTAATTGTTTTTCGAGTGTGGCCACCTGTTGCTCCTTGGCTGAGTAGTTGCCTTTCATCGTATTTAAAAGATGCTCTGTGGCTATCAGTTTGGCGTCGACTTCCTGCTTGGATGACTGGAACTTCTTCAGTTGTTCCTTGGCATCGCTAGTGTGCGATTCTCGCTGGGTTTCAAGCTGTTTCAGCTTCTCCTGCAGATTCCGAACCTCGATGTCCTTGTGCTCTAGCTCCGTATGGATGGCCTGCTTCGTTTGGGCCAGCAGCAGGACGTTCTCCTCCTCCTGCTTTCGCAGAGCCTCGTACTTCTCGGTAACCTCCTTAAGTAGCGCCTCGCTCTCTTTAAGTTTCTGCTGGAGAAGGGTGATGTCCTCGCCAGAGGCACCATTGGCCGATGTGGCTGCCTTCTCATCTATATCTATAAGCTTCTCTGAGTCCTGTTCTTGGCCACTCCTCTCCAGGGCAGCAGCAATGTTGTCCGGATTCTCCCCCAACAGCTTTAGTTTCGTCTGATAGGCCTGCATCTTGCAGCTCATGTCGTCCATCTCGATGCGCAGCGCCTCCTCCAGGTGGGCCTTGGCCTGCTGCTCCAGTGTACACTGCTCTCGCAGCTCGCTGATCCGTCTCAGCGCCTTGTCTTGTGTCTCCACCAGCACCGACTAAAAGGTGATTTTATCAGTAACATCGCCAACATAAGCCCTCCGATAAGGGCAACGATAAGATATTCGAATAGATACCCTCGCCTTGGAGCTGTCGCGCTCCAACTCCTTGTACTTCTTGGCCAAGTCCGTGTAGCGGCATCGGTACTTGTGGTACCTGTCCAGGGACTTCTTGTAGGCATCGTACAGCTGATCCTTGGTGACGACATCCAAGCGAGCCGTCGAGGCGGAGTCATCGAACTCACTACTCGTCTCGTCGAGGTCCGACTGAAGGTGGTAGACCTACAAAAGGCAATTTCAAATCAGTTTTCGTTTAAAACTATATCCTTTAAGGAGAATTACGGCTGGGGCATCGTAGGAGGGCAGGCGAAAGGACACATCGCTGGCCATCGATGAGTTGGACAACTTCCTCGTCCTGGGCGTGGCTCCGCCTCCCAGGCCATTCAACGATTGGGTGGAGGAGCGTCCCCGCAGCGACGAAGCACTGGTGGCCGGCAGTTTCTGGATGCGATACGGGGAGTTCTGAGGCGTGTCTACAATAAAGAGTTATTCATAGTTGGGCGATAAGAAACCTGAATGGTAACCTACCCTCTTCCGTGATGCTGAAAAAGTTTTCGCTGTTGTTGCTGTTGTTGGAGTCCGAGTTGGGTGTTGTGCTCGATGAGCTCACGGCGGCCTGAAAGGAAAGGTGGACAAGTGAGTAAGTGCAGCAGCTGGCTCTATCAGGTCCACTGAAATGGGTCAAAATGGGCAATAAAAATCACTTTCCCTTTTCCCTGGCACACTCATTCACCCATCTCGCTACTGTTTTGATGGTATGCGTTGTGTTTTTCTTAATTTGCACTTTTCAGCTGCCCCCGCATCCCCGCCTAACGAGAAAGTACCTGGGCAGCATTCGCAAATTGCTGAAATTTCGAGGGGGACGCCTTCACCTCCTCGATCAGCTTATTCTTCAGGTTGGCAAACATGATGAGGCCGTGTTGTGCTACTTTTTAACTGCCTCAGTTCCCTAGTTCGAGCACTGTTTTAATTTTTAATTAAAAAACACATCCAAAGTGTAAATACGTGTCTGCAGTGGATATTAACAGTCTGTATAGAGTATAACAGCTGTTAATTAACAGTTGAAAATATCTTAGGGCATCACTGGCAAGAAGCAACACTGGTGGGTATCTACCAGATACCAGATGGCGCCACTTATGTAAAATGTAAAAACTTTCAAACCCATTAAGATTCAAGCTCGAGTGTCTAGTTTATAGCCCTTTGACGGGATTTATGGTGTTTTGTTGGTTTAAAAAAGTCATTTATTGATGCTTTCAACTAATAATTAACGGCTTTATTATAATGAAATGCTTACACGCGAAGATCTGAATGAAAGCGGGACGGGTTTGCAAATCAATGAATGACTTAGCATCTGAAAAGAGCGCCTAGTTTGGGAGAATTTAGAATATTAACGAAGGAAGATGAGCATAAACTCTATAGCCGGTTTTAAAAGCAAGTACTTTAATTTAATTTTCTAGAAGGGTTACAATTCCGCAGTTAGGAAAATTAAATAAATATTAAGTTTTAGCTCCCCTGTTCTGGCACGAGCCATAGTCCCAATCCTGTATTTATTAAGATTTTTGTGAAATTAAAGCCTTTAAAATATTGGTAGTTTATTCATGGGGGGTTTCTCGCATACAATGAACAATTATAGGTTATTTTTTAGTTCTAGGTAAGCCAGTGAAGAAATTATAGTGCGCACTTGGGGTAACACGGTAGAAAACACAATTGAGCGTGAAATGCATTTAAGTAAATGTCTTGAGTTCTCCGGGCTGGACGCAGCTACTGCTCACTTGTGTAGGTTCTCGAGGAACTCCTTGTGGCGCTGGATGGCCTCCTCGTGCTCCTTGATCTGCTGGTGATGGAACTCGGCCTGGTGGATCTGGTCGTTCTTCAAACGCTCCAGCTGCTCCCGTTGCTGCAACGAAACGAAAAACAAAGTACAAATTCCCAATTAGCTGGTTTGAATCTCAAAGATAGCAAAAAAAAGTCGTAAAAAACTAATTACGGGTTAGCTAAGCCCATCATCAATAACAACCGACTGTCATTATTAGCTGATATCCCATATAAGAGGCTTAAAAACTCGCCCCTTTGTCAAATATTTGGTTAAAATTTTTAGCACGAACTCGCCGTCATCACTTGCCGTTTAGTGGCCAAGAAAGTGGCAGGTAGCACAGCATAAGGCGCAAAGCATTGGCTGTATGAGGTTCGGGGGAAAAACCACCTGCCAACTACCGAACCTGAATCAGCATCTTCACAAGCTTTGGTCTTCGTTCTGCCTGAGCCCTGCCCCTGTGCTAATCTGATGCCAAGCCTGTTTTCAGTCGATAGTTGGATCTGGCTGGGAAGCGACGACGAGAAAGTGCCGGAAGATCGGGGTCATCGTATAATATTATTGCGCATTTCAGGCCGCATCTGGCCAAACATCAATATCAGAATACTCAGAAATCCACTGAAAATTAAGTTAAACAGGCCTAGACAACACGAATTCGCGATCTGCTCTCTTCAATCTTCTCGAGCGGCTCTCTTCACTTATCAGGGCCCGAAAAGCACGGACTAGGTTGATAAGCGAGCGCCGCTAGAGCGACCGGAACACTTCCCCTCCGACTTTGCTACGGAATGGAGCTGCTAAGGATTTTGTTAATCACCCTAGTGGTGGCTTCCGTACAGGGTTACGGCCCTGGAGGATCCCGGCCAGTGCGTACTGTGGAGGTGCTGACGCAGTGGCGCCAGCTGGAGTACGGCTTCCCCACGGCTCAGGATCGGGAGAACGCCCAGGCTGCTGGCAATCTGGTGCCCGAGAACGGCACTCCCATCGATGTCCAGGCGCAGTATCTGTCCAATGGCAAGATTAGGGTGTTCACAACAATCCCTAGGTTCGCCACTGGCATACCCTACACTCTGGCCACTGTTTCCGAGACGCAGGGCAGGAATGGACCACTACTGGAGCCCTATCCCAGCTACTCATGGCACAACCGCAACGGCGAGAACTGTGACCAGATCACCTCCGCCTTCCGAGTGGCTGTAAGTTTTGGGCATCTCCTAGATAAATATATTCTAATCCCTAGTCCTTTGATAGATCACGGAATGCAACCAAATGTGGGTCATCGATTCGGGTATTATTGGCACCACCCAGTACTGTCCACCCCAACTGCTCCAGTTCGACTTGAACACCGATCGGCTGCTGCATCGCTATAGATTCCCCAACGAGACCTACATCCCCAGAGGATCTCTGTTCATCACGCCCAGTGTCCTGGTACAGGATCCCCCGCCCAAGGGCAGCTGCAGTCGCACCATGATCTATGTAGCCGATGTCAGCTACCATGGCTTGGTGGTCTACGACCATCATGCACAGACTTCCTGGCGCGCGGAGAATCGGTTCATGTACCCCGATCCGGACTATGGACAGCATACGATCGCCAGGGAGAGCTTCAACCTGATGGACGGAATGTTTGCTGTCAACAACGACAAGCGGAACTTGTACTTCCACCCGCTGGCCAGTGTCAGTGAGTACGCCGTGCCCCTCGAAGCACTCAACCGGCAGGCGAACTGGGCCGACGGCCCGGAGGCTGTGCCGGAACAGTTCACCCTGCTGGGCAGGCGAAAGAGCGAGTGCGCCGCCTCGGCCATTGATGGCCGGAACAATCTCTACTGTGTCACCTTCAATCCCATCAAGCTATTTGTTTGGAATGTGAACACCCAATACAATTCTAGATATTTTGGCACCTTGCCAGCCAAATCGGAAGATCTGCAGTTCGTCAGCGGCATGAAAGTGGTCAGAAATGCAAATGGGGAGGAAGAACTCTGGATGCTATCGAATCGCTACCAGGTAAGTCAACTACTAATGTTTCTAGTCTAACTAATATTAATTATAATTATTATTTTAAAGAAAATTGCAACTGGCACTTTAAGCTCCAACGAGGTGAACTTCCGGATTTTGAGGCGCAAGTTGGACGATGTCCAGGGAGGCGTTTTCTTTGCCAACGACGATGATCTATCCAATCGATTAGTGTTTAACTAGATGTCACATAAGTCCAAATATATGTTTCAAGCTAAACTTAGTAAATATTAACCCTTTTGTTTAGTTTGTTCTGGGAAGAAATATGAAGTTTGAGAGATTAGTCCAAGTGCAGGGATTAACATTTGGATTTAAGTCTTAACTTTGTTTATGTTCTGGGAAAGTGTCTTGTCATCTTGATAGATTAGCACTTCTAGTGTAAGTGGATTTCTAGTCCATTTATCAAGGCCCTACTGTATGTATTTTCAAATCTCTCGAGACTCAAAAAAATGATGGCAAAGTTCAGGGTCACTGGTTATCACCCGATGATTAGCCAAGTCTTGAGTCTTGAGGCCTGAGCCTAAATGGAAAATTAGGAGGCGCGAGATTACACCATCTTCTGGTGCTATTGCCACTGACCTTAACCGCTTGAAGTTTCGGCTTTCGCCAGCACACGCAGTTAGTTACTGGTTTGTGGGAAACAAAACATATTGAATGGATAATGGATAACACTTAATGGGGCGATGAACTGTTCGATCGGACGGAATGGGTGCCGTGCATAATTAGTCAACACCAGCCAGCAACTTGTTTTCCGAGGCGCTCCACCAGGCGGTGTCTCCACCGGCGTCCAAACAACGAGAATTTCAGCGCACCGAGAGCTTCGAGTGTGCAATTAAACCAGTTACCAAAGCTGACCTGCTTAGCCTGCTGTCGACTGGCTGGATTAGAAAGACATGGGCCAGCTGCCCGCCGCGCATGCGCAGTATCCGCCTGGTCTTTAAGTGGAGCACATCACCCGAAAGTGAAAGGATTACGAAATGCAGCGTTACATACTAATCGGAGCCTGTTTCTTGTACCTGACAGCATCCTCCAGAGCCTTGGAGAGTGTCTTTGGGGCATTTAACCTAGAGCTGGAGTTTCCATCGCCGCAAGAAAGGGAGCGAGCCTTGCGAGAGGGTCTCTACGATCCTAGCAATGTGATTCCCATAGATGTGGACGTCTATTACAAGCGTGAGAGCTCTAATTGTCTTCGAGGGCGCCTTTCTAAAACTAATAATTTCTAGACGGAGATCCGACACCTTCCATTTTCGTGACAATTCCACGGTTCGCCAAGGGCGTACCCTATTCCCTGGCCTATGTGACCAATGAGATGCGTCCGAACGGGACCCTACTTCAAGCCTATCCCAGCTACGAGTGGCACAAAACCCACGGGGCTGACTGCAACGGCCTGACCTCGGTCTACAGGACACAGATAGACGATTGCGGTCGCATGTGGATATTGGACAGCGGCGAGATAGACTTTGTCCAGCTCTGCCCGCCGCAGCTGTATGCCATAGACTTGGAAAATGGTAGGATCGTGCACCAGTATCGCATGCCGAAGCGATTGTACAAGGAGGGCGTCAGCCGTTTCGTAACCCCAACCGTGGAACTGCATCCCCAAAACTGCGACGTGGGCTACGTGTACATGGCGGACTCCATTGGAGACGGAATCGTAGTGTACGACGTGGCCGCCCAGCAGTCGTGGCGTATTGAGAACAAGTTCACGTATCCACACCCGGACTTTGGAACATTTACTATTGCGGGAGAAAGCTTCCAGCTGTGGGACGGAACAGTGTCCACCACTTTAACACCCCACGGGCTGGGCGGAAGCCGCATGATGTACTTCCACTCACTGTCGAGCGAATGGCAGATGGCCATCCCACTGGATGTGGTGAACAATGGCAGCAACTGGCGGCTTAACGATGTGAGCGCTGCTCTGGATCAGTTCCAGCTCTTGGGCAAAAGGGGAAGTCAGTGCGTGGCAGCGGCCATGAGTGAGTCTGGATTTCTGATCTGTGGCCTGGTCAAGCCGGCCAGTCTTTTGGCTTGGAACATCGCTACACCCTACACGCATCAAAATCTGGTGATGCTGGTCGAGGACGAGGAGCGACTGCAGTTCACCAGCGGAATCAAGATTGTGAGGAATCACGAGGGAAAGGAAGAACTATGGGCGTTGTCCAACCGCTTGCAGAAAGCTTTTGGTGCTGGCTTGAACTTCAAGGAGATCAACTTTCGCATACAAAAGTGTGGTGTTCAAGAGCTGCTTAGCGGCAGACCGTGCTATTAATGGTGCAACTGATCAATTATACTCGATTATTAGAAAGAAAAGCTTGTGTTTTCTGTGACTTACCTTCTTGTAAAAGTACTCCTCCTCGCGGGCAGCTTCCAGCTTGCCGAAGGCACCACCGGCCTCGCGGATAGAACCGCCACCGCCGCCTCCCTTGCCGGCGCCACTGCCCAGATCGCCAACCTGGCTTCCACTCATCTTGGCCAGTCTAAGGGGGAGGAAATGGAGGATTATATTTAAAAAATGTGTATATCTCTCTCAAAGCACTTTATAGGTCGGAAGGGATACCCTTTAAATATATTAAATACATCCTGGTAGAAGCCTATGGCTACCCAAAGCCATGGAACTACCCAGATACTTCTCAGAGCCGGTTACGCAACAGTGAAGTGAAGCATAGAATTCTCTCTTTCACGCACACACAAGCAGGGCGAAAGCCGCCCGCTGGCGAAAGCGATTTGGATTGAATCAAAATTGTTTATCTTATCGCATATTGAGGAAAACTGTCGGCGCATAGCATACATAACACTTTGTAGAGTGCGAAGAAGCCATTGCCACCCCGGTTACTATTTTTTTTTAAAGTTATTTTTTAGCCAATTAACAGGTTAGCTTTTTTCTCACTTACTGAACTCCAGCTGGGTAGAGGCGGGTGCTGCGACGTACGACGAACATCTTTTCTATTCAAATGGACAAACTGCAAGAAAATGGCACATAAAATTTAAGTTATTAATAATCACAATGAGTTGCAGTTAACTGTAAAGCGGTCGCCATATAGAAACAGAGTGCATTCAACTTTAAAAATATGCCAAGGCGCAATATCCCAAAAAAAACTAGATATGTATTTCGAAAGATACTCGTATCTGTATCTTTGTTTATTGTTTGCATAAAATATACCCCAGGTTTCGTCAGAACGATTAATTTACATATATATTTAAATGCCGGGAATATTGCGGCGCAGTTGAACTTCTACTCACTTGATTCTTTGAACGACAAAAGTTTTGTGCCGTGTGACCGAAGGTGCCGAATCAAAGATACCTGCCGGTTTATTACACGGTCACACATCAGAGATGCGCAGTTTTAAGCATAAACTAATCATCAAATATAAATAATATCTTAATGCAATTAAAGCAATTTTATATATGTTCTATTTAAGTTTCTATTCAATCATTCGCGAGGGTATTAGGAAACTATGACCTTTTTAAAGTGGTGGCGAAACTGTCACCTCTAACTTATCGATAAGTCAAAACAAATTCCAAAAAGTTAAAAGTTAGCAATCTCCTCAAGGCAAAATTCTTTAATGGCGGGTATGTCCTAGAACCATAATAAGGCTATGTCTCAATATATAATATATAATTCCCCACAGAAGACCCGAATAAACCATCTACATCTAAGAAGTCCGGCGATTCTCCCCTCTTTCCGCCCGCCAAGCCAGGAAAACGGGTGGATTATGGGACAAACGACACACGGGAGCTGCTTGAAAGGATTCCTAGCCAAGTGGTGGATCTTAAGCTGGACGATGTACTGACGGCAGTCAAAGAAGTGGACAACCTGTGTGACTATCCGCGATGCAAGACCAAAACGAGCCTTATGGGCCAAGACTGTCACCACTGCAAGAAGAGGTTCTGCTTCAAGCACGGATTGCCGGAGGTGCATGGCTGTGGGGAGGATATCAAGAGGGAGGAGCGCAAAAACTTTCTGCATCCAAAGCCGGTTAAAACGATACGCCATGAGGAGGATGTCAAGAATGCGAAGAAACGTCTCGATGCAAAGCTGAAAGACATGCAGGTGGGGCGCATGCAGAAGGCTAACGGCGGAGGATCCAAGAAAAAGAAAGGAAAATAAGACACCTTGGAAAATAATATATTAGGAAAGGAAAAGAATGTTTTAATCAAATATAAATTTACAGTTACAACTCATACACGATATCAGCTGTAGTAAACAAAAGTCAGCTGTTTTCTGTTGCATATTTACAAACGCAACACTTTGAAATTAAAATGTTTTTATTACGCTCTAGGCAGTTAATAAAGCCGAAAATTATTAAATTTAATCTACAAGCCTCCCGTAATTTGCAATACATTCAAGGTCAGTCTCCAGAGCCAAAGATACGTGAATACTTTTACTACATAGATCATGAAGGAATGGTGAGTTGCAATATATAATATACTTATTATTCTAATAATCGAATACTGTTTCACAGCTCTTTCTGGACGATGCCAAGATGAAGAACTTTACCAGCTGCTTCAAGGAAAAAGACTTCCTCAGGTTCTTCTTCTCTCGACTACGGCTGAATCAAACGGACAGATACGAAAAAGACTTTCCCTACATTTCTCTTTGCGGACGGGAAAGAAACTTTATAAGGTGTGATGATACGCCGGTCGTTTTCACGGAGCAGATAAACAAGGACAACAGCGAGGTTCTCAGCTATGCCCACTCGGGGCAAGTCCTTACACTGGCCTATGAGCCTCAAAAACTATATATGGATCCAAAAAATGGACGGGTTTATCACCCAGCAAAGCCCCAAGTAGGTGGCATAGGGCTGGTTCGCTCCAAGTTGGCAATAGAACTAAGCCAGCACTTTGAATTTCCGTCAGGCGACCCATCTCCCTCTCATTTTCTATGGAACGGAGAAAGGCTGAAGCTGGAAAACGACTGGGTCAAGGATACTAAACGATTTCCAATGAACGAGGAGTGTATATAATATAGATTACAATTGAGACATTACAGTTATATATAGCTTATATGTTACAATTATATATAGTTTTTTTACTCAATGCTTAAAGGCTTGAATTCGCCCTCTTTTACCCAAGAAAGACCGGTGGCATGGCCCCCATTCGCTTGCTGGGAGGCCTCCGCCTTATTCCTGCCAGCTTTAATGCGTTCCAAGACAGGTCCATGAACGTCTGGTTGGAACTTTTCGAATACTATATAGTGTGGATCCTCCGTGGGTGGAGTGTCATAGATGTGGGCCTTGCTCTCCTTAATATTTTCCTGAACTCTAGCCGCATACTCTTGTCTGTTGTTCATAAGCAGTTCCGCACCCTCTGCATTTTTAAGCTTATCCATTTCAATGCCCCGAATGCTGTCTATCGGATCCAAAAAGATGGCTTGCATGTACTTGAGCACCTGCCAGAGATGATCCTCGCCGCAACGCCACTCAGAAAAGGCATGGCTGATGTCCAATGTGTGGGTGAAGGGACAGACGTGTGGATGCATCACATCCTGCTGGAAAATTATAGACTAAGGAAAGGGGAGCTGAGATGTGTATCCTTTTCATATATTTTCAAGCTTACTGGAAGACTTTTTTCATCCGGAAAACGGTCGGGCAGCAACATTGAGAAGCGGAAGACGCTTTCAGCATAAAATCCCTGGCGTCCGAAAAATACACCGTACCACTCTAAAAAGAAATAATTATATAGATTGAGAGCCTCAAATGCATATGTTTCTGCACTAACGCAAGGAGTTTTCATAGCTGGGTATAACGTATATTCCACTTAACTTCTCCGACTCGATCATTTTGCTAAAAATAATAGTTTTAAGAAAATAAAGTTCTCTAAATAAGGTGTGTTTAAAACTCACTACTCCGCCAAGATTTTATACTCTTGTTGGATAGTTGTGATCAGCAACTTTTCGTCCTTCTTTGAAGCATCCAAGTCAAGTGTCATGGCTAATATTAAAACAAAATAAAACACAAAACTTTAAAAATAAACAAGGAAAATTTGTTTTCCCTCAAACAGCTGTTCGTGATAGAGATGCCACAGTACTAAAAAGGAAATAAATGGCAGCACTGATGCCAGTTTCAGAAAACAAAAATTAATGGATATTTCGTTTTTTATTGAGTTTAGATGGTAGAATAAATCTCAAATTAGTTGTTTAAAACTACGGAATTATAAACAAAAATAAAGTTTCATATATTTGTCTCATAAAACCCTTAAAACCTATATACCCTATGTTTTCGTAGTACACGGTATACAAACAGCATCAAAGCATGCTGTTGTTTAAATTCACAAAATCTTGACAAAAACTGCGAGGAAGAAACTATCGGCCCAGCTTTAAGCCATGGACGTGGCCGGCATTAACAACCAACAGGAGAAAACGGAAAACAGCGAGTCAGTGGAAGATGCGGCGTCAACAAGTGCCGGCATCACAAAAAGCTTGGCGCCGGAGCCCGAGTTTTATGGCAAGGCACAAAAATACTGGTCGGAAGTTCCTGCGACGGTGAATGGAATGCTGGGAGGCCTGGGGTACATCAGCGCTATCGATATCCAAGGGTCAAATACGTTTCTGCGGGAGATCAGAGTCCCTGGGAACAAGCTGGCCCTGGACTGTGGCGCCGGAATCGGAAGAGTTACGAAAAACTTGCTGCTTCCGCGATTTAGTCGGGTGGATATCGTAGAGCAGGATCACGCATTTGCCGAAAAAGCCAAGGAATACTGCAGCACTGAGGGAACAGGCGGATCTGGAGAATTGGACGAGATCTTCAATGTGGGCTTGCAGAAGTTCGCGCCTACGAAGCAGTACGATCTTATCTGGAGCCAGTGGGTACTGGGTCACCTGACCGACCACGATCTGGTGTCCTTCTTCCGGCGCCTGCGACAGGGATTGGCGCCGGGCGCGTTCTTCTGCATGAAGGAGAATGTGAGCAGCTCCAGGAAAACAGTAGAGGATAAGCAGGATTCCTCCGTAACACGGCCCCTAGATCACTATGAACGTTTCCTTAAGGAAGCCGGTTTCCGTATTGTTCGAAAGGTGAAGCAGCAAAGTTTCCCCAAGGGCCTCTTTCCTGTTTACATGATTGCCTGTAAGCCCGTTTCCAGGGAATAAAATAGTTAGTAGTTTAGATGCGTACAAGGATGTACTCAAATCATTGGACCAGGAAATAAAATGTCACAACACTAGCTAGTCACGAAATTTTTAGCAGTTAATAAAGAAGCTTGAATTGTTTTGTTCGTTTGACTATTAAATGTTGAAAGAATGTAGTTTTCCTGAATATTTTTAATGAATTAAAAGTTAACATTATTTTCCGAAAATGTTTTCAATACATAAAAAGTTATAAAGATTATTTTTAATTGACAATTTATATTTATTTTTAATTAAACAAATCCGTTAAGGAATCGTTTAAAATCGTGTAGCTTGGCAGTTCCGGCCAGAGTTGCCACCACTTCCGATACAGCTGTTGCTCATGCTCCCGGAGCTGATGAAACTTTGCCGCATTGCAAGTGCACGCCGATTGTGATTGTTTATACGTACGCAAAAAAAAAGATTCCCCAAAATGTCGAAACGAGTTCAACCGGCGTGGCAGGCTCCCAAGGCCGCGGAGCGTCCAAAACTGAAGCTGTTTAACAGCCTGACCCGACAGAAGGAGGAGTTCGTGCCGCTGGAAGGGAATAATGTAACGTGGTACAGCTGCGGGCCCACCGTCTACGACGCCTCCCACATGGGGCATGCAAGGTGAGTTGAGCGCCACATCAGCACGGTGTGCTTCATATCTTATCTCATCCGGAACCAATCCCCTCTCACAGATCTTACATTTCGTTCGACATTCTTCGACGAATTCTGGCGAATTACTTTGGATACCACATCCACTATGTGATGAACATTACAGACATCGACGACAAGATCATCAAGCGAGCCCGCCAGAACCACCTCTTCGAGCAGTATGCCAGCGAGGCGGCAAATCTTCCACTGGAGCAACTGCTTGGCCAGCAGAAAGAGGTCCTGCAGAGGTTCGAGGCCACCTGCGCCAAGAACACAGACCCCGACAAGAAGATAATGCTGGACAAGACCTTGATGCGTATGAACGACGCCGTGGAAGCTCTTACCAAAGCGGTCAGCAAGGGCGACGAGAAGGAGATCTCAGAGAAGCGGCTACATTACTTAAATGAGGCAAAGGACCCCATAGCCGATTGGTTGGACGCCCAAAAAGGTGCCGGTATCAACGACAATGCGGTGTTTGAGGCTCTGCCTCGGTACTGGGAAGATCAGTTTCACAACGACATGAAGTCATTGAATGTGAGTCATTGCAGTACCAAAATGGATGTGATTCACTTACTACAGCGTTTTAAAACTTCCAGATCTTACCACCAGATGTTTTAACTCGTGTTTCGGAGTACGTACCTCAGATCATAACCTTCATTCAGAAGATCATCGACAACGGCTTGGCTTATGCGGCGAATAACTCGGTCTACTTTGATGTGAATGGATTCGACAAAAGGGAGAAGCATCATTACGCCAAGCTCGTTCCAGAGGCTTATGGGGACACCAAGTCGCTCCAGGAGGGCGAAGGCGACCTGTCTGTAGCCGAGGATCGCCTCTCGGAGAAACGTTCCGCCAACGATTTCGCACTTTGGAAAGCGAGTAAAGCGGGCGAACCCTGGTGGGACAGTCCTTGGGGCAAGGGTCGTCCCGGCTGGCACATAGAATGCTCTGCCATGGCCTCGGACATCTTTGGATCGACTTTTGACATCCATACTGGTGGAGTGGACCTCAAGTTTCCGCACCACGATAACGAGCTGGCACAATCGGAGGCGGCCTTCAACGAGTCTGAGTGGGTCAAGTACTTCCTCCACACGGGTCACCTCACTATTGCCGGCTGCAAAATGTCCAAGTCGCTGAAAAACTTTGTGACCATTCAGGAAGCCCTGAAGAAGCATTCCGCCACCCAGCTGAGACTCGCATTCCTGTTGCACTCTTGGAAGGACACTCTGGACTACTCTGAGAACACCATGGAAATGGCCACGCAATTCGAAAAGTTCCTCAACGTAATGACCTAAAAAACTGATTGTTTTTCTCATTTTAACTTTTGATTTATGTATTTTTGTAGGAGTTCTTCTTGAACGTTAAGGATCTGACCCGTCATGTACTCTCCGAGGAGCCTCGCCGGCAATTCGATACCTGGACTGACGTTGAGGCTGCTTTACAAAATAAGTTTGCTGCGGCCCAGGAACAGGTGTATGCTGCTCTTTGCGGTGAGCCATTAATCACTTCATTTTGAACCATTTTATTAACAATTTTTGTTCCCCGCAGACAACATTGACACCCGAAGCGCGCTGGACATCGTTCGGGAGCTGGTCTCCGCATCCAATGTGTACATTCGGGACAACAAGAGTCGACTGAATAGCTTACTACTTCGCAATGTGGCCACTTACATCACAGACCTGCTGCACGTTTTCGGTGCGATTGCCGGACCCCGAGGTGGCATCGGGTTCCCCATGAGCGGAGGCTCAGGATCTCAGGCTGCCGGTGCGGACTTGGAAACGACGGTGCTACCTTATGTTCAATCGATGGCTGAATTCCGTAATCTAGTTCGGGAGCAGGCCAAGGCACTGAAAGCCTTTGATATTCTGAAGCTCTGCGACGACCTGCGCGACAATGTGTTGCCTAATTTGGGAGTGCGACTGGAGGACAAGGATGGCGGGCAGTACGCTGTGAAATTGGTTGACAAGGACTCGCTTCTGCGCGAACGGGAAGCCAAGCTGGCCGCTGAGGCGGAAAAGGCAGCCGAAAAGGAGCGCAAGAAGCAGGCGGCCGCCCAAGCAGCGGCAGCCAAAGAAGCCCAGCGACGTGTAAATCCCAAAGAGATGTTCCTCGGGGAAACAGAAAAGTACTCGGCATTCGACGAAAATGTAAGAAATGCTAAGTTATTCACAAAAAAACTATTTAATAATGAATTTTCGCTTCCAGGGCCTGCCCACACTGGACAAGGAAGGAAAGGAGGTGAGCAAAGGACAGATCAAGAAACTGCAGAAACTTCAGCAGCAACAGGAACAGCGCTACAAGGAGTATTTGTCTTCCATCAACACGGCCTAGAAGATCAGAGAAATCTTGGCATTGATATTAACTTAGCATTTAATCCATCGAAAACCTTAAAGCACACCTTAAAATTAAAAAAATAATGCAAGAGATTTCAGAACAAGCTCAAAGCAGATCTGAAAATAAATCATTTTTATGGTAATATCAACTTTTAATGTTCGTGTAATATCTATTATAGCAGCGCTCCTGAATTCTATTCAATAACTAGACGATACTAGGGTCTAAGAGAACGAACTTCTAAATAAATTAAGTTAACAGTCAACTCATAAAAGCCAATCCAATCCAACAACTTACTTTTGCCTACAAAGAGCATCGATTTCTGAAGACAACGAGTCGTCGTTATAAACAGAATCCACTCTCAAATTATAGATATATAGATGCTGACTGAGATCTAGCGTAAGTGGCTAAGTATAGCCAAGAGATATGTTCTTCTATTGCAACCACATTCCCGAGCAATGCAGACATCATATATTCAAGGGTCTCACTACTGTAGTCGAGCGTTATTCCAAGTCTTTGGTATATCTCCTAATTCCCATGGAATGTTGCTGCCCTACAAGCTGCCAATGTCGTTGTAACGCTTCAACTTGTCCGGAAAATTGTCCCGAAACAGCACGGGGTCCGCTCTGAACTCTACTGTGCGCAGCGGCATGCGTCCGTAGATTTTGGAGAAGCGATCGATGCAGGCGGAACGCTCTCGCATGTGGTTCAGGTCGGCGGACAGCATCTCTGTGTTGGTGCACTCAGGGCACTTGAATTTCTTCCGTGGAGTAACCTTGATCGGGGGATTATTCGTGATATTGGCCACCAGAAAGTTCATGGCAATGTCCTCGCAGTTCATGTGCTCATCAACCCAGTCCTTGATATCGCCCGGCATGGCATGGGTGTACATGTGACTCCAGAACTTGTGATGAAAGGCAGCGCCCGTCAGGACCATGGAGATTTGGTTTGTCCACTCGGATTCGTAATGCCAGCGCATGGTGTTGTTATCCCAGACGTGTATGCGGCTCGGAAAGCCAACTATATGGTCGGGAAACTCGCGCCAAACTTCGTAACTAAAATTAAACAAATGTTTTTTATAAAAAAAACTAGTTGTGAGTAATATATTAGTACCCGAAATCCAGCTCGTCGGTGGTCAGCATGATGATGTCATCATCTATGGTTAGAATGGCTTCCGTTTCGATTTCCGGATAGGGATAAAACCGATTGGAGAGCTTGTTCTCCTTGGTTTGACGGATCTTCAAAGGCTTGGAGATGGAGGGAAACGTAGACACTATGGAGGACACACAATTAGAAATATAGATGAAATCCCTTAAGAAAGATCTTACAGTGCGGAGGAGACTTTTTCTGGTTGTTCCAAACGACCAAGATACTTTGCAGGGAGGGAACCACGGATAGCTTCTGGATCAGCAAGAAGAGGCTCTCCACCCGATCGTATGTGAGAATAACTGCTGTGAATCCCTGGGATTTGGGCGCCAGGGTGGGCAAGAAGAGCGGATTGAAGGTGGAGCGGGCATTTGTGTCAATGACGTTCCACTTGCGACTGCTGCGGGCCCTCAACGGAAAGATGCGGCTCTCTAGTATCTCTAAAGCAGTCAGTGTCACAGTTTTCAAGTCCTTAAAGTACTTGGAATAGAGCCACTGGACCTGCTTCTGCATTTCCACAATCTTTATATTCGAAATGGCTTGGAGCTTCTGCATCACGGAATGCAGTTCAGACTCCCGAATACGCACGGAGGCGAGAGACCAATCGATGACATCCTCGAAGGGCATTATATAGTTGTCCACAGCAACTACAGGAACGCAATGCTGGGACATAATCTCCACCAAGTCCGGCTGTCCCAAGCGAAGGCTTTTGGTGATTAAACAGAATTTTCCGCGCGAAAGCAGTCTTGGATATTCGAGAGACTTGTGGTGCTGGGATACTGGGCATCTAGAAGTCAGATCCATGTTCTCACAGGCGCCCAGGAGAAGCAACTGGTCATTGTGGGCCAAAGCCAATTCTCGTAGGGTTCTTACAAAGCGAGGCAGTATATTGAGCTGAGCCACCAACAGAAGGTATTTCCTCTGAGCGGTTGCATGAGCATGTTGCGGCACCAGGCGTGGACTCCACACGGGAATGGCAACATCAAAGCCTGGACGATATGACCAGGAGTCGAATCCACCGCCAAAAATAATCGCATTATCCGTGTTCACGTCCAAAACGGTGTTGTATGATGGGGCGGCACCCGGCAGCATGTTGAAGATGATATGGTTTGCTCCGCGATCCCAGAAGTCCAAGGATGCCAGTGCCGCGCCGGCCAAGTGCTTGTCAAAAATGTTCTGATTGAGCAAATCCAAGCTGGGAAGGAAGAGGCACGCTTCGTTTGGATTGGAGGTGTAGTAGCGGCTCTTCAGCACTGCCTCTAGGATCTGGAAGTACTCGCTGGAGAGGGTGCTGGCCACCTTGTCGCTGCGTTCGTCCACAAAATCCTGCAGCGGATAGATGTACACCTTCAGGCGGTCGTGTTCGCATTTGTAAATGTTCAGACAGTCCCAAAAAGTGCAGTTTACGTTCCTCGCTCGCTGCTCGGCCTCTGGGTTGATGGGCACCTCCTGAATGTTCCCCAGGTCAAGTACCAGGGTATGGGGTTCCCTCTTCCCATGGAAGAATCCATCGCGAGGGCTGTTGGAGAGGTCCCACAGCAGAAATCCGGCGCAGAGGGCCACGATGACTAGTAGGCCATAAGTAAGGAAGTTGAGAATCTGCTCCTTGGGATTTGAATGCGAAATGGAGCGGTATTGGGTCACCAAACCCACCAAATACCTAAATTTGTTCATTTTTTCTGTACCCAGTTGAACTCCTGAGAATGTCATCTCAGTCGATTGTGGTATAGTTGCTTCGGTCTCTACTTCATTTAGGTGGTGTTGAACTGCGCTAAAAGCACGTATCGACTTAAATATAAAGAATTTTCTTTAAATAAAACTCCTTACATCAACTGGCCTAATGGCTCGTGAAAATAACAATCAATGATGCCGGTCTGGCTACTTTCTAGCTTTTTCTAGCCATTCCCAATCAGCTGAAGGTCCCTTCTCTTGATATAGTGTGCCCATACTATATAAACATTCACTCAGACTGCAAATTTGAATTAGACATTGAGATCAAAAAGGTTTATTTCTAAATTTTAAATAACTTAGAAAATGTTGCAATAATTTATTTGATCATTAGAGGAATATAAAATAAAAGACAACCATAGAAACCATTGAAATGGTTTCGTTTCTTATCGACAGGAATTTAGTGGCACAGAAACTGAAAAAACAAATCACCACCAACTTAAGACTTTGGGTCCTTTTTCCTGGGCTGCAACGAAACGCTCAGCCTGGTGGCCTTGATAACACAGCTTGGCAGCTGCTTTTTCAATTTGGCCGCCACTGCTTCCATGTTTTTGACATAGAGCATATTGAATATGATGAGTTGCTGCAGATTGCTTAGGTCTCCAATCACCTCCAGGCCGGAGTCGGTTATGTTGTAGCACCCAGACACCTGTAGCCTCTCGAGCGATGAACTGATGTGCCGTAGGCCCTCCAATCCGTCGTTCTCCAGATGCTTGCAGTTGTGAAAAATGACCGTATCAATGTCAGTGCAGCCCTTGAAGTGCTCCAGGCCTATTTTCATAATCGAGGCGTTGCTGGCGTCCACTACCTTAATAGTGAAGGGATTGTTTTCTAGTGGTAAGGAGTTATAGTCCTTCCACAGCCTGGCGGGGTGATCCACAAACCGGACACCGCCTCCGTTCTTTATAATCCACTCAGCGCACAGTCGATTGGGTCCCACCTTTTGCAGCCTCTCGGCATCTACTTGGTTAAAGGCGACAGCCACATAGCCCCAAATGCCGCGAGACACGGGAGTCGTCGCCTGGGGGAGTGGGCGGTGGGCAGTTGCCGGGTCCTTGGACCACTGGATTTTAACCTGTCCTCTTTGAGATATCCGGAGGAGCTTACTTAACAATAACATTTCCCTGTTGGACACAACAGCTGGTCCGGCGCGCGCCTTTCAACCCTGTTTCGAGGGCTGCCAGATTGTCAATTTCGACGCAATTGTGGAATATTTTCCAAAAACTAGGCGAAATTCTCATTTTGGCTTTAAATAATTTTGGGTTTTGTCTTTTTTTCAAAAGCATTGTAATTTATAGTTTTTAAATAAAGTTTGTTGTGAGAATATTTATGATTTTTTTTTAATAAAGCGGCCAAGCGGTATGAGGTAGAAATTGCATTGCCATATAAACGTATAAAGCTAAACGTTTTCTTTATGAGACAGAAAGGAATCAAGTATTAAATTAGATTTGAAAATTACATTTAAAATAAAAACAGAGGGTGCCCATGAAACGGAAACACAGGGTGATTCGAGAAACAAGAAATTACTTTATAGGTATTACCAAAGCCGCCCTCTGGTCACACCGTGTTTGATTTTCAGAGCCGAAGGTCGTCCGCGCGCGTCGTCGCTGGAAATCAATTAATAAAAACAAGAACGAAGTGAATAACTTTAATAAGCGATCAGAGTGTGTGAAGATAATCGGCCAGATCCAATTGCCTTTTATCAAAGGCAGGCCTAATCAGTTTCTGAAACGAGTGCGTGTGCGGGAGAACGCTAAAAGCGTGCACGCCAAGAGCATAAAATCTCGGCAATAACAAAAAAAAACACACATATGCTTGTGGTTGCGATTGAAACGCAAGCTGGCGTTGGTTTTTCGGCCTGATAAGTGAACAAATCACAGTGTTTTGATCGAAACTGAACCTCTGCAGAGGTGCAGCAGCAGCAGCAGCAAACACCAAACAAATAGCAACAAATACCGACAAATCTCGATTCCATTCTCGGTTACGTCCGCCGTGTTGTTGTCAATGGGAGCGGTGTGTGGTGGTGTGTGTGTTTGGTTGCGTGCGTGAGAGCTTGCCGCCACCGCAATTGAGGGAAAAACAAAAAAATAATATATATACACCAACACTGTAACACTGTGAGAAATAAAAATAGGTTCTGTCTGTGTGTGTGTGTGTGCAGTGACGTTTGCTGGGCCCCCACCTCAGTCGCTGGTTCTGGCTCTGCCTTTGCCGCTGCCTCTGTCTCTGTCGACGTCCAAACAGACAGCATCGAAACGTGTTAAAGTGACGAATAAACAACGGGAAAAATCATTGCAAGCGATAGACAAACAGAACAGAAACAGAAACATTTCTACTCTTTCTTGGCACATACATCTGTGTATCTGCTACTCACGGCGTACGTAATAGTTGCCGCCGCAGACATTAAGGCTCTGGCCGTCTGTTGCTGTCTCGTTTGCACTCTTGTTTACACGCCCACATCAGCCCAGCTCCCCACCCCCCCATAGGCATAGGCATAGGTGAGTAAATGCCGCATTCCGCTGCCTAATTAAGTTAAAAATTGACTTTTTGCTAAATCTATTTATATTTCTATTCTATTACAGTGAAGCTTCTCTAAGTTAGACGCGGTATTCCCTTTCTATTCTCAACTCCCGAGGCACCCAGCAGTGAGGAGCCCGCGGAAGAGATGAATGATATACGGCCCGGCCATGTTGGTTGATAAATGGCGCGCTATATTAAATGATTTATTCCTCTAGCTGGTGCTGGTGCTGGTGCTGGTGGCTACCTACCCCCATGGCCCCCAAATGCTAATCTCTGGGGTATCTCTCAGATACACATTTGTGTTTGTTGGAGCCAAATGCCAGCCAGCAACTCGGACATCAATCAATTGAAAAATGTGAATAAAAGTATGGAAACTATTGGATAATTGTTTAGAGTCTATTATCTTCCACTCTCCGTACCAGTCTCTGGCGAAATCCATTCAATATTTTTATCCGCAATCCACAATCTATTCCCAGACTGAGTCAGCCGACTGCACTTTCCTCAGAAACATTATTTTTGCTTGGATTAGTCGGCGAATCGAATAGTTCTAATAACTATTTTCTAATTGCAACCATATAGTTTTAGACTTTTGTGCCAGTTATTCCCCATGGCTGCCCGATTCTTCTGCTCTTTCCGTTCTCTAATTAGTTATAATTACACTTAATGCAATTTAGTTATGAGGTTCTCTGTTTCTGAGCTCCTCCATCTGGGCAACTGGGCCGCACTGCATCGCTGTTCGTGCCGTTTCCATTTTTGCATTTATACGTTTTAGCATTGATGGGGGATTTTATGATTAGTGGAACTTATTGTTCGTTCGTGTTGTTGTTCGATGCATCTGACTGGGCTCTCCAGGCCAGAGGGGCCTTCTGGGACTGCCACGTTGGACTTGGCGAGGCGTTGATGCAGTTTTTAGTTGGAAGATACATCTGGGCTTGATATCTCTTCAGCTTGATATCTATTTCAGCCTACAAGTCTTTCAGATACTCAGATACTATACTTGCCACTAAACTTCCACTACTTATTGGCTTTTTAAAGCTTTCTACTTGTTGGAATAACTAATATATGGTTAGTGTGAAGCTTAAGGAGGAATAATACTTATTCTACAAAATTTTCAGAACAATCGGTACAGTAGTCTTTGAGTTATGATGGTTACTAGCCTTCAAAACATGGATGGTGGGAACAAAGCCCTAAAAAAAAGTACCTACAAACTATAGCAGCCACAATTTCCCCTCTCAAAATTACCCTATATTCATAAAAATATACTTCATCTATTAAATAACAAAAAATTAAGTAAAATATATGGGATTTATGAGACCAAACATGACATGTCCTACAATATATCCCTGCGGCACTTGCGCAACTGCTTCCGCATGAAAAGGGCGTCCAGCTCGGCCTGCTTCCGCTTCTCCTCCTCCTCGATGGCCTGCCGGATCTCCTCGGCCTCGTTGTTGGCCTTCTGGGAGATGAAGTGGACGTCGGGCAGAAAGTCGAGGATGCCCTTGCGGATCAGGTACTGGTAGTTCATGGCCACGGTGTACTTGATGTCCTGCCCGGTCACCTGGCTGAGCTCCGTCCAGTGGACGTACATCCAGTTCTCGTTCCGCAGATCCCTGATGCTGTTGTACACCGGGATGAACTCCTCGATCTTCTCGATGAACGCCTTGGCCACGTCGGCGATCTCCTGCTTCTCGGCGAATATGTTCATCGACTCGTTGAGCTCCTCGATCAGCTTCATCATGTTCTGCCAGACATCCTCGAGATCCAGTTGGGCGATGGGATTGCCCAGGGTGGCCTCCTCCAGCTTGAGGAAGTTGGCGCAGGCGTACCACAGGTTCTTGTACGGCGTGAAGCTATCGATGATGCTCTCGAGGAACTCCACGGACAGGGGCTCCAGTTCGAACAGCTCCTGGCGGTACTGCAGCGTCTTGCTGACCTTCTCCAGCTCCTTGATCAGGGCCCACGTCTTCTTGATGTCCACGGAGGTCTCCTGGGCGCGATTCGGATTGAAGGCCAGGGAGTAGGCCTGCACCTCATCGTTGAGCGACTCGAGCCGCTCCTCGAACGCCTGGCACTCGCTGCCGTGCAGGCGCAGGAACTCCTCGATGTCGATCTTCTGCTCGTCCTTGAGCGTCGACAGGCGCACCATAATCTGGTGGGGCCAGGCGTACACGTTCCACTTCATGGCGAACTGGAAGTCGCTCAGGTTGTAGAAGAAGCTGTCCAGCAGGTCGTACTCCAGCCACATGATCTGTATGTCTGCCCGCAGCTGGTCCACCACCTCGGGCACAGTGGCCCCAAAGTCCCGGATCTCGAACAGATGCTCGATGCTAATGGGCCGCTCGTTGATCCGCCGGTACACCTCCAGGCAGCGGTCCAGCAGGGCCTCGTTCGTCTCGTACATCCGATCCACGTAGTACTCGAAGATGCGCCGGACGATGTCGATGCGCTTCTTGATCATGAACTGCTTCAGGATGTCGACGTTGATGTGGTACGGCCCGATGGTTATGAAGGCCGGCAGGATGGTGCGCACCTCCTCCTTCAGTCGCTTGTGCTCCAGGATGTCGCGCTTGACCTCCGAAGAGGGCTTCCGGGCGGCGGCATAGGCCGACATGTACGAGTTGATGTTCATCAGGTAGAAGTCTATGAAGCGCTCGTACATCCGGGCGTACGCCCTGAGGGGGAGCGTGGCCTGGTTGTAGCAGTTCTGGATCAGCTCGTTCTCGATCAGATACTTGTCCTCGATCAGCTCCACCGTCAGGATGTACAGATTCGGGGCGAACTTCAGGAAGGACATAACGGCGGCGTCTATCATCCGGACGCCGGCCGACTTCTCGAGGCACTTCTTGAATATCTCCATGAGGGCCGGCTGGAACTCGTCGGGGTCTGTGGAGTAGAACACCTTGCGCTCCTCGTTGATGCCCAGCGTCAAGGCGAACACCGGCTTGGGGAAGGGGAACTCGGAGTCTATGTAGTTGCTAGTCCACTTGTAGGTGGGCTTCAGGTCGAGGAACTGCAGGCAGGGATCGCACACGAAGTGCGAGAAGTTGCGGAGCGACGTCTCCAGCAGGACCTCCATCGACTCCTGCATGCGGAACTTCACCTGCAGGACGAACCGCGATATCTTGCACATGAGGTAGACGGTCCAGGTGTTCAGCGAGATGTCCAGCCACCCCTTGCCCAGGGCCCGCAGCACCACCGTGATCACCGTGGTGAGTTGCAGGGGCCAGTAGACCTTCAGGTAGGTGGCCACGTTGTCGCTGTGCGCCTCCTGGGCCTGCAGGAAGTCCACCAGGGCCAGGGGCTTGCTGAAGCTGCAGATGAATATGGAGAGGGTCTCGATGTACTGGCACTGGCCGGCCACTCCGGACATCGCCTCGATGCCGCCGCCGCAGTAGAAGATGCTGGCTTTGAGGAACTCGTAGCGCTTCGTCTTCATGGTTATGCCCAGGGCCTGCAGCTCATCCCGCTCCTTGGCCGACGCGTCCACGGCAAAGGATCGGGGCAGGAACTCCTTCAGATTGATGTTCACGAACTGCGGGAACTCCTTGGGCATCTTCAGGATGTACTGCTCCAGCTCGTAGAGGGCCATCAGGCGCTCGAACACCAGATTGACTTCCGATCGCAGCCGCCGCTTGCACTGCTCCGACACCTTGGCCGCCTGCAGGATCGCCTCGATGGGCTTGAAGCTGTAGAAGACCGTCGACTCGATATCCTCGTGCAGGACACAGTCGGAGATCAGCTCCATCAGCATCAGTTGCTCCCCCTTGTGCCGCTCGTGGACGGCCGCCTGGAGGCGCTTGATGTACTTGTGCGGATCCTCGGCCATGAACATGAACTGCAGCTTCGGCACCGTGTACGTGCATCCGTCCTCCAGCGACAGCAGCGTCCACATGTCCGTCTCCGCGTTGTGCGCCGTCACGGACGCCATCACCCACTGGCAGTTGAGGAGGCTCCGGTTGAGGGGCAGGTACGCCCGGGCCGGCAGGGGATAGTGGTCGTTGCCCACCACCCCCAGCTCGAACCAGGCGGCCGGGGAGTTGATGTCGAAGTTGCTGTCGTCGAAGAAACTCAAGGGGAACATGTGGGGGAACGCGAACTCCGACATGACGTTGTACTGCTCCTCGGTGGGCTGCAGGACGTCGTCGGTGAGGCCGGCGGCGGCCAGCTCCGCCTGGAGATTGATCTTCTGGTATTGCCGTCGCCGCCGGTCCACCTCCACGTCCTTGGGCAAGTGCCGTTTGGGCACGAACCTCGTCTGGATCACCTTGGGCAGTATCGTGGGCAGGGGGAAGCGGTGCGTCTTGCCCATCTTGTCCACCAGCGTCAGCCAGCGCTGGGCCTCCTGGATGGGATAGAAGACGTCGGTCAGCTGGTGGCGGGGAATGTACAGCTCCTGGTAGTTCATGGTGGCCGTTCCCGGTCGCGGCGGCATGATGCAGATGGCCTTCTCGCCCTCCTGCTTGAACCGGTGCGCATTGTCACCGAAGGTGAAGGAGTCCCGGTCGCTGCCCACATCGGACGGATCATCGGTGACAACCTCCCCCCCATAATCGTATTCCGAGTTCATGTTTCGGGTTTATTGTTTTCTATTTTGTTTTCAGTGTTTGGATCGGTCGCCTTCTCTGTTGTTCCCTGTTCCCGATCTGAGCTTTAGCTCCCCCGAGATCAAAGCCATAGATACTGCCGCACCTGAGCATAATATATTATGGGGCATGGAGTGGGGGCACTGCATGAGGGTGAGGTGTGAATTCTGGCTAAACTCGGTATCACCTCCGCATCATATGCATATGAGCTGCAATTTCAGCCATAGATTGCATCAGGTGGTCTCATAAATAAATGCATTTAATGCTTCGCTGGGTGTCGGACCCTGGGGAACTCCACTCAGAGCTCAGAACTCCAAGCCACTCTTGACCATGGCATGTCTCTTGTCTCACGAAAGCATCTCGCCAAAGAAAAGAAGCTCCAGTACCTGGCCTCCTCATCATTAGCAATTTGAAATGCACTCGCCGGGATGGTGGAGCGAGCGAGCGGGGCATGGAGTGTATCCAATTATTTCAGCATTTTATGGCGTAAATTTCCTTAAACCCCAAACCATTTTTCAACTGAAACGAATCGCGCGCGGGAAGGCCAGGAGTGCCCAGTAAGGAGAGCCTCCAATCCAGCAACGGCAGCAACAAATCTTAAAAAGGCATCAAGATTATTGCACAGAAAAATTCTTTTCTTCACACCTTGGCCAGACAACCCAACGTCTGGAGTCGGAGCTGATCTGGGAGGGGGGGAGAAAGGGTTAAAAAAAAAATGAACAGAATAAGAAACTCGAAGAATTAAATGCGACTTCAAAGAAGGCAACAACGAAAAGCGGGCTCATGGACAAGAAATATGGTCAGAACGGAGCTACGGGCCAAGGCAACACCACCAACAATGGACATCATGTGTGCAACAACAATAAAAACCAATTTAAGCCGACGAGCAAGCGGCTTGAAGTGTGTGGCAGGAGTGTGGGGCAAGAGGCACTCCAAGATGGAGATTTTATAAAAGATTTAAAATAAAATAATAAAATATTAAGTCAAAAACAAGATAATCTCTGACTAACTAGGTAGTCTCACAGTATAAAAATGTTTAAAATATGTTTAGTTATAGAAGCCTTTCTCCCAGTGTATCTGGAGCGCGGAGGATACCTCGTGGGCTTACCTTCTTGTCGGCTTCGTTTAACTGACGTCCCAACAACAATCGAGGCACCAACAACGCATACACACAATCAGTTTCAGAAATCAGATTCGGTTCGAAGTTGAATAGTTCTCGCTCCCCTGCCCTGCCCTGCCCTGCCCGCTCTGTGTTTTTTTGTATCTATGCGGTATAGTATCTTTGTCATTGCCCCGATCTATGCTGGCATTATCTATAAGTGTGTGTGCGTGTGTGTCTACGAGCACAGCTGTAGCTCTGGATTAGGGATTTCTGGAGGGTTTCTCGTCGGACCTTTGAACAAAATATGTCACAAGATGGTTTAGAAAGGGTTTTCGAGTCATTTTTTAAACAAGAACTTCTTTGAATAATTTAGAAACGATTTCAAAGATAGGCAAGGTAATCTCAGGTAATGGAATTCCATTCCTGTTCCATTCATCCAAAAATAATAAGTCACCTGGGATGTAAACCATTCATACTCCAAGACCCATTAGTCATGGAAATGGTTCTCTAAAAACCCTAAAAATTCAGGCCATTGTATTAAGAATCCTATTATTACCTCGCCCAAGTACTTTTCACCTTCAAACACACACACAGTGACTCCCAGAGTGGCAAAAACTTCAAAAGAGCAACCAAATCCGATTTCCAGAATTGAGGGAAATCACAAGACCAGAAGACCTTCTTCCTCGCCAGAAACAGATGCTCCTCTCCCTTCAGGAGTGCAGGGGAACCGATCATATCCAGCAACAATGCAAGTGAAATCCCAGAATCTGTTGTGCAGTTGCCCTGCCTGCTGGCCTGCTCTCTGGTCTCTGGTCTGTGGTCTTTGGAAAACGAGGCCCAATCCAGTTTTGTGTTTTGAGTTTTTCAGCTCCGCCGCCGTTCTGTTGTTTGTGTTCTGCTGCTCCCTGCAGATCTCAAGTTGATTTCTTTTTTTGACTTGGGTTTCCTGCAGTTTTTTGTCAGAATTTCGTGCTGTGCTGTGGCATGGCATGGCCCTGCCATGGCCTGGCCTGCCTTGCCTGCTTTTGTGTTTTTATTTTTTCTTCACACCTTTGGCTGAAAAGGCAGCCAAAACTGAAATTTCAACGTTGACTGGAAATCCAATTCAATTCCCAATGGCGGGCCCAGCTGCATCAGGAGTTGTATGTGAGAGTGTGTGTGGGAGCAGGAAAGAGATGGGAACTGGAGATGGGGGACTGGGGAGAAGGTGGTTTCTTCCCACAGCCGGTTTTTGGTGTTGGTGTCGCGCTTGGTTTTCTCACTTGGCCCGATCCGAGGCCTGGGATGGCTGGCTGGCTGGCTTGCTGGCCTTTTGTATTTCTTAGGCCGCGTTCTGGGACCCGGGACCTCGATGGCTGACAGCTCCAAAGCCCTGCGTTCTTTATTATTTTGTTTTTTTAATTCCACACTTTTTTGTGTTTTTTTTATTGAGGGGAGTACACACATAAAGGTATTTCTTAGAGAGTCTTTCTTTCAAAAGTCTGATAAAAGATTGTAAGTGATATTTTATATCAGAAAACAGAGTAGGCCTTGCTATTTTATTTAAATAATTTTAATTCCTATTTTTTAGTTACTAAAAAGATTGAAAGATCTTATCTTATAGCACCTATCTGCAACCCCAACCTTATTTCTTCTTGTGTAACTATTATTCTTCAAGATCGGTTAAGATCTCTTGCCCGAATGGAATACAATTTGACATGCTTGGGATTTCCATGAGAGCACAAATAATCGGAAATTATGGCCGCTGCAGATTAATTTCGAGCTCCTTCTGCGGCTTTTTGCTTTTATCTGATACCATCCGAATATCCGAATATACGAGCAGCTTAAGTCTCGGGGATTACAAGTTGCCGCTTTGGTTTTAGGTTCAAGGTGAGAGAGAGAGAGAGATCTCGAATCTGGAGGGGATTGGGGACACTATCTGGACTACGTGCCATGTACTCTGGCACTGACTCCGACCCTGCCAAGTTGGACAAACAATAATAACCCACCAAAGTTGCCGTATCAGGGGTGGGTTTGTTTATCATCCGCCTGATAACCACCTCGCTTTTCGGAAGCCTGGCGGCTAAAATTGTGCAAGTCTGTCATTCAGGTGATATCACCCGTCCGACATCGTAAAGGCTTTTCTGGGAAATAGCTCGGTGGCAGGATAAGATTAGTGCCACAATGAGATCAACAACTGCGGCTCTAAATTGTAACATTTTTTTTTGGGCATGATGCCCATTTTTATTGATAATTTTGTCTTTTTGTTTGGTTTTGTTTTATGTCAACTACCAACTGAATAAAAACAGGGATCTCACCTGGGAGATCACTGAACAATTTTGAAATTTAACATTGCCATTAGTAGGGACGACGGGCTGCTGCTCTCTTGGCGGCCCTCTTCTTGGGCTGGGCCAGCTGTTGGGGCGTCGAGGACGAGACTCCCAAGTTGCGGCGAGTGCGTTGACGATTCTGGACTGTGCGTTGAGTTTTGACGGCATTGGCGACCTGCACTTCGGCGGTGTTGTCTTCGTTGTTGAGACGGTAGAGCCGGCCGTTCATTTCCACACAATCTACATGAATAAGCGGCTCCGGAGGTGGCAGGTCCACCTTCGAACCGCAGGTGGGGCAGGTCATGCTCATGTCAACGCCGCAACAGTCACAGTGGTCATCATCTACCGAGGTGTTGGATGCAGAGCGCTTGGGCTTGATCTTCGCCTTGGACGTCTTTTCCTTGGGATCTTCCATAATAATAAGCTCTTCCAGTTTTGATTTCTCAAGGATTTCTTCCTCGCGCCTTTTTCTTTCCAACTCGACTCTGTTTTTGATCCTTTCGCTTCTACGAGGAACAAACTCCTCGGGCTCTTCGACTACAGGCAGTAGGACTGTCTCTTCGACCTTCTCCTTAGGCATCAATGACGTAAAAGAGCTAACCTGTTAAAGGGATGTCCTTTTAGAGGATCTCTTGATAATCTTTTAATACTTACAAATGAAGGCATAAAATCCTTTTTAGTAATTTTTCTGAAAAATTCCTCCATTTTTTAAATGCTTAATATTTAATATTTGAGAAAAATATATAGATATTCCTATATTCTGGTTATGTTTGTTCTGTTCTGTGCTGAGACTCTATATCGAATGACCTGTATGAGGCATGAGGCAAGTAACGTCTACGAGTGAGACTACTTTGTTTTAGGATTTCAAACAAGATTCATTTTTTTGGGTCATAGATAGCTATGTTTTCAGGTTTCTATGGAGAATCATACTACTATCAAGGTTAAAACGTAAAATTCAAAAGAATTCATTCACCTGACTGCCCACCACGCCCCAAAGATACGGTTAGGATACAATATTTGGCATATGATATCACAAGCTGGCCCTCCTTCTTATCAGAGCCACAATAACAATAGAAATAATAACATTTGTTGCGCTTTATTTATTCTTTATTTATGTGCCTTAGACCAATCAAGCAAAACGGTTTATCATTCAAGCGATAAAAAAGACGTTAATTTATTATACAAATACAAGTACACTGGCAACGGAATACATATGTGGTATAGGGGCAATGGAAAATAATAATAATAACAATAAATGTTTACTAATTGCGCAAAATTGAACTTGAAAAAGTAAAAAGCGTAAATACAAGCAGGAAACATGGGAGAAGCAAGGAAGTACAGTGGATATTGTTTAATTGGGAAAATGTTTTAATGAAAAACTGGGATATTTCAGCAAGAATAACTATTTTTTTCATTCATTTCGGAGAATAAAGTCCTTAAAGCAGAAACGGTTCTCAAAATAGAGTGGCCAAAGCTTAAACAGAAGCTTGGAACAGAGTTGCCGAAGCTTAAACAGAAACAGTCCTTAAAACAGAGTTGTTGAAGCTTAAACAGAAAAGCAGTTTACCGTAATATGTAAAAAAAAAAGCAACCGCAATTATAAACTCTTTATTTTTTTTAGTTATTTAATTAGCAGGCCCTGGCTGAGAGGCTGACTGCTCGCTCGCTACGTATAATACGTCTATCGTATCTAGAGTGGAAAATTAATGGCTACAATATTAAATTTATTTTTGCAAAATGAGAAAAAAAAAAAGCCACTCTGAAGAGAGGCAGCTAAATTAACAGCAACAACTACAACAACAACGGACTTGGTCTGCCAGACAGCCTGGCAATTTTGTTTCTTATTGGATTTTATTCGCGCGCTTGTGTATGTGAGTGTGTGTGTGTGTTTGTGTGCGAAATTTATGTTGCTATTTGCGTCGCGGTGGCTGCGCTGCCAACTGCGCTGCCTCTTATCGTGGGTTCTCGTTGTTTTTTCTTGTTGCTGTTGTTGTTGTTGTTGCTATATCTGCTGGCACGTTACCTAATTAGTTGCCGCAGACAGCACGACGTTTTTACCTTTTATGTGACTCTTGTTGTTGTTGTTATTGTTTGGGGGTAACACATACATACGCACACTTTGACGTAACACATTACGACAACCGGCAGCGACGACGCAGACACAGACGTCGACTGCACGCGGTTTCCGTTCTCTGCCCACGCAAATTCGAATGATTTCTAGGACTGCACACATCACCACAGCGGCAGAACAGCGACAGAGCAGAGGCAGAGAGCCCGGCAGCCGAAGAACTCAATTGTAGCTTGAGATACAAAATAAAAAAAAAAAATCAACAAAGCGCAGCTTGGGGCAGAAAAAAAATCAAACAATGGGAGAAAAAGCTAAACTAGTTCAATAAATTAAGCTTCAAGCTTAACTAGGATAAGACATTTAAATAAATTTAATTAAATAGTTAAATCTTAATCAAGAGATTGAAATTGATTTAATAAAAAAAAATAATGAAAAAACCCAACCACTGTACGGTGGGTTGTTTTGGCAGCATCGCCTGACTTTGGCTGCAGCTGCTTGGCGACCCCACCTCACCTTAGCCACCCCACACCACCACCAACCACCCACCCACCTCCTCAATAAACGGCACTTTTTAGACCGCCCACTGCCAGAGGAGCTCTAGTGGTTTTTTGGCTTACGGCTTGGTTTCTTGCTTCTTATTATAAAGTATACCCTGGCAAGGTATACCATACTCTTCTCTAGATGTTTGTTATTCATTGAAGGAGTTATCCCCTACCCTGTAAGGTGGATAAGGTGGATATTCTGGATCATATCAGTTTAAAAGTTAAAGAGCCTAGACTCTAGACTTCGCACAGAGGCCTCTGAATTGCTAGCAGTTGGATCAAGTATGAATAAATATTCATACCAGACAACAATATCTTCAAGATATTGACTTGAGATTCTATATTTATGGAGAAAGAAGCTTTAAAACTGATTACAAAAAGGGTTTCTTTAGAACGACCGAGTATATTTTAAGTAAAAAATGAACAAAGCCATATTTTTCGATAGCTCGGTGGTGGGAATCGAACTTCTGAGCTTCTGAAATTGAAAAACTAAAAACTATAGAGTATTATTACTTCGTCTTTTATCTTTAAAGTATGTTTTATTTTGTTATTTTTTTTTATTTATTTTTTTTTATACGCCAACGACAACGAAAAGTAACAACACTTGAGCCAATGCAACACTCAGCTTATTCGCAAAAATTTGGCAAAGGTAATAAAATGCTAAAACAGAAATAAATGCTAGACGCAAAAACATTTTTGGGGAAAAAAGCGTATTTTGTAAAAGAGACAAACAAATAAAAAAAAAAATACAAACCGAGACAGAGATGAAAAAATCCAACAAAAATGATGAAGAAAAAAAGATATGTGGGCGACAACAACAAACGTCGGAAAAGAAAAAGCGACAGTCTGAAAAGCAAAGAAAAAATAAAAAAACCAATACAAAAAATTACCAATTTAAATGTTAAAAAATTAAGTCAAATAAAAATGCAGGCAAGGCATTTAGTGAAGTAAACTGCTAACCTGCTAGACAAAAAATACAAAAAAAAAAGATGAGGAAAATGTATACTCGAATGCATAGATACGATAATTATATAAACAACAAAAACTGATTGTCGATGGTCTCTGTTGCTATCTCTTTTCCATGGGGGAGCTCCCACCGCTCTCCCTCCGCTGAAAAATGATGTCGTTCTTGCCCCAACACTAGCCAATGATCATTAGAAGATACATTCGTACCGATAGAGATACGGATACAGAGATACAGATACGTAGCATAAACATATGGCATGGCATGGTGTGGCTGGGACTCGAACTCGGTCTCGGTCTCGGACCTTTGTATATATCAATGGGTGTATTATCATATCATCATCGGCAAACGGACAGTCGACATTTTGTCGTTTTTTTTTTTTCTGTTTTTTAAGAAGACAATACCCGGGGCCTTGCGTTATCTAATAAATTGTGAGGGAGTTGACAATCGAAAACCACAAACGAAAAAAAAAAAAATTAAATAGAAAAACAAGTCAATGAAATCTGCATTTTGATCGTAAATTTTGGTGTTGTCTGTAAGCTGTCCAGAAATGAGTTCAGAGTGAAAGCCAGCGATCTTCTTCTCGATGGCGTGGGTTTTTCCCGCGTTGACTTTAACCTTTTTGTGGCAAAGACTTACTTTTCGGCTTATCGATATGCGAATTAGCCATCGATTATGCATGCAAATCGATTCAAAATGGTGGCAGATCCGTGGGCAGTGGAAATTAGCGCTCTCCGCTGATTGGTGTGTGAAAATTGAGCCAGAGATCGGCTAGATAGCCCCCAGAGATATAGTGATTTAATGGCCGGCATTATGCTTAGGATTTGTGTGCTGATCGATAGGTGCGAAATCGGTACCATTGTTCCTCGATCATGATCGATGGAGGGGGCCCCCATCCAGGTTGGCTTTCGCAAATTTGGGAGCTTGTCTGGGGATTAATTAATCATGAAACTTTATAGAGGGTAGCCTTAAATCATACCCCTTTCATACAAGACCCCATTTCCTTTACTAATTAGGTTAGTAATATAGCACTTTCCACTTGAATGGCAAACCCTTCTTCGGAACAGGCACTTGCCCCATCAAATATTGACCGACAACCCCACCAAGTCTCCTCAAGTGTCAGGTATAAACATTTTCCTCTGTAGATACCGCGATCGGAAAACGAAAAACTGCGCAAACCCTTGATTAGATAATTGCAGAGCTTAAAAACTGACAAAATGTGGAGCATGTTGGGGGAGAACGTGTGACAATCTCCAAGATACGACAGCAACAGATAGAGATACAGATACAGAATTGGTGCCAAGACTTCTACTTATTATCGACTTGAAAAAACCTCCTCCTCCCCGGACGCCGGAGTCCAGGCACTTGAACGAACGCCTTTCCTGGCCAACTTCGAGTAGCTGCCTGCCTATATATAGCCGGGGCGAGATGCAGACATGGAGCGGTGGGAAATGCCCGGAAAGTTTCTTGCCGAGAAAACTCTTTGAAGAAAAGTCTCGAAACTAAAGTAAGCGGTTGCCTTTGCCGCTGCTGCTGGCTGCTGGCTGCTTGCTGGTCTTTTTTATTATTTCTTGCCTCTGCCTAGTGTGTTACTAAATTTGGTTGTCTGGGCATTTTTACGCGTCTGCCCCCTATTTTCCGCCCCCTGGCTACCCTCCCAGACTCCTAGACTCGAACTGTGAGTGTGTGTGTGTCTTCGGACCATTTTTAGTAGCCTGGCTAGCCGAGAGTCTATATATGTACATCCACAATGAAAAATAAGCCAGAAAAGATTAATTAATTAATTTAATTTAATGAAAGATTAATCTCCATACTTTTTCCCAGTGCATATACTATCTAACAAGTAATGGCAAAGCATTTTCTTTAATTTGTTGCTGAGAGGTGACTGGTGGCCCTGGGAAAGTGCTCCTCCGCTACGCCGTATCCGGGGGCCACTGAAAGGTGACACCCCCGCCCTCCCCCCAGCATCCGCAACTGTATTCATCCGGCAGTTAGTCTTTATCTCTTCGGAGTCCCGGACCCGGACTGTCACCGAATTTAGCGAGCTTTGGACTCGGAGCAGCAGTCCCTCACCCCATCCCCCACCATCCCCGTGTTTATTCAAAATAAAAGCTGCACACGCTGCACAATTCTGGAGTGGAGAGATGAAGACATTACGTCTGAATTGTGATTTCTGTTCTGTTTTTCTGAATTCTGAATGCCTTTGGGGGCCTCATCGTCGTCTCCGTCGTCGCAATGGCGATGATGATGTTTTGCTGTTTTTGCAGCGATCTGTTCAGTTCAGTTTTGTTTTTGTTTTTGTTTAGTTTGCATTATAAAATCGTTGGCTCTGCGCGTTTTTTTTTTCGCACAAAACATCCGGTCGTATTTTAATTTAATGAGTATAAATTCTGTGCTCGGCCAGAGACACTGGCAATTCTGCACAATTATTATTTATTTATAAAGCATGAAAAATATATACATTGGCGGACTAAATTATTTTCATTTCCTTTAGCTGGCAAATCAGACTCTAGTCTCTAGAATTTAATGGATTATTTTTGGGGGAAATTATTATTGTGGTTTTTTCTTCATAAAAATATATATTTCTGGTTTAATGATATACATATATTAGTATGACAGTTAAACAATATATTAAAGAATTTTCATGGGAAAAGTATTAAAGAAATAATTGCCTTATTCAAAAAATATTTTTGATGAAAAAATAATGTTTTATTTTGGGCTATAATATAGCTATAAATGCAAAGAAATTAAGAAGAAAACTCTTAAGTATTACCTGCTAAATTATAATTAGAAATTGTATACAAAATTTGAAAACAATCGGTAGAGTAGTTATGGATTTATGATAAAAATGATAGATACTTTGAAGACAGACATGGTTCTTGGATAACTCTAAAAGAAACCTTAAAAAAATGGTCAAACCTGTCTAGCCCTTTGTACCCATTATTACATATTAACTATTTTAAACCAAAAAATAAATATTTAAAATTTCTCATTTTTTTTCAGACATCATGCAACTGCTTGGAGACTGCATGGCGAGCGGCAGGAACTGTCCAGCTTTCACGGACGCAGAGTGACATTCGCGGGCATAACGGCGCTTTAAGCGCTGCGACTTAAACGAATTTAGCAAATACCACGAAATGCACGTTTCGGCCATAAAACTGTGGCCAGAACCGAGGGAGGAGAGTGCTAGTAGCAGAGGCAGTCTCCGGTCGGACAATCATCGAATATGTCGGAGTAGGAGTAGCAGTATGGCGGATGGTAAATTTTTAATGTCATGCGACAAATGGCGACGTCGCCGGAAAGGCAACACAAACACCATCGACAACAAAGAGCAAGCAGCATCGAGTCGCAATAATGATAATTGCAATTATTCTACAACCAATGATTTCAATAAAATCAATAAACTGCTGCTAATTACGTACATGCTGCTGATAACAGCGGCCACAATTTGTCAAAGCGCCGCCCAGTCGCCGTCGTCGTCGTCGTCGTCGTCGTTGACGAATTCTGGCGGAGGACGGGACGGAGAAGGAGGATCGCCGCTGAGTGCATTTCTCAAGTCCGGCGGTGCCTCGTACAATCAGCAGTTGCCGCAGCAGCAGTTGTTCGCCATGCTGACCAGGAACGGGGGATCTCCCGGTTCAGGATCAGGAGCCAGAGGCAACCGGGGGAATGCGAATCACCAGCAATTCCTAAACTTGCGCGAAGATGAATCCGATGCGGATGTGGATGACGAGGACATGGCTGCCTTGCATATCCCGCATCGGTCGGGGCTATCAGTGGCAGCCTCCGTCCAATCCGGGTCGCTGGAGACCAATGGCTTCGTCTCGGACGATGGGGGGCAGTACGAGCAGGCGGAGAAGGCTTTGCGAGAGGCAGCAGCCGCCGCCAACAACAAGTACAACATCGACTGCCCCAAGGACTGCAAGTGTGTGGCCGGACTCTTCGAGTGCGACAAGCTGCATCTGGAGAGGGTTCCTGTACTGCCCAACTATGTCCATACGTTGTGAGTATCTTAAAGTTCCTAAAGCCATCTCATTTTATTTGCCAACTTGGAACACAATCCCTCATTTTATGCTTTTCTCCAACCCCCAAAAGTCCTCCATCGTGGTGGAGGTTGAGGATTTCGACAGAATTTGAATCCTTCAGTATTTGGCGAGGGGATGAAATGGCCACCCCCCGCCACTAAGCTGCCAATATAAATTGCAGCCAAGTCACAACCCCATTCGGGTTCGACATTTGCCCTCAATTTGCTGAGTTCTTTTATTTCGGGGGGTTGCGATTTTATCGCTGGGCCTTTAATCAATGTAGTGCATGGAGAATTATGCAAAACTCTGCCCGTTTGTTATCAGCGGCTCTGCATCGATAATTGCACATAATTGCACTTTATGAATGCACTCTCTAACTCTGTCCCTGCTTCTGTCCTCCACAGGCAACTGGCGAACAACAAACTGAACGACACGACTGTCCTGGAGATACGAAATCTGTCCAATTTGATAAAAGTGTAAGTGCGCTCTAGGGGATTAAGGATTCAAAAGCTTATGGTATTGATTAAATTATTTTATTACAGAACCCTGAAGCGAAATCTGCTGGAGGTGATACCCAAGTTCAGTGGCCTAACTGGCTTGAAACACTTGATTTTGGCCAATAATCACATTGGTAGCATCTCCAGAGAAGCTCTCTTGGCTCTGCCATCGCTTAGAACCCTGGATCTGTCCAGGAATCAGCTACACAGTATTGAGGCTAACTCCTTTCCCATACCCAACAGCTTGGGTCACTTGTAAGTATCCCAGAAGACTCTCTTCTAAGACTCTTCTTTCAATAACTTCTACTCCATTTCACAGAATACTCAACTTCAACGAGATAACCAACATAGATGTGGCTGCCTTTGTGCCTTTGAATAATCTCACGGACCTGGAACTGAATAACAACCAAATTGGCAACCTTCCCGTGGGAACCTTCCAAAACTTAACCCGCTTGAAGAAGCTGTAAGTGGCAGGGAACTCTAAACTATTCAGGGAACTATAAACTAAGTCACATCCCCTTTCAGATCCCTCAACTTTAACCATCTGGAGATTAACTGGTCCACGTTTAAGGGGCTGGTGGCCGTGAAGAACCTTCAACTAAAGTCAAACAGGATTCGGGCGCTGCAGGACGGCGTCTTCTATGTGATGCGGAACATTGAATCCATTGACTTGGCCCAGAATCAAATAACATCGCTCTCCCGCAAGGAGCTTTACAACCTGACCAAGCTGCGCCACCTTAACCTGTCGATGAACGCCATTTCGCACATCGAGGTGGACGCCTGGGAGTTCACGCAGCTGCTGGAGCTGCTGGACCTCTCACACAACGCCATCACCGAGTTCAAGCCCCAGCACCTGGACTGCCTGCAGCGCCTGAAGACTCTGAACCTGGCCCACAACCGATTGCAGTATCTGCAGGACAACACCTTCAACTGTGTGAAAAACCTGGAGGAGCTGAACCTGCGGCGCAACCGCTTGTCGTGGATTATCGAGGACCAGAGTGCCGCGGCCCCGTTCAAGGATCTTCGCAAGCTGCGAAGACTCGACTTGCACGGCAACAACCTGAAGCAGATCAGCAGCAAGGCAATGAGTGGCCTGAACAATCTGGAGACCCTCAACCTGGGCTCAAACGCTCTGGCCAGCATCCAGCCCAACACCTTCGAGCACATGATCCGACTGAATAAGTTCGTCTTCAAGTCCCTCAACTTTATCTGCGACTGTGAGCTGATCTGGTTCCGCAATTGGCTGCAGAGCCAGTTTCCCCAGCACATGCAGCACGTGGTCTGTGGCTATCCGGAGCACTTGCTCGATCGCCAGATTCGGACTCTCAGCGACTCGGAGTTGGTGTGCGGTAAGTTGAAGCTTAAAAGATTGGTTTTTAAAAAAAAAATAAACATATTCCCTTTGTTTCACACTTTCAGTGGACTCCCCAAAACCGAAATTGGAACAAGAGCCGCCAGAGAACATGCTGGCAGTGAATGGAGCCAACATTACTCTGGAGTGCATTGCCAGTTCTCCGGCAGCTGCTTCTCTGGCCGCGGCGGATGAGCTGAAGATCAAGTGGCGGCACGACAACCAGCACGTTCTGGAGCGACCGGCCGCTGTGCATGACGGCTCCAGCACCGAAACCAAGATCCACCACGACCAGGGCACTAATCAGACCTCCATCTACGGCTATCTGAGACTGACGAACGTTAGCTACGAGAGCGCTGGACGCTATCAGTGTGTGGTATCGAATGCCTTTGGAACCACATACGCTCAGAAGTTCAAGATATCCATAGGAAGTAGGTTCATAAATTCCACATCTTATAGCCAGCACTAACACTTCTCCTTTTATTGCCGCAGTTCATCCCACTTTCCTGCAAGTACCCTCCAACCTGACACTCGATGCTGGCGAAACGGCGAGGCTGGTGTGCTCGGCCAGCGGTGATCCCACGCCGGAGATGGCTCTGCAAAAGTTCGGCGGCAGCGAGTTTCCGGCAGCCACTGAGCGGCGATTGCAGGTGATCCGCGAGGAGAACGCCTTTCTGATAACCAACGCCAAGCCGAGTGACTCCGGAATCTACACGTGCACGGCAGTGAGCGCCGCCGGGGAGATAAAAGTTAATGCCACGCTGGTCGTAAATGGTAAGTTCCCCCTAATAACCACTTTGTGTGGACAGTCGCTAATGGTCTTCAATTTTAACAGATAAGCCCCAGCCGAGTATTCCGCTGGTGCACCAAGAAGTGGTTGTCGGTCGCACCTGTGTATTGGAGTGTTTGAGCGAAACAGCCAATACGGAGATCGAACTGGAGCATCCCCATCGCGAATGGTTCAAGGAGAACAAGCCCATACACATCTCGGACGGTGATCGCTACTACTTTACCAACAGCAAGGAGCTGCTCGTGATCCTGAACGCCCAGTCCAGTGATGCAGGTCACTACCGCTGCGAGATCACGGACAACTCGCGCACTTTCACCCTGCAGTCGGAGCTGGTGGTGGTCAAGGAGAACCTTAACTGGGACGTCTTACTCATGGGCATTATTGCGTTGACGGTGACGTGCGTCCTAGTGGACTGTTGCATCATTTGGTGTACGCTGCGATACCAGAAACGAAAGCTAAGGATGAGCCTGGCCGCCGAACGTTTGGCTGCTCGAACGCAGGCCAGCTTGCACTCGACGCTGGACAAGGATCAGACGCAGCTGACCACTCTGAACCGCACACAAATGAGACCGCATCAGTCTCAGTTGGTGTTGGACGGGATTAGCTCGCAGCACCAAGCGCAGGCACGACCACGCAGTCTGGCCGATTTGGGAAGCGAAGATAACCAGGCGGCCCACAGTCGGCTGATCGTGACGACGACTCCCTCCTATGAGCAGCGCTGCCTGGAGCAGGGCCTGACGCTAAGGTATCTGCAGCAAGCAGACCTGGAGACCCAGCAGGATCGCCTGTCCAGCAAGGACTCGGGCACTGGATCCGATGCTGCTGTCAAGCGCAGTCTCGAGGACCTTGTGGTGGCCATGCCCCGGCACAAGAACCACACAGACGACGAGGAAGATGAGGACAACGATCTGCAATACGCTCCAACGCGGGCTCTGGGCATCTCCGAGTACGACGACATGGAGCTGTATGAGCTGAATCACACGGCAGCCGAGCAGCAGCACTTCCTGCAGAACAACAATCACAACTACGACGGTGGCGGGGGTGGTGGTGCGACGGGAGCTGCTGGTCTACCCAAAGTGCTGCCACGCACTAACTACAACAGCATCCAGCAGCAGCAGCAGCAGTCCAACGCAGTGGACATTTGAGTGGAAGGCTAAACCAAATGTAGCAGGATCACATACCAAAAACCCGCAACCCGCCCCCAAAACGAACAAAGACTGTTTAACTCATAATTGTAATTCGTAGGCCGCCTTATCGATGCCTTTGGGATGGTAATAGGACAGCTAGAGAAACATACCAGTGTCTTCGTAATTTATGAAATTAATCATTAGAATCGATTTTTCTAAATCCCCAACTATTTGATAATCTGAATCGTATATTTATAATTTTGTTTTGCTTGTGATATTATTTATTATTTTGATTGCCCGAGTTTTAATCGTAATACCTCTGTAAATAGCACCTAGCCATTAATAGTAGTTTGTAACTAGATTTGTAAGATAATGCACACTCGGTGGAGAGATTCTGTGGCCAGTACGGCTAGGAGACTCCACCGATTGCCGTGAATATTTAATGCATATTTTTCTATTTTGGTTGAATTTGAAATTAGTTTGCCTTACCATTGGCCTTGACAAAATGTGAAACAAGTCGAAATATTTAATAAAATTAATGCATTATTCCAATATAAAAATTACGTATTTTTAATCATTGAATTCAAAGACTCAGGTCTTTAAAAATAACAATATTCTTTATTGTGGCTATTTTGGATATACATTTAATTATAAAATGCCTTAAATAAATGCTTGGTCAGTTGGAATCTTCGGAACTGTCGCTGTAGGCGGCCAAAAGTGATAGCCCAGCTGGCGCGGAAGCTGCAGGAGCAGGAGCTTTTGGTTCCGTGGTCGCAGGAGTTGTTGTGGCAGGAGTTTTTGACTCGACTGGCTTACTAGCTGTAGGTTTATTTCCATTTGAATTCGTTACACCCACTGTCTTAGGTTTGACCAATACCAAGGGCGTCTTTCGCTTCACCAATGGCTTGGAGGTAAGTGCTTTGCTGGAGGAGGATGTCGCCACACTGATAGTATTCGTCTTGGCCTGCTTGGCTAATGGAGGCGCTGGTAACGTCTCCTCTGGTTCCTCCTTGATTTCTTCAATGATTTCCTCTGCCACTATTCGTGCGGCGCCATCCGATTTGGTCTTGAAGTTGACGGATCTGTGGGAAAGGATAAGAAAGTTACAAAAGGCAAGGCATGGACCAGGACCAGCTTACTTTATGAATTCCTCGTCTTCCCGCTCCTCCCTTTCCAAGCGTTCCCTCTCCGTTTCCACTGTGTTGTACTGCTGCAGCATGGTGGAGTAATCCACAGTTTGCTGACGGCGGTTCAGATCGCGCAACTCCTCAAGACTTTCGATCATCTCGATCTCGTTCCGCGATTGCTGTGTCCGGTTTTCTAGGAGCTTCATTGGGTTGTTAGCCTCCTCTTCACGAGCCTCCTGCTCTTCGCGTCTCGCCTGTTCCTCGGCCAACTTGAGGGCCATGAAATTACGCGTGGCACCCGCCTCAATCTCGTAGTCCGTGTTCTGGGGATCTGTTTTGAAGGAGATCTCCTGGAGGCAGCGGGTGCACTTGATATAGAATCGGTAGATCCTGATGCCAAGATATGTCTCGTTCTCAACGTCCTCCTTGCGAGCATTGAACTTTTTCCCCTTGTAAATATACTCGCCGCAGGTCTTGCATCGCATATTAAACGGAGCCATTAGTCGGACGGTGTATTGCCTGTTTTTGGCCAGTTTCATGCGCGGAATCTTCGACGGATCGAAGTCCGGAGGATAGTATTTCTGCAAAGAACATCGTCAGAAGAGAGCCACGCTTGTGGAATTGAAGGAAAACTTACGTTTAGAACTTTGCGCTCGGACATTTTGCAGAAAACGTAAAACTTTGTGGAAAATAAACCTAAACACTATATTATCAATTGTTTTTGCTTTTTAGTGTGACCTGATGATTAATAGAGGTGGACAAATATTCGTGAAAACATCGATATTTTTTGCGCTTTCCAATACTGAATTCCAACTGTTAATTAACAGTCTGTTGGCACACAGAATTTTTTGAGCGCACTTTTCATAATTTTTAAATACTTTGCGTTATATATAAAATATTATTGAAAAATTATTTAAAAATTAAATTATGTTACCAAAACCCAAAAAATAATACTTTTATTTGGCGATAATATGCATTTCTTTATAAATACAAGGGTAAAAACAAAAATTATTTAGTTGTTTAAAGCTCCACTTTTAAGATCCATTTGCTACGATTTAGTCACATTTCTTTGGCTATTATTGCACATAAATTATGGTCGTATAATACAAATATACAGGTATACAGGTTGTGTCATTTTGTGCCTCACATATTGGTGCTCGTGATGCTTATTGAATCGGATTGAGGACTGCTCTTCCGCTGACCAGCATACCGAGCGGGAAGTTGTAGAACAGGCACACCTACTTCCGGATCCGGGTTGGGGACAGTGTCTACTTCGGAGTCGCCACTGGCGCTGGCGTCCATGTCTGGAAAGCTTACCTTCTTGGGTACGGAAAGTGCTGGCACAGTCCCGATGGTCGGCTTGGGTCGATTTTCAAGCTTTAAAGCCGCCCGAGGAATCTTGTGCTTCACCAATTCGTAGGTACAGGCATAAAGGAAGGTGTACTGCTGTATGGTCTGCACCATCTTCATGCGTTGAAACCTCAGCTTCTTGACCGTCTCAAAGATGTTGATCTTGGACTCGCTCTTCAGACGCTGCATGATTATGTCCAGACCGATAAAGGTTCCTGTCCTGCCCACACCGGCACTGCAATGGACCACAATGGGCGAGAAAGTGGGCCGGCGCTCCGACTTCACCTTCTTTACAAAGGTGATCAGGTGCATTGGATCCTCGGGAACGCCGTGATCTGGCCACTTCTTAAAGTAAAAGTGGACCACCTTCTCCTTGAAGCCGTACTTGTCATGGACTACTGTGAGCTCCGTGCGATCGTAAAGGTCAAAGCTTTCCTTGCTCTTCACCGTGACAGTTAATCCTCGCATGGTATAGGGGAAGTACTCGTGGCACTTTATCTGCCAAGGTAGTCCGCATCTTAGAAAAAGGTCAATGGGTAATCTAATGCACTTACTATGTTGCCCTCGCGGAACTGGGTGACCTGTACAATAATCCGGACATTGTACTGAAGAACCATGCGCCAAAAGTCCATTACGCTCTCCGGCTTGGGTCCTTGCGTGGCTATATACTCCTTTTTTCGTGTATGACCCTGAAAAAGGCGTTTAGTTTATGCTCATAATACTTTTAAGGATGAATCACTTACATCTACAAAGGAGGCATTGATATAGTCCGAGCCTTCTGCATCTATGTCCAGGATAACGCGGTTCTTGTCGTCTGGGAAATGGGAAAATTTAAGAAATTAAAAAAAATATTATTTGTTAATAGTTGGAGGGATACTTACAAGGATATATGTCTGCGTAGCGATTTTTGTGACTGCCCAACTCCGAAGCTGCAAAACTCAGCACCACGGCCGCCACAGTGATGTCTTTGAACTCTCGAGACAATTTCTCCGGCTTGGCTACCTCGGAATAGAAAATGGCAAAGTTCTTGGCAATGATATTGCCAAAAGGATCTTCAATTCCCTGGCCAGAATCGCGATGCCTGCGGTTAAATATCTCACTAATAAGATAATACATTCATAGTGAGGTCCTTAACTCACCAAGCAATCCGCTTTCGAACCCACAATACCACCAATCCGATGACAAACGCCAGGACCAGGCAACTGCAAACGCTGACTAGGATCAGGGTTACCTTGATGGCTGCCTCAGTTTTGAACTCCAGCAGAGCAGCATCACTATATCCGGACGAGGTGAACAATCGTACTACCAGGTAATACTCCGTGTCCGCCAACAATGGTCCGTTGCAGAATCGTTCGTTATTGGGACACTTGTCCTCGCCGATTGTAAATACGATTTCGGAGTCGGAGTCAGTGGTTTGGTCACTGCTCCGTCGATGACGGACGGAGGCAGTGGCCACAGGTTTCCAATAGAACGGGGTTGTCTGGTACTGGGCAACGCATCCAGCGCTACCATCGCCACCTGCATCCTCGTACGTCATCGAGTTGGGCCACTCCTTGGATACCTCGAATCCCAACTCCGGCTGTGACGCTCCCGCGCAGTTCTTCTGCGAGACTAACAGGGCAACGTATTGGATCTCACCTGATTCGGAATTCATGATGCTTGCTGGAAGACGGACCACCGCTGATTTTGTTGGATGATTCGTTTCGTCGGTCTTGACTCGCATCTGACCCACTAGCTCGTCGCCCAAGCGTGAGGGTACTAAGGATATAAAAAAAAACCCATAAGACGGATGTCTTCGATATGAAAAAATAAGTTTATACACACATCCGGCTGGCGACTGCCACTGGGCGGGTACTCCGCCGCTCAGTTGATCCACATTGAGGTTCTTGACTGCCACCGTCACCTTGTAGATGTACTCCGGCTGCATATCCGTCTCCGTGTAGGACATGCGACCCTTTTTGTTTTCTGTATCCAATGGAACCATTCGCTGAAACTCGATATTCTCGTGACTGTTTCGAGATCCTTGAAAATCGAGCAGGAAGTGCTCGATCTCGCCATTCGACCTGCAGGGCACTGTCCATGTGATTGTGACATTAGCGAAGTACTGAAGATTGGGATCGGGATAGGGTCCCATGGGCGATACACTCAGCTGCGTTACGTTGTCTGAAACTATGAAGAACGATCGTAGAATTTGCTTTCTATATTAAATATTTGAAGGTATACCTGAGGGCAGAGTAATGCCAATTACTGGGGCTGTGTAGTCCCCCATTCCGAAATCATTTTGAGCAGCCACCTGGATTAGGTACTTCATTCCTGACGCCAACAGCGAGTAGTTGGAAGTGGTGAGGGCATTGGTCTCCGACTTGGACCACTCATCGAGGGTGCAATCTTCGGGCATGAAGTAGTTGGGCTCGTGGAGCATTAGGAAAACCTGGTAAAATTTAAGGGCTCCGTTCAGATAGGTGGGTGGATCCCAGTTGAACTGGAGACTATGAGCCGTCTTGTCTACGTTACGCAAGTTCTCTGGCCGCTCAGGAACTGCAAAAAAGGGAAGTAAATATAATAACCTAAGGATCTCCTGTATTACTTACAGTAGTTTGCTGTGACAATACCAGTTTCACTGGCCTTTTCCGAGGGCCCGGCCACATTGTAAAGTATCACATAGCACAGGTAAGAGGTGGACGGAGAAAGTGGGCCGACATTCGCCTGGAAACCTACAAGGTTACAGGGTTATAAGATTTCCATATAATTCCCTGCCGGATGGATACCCACCTCTTAGAGTGTGTCCTTCTACGTAACGATCGGCGTACTTGTAAGGAACATTTTCATTTGTGGTGCAATTGAAAAGGGCATAGATCGTCGAGCAGGAGTTGTTGAAATCATTATTCAGAGCGCTGAGCTCCAGACTGTGCGAGCTAATGCTCAACTTTTCAAATTTTATCTATATTTGAGGAAAAGAATAAAATATAAATAATCAGTATCCAGTTAGTATGTTTTTATACTCACTTTTGGTTGCGAAACAACCGCGGGTCGCATCTCAACCGGAACCTGTCTCGGGGCTCCTCCATCACGCTTTTCCCTGGTGTACGGAATGATCTGGATTATATACATTTGACAGGCAACCAGATCCGAAAAGGACACATTCGTTTTTTGCGTCGTGACACTGAGGGCCTCCACATCGACTTCATCATCCGTCCAGCCAGATAGGCGATAGCCCTCGATGCAAAGATCCGCATAGACGGGTATCTCCCAACTCAGATCCAAGGAAAATGCACTTGGTGTTGCAACAGGTTCTAAGACCTCAGATGGCTCTGAATGCAATTATTTCCTTCATTAGTAATCAGGGAATTTTGTACACTAATCTCTGGATTGCTTACGGTCTTCTTGGACAGTACCCTCTCCCTTATACGAGGCCCCACTGGTTCCGTTCAACATAATCGGCAATATTTCCACCGTGTAGATTCCACACGGATCTAGGTTTTCGAATACAGCCGTTTTTTCCTCGGTCACCAAGTCCTTGGACACCTTTACCGCACGCTGACTGGGTCCAGTCAGGCTGACACTGTAGTTGGCCACACATTTTGGATGATCCTGTGGCTGCGACCACGTCCAGTTCAAGACTCCCTCTGTAGTAGACTCTGCACTGAGTGTGGGTTCAAAAACAACACTGGGAACTGAATCATAAAGCATGAGATAAAGTTAGTTCGATTTATAATTAAAGCGATTCTCTATCAATCTGCATAAAAATCTTTGAAAACCCAGTTGAAATCTGCCATCCAATAACCATCCGATTCTAAAGCGGAATACCTCAAACGAATTGTGGATCAATTCTCTTTCAATCTGCATCAAAATCTCAAAACAAATTATTTTTTAGATTTTTTCCCAAAATTCCTGATCCCCCCTTCAAATTTTGGAAACTGCCTGGGATGGCCAAAAGGGGCCCCACCGAAGGCTATATCTTTGCCAATAACCATCCGATTCTCAAGCGGAATACCTCAATCGAATTGTGGATTAATTCTCTTTCAATCTGCATCAAAATCTGGAAACAAATTATTTTTTAGATTTTTCGAAAAATTCCTGATGGCCCCCTTCAAAATTTGGAAACTGCCTGGGATGGCCAAAAGGGGCCCCACCGAAGGCTATATCTTTGCCAATAACCATCCGATTCTCAAGCGGAATACCTCAATCGAATTGTGGATTAATTCTCTTTCAATCTGCATCAAAATCTGGAAACAAATTATTTTTTAGATTTTTCGAAAAATTCCTGATGGCTCCCTTCAAAATTTGGAAACTGCCTGGGATGGCCAAAAGGGGCCCCACCGAAGGCTATATCTTTGCCAATAACCATCCGATTCTAAAGTGGAATACCTCAATCGAATTGTGGATCAATTATCTTTCAATCTGCATCAAAATCTGGAAACATATTATTTTTTACATTTTTTCCAAAAATTCCTCATGGACCCCCTTCAAATTTTGGAAACTGCCTGGGATGGCCAAAAGGGGCCCCACCGAAGGCTATATCTTTGCCAATAACCATCTGATTCTAAAGCGGAATACCTCAATCGAATTGTGGATCAATTTTCTTTCAATCTGCATCAAAATCTCGAAACAAATTATTTTTTACATTTTTTCCAAAAATTCCTGATGGACCCCCTTCAAATTTTGGAAACTGCCTGGGATGGCCATAAAAGGCCCCACCGAAGGCTATATATTTGCCAATAACCATCCGATTCTAAAGTGGAATACCTCAATCGAATTGTGGATCAATTTTCTTTCAATCTGCATCAAAATCTCAAAACAAAATATTTTTTACATTTTTTCCAAAAATTCCTCATGGACCCCCTTCAAATTTTGGAAACTGCCTGGGATGGCCAAAAGGGGCCCCACCGAAGGCTATATCTTTGCCAATAACCATCCGATTCTAAAGTGGAATACCTCAATCGAATTGTGGATCAATTATCTTTCAATCTGCATCAAAATCTGGAAACATATTATTTTTTACATTTTTTCCAAAAATTCCTCATGGACCCCCTTCAAATTTTGGAAACTGCCTGGGATGGCCAAAAGGGGCCCCACCGAAGGCTATATATTTGCCAATAACCATCCGATTCTAAAGTGGAATACCTCAATCGAATTGTGGATCAATTATCTTTCAATCTGCATCAAAATCTGGAAACATATTATTTTTTACATTTTTTCCAAAAATTCCTGATGGATCCCCTTCAAATTTTGGAAACTGCCTGGGATGGCCAAAAGGGGCCCCACCGAAGGCTATATCTTTGCCAATAACCATCCGATTCTCAAGCGGAATACCTCAATCGAATTGTGGATTAATTCTCTTTCAATCTGCATCAAAATCTGGAAACAAATTATTTTTTAGATTTTTCGAAAAATTCCTGATGGCCCCCTTCAAAATTTGGAAACTGCCTGGGATGGCCAAAAGGGGCCCCACCTAAGGCTATATCTTTGCCAATAACCATCCGATTCTAAAGTGGAATACCTCAATCGAATTGTGGATCAATTATCTTTCAATCTGCATCAAAATCTGGAAACATATTATTTTTTACATTTTTTCCAAAAATTCCTCATGGACCCCCTTCAAATTTTGGAAACTGTCAAAAGGGGCCACAGCGAAGGCTATATCTTTGCCAAGAATAATCCGATTCTCAAGCGGAGTACCTCAAACGAATTGTGGATCGATTCCCTTTCAATCTGCATCAATATCTGGAAACATATTATTTTTTACATTTTTTCCAAAAATCCTGATGGACCCCCTTAAAATTTTGGAAACTGCCTGGGATGGCCAAAAGGGGCCCCACCGAAGGCTATATCTTTGCCAATAACCATCCGATTCTAAAGTGGAATACCTCAATCGAATTGTGGATCAATTATCTTTCAATCTGCATCAAAATCTGGAAACATATTATTTTTTACATTTTTTCCAAAAATTCCTCATGGACCCCCTTCAAATTTTGGAAACTGCCTGGGATGGCCAAAAGGGGCCCCACCGAAGGCTATATCTTTGCCAATAACCATCCGATTCTAAAGCGGAATACCTCAATCGAATTGTGGATCAATTATCTTTCAATCTGCATCAAAATCTGGAAACATATTATTTTTTACATTTTTTCCAAAAATTCCTCATGGACCCCCTTCAAATTTTGGAAACTGTCAAAAGGGGCCACAGCGAAGGCTATATCTTTGCCAAGAATAATCCGATTCTCAAGCGGAGTACCTCAAACGAATTGTGGATCGATTCCCTTTCAATCTGCATCAATATCTGGAAACATATTATTTTTTACATTTTTTCCAAAAATTCCTCATGGACCCCCTTCAAATTTTGGAAACTGCCTGGGATGGCCAAAAGGGGCCCCACCGAAGGCTATATCTTTGCCAATAACCATCCGATTCTAAAGCGGAATACCTCAATCGAATTGTGGATCAATTTTCTTTCAATCTGCATCAAAATCTCGAAACAAATTATTTTTTACATTTTTTCCAAAAATTCCTCATGGACCCCCTTCAAATTTTGGAAACTGCCTGGGATGGCCAAAAGGGGCCCCACCGAAGGCTATATCTTTGCCAATAACCATCCGATTCTAAAGTGGAATACCTCAATCGAATTGTGGATCAATTATCTTTCAATCTGCATCAAAATCTGGAAACAAATTATTTTTTAGATTTTTCGAAAAATTCCTGATGGCCCCCTTCAAAATTTGGAAACTGCCTGGGATGGCCAAAAGGGGCCCCACCGAAGGCTATATCTTTGCCAATAACCATCCGATTCTAAAGTGGAATACCTCAATCGAATTGTGGATCAATTATCTTTCAATCTACATCAAAATCTGGAAACATATTATTTTTTACATTTTTTCCAAAAATTCCTGATGGATCCCCTTCAAATTTTGGAAACTGCCTGGGATGGCCAAAAGGGGCCTAATCGAAGGCTATATCTTTGCCAATAACCATCCGATTCTAAAGCGGAATACCTCAATCGAATTGTGGATCAATTTTCTTTCAATCTGCATCAAAATCTCAAAACAAAATATTTTTTACATTTTTTCCAAAAATTCCTGATGATCCCCTTCAAATTTTGGAAACTGTCAAAAGGGGCCACAGCGAAGGCTATATCTTTGCCAATAATAATCCGATTCTCAAGCGGAGTACCTCAAACGAATTGTGGATCGATTCCCTTTCAATCTGCATCAATATCTGGAAACATATTATTTTTTACATTTTTTCCAAAAATTCTGATGGACCCCCTTCAAATTTTGGAAACTGCCTGGGATGGCCAAAAGGGGCTCCACCGAAGGCTATATCTTTGCCAATAACCATCCGATTCTCAAGCGGAATACCTCAAACGAATTGTGGATCAATTCTCTTTCAATCTATATCTTCTATATCTTCGTCACTAATAATCTGATTCTCCATTGATCTCTTATATTTGGGTAAAATATACATACGTTTTTCAGCAGATGTGAACTGTGCCGATGCCTTGGAGGTCAAGTTCTCATTTATAAATATTTCGAAGGTGTAAGGCTCACATCCTTGCAGGTCCATCAGCAAGTACTCTCGGAGTTTGCCATCGGAGGAAGATTCGCTCCAGTTACATTCCACTGTGTGGAGAATTGGGGAAATGAGTGAAATCCTCTCCTCTGCTGGATTAAAGTACTCACCCTTGCCGTCATCTGGTTCTAAGGGCGGAGCGCTCGTTTCCATGGTGGTACTAAGGTCATAGTCCATGTCAGGAGTTGTCATAGTGGTGGGCTGCATCGTAGTGCTCTCCTCTGGATATGTGTCCTGGGGACATTCGTCACGCCGCCACTTGAACTCATAGTTGCTGATGCAGTACTCCTCGACGGGATCGTTCCAAGTAATCATCGTAATGCCGTTGGCCAGGTTTGTGACGTTCATCGAGAGCTGTCCCGGTTCTGCGTACAGTGTGTCCACCGTATCGACGTCTGTGTCCACCACTTGACTGGCATTGTTCCGGGTCAAGAGGGTGATTGTGTGAGTGAGGCAGGCCTTGATATCTTTGTCGAAGGTGTAGGCACTCTTGTCGTTCAGCTGGACGACATTGTAGCCGAATCCCGTCGCCGATGCCCTGGCATTGATTTCAAAGTTCTCCACACAGGCGCGATCGGTCGTCTCCCATGAAATCTTGATGGTATTTGACGTGGGCTCGAGCGATTTAACTGTGGTTCTAGGCTCTACAGATGAAATATTTAAATAAAAATAATAAAACGGCCTCTTTCAAGTCTACTCACGTTTATACTCCGTGTAGGCATAAATAATCTGATCGGCAGATGGTGGCTTTTCGGCTACATTGGATCGAAAGGACACCACACAGGTGTAGAAGGTACAGGGATCGAGGCTTTCGCTATAACCCACATAAGGAAGTTGTTAAGAAGATCTTCTACTCCTCACACATTCCTCTTACCATACATTATCCTCATTGGCTATCGTTTCCTTTCCACTGGAATTGCGACAGGTGACACCATTAATGGAGAACTCCGTTTCATCGGTTAAGCTAAAGCGAAGTGTATAGGCCGTAGCTGCCACATTAACCTCAGCTTCTAAATGTTTTATATAGATAATATAATTATTTATATTTTATAAGTTTTAATATATTTTTACTGGCACTTTGTCCTTGGGCCCAGGCAACCAAAAAGGTGAGAATCAACCCGTATATCCTGAACGTTGGCTTCCAGTGATGCTTGATGTTCATCTTAGGGCCACATTGCTTCCGATTCTGTTGTAAATTATTAAAAATAAAAATAATTTAATACAAAACCGGTTGGTTCTGGGATTTTTCCCAAAAGCATTAACCTCACCCAGTTGCAAATCGTATTTGTATTCTTAAAATTAGTGCCTACAAAAACAAAAACAAAAATAAGAGTTCACTGCACGGTTTGAAACGAAAGGCGATTCGAAATCTGAATTTATGAACAGCGAACATTTCGTGGCGAGTTTCTGACCAGCTCAACAAATGTAAATACTGTCCCCTATCGCCAAATATGTTTTTTTTTATCACTAGCCCCCGCACAACTTATGTATGGTAATTGCAAAAATGCCTTTAATAATTGAAAAATGTAAACAAAGAACGAGGCAAGATAGGGCCAGAAGTTAGTATCAAAATGTGGGTCTTACGCCAAGCAAGCCCTCGATAAACTCAACCCAAGTCATGGGCAATTACTCATGAAAATGGGGACTTTTAAGAACCGTCAGATTGGTTGGGTGTGTCAGGGGATGTCAGGCGCCGGGTGTGTGTTAATTCTGAAAATCTTATCTGAGCACTTCATCCACAGCCAGAGTGGCCAGCAGATATAGCAATCGATGATAATCTCTCTTGTTGGACAACAATATTGGTTGCTAAAAAATTAAAAATCAGTATGAAACACAGGGCAGTAAAAAATTTGAGTTTAAAATCTAATCACTAATCAAGGCTTTGTTTGCAATCCTGTCACGCATTCGAAAAACCCATTGATTGCAAATAAAATAGATAAATATAGGCGACGTGGGGGTGCGTCACTCGGGCTGATGCTCTAATCGAACGAGTAACTCGAAATAGCAGCTCTAATTACTAATTTCTGTTGTCGCCCCAACGACGGAAGCAGCCACAGACAGCTCTTAAAGGCAAATAAAATTACACTTTTTAATAATTATTGATGGCGCTCGTTATCTGTCCCAGTGTATAGGCGAATACCGAAGACAGTTGGCCAGGTTGGCCAACGGAGCCGCGTTGGCTGAAATGGTTAAACAAATCGCGTCGCTCCAAACACACCAAATAAGCCAATAATAACAATTTAACGGTTACACACGACAAGCTGCCTTTATCAAGCGCATATAATCAGAACCCAGGTCCAGATAACGTGCATATGTTCGTTAAGCTCCGACGGAGTCATAAATTTCCATCAATTTCAGTACAAAAGTGCAATAAAGGCTTTGGAAATAGCTTGAACAATGACCAGGATGGGCTCCTGTTTCAAATGGTTTTAAAATTTCGATCGTTAGTTCCGTGGATTCCTCGTTATCGGGTTTTATGGCAATGCAGTAGTTCGAACAATTGGCTGATTAATTTCATCACTTCGATATTGACGGGGCGTGAGAGCCTTAATTTGGAAAATGATTTACATATTTTGGCAATTTGCACAATGAAATCGGCACCAAACTTGGTGATATCAGAAAACAACACTCACTGCTGCAAGATCGTTACTGATTTTGTCGTTTTTCGTTTTTTAAGGTGCGCGCGACAGCGAATATTCAACACTTTAACGATCGCAAATATCGGCCGAACTAATTTTAACCGTTTCCGCTGAGCGTTTGTTGAAAACTGAGCGTGAACGGGAATAAATGACGCCTCTTGGGCTGAGTGTGCACTGATAAGGAAACCCTACTCTCATAATGTGTATAAGTGAGATAACAATTGCAAGTTTATTACAAATTCGCGATCACCAGAGTTGCTAAGCGATCAGAAGAAGTTGTAAAGTAAGTTGAATCTAAAAAGCTACAATTACTTAATAAGGAATCTTGGTTTTAACAACGGTATATATTTCATTTTTTCAAAAGTTAGCGCCTTTTACATTGTTTAGCTATACTGTTTTTACAACACTAAAAATTACCGAGAAAAGGTTGCCAGAGTTTTGAATCTGTAATGTTAAATACATCTGTTGAGTTTAACAGGACAGTTTTTTGCACAGAAAATATCGATAGATGGAACAAAGGTACCAAATTAAATTATATGAAACACACTACGAATAAATAGTTAAACATTCGATTGCCTTTAATCTTTTCTGTACTCAAATCTAATTCATAATCAGAGTATCTATAGTCATGTTGAGCCAAATTCAAGGAATCTGTTAACATATATCGAGATTCTAATACAAAGAATATCGATATGCTGATATTTTGATTATCAACAGTCGCAACAAAACACCCATCTCTATCTCCTATCTCCGTCATTCTGCGTAATTGTAATTCCTTCGAATAATTCTTGATTAAAAAATAAATTTAAAATTGTATGAAGCAATAAGCAAACAAGTGGAAGTAAGTATGCATAGCGCATAAATAAAACAAATTGAATCGCCGCGTGAAAGACGGAAAAGCAAAGATTTTCGCAACTGCGACCTGTGTGAAAAAAAAGCCATGGAAAAAGTGTCATATGTACGATAATGTCTACGTATTGGTGCGCGCGTTATGTACCCCGAGTGGAGGCGAATAAAACGAGCACCTGAACAATAGTTTCTTCGCAAAACCCGTGCGTGCAATTGTTGGCTTGTCCTTTCCAATTTTGCATAGTGCCTTTTGAACTCTAATTTTTTTCTTCTCTTCGAGCCCCTCTACCTCCCCCTCTCTCTATTCAAGATGGCCGTCGTAACAGTTTTTTGTTAGTGGTGTTGTTGTTGTTGTTGTTGTTATTGTGTGTTTGCTTTGTGTTTGTTATTGAAAAGAAAACGGGAAAGAAGCGAAAGAGAAAGAGTTATGCAAATTATGCACAATTGTGTTGGACAGAGCAGTGCAAAAGGCAATGAAATAACGAAGAAACAAAACATTACATTTTTTTTTTTACAAGCACCAGAAAGCGATGACACATCGTTGTGCTATAGTGTGTGTGTGTGTTTGTGTGTGTCTGCTGCTGATTTTTGCGCATGTGTTAAAGAATGTGTCCTCCCCCGCAAACACCCCCTCAGCCCGCCCAGTAGACCCAGCAGGCGATTGATCGATTTTTAGCCAACTCCCCGGTTTCCCGGATTCCTGGCCAACCAACAAACACCCGACCGACCGACCGCCCAACGACACCTTTGCACCAGAATGGAAATGGAAAGAAATGGCCCAAACCAAACCAGTTCCACACCAATCCACAAGAAATCTTGTTTCATTTTCCACTCTGGCCAGGCCATGACCAGGGCGGCGTTCTTTTAGGTATCCAACGAGACCCGTTGTTTGCCATTTCCCGGAATGTGTGTGGAAAGCGACGTCTGTCGACGGGCTGTCTGTCTGTCTGTTGGTCTCCTCTAGCACTTGCCTCCTTATCTCTCCATCGGCTTATCTAAGTACCTGCCACCGACAAAGTGCTTCCACGTTTGCAGCAAAGACAGCTTTAAGGCCCTTTTGATTTAATTTAAATAAATATTTGAGGGAAAAAAGTCAAGCTTTTCAGGCAAATAATAAAAAGGTTGGCCTCCTTTCTCCTCCCCCCACCCAGATCGAGGGCTAAAGTCACCGTTTAAAGCTTTTATTTCCTCGCTGCACTTGAAATTTGTGTTGTGTTGCACTCGTCCGTGTGGCATGTGTGTGTGGGTTAATCAATGAAACACGCAAATCGGTTGAACAAGCGAGAGGCAACAATAACAACAACAACAACAAACACACGGCAAGTGCAAGGTCTGTTGCCAAAACAGCAAGAGACAGGCAGAGAGAGAGAGAGAGGAGGCGTCCTTATTGGATGTCTTGCAGCCCTGGTCTCGCTGCTCTCACGCCCCCGCGATCTGGCCAAGATTAAGAGCATTTTAAATTCAAATTCCAGAGCTTGAGCAAGCACTGTGAGAATCTAGTGCCGATTTTGTAATATTTCTTTTTTAGCGAAGCGTGAGACCCAAAACGCCCCCTTATTGTATTTTTTTTTGCTTTCTGGGTGGCACCGTTACTGCCACATACATTTGGAATAACGGTCGCAGTGCGCAAGTCGGTGTGCTGGAATGCTGGCTTGCCACAACACAAAAGCTGTTGACTCCGTCCGGAGGAGCCCCCCACAAAAGTCACACCAAGTAGCATACCTCGACCTTTAACCCCCACACCGCCCACTCGTGCTGCCAGAAATACGCGTGACGCTTGAAACTTTTATTGATTTTTATGTTTTATATTTAGATGCGCAGTTGGCGGTGGGACACAGCCACCTACAGTATGTCCGCCAGCTGATAAGGGGCAAGTCGCGCTCAGAGGAATGAGTCATGGCTACAGTGGCGGTCAAAAAAGTAGCACAACTATGAAGCTTCATTTAACAATTAATTATAGTTAAGAGTTTATCTTATTTTAGGCTTAGAAAATAGTTTTAATTTAGTTGTAATAGTTTTAAATGTAATCTTAAAACTAAGACCTTGACAAATTAACTAAATAAACTCCAATGTAAACCCCTTTTTTAGCCAAAAATGGCACATGCTATTTTTTTACCCCGCCACCGTAATGACTCAAACCCGTTTGGTCAGTTTTTGGCTTTGCTAGTTTCAGACAAAAATAAAAAAAAAAAAATCGTTAAATATCATTTGGCCAAAAATAATTTGAAAACGTCATTTCCTAGTCAACGGGTTAAGCGTGTCGCGTTGTGTGTGCCTCTTCGGCTGCTCTTTCGCAGCCTTATTTACCTATTAGGCTATAAGAAGTTTCTTGAACTGCCGTTAAGTCCGGCTAATTGGCTTTGCCTTTGCGCTAGTTGGCAACGCGGGCTACTTGGCCAAGTTGTCCAGCTGATGACCAGCCGCCTAGCTGCCCAGCTTGCGTTATCAAGTGCCCGAGATATGCGGTCGTTTTGTTTCTAATTTTCTGATTGCCGCTTTATGGCCTGCTATACCTGTGATTCGCCCACCTTGAGTTGATTGAAACAACAACAAGTGCCACTACAGTAGTTGTCTAATTCCATTCGGGTGCCTAGATTTTCGCGATTGGCGGCCGACCCTTGAACTGCCATTTAATTGCCGGGTTTCCGAGCTTCTAACTTGGCTTCCTCCGCAGCTTTTCGATTACTTTTTCTCGCCAATTATTTGAGGTACGAGGTCCGCTCCGCACAGAAATCTGTGCCAGAAACCCAAACTGCTCATCATAATAATGATGATGCTCCGTTTTGGGCAAAACAAAACCATAATGACTTGCTGGAAAGATGAGCACAAGAAACTCAAACCCCTGTGGCATTATTGCAACAACAAAAATACAGCGAATAACCCACAAAATGTGGGTGACTTGCCCTCCATGAGAATTCAAACGAAACTCGCTGGCATTTTTGGCATTTAGCTTTTGCGAAACCAATTTCCTGTCTCCAGCTTTGCAATTCATCATACTGCTCCGCTGATCAGCTCCAACTTGTAGCCTCAATGTCGAATTCCGAATCGAATAAAACTCAATTTTAATTATGACAAAAAAGGCAAATTCCACCAGCGGATGAAAATATTTGTATTATAATTCCATGTAGGGTTAAAGGGAAAGTACAGCATTTAATCGCCTCTCTCTCCTCCATTCCAGAACTGCACGAACTGAAGGCGGTTGAACCAAATCGAACGAGAGCAGCAAAAAAAGCCAAATCAGAAAACAGTATGAAAATGGTGTTGTCGCAGCGGCAGCGCGAGGAGCTGTAAGTTTGCTTCGAAATCCCTTAAAGACTGTCTCACAATTAAACCTTGTCTTACTCCTCCGATTAGTAACCAAGCGATTGCCGACTATCTGGGCTCAAATGGGTACGCAGACTCTCTGGAGGCATTCCGCAAGGAAGCCGACCTCAGCACAGAGGCAGAAAAGAAGTTTGGCGGCCTGCTCGAAAAGAAGTGGACGTCCGTCATCCGGCTGCAGAAGAAAGTGATGGAACTAGAGGCTAAGCTAACCGAAGCTGAAAAGGAGGTCATCGAGGGTGCACCCACAAAGAACAAACGCACGCCCGGCGAGTGGATACCTCGGCCACCAGAGAAATACTCCATGACCGGCCATCGGGCCAGCATAACGAGGGTAAGTTATTGGACTTTCTCTTTTTAGAAACCAAAAGAAAATATAGCTTCCCCATTTTCAGGTTATTTTTCATCCCATCTTTGGACTAGTGGTGTCTGCATCAGAGGACGCCACCATTAAGATTTGGGACTTTGAAACTGGCGAGTACGAGCGCAGTCTGAAGGGACACACAGACTCGGTGCAGGATGTTGCATTTGATGCCCAAGGAAAGCTCTTGGGTACGACACAGGTCTCTGTGGACTAAAAAATGGTTCTAATATCATTTTTGTTCTTTCTTTAGCTTCCTGCAGCGCCGACTTGTCCATTAAGTTGTGGGATTTCCAGCAGACCTACGAGTGCGTTAAAACCATGCATGGTCATGATCACAATGTATCCTCGGTGGCATTCGTGCCTGCCGGTGATTATGTTCTGTCCGCTTCGCGAGACCGCACCGTCAAAATGTGGGAGGTTGCCACAGGGTGAGCTAAAAATAAAAGACCGCCAAGAAAGCACTTTTTAAATCGAAAATACTTACTAGTTACTGCGTGAAAACCTACACCGGACACAGGGAATGGGTGCGAATGGTGCGAGTGCACATTGAAGGCAGCATCTTTGCCACATGCTCAAATGATCACACAATCCGTGTTTGGCTGACGAATTCAAGAGACTGCAAGGTGAGACTGTTCAAATGGCAATAGTTATATGTTTTTAATGAAAATGTCGCTCTAGGTTGAATTACGCGATCATGAGCACACTGTTGAGTGCATTGCATGGGCGCCAGAAGCTGCTGCCTCGGCGATAAACGAGGCAGCCGGAGCGGACAACAAGAAGGGTCATCATCAGGGCCCTTTCCTCGCCTCTGGCTCTCGCGACAAGACCATTCGCATTTGGGATGTGAGCGTCGGACTTTGCTTATTCACGCTGAATGGCCATGACAACTGGGTGCGTGGCCTGGCATTCCATCCGGCTGGAAAGTACCTAGTCTCGGCTAGCGACGATAAGACCATTCGGGTCTGGGATTTGCGCAACAAACGATGCATGAAGACGCTCTATGCGCATCAGCATTTCTGCACCTCCATAGGTGGGTGGCCCCCCTAGGCTCTTCCATAAAATATATTTAAATTCGCTTTTATTTCGTTGCAGATTTTCACAAAGCGCATCCGTACGTCATTAGCGGTAGCGTAGATCAAACAGTTAAGGTCTGGGAGTGTCGTTAAAGGAAAGGAACTGTTGGCAAGGGTTCTGCTTACTTCTCAATTTAAACATAAAGAAAGCTAATATATTAAATCACACACCAACCAACACACACACCACGCCCACGTATGCGAGCAGTCTCAGCCACCATCGCGGCAGTTTATTTTCCAGGCGCTTTCTGTGTCAGCGTCCGCATGCAAAATGAACATAATTGTATTTTAAAAGTGAATGAAACTGGCGAAAAAAAAACGAATTATTTATTTAATTGTACGACTTTCTAAATAACTAACTACCTACCAACCTACCTATTATATACAAAGTACATATACATTAATGCCTAAATATATGCCTACCTAAAGTAAAGCCGTATCGCCACGGGTCTCCTTTTTTAGCAGAAAAGTAACAGGCGCGCAAGTCGAGTTTGTCGTAGGAATCGTTTAAAGCGATCAAGTATTTGCAATTTTATAACAAAAGCTTATCCGACAGAAAGCTGTTCCAGTGCGGCACGATTATTCTTTCTCCACCCATCCATCCATAACTTGTACCCGAGCACACACACTCACTTATACACAATCGAGAAATTAAATGAAGTTGACGTGTTTAAGTGTTTGAACTAAAAAATAAAAAACTAAGCATAATAGAAAAATACGCTGAAGGCGAAAAAAAAGTATTTCAAGTTATTAGAAAACCTTGTAATCACAAAGATAAATTTGTTATTGAGAACTACTTGGATTGTATTCAGTATGCTCTTTTTACCATATAACTGAGGTAACTTCAGTATCGAGTTCTTTTAACCCTTAACACCTATCCAAAGCCCTGTTTTGTGTTCTTTTTTTGCGAAAGGATCTTCAACAAAAGCAAAACGTCTATCAAAATGCTTACAAATTAAGTTGGCTTAAGTTCAAAATATGATTTACTTTTACGGTTTACATAGTAGAAAAATGCTGCAAATTTAATTTTAATAGTTCTTATAAGTGCAACGGCAAAATATCTGTCAAAATATATATATATATAAAATTATTATACAAATTGTGGAAAAATCGAAAAGTTCGTATCAAATGTATGCAAAAAACAGCCGAAAAATCGATAAACACCAATCATTTGAAGAACAAATTTTTGGATTCCATGAAAACAAAACACTGAAATCAATAAATGTTTGCTTCTTCAAAAAAAAAAAAAATAAATAAAAACCAATATGGGATATGACTGTTTCTGTCAAGGGTGTGTACCTAAAACTTGACTTTTGCCTTCGATGTCAAATTTTTGGATAGCATTTACTGTACTCGAAATGCTGCACCATATTATTATAAGATATTAAACTGCACTAGAGACAACTAAAAATCGAAATACACAATCGCAAACCTGCTTTTCTCCTTCAAACAAGCTGCTTTAAATCAATGGCCTCTGATGAAAAATTCTATAATACACGGCGCAGTATAGCGTTCGCCTGAGATACATACATATATCGAAAACTACTATAAATAAAACTGCAATTTTGTTTTATTAATAACTAGTCGGTGTATTTCTGGAAAGCGTGGGATGTAGGCTCTTAAGGATATACTTTCTTCTTAGCTTTCATTGGCAGGTTCTTCAGCTTTCGTTTCTGGATTCTTGTCCTCTTCGACTGATTCTTTTTTAGATGCTTCGTCAGTCTCTGGTGGGTTTGTCTCCTGAACCTCCGACTCATCGTGCTTTTCATTTGAGGCCTCCTCATCTTCAGAAGCACTGCCACTTGACTCGGAGACGTCCTTGGCTTCAGGTTTCTTCGCCTCCCGTGGCTTTTTAGCCCGCAGTTTCTTCTTTTGCCGTTTGGCCCTTTTCTTCGCAGTCTTTTCCTCGGCAGCCCTGCGGTTGTCCTCCAGCTTTTGTTGGTAGGCATCGTCTGCAGCTTCCCGAGTACTCTGGTTCTGTATGTTCTTTTGGCGGGCGTACTCCTTGCGCCGGAGGTGGCGATAGACATGGAACTCGCCAGACCCGGCGCCAGCACTACTTCCCATCACGTTCCTTACAAAGGTGGGGACAGAGGACATGTAGTCCCGCTCCTTCCGCTGCTCAGGGATCACCACGGGCTTGTCCTGTTGAAAAAAATCAATTTAAATTCTTGTGTTTGGGAGAAAAGCACCAGGTCTTACTGGATTCTTCATCAGCTTTTCCAGCTTCAGCCGTTGCAGGTCCGTGGCGGTTTTGACGAAGGATCGCGGGGCCTTGTCCTTTTCATCAGAGTCGCTGTCGCCAGATCCCGCATCCTTCTTCTTTTTTCTCGGCTTGACCTCGGGCTCCTTTATTAGGTTTTTTATCAGCGACATGTTTATTTACGCTTGGGTCAGTGTGGCCAGGCCCCAACCCAAGCTGTTTTCGATAGACCCTGGCAACCCTGGAAGGGCAAAAAATCGATAACACTTTATCGTTTTCCTGCTACCTCTAGTCCATCTTCATTGTACAAATTTTTGCTGGTCAGATGGAAAAACGACGCGAAAAATGAAAACGCAAAATAGAAAATCGAAATTGAAGTGAAACCAAGTGCAAATACGTCGGATTAAAAGGTGGCCCATTTAGATGATTAAGAAGAGACAGCCCATCAATTGCGTGGCGCCCAGAAAAGTGCTGCTCCCCCCAAAGAAAAGAGAGCCATAAAAATCGATTCTTCAAAGAAGTCGCACGGACTGCGAGCGAGCGAGCGAGGCTTTTTCGCGCGGGCGGCGGAGCCTTTGCTTTTAGCCAATTTAGTCAGGGCCTCGAAAAAGTATATATGTGTGTATATACATTTTTCTTCTAACAGAGGGGGTGAAGAGGAGGTACCTGTGCAAGGTGCATCCAGTGTGTGTGCTTGTGTGTGTGTATGCGTGAGTGCGAAAAATGCGAAAAAAAAACTAATGTCCTCACAGTCCCCGCTCGCATGTGTGGCTTGTATTTATTTTGTTTGTGAAAATCGGACAGGACACTCGAATCAAACTCTTAATTAGCTAATTTCTGGCAAATATTTAAGTGTGCGTCGCGCAAATAACAGAAATGCCAGCGCACATGACAATAAAAGTAACAACAAAGCAGAAAACAAAAGCAAAAGCAAAACAAAGTGAATGACAAAAGTGGAGAATGAAATGGAAATCCAGCCACCCACCCCCACTCACTCTCTCTAGTTGTGCGCCTGTGTGTTTGTGTGTGGCGCTAATTGAAGAGCCCACAAAGTTCTCTACTTGTTTTTTTTTTGGCGCTTTTCATAATATAGTTTGGAATATATATGTTTCTGTGTTTGTGAGTCAGCCTACAACTTCCACCTGCTTTCCAGATTGCGTGCACACCCGATTCCCGCGAGGACAACAAAAAAGCAGCCAAATAATAATAATACTAACAAGCTAACGAGGAAGGAGCTAGAGCAAGAGCAGGAGCAGGCACTGCCCACCACCCCATCCCCAGCGAGTGGTGCATGAATCACTCCCCGGCCCGCACCAGAAATCATCCAGAAACCTCCGCCATGTCAAGTGATAAGATCAAAGTCGCGGTGAGGGTGCGACCCTTCAATCGACGCGGTGAGTATGCTCCACAGTGCCAATGTGCCAAGATTATGTCACAATTCATTGCAAAGTGAGTAGCGAAGGGTTCTACTTCAACTCCCTGCATGATCTTCCTTCTAATCTCTCCCATTCATCTCAATAGCTGTAATAATTTTCGACACAAAGCAGATCCCTCGTTGCTGATAACAGCCTGCAAGGAGTTGCCTCTTCACACGCTGTAGGGACACATTGTTCTCCACTGCAGGTTGCAGGTTGCCTGAAATCAATAATGCAAACTATACAACCCGAGAGTGGTGTTTTTTTTTTACGAAAAACAAAAATCTACATGGGCTTCTTCGCTTCCTTTGAAATTCAGTTTCTTTTTTTCCCAAACTGCTGTGCCAGCGGATTTTTTCACGAGTACCTACTGCCAGGGACTACCTACGGGCCGGGGATGGCCTGGTCTGGCCTGTCCCCGGGTCGTCTGACAAACGATTTTCGTTTCCAGCTAATTTCGCGTTTCCCACTGCAGCCATGAAGTGTTGCAAGTGCAAAAAACAACAAAAAAAACAAGACAGCAACAACAAACGACGGCGGCGTCAGCGTTTCCAATGTCAACACTGATCATTCATTTGGCTTATCCGTGACTCACCCGGCGTGGAGAGCGGAAATGAAGGATGACAGAACGGGAGGAGGGGAGGGAGGGCTGGGCAGGAGGAGCTGTAGGAACTGGGCCTGGTGCGTGGGGCAAGGTCCGCTTGGATTCTCGCTTTATTGATTGAATGCCAAGTGTTCCTCGGCAGTTACACATTTGTTTACGGCGGAGTTTTGTTATTTATTTAGAGACAAACATTGTTAGATTTATGTTTTATGTCAGATTGTTGACTTTTATGCTAAAATAACAGGAAATAATTAGGTTAAGGGATTAATTAAGTGATTTAAGAGGGGCTTTAGTTATAAGAAACTAATTATAAGAATAATAAAGTTTACAAATAAGTTATAAGAAGTGGAACAGAGTACTCCTTTAGTTCCCTAACAAATCAAATCTTGAGGAAGTACTACTAGTTAATCACTTACTAAGTAGTACCACCCCCTGACTAAGATACTCTGTGTCACAAATGTTTACAAATATATTGTCTTTCCTACAAACTTTGGTGGAAGGCAGTTTTATTTTTAGATTCTTGACTGTATTTCTGATTCCTTTTTTCCGATTCCCCAAAACATTGGGTATTCATGTTATTCACTTGTTAGCCTCCATGATCCACTGCCACTTTTCCGCCCGGAATAGTCACCCGAACGCCAGCGATAAGCAGTCTAGCGTCGTTATCATCTGGCTGATAAAGTTTGATGATAAGAGGATATACTAGCAGAGAGTTGCAGGGGAGACGCTTGACTGGAGGATGGCAGCAATATATAACATTTGTCAATCGTGGGCATCGTATTTGGGCCATGTCCGTAGCTAGTGACCTCTTCAGAGCCACCAGAGCGTAAAATGAAAACAGAGACAGAGTCAGCAAAGGCGATTTCAAACGCAAAGACAGCCAGCAGGCGGTTGGACAAGCGAAAATGAAGTCACAGCTCTGACCAGGGCAGGCCGGAGAGTTGGTTACCAAAAAGCTTAACCTGTTTTCACCGTCCCAGACGTGTGCGTGTGTGTGTGTATGTTAATTTCCATGTTGGACAATAGCAAACGGTCCGGTCGGTCGTTCGGCGACGAGAGAGAAATCCATTTGAGGTTATATGGGTCTCGAGTCGCTATCAAATCCAACTAACCAGAACTACAAATGAGACCATCACCGTCCCCAAATAATTTATGACACGCCTTCGCCGGCCTACGGCCTACGGCTACGACTACGGCAAGACATGCTGATGGCCACAAGGACCAGCTATACAGGATTGGTCCTTTGCGGCTTTCATTTCCATGTCATGTCACGTTCTCGATTCCGTTCTTGGGTCTCGGTGTGTCGTTTTTGTAATGTAAAGCGGAACGGAAGTTCCAAAGGCCAGACAGCCACCACACACCAGGATATGATGGGATATACGCTGTGTATGGATGCCCCCTACCTCCTCCCGAACATGTGTGTGTCTGCCAGTCAGCCAGTCTGCCAGCCGGGGTTTGGCTTTTGACGTTGCTGTTGCCATTTCCTTCCCTTCTACCCATGGATGTTTTGTATTTATTGGGTTTTCGGTTTCTGGCTTGCCATTCGCCGCTGCTCTCTGCCATTTTCAGCCGAACGGAGAATGCGAAGGACACGCGGGAGGAGGCTTCGGAACTGAAATATTTCCACGATTTATTAGCTGGAATGTTTTTTATTTACGAACGTGCCAGAGTTGAGTGAAAAGAGCAAGGATATCAGTCTTAATATATGCCTTTTGTCATTCCAAAAGTAATATTTCAGTTTCTATTAGAAGCTTTTTTTATATTTGCTTAGAAACAAGAAAGAAATTAGAGACTTTTTTTTAATAAAAAACAGTCTTATCAGAGGGGGAAGTTACTTTTTATCCATTTTCGAACGGAGAATGGGAAGAACACTAGGGAGGAGGCTTTGGAATTGAAATATTTAAACGATTTAATAGCTATAATGAGTTTTAAGGGAAAAGTGCAAGGATATTAGTCTTGTATCTGTTCACTCCAAAAAGTAATATTTCAATCTCTATTAGATACTATATATTACTTGCTTGGAAACCGGAAAGAAATTAGAGAAAAACAGTCTCCTTATCAGTGTGAGAAGCTACTTTTTATCAAGCTGCCTCACAAATCTCACACAAATCTGCTCCCAAGAATGCCAAGGCCAATCGAACCCCACTTTGTGGAGCAATCTAATCAGCTATTGGCCATTGTTGTAATATTTATTACACAAACTGCCTGGCTTGGCTTCTTTTTTCGTTTGTTTACAAGCCGATTCGGTTATTTGAAAGGTTCTCCATTGAGATTATAGCAGTGGCATTGGCCATTTATCGCCCCTCTCGCTGTCCGTCGGATCCATTTTCGCACATGAGTACGAAAAGGCGAAAAGTTGATGAAATACACACACGTTCCAGTGCTATGTGCGCTCTCCGGGTATAGCAAAAGTATAAAAATTAAATTGTTTTTGCCACTTTGAACTCGTTATCACCCCAAGCGGGGAATAAAGGCGAAATTATCTCAATTTTTACGCTCATCATGGATTTATATATTCCGGAACCCCTCGCTGATGGCATTTTCCCTATTTTTTTCTTACAGAAATCGAATTGGGTACAAAATGTATCGTGGAAATGGAAAAACAGCAGACTATTCTGCAGAACCCACCCACATTGGAGAAGATCGAAAGGTAAGCTTGAAGATGCATACCAGAATTTTTTAATAAAAATCATATTTTTTTTAACAGAAAACAACCAAAGACATTTGCATTCGATCACTGTTTCTACTCTCTGAACGCCGAGGACGACAACTTCGCCTCCCAGGAGACGGTGTTCGATTGTGTGGGACGTGATATTCTGGATAATGCGTTCCAGGGCTATAATGCTTGCATATTCGCCTACGGCCAGACAGGTAGGGGACTCAACCAAGAAACAAGCAAGATTTAGCAAAAAATGATTCATTATTTACCTTCCTGCAGGCTCTGGCAAGTCGTATACGATGATGGGCTCCCAGGAGAGCAAGGGCATCATTCCACGCCTGTGCGACAAGCTCTTCTCCGCCATCGCCAACAAATCCACCCCCGAGCTGATGTACAAGGTGGAGGTCTCGTACATGGAGATCTACAACGAGAAGGTTCACGATCTGCTCGATCCGAAGCCCAACAAGCAGTCGCTCAAGGTGCGCGAACACAATGTCATGGGTCCCTACGTGGATGGCTTGTCGCAGCTGGCGGTGACATCCTACCAGGACATAGACAACCTCATGACCGAGGGCAACAAGTCGCGCACTGTGGCTGCCACCAACATGAACGCCGAGTCATCCCGCTCGCACGCCGTCTTCTCGGTGGTGCTCACTCAGATATTGACGGACCAGGCGACAGGTGTCAGTGGCGAGAAGGTGTCCCGCATGTCCCTGGTGGACTTGGCCGGCTCGGAGCGAGCTGTGAAAACTGGCGCCGTGGGCGACCGCCTGAAAGAGGGCTCTAACATCAACAAGTAAGTTAGGAATTAGTTCAAAGCTGGCCCTGCAGGCTCTCTGCCATGCGGTTGGAGTAAGTTGAACTTATCCCACCCGCATCCCAGTGACCTCCAGTGAAAATTAAGCTTCTCGACTAATGATAATCATTACTAGATCACTGACCACGCTGGGCCTGGTCATTTCGAAGCTGGCCGACCAGACGAACGGCCGGAAAGGCGGCAACGACAAGTTCGTGCCCTACCGCGACTCGGTTCTCACCTGGCTGCTGAAGGACAACCTGGGCGGCAACTCACGAACAGTCATGGTGGCCACCATCTCCCCCTCTGCCGACAACTACGAGGAGACCCTGTCCACGCTCCGGTATGCGGATCGAGCCAAACGAATTGTTAACCACGCCGTGGTCAACGAAGATCCCAATGCCCGGATTATCCGCGAACTGCGGCATGAGGTTGAGACGCTGCGCAGCATGCTGAAGCATGCCACTGGCTCGCCGGTGGGCGATGTCCAGGACAAGCTGGCCGAGAGCGAGAATCTGATGAAGCAAATATCGCAGACGTGGGAGGAGAAGCTCGTCAAGACCGAGCGCATCCAGAACGAACGCCAGCAGGCGCTGGAGAAGATGGGCATAAGCGTGCAGGCCAGTGGCATCAAAGTGGAGAAGAACAAGTACTACCTGGTCAACCTGAACGCAGATCCGTCCCTCAACGAGTTGCTAGTCTACTATCTGAAGGTGAATTATTGATATTTGGATGTCTTTTATCTTGAATTCCATTAACTATTTGTATTTTTAGGATCGCACGCTAATTGGTGGACGAAGCATCAGTGGCCAGCAGCCAGACATTCAACTCTCCGGTCTGGGAATCCAACCCGAGCACTGTGTCATCACCATCGAGGACAGTGGCCTGTACATGGAGCCTGTCCAGGGTGCTCGTTGCTTTGTCAATGGCTCGGCCGCTGTGGAGAAGACGCCGCTGCAAAACGGTGATCGTATCCTGTGGGGCAACCACCACTTCTTCCGCGTCAATTCGCCAAAGAGCAACAATACCAGCATGTGCGCCTCCGAGCCACAGACTCCCGCCCAGCTGATCGATTACAACTTCGCCCGAGATGAGATTATGCAGAACGAGCTGAGCAACGATCCCATCCAGACGGCCATTGCTCGTTTGGAGCGGCAGCACGAGGAAGATAAGCAGGTGGCGCTGGAGAAGCAGCGACAGGAGTACGAGCGCCAGTTCCAGCAACTGCGCAACATACTCTCTCCCAGCACACCGTACGCTCCGTACGCCCCCTATGATCCGCTGCGGATGGGCAAGATCACACCAAATACTCCCACCTCGCAGATGCGAGTGGAAAAATGGGCGCAGGTAAGGGGGAATACAAGGTGACTTCAATTAGAAACCAGGTGTTAATACTGTGTATACTTTCAGGAGCGCGACGAGATGTTCCGGCGCAGTCTGGGCCAGCTGAAGACGGACATTATGCGAGCCAACTCTCTGGTTCAGGAGGCCAACTTCCTGGCCGAGGAAATGGAGAAGAAGACCAAGTTCTCGGTCACTCTGCAGATACCACCGGCCAACCTGAGCCCGAACCGGAGGCGCGGTGCCTTCGTCAGCGAACCAGCGATCCTGGTGAAGCGCACCAACTCCGGCAGCCAGATCTGGACGATGGAGAAGCTGGAGAACAAGCTGATCGACATGCGCGAGATGTACCAGGAGCACAAGGAGCGGGTTATGAACGGACTGGTATGTTAGAGACGGTCGGTTAAGTTGGCCGATCGTTTGATCTTCTCATCCACCTGTTGGCATTGTGCTGTTTACTAACCATTTACAATTGTATCGATTCACACACGCATCCAATTAACCCCTGACTACAGCCCCTTGTAGAGCCATTCTCAGACGATGAGTACGACGACAAGGTAATTAATCCCACAAGCCACCACCCGAAACATCCACACCACCACCACGACTAAACTATATCGTAGATAGTATGGTTGGGCAGCTATTACCATTTCTAAACTGATCTTTGTTCCAACAGGACGAGGAAAACAAGCCACAAGACCCGTTTTACGAGTCGCAGGAGAACCACAACCTGATCGGAGTGGCCAACATATTCCTGGAGGTCCTCTTCCACGACGTCAAGCTGGACTACCACACGCCGATCATCAGTCAGCAGGGCGAGGTGGCCGGGCGCCTGCAGGTGGAAATCGAAAGGATTGCCGGCCAAATGCCGCAGGATCGCATGTGCGAGTCGGTGTCTGAATCGTCGGGAGACTCGAGGGACGAGTACGATGATCCCGTGGACCCCACGGCCAACCAGATCACCTGTCGCGTGACCATCAAGTGCGCCAGTGGTCTCCCGCTCTCGCTCTCTAACTTTGTCTTCTGCCAGTACACGTTCTGGGGCCACCAGGAGATGGTGGTGCCGGTGATCAATGCCGAGTCCACAGCCCACGATCAGAACATGGTGTTCAAGTTCGAGCACACCAAGGACTTTACTGTGTCCATCAATGAGGAGTTCCTGGAGCACTGTATCGAGGGAGCTCTGTCCATCGAGGTGTGGGGCCACCGCAGCGCCGGGTTCTCCAAGTCCAAGGGCTGGGAGGTGGAGCAGCAGCAGGCCAAGGCCCGGTCTCTGGTCGATCGCTGGGCGGAACTCTCGCGCAAGATCGAGCTCTGGGTGGAAATCCACGAGCTGAACGACAACGGAGAGTACTCGCCCGTGGAAGTGACAAACCGCAATGAAGTCCTCACTGGCGGTATCTACCAGCTCCGGCAGGGTCAACAGCGAAGGGTCAACGTGAGAGTGAAGCCTGTCCAGAACTCAGGCACCCTGCCCATCATCTGCCAATCGATTGTAAACGTGGCCATTGGCAGTGTCTCGGTGCGGTCAAGGCTGCAGCGGCCCCTGGACTCCTACCAGGAGGAGGATCTCACAGTGCTGCGCGAGAAGTGGAGCGAGGCTCTGGGTCGAAGACGACAGTACCTGGACCAGCAGATCCAGATGCTGATAAAGAAGGAGGAGAAGAACGAGCAGGAACGCGAGCGTGAGCTGAGCTTGGTCCACCAATGGGTGTCGCTGACGGAGGAGCGCAACGCAGTGCTGGTACCGGCACCCGGATCGGGCATTCCCGGGGCACCTGCCTCCTGGGAGCCACCGTCCGGCATGGAACCACATGTGCCAGTACTCTTCCTCAACCTCAACGGCGATGATCTTTCCGCGCAGAACACCAACGATGAGCTGTCAATTGCCGGCATAAACTCGATCCTCTCGAAGGAGCACGGCCACAAGTTCTACACCCTGCAGATTCTGCAGCACCTGGACAAGGACGTGTGCTGCGTGGCTAGCTGGGATTCGTCGATGCACGACAGCCAGGCTCTCAATCGCGTCACCGAGGCCAATGAACGCGTCTATCTGATCCTGCGGACCACGGTCCGCCTGTCGCATCCTGCTCCCATGGATCTGGTGCTGCGCAAGCGACTGAGCATCAACATCAAGAAGGGCCAAACGCTGACCGATCGCTTGAAGAAGTTCCGGCTGGTGCGGGGCGAGAACGCCATCTGGCAGAGTGGCGTCACCTACGAGGTGGTATCCAACATTCCGAAGGCCTCCGAGGAGCTCGAAGATCGAGAGTCTCTAGCCCAGTTGGCGGCTAGTGGCGACGACTGTTCCGCCAGTGATGGAGAGACCTACATAGGTAAGGGATTCTCAGTAGTTGCAACAGTAGTGACTAACTAATGCAATGTGTAATCTTACAGAGAAATACACGCGTGGTGTGTCGGCCGTGGAGAGCATCTTGACCCTGGACCGACTGCGCCAGAATGTGGCTGTCAAGGAGCTGGAGACGGCCCACGGACAGCCGCTGTCTATGCGCAAGACTGTCAGCGTGCCGAACTTCTCGCAGGTAAGGATTAGTCCCCAACCGAGAACCAGTCCGACTCATCCCATTGAGCCGCTGCCGCTGCTGCGCCGCTTTTGCACATCGACGCTGTCGCTGCCGCCGCTGCTGCTGCCGCTGCCTCTGCTGATATTTGTGCTTTCACTTACTCACCTAACACACTCGAGCAAAATTGACCAAGAAAATCTGACTAAATCGCAAATTCTTTCTCTTTTCACACTTTTTCTATGCGCTTTCACCAAACTAACCCACCCCCTCAAAAAAAATGCAAAATTAAACTTGAAACCACCGTAAAACGAAAAACAAAATTAACCAAAACTCCAAAATTCGGCGCGCACTCCTCGCAATTTTGATAACATATCTCTCTCTATGTGTGTGTGTGTGTATTGGTATTATCCTTGTCTTAATGTTAATGCTGTGTATGTGTGTGTTGAACCAAAATGCTTCTCACTGCGCACATAGGCGGTAAAAGACACCACCAATACCGGGAGTGTAAGTAACTAGTATCCAGTAATCAGTTTTCTGTTTCCTGTTTCCTGTCACCTGTAACTTTGTTCCCTATATCCTGTTTCCTGTGCCAAGCACTGTATATTAAGCTTTTGTAGTTGATCCTTTTACTTTAGTTACTGTCTCTTCTTAGATCCTACAACTAAAATACAACCTGTACTCTAATACGAAAAATATTTATGTGCGCCCTTCAGTTTGCCATCTCGTTGTGTTTCGTTTTTTTACGTTTTTGATTTTCATTTCCGTTTCGTTTTTAACTCGAACATTTTTATTTCATCCTGTTGAATAACATTTGTTGCCTTCGCAATTTATGGTGCAAGAAACTCATAAATAAACTTATGCAGATTATGCGCTTCGATGCCTCGATGGAGTCGCTGCTGAATGTGGGACGATCCGAGTCCTTTGCCGATCTCAACAACAGTGCCCTGGGCAACAAGTTTTCGCCAGGTGAGTCGTCTGTAAGAAATCTATAATGGTATAGTCTAACAGTTTGTTTAACTCTTCCAGCTGGCCATGGTGCAGGAGGAGCCAGCAGCGGTGTCATCCGCAATCGCCACAGCTTCGGCGGCAAGGGTAGCAGCGATGACTCGCCCGGAAAAGCCTTTGGCATTGGTACGTGCTGGTCGCAAAACGAAGCAGCCTTTCCTTTTTATACCCGACAGTTTTATTTTCTATACTCACCATTAACTTTTGAGCAAAATGTTGAATCTATAATCCATATAATCGAGTTTTTGAATCCACTATATATTAAACTATAAACTAAACTAAGTAATTCTGCATATGCTTAAGCGAAGGCAATGCGATCTAGTTGCTCTAGAGCAAGGGATTTATCTTTGTTTAATGTTTCAACTTGTAAACCATATATATAAGTATATATATCAGTATATAATCAGTATATAACTACGTACGTAGCTGTTTATGAGTACATCTAGCTTTAATCGAATCGACCTAATGGCAACAAGATAAATCCTTTTCCGAGTCGGTTTGTGCTTCCTGGCACAGAACATGTTTTAAAGAAATGTTTTTTGAAATTCTGTTATGCTTAATTCCGCTTTCTTCATGCCCAAAAAAGAGCAAGCAATGTTTGATTAAAAATAATATGGAAAAAAAGGCAAAAATATAAGCGCCATCTTTGTGAACCTTTCTATCTCTCGCCTTGCTTAGTTTCAACTTCCGAAATTTAATCTAAGTTTTAATGTTTGCTTTGCTTTGATGCAACACCTGCAGCAACCAAGCAATTAGCAATAGCAAGAGCAACCACATCAACTCGATCAGAAGACTCGATCAGAGCAATTCTTCGTCCCGATGCACTCGACAGTTCCCCATTCCATTTGCTTATCATATAAATTGACATGCATCCACGAAATCCCATGAACAAGCCATACAGAATCACACCGAAGCCCACATATGTATGTAGCTTCTACAACTTACTTACTTACCTTACCTTACGTATGGTTTCTCACGTGTCCAACTCTCTTTCTTCGTTCTTCGTTCTTCACTTTAACGTAAATCGTAATGAAATTCCACGGCCACGGCCAACAGGCACAATAGCTCTGCTGTCAGGTAAAGGCCCAAAACTTATGCCTCAAATAAATTCAAATCCGAAAGTGCATTCTTGATTGCTATTCATTGATTGTTAGTTGAGTTTAAGTTTGTCTGTCTATCTCACACACCGTCTATCAATCACACACGATCACCCCCGTTCAGTCATTCAGCCACATATGATCTCCCACCTGAGGCCCAGAGTCCCCATTGGGCGCCGCCCAATCCCGCCATTTAGAAGTGTTTTAATGTAGTTTTGTGTTGGTTCTGTTTGCTGGTAAATCTGTGTCTTCCAATCATACCCAAGACTCTCTATTGATCATCAACCGAAAATCAAACTATACATCATTGATGGAAACAGGTTGTACATAAATCACCTGGTCACCATTGCCATTCATGCCATTCCGAAACCACGCAATCCGGCGCACAACTCACACAGCAGCAACGCACACAGCACGAGCGTAAATGTAGTGATTTTTTAAGCAACTTACCTAGCCCTTAGATTAGACCCTTGATTGCTGTTACTACTATCCTAGTGCGTTGCCAGGGATGGGGGCTAGTCCTGTCCCTGGCCAGTTTGATCACTCATCCATGACTGTATATTGCATTGTAACTAACCATAACACATAATCATTGTCTTTCCCCGCCCCCGAACATTGTGGAATGCAGCGCGTCCAACATTTTTGAATCTCAATTTGAACTTGAACACATTGAGAAATGCGCCAACGAAACGTATGTGGTTTGTCTAGCATTAAGCGTGGCTATCCGTAAAGAGAGGACTTCCTGAAACTAATCCATGCTATTGAATGTTTCCACAGCTTCGCCGGCCACCACCAAGCTACTGGGAATGCGAATGACCACGCTGCACGAGGAGCCTCTCGGTGGACATAGATCTCTGGATGAGGAGCCAGAGGACAGCTACAGCGACTCCGAATACGCCGCCGACTACGAGCAGGAGCGGCAGCAGAACAGGAGCTTCGCTGGAGGACGCTCTCGGCTAACGGCCTCCAAGACCATGGACTCGTTTATGGACGTCAGCAACCACTCCAACCAGAGCTACTTGAGCTACACGTCCAGCGCCAATTCCAATATGAAGCATCTGACTGGCCTGGCCACGCTGAGCATGAGCTCTTCCACCAGCAGTGGCTACGGCTCCCAGGCGGTCTCGTGCAACAATCTGAGCAACGAGGACATAGCTTCTATGCGTTCCATGAGCATTGATGAGACACCAGGTGGGTTATTACTTAATCAATGCCTTCAAACTGTAACTAGCTGGATCTCTTTACTTATAGATTTCGATCGCATCAACTCGAATTCGCCACCCAACCGACAGACACGTGTCAATCCCTTCCTGAAGGACATGCCCAAGGCAAAAACCCAAGATCCATCTGAGCCGCAGGCCAAAAAGCTGCAGGAAACGTTTACACACCCATTGGAGCTGCCAAAGGAAAACGCACAATCCGACGAAGATGAACCCGAGCAGTTGCCAAAGAACAACAACAACAACAACAATGTTGAATTGGTGAAACCAGCGGAGCCCATGATCGTCGCAGACGTGGAGCAGCAGGCTGCTGAGCCACAAACCGAAACTCAACCAGAGCTTGCCACAGACAATCAGAACGGCAACAAGTCCGCGGAGGAGGAGGTGCTGGAAGGGGATGGCATTGTTACGGAAGAGCTGCCCGCTGGCAAGGTTGTGCGACGCAAGAAGTCCAACACGCAGCCACCGAACAACCTAAACAACAACAATACCAGTAACAGCACAAGTCAGACGCCGCGTGTCAACCACCGCGCCTCGGTGGCCAAAATGGAAGGCCTGGCCGCCCTCATGGACTCCAGCATAATGACAAGCAGCACAGAAATCGATGGTAAGGTTAAGAAAGTAAAGTTTAAACAATTCTAATCATATCCATTCTGTAAAGATGAGAGCAAAGATGTGGAAATCACCGTGCCCGAATGGATTGTGGTTGGCGAGTCGGTCTTAATACGCCCTTACAATACGAGCGGGGTCATTCGCTTCGTTGGCGTCACAGAGTTCCAGCCGGGTGCCTGGATTGGCGTGGAATTGGATACCCCGACTGGCAAGAACGATGGCAGCGTGAAGGGTATTCAGTATTTCCAGTGCAAGCCGAAGCACGGCATGTTCGTGCGCTCCGACAAGCTGATGCTGGACAAGCGCGGAAAGGCGATGCGGGCCTACAAGGCCGCCGAGAAGAGCAACAGCATTAGCAAAGGTAACAACGCTGGCCTTGTCTATAAAGTACATTTATTTGAAATCGTTTTTTATTTGATTTGGCAGAGATGAGCAGCTCGATGACTCGGTCGAAGAGCCGCGGCGAATCACTAAACGTGGCTGCGAGAAAATGATTGTACCCAAAGTGTTCGCATCAGTTGCAGCGCTGGACTAATTGCAGGCAATCCAGTGTCACCAGCAGCAGGCCAGTAGCAGCAACAGCAACAACGACGGCCACGGCCATGGCCACAGCAACGTGTCACCGGTTGCGTGCAACTAACGGCGCTGCAGATGCGAACAGTCACGGCAAGAAGTGCAATGCCAATCGACGCTCGACGGCCTTCTAGGGGCCGTCCGGTTAAAGGACATTAAAGGACGTAGCCCGTCAATCAACGAACAATGCGGAGCATAATCCACAATCCAACCATATTCTAGCTTACTTAACTACTCTCTCACACCAATGCCGCAAATGAAATGCCGTACACTTAACCCCCACGCTTCTCTAAGTAGTTTAAGGCGGTGTCTACAGCAGAACTAAATACTAATTACTAGCTAAACAAAACCGAAACTAAGCTAAGCCAGGCAGAGCTTTTTGCGTCCGCGTAGTTGCAATGCTAATCTTTTAAGAACCGAGTTTAATGACGAGCGCACTTGGGCAAAAAAAAAAAGAAAAAAGATAATCGTATAAAATTCGTAAACGTTATTCGTATAATGTATGTGTGAAAATGAACAACTTTTGATTCCATTGCTTTGTGTTCGTGTAGTTAATTGTCGTTTTGCCTATGATTACCGATTACCGATATATATATTTTTGTAATGGTTCTTTGCCTTTTAGTTTAGTTCAATTGTTTTTGATATCAGAGTGACTTGGTTAACGATGAGCTTATATTTTTAATTGTTATCGACTATATCCAATATATAAATCATTTGTATATATTTATAATTAAGACCATGCAATAATTTTGTTTCCATTATCCCCTACTTTTTTTTACCGAGCTCACATTTTTCTTAGCGCATTTATACAAAAATAATATCAATTACAATATTAGCAATTAATGAGAAAAGCAACATATTCTATACCGGCTGCGACCAGGCACAGGAAGCCCTCGTCCTTAAGATGATACCGCATCTTTGATCTTAGTCCACCGATTAAGAGGCTTCGCTCTGGCGCAGTTGATATGTAAATTGTATTATTTTGATGTGATGTATTTATAATTTTCCATTTATATATGCCTTAATATATAAATAAAATTGATTTTACCGTATGATTACCTCTTTATTTCCAATTAGAGATTTATTGTTTAAGGATTTAAGTTCGAATCCCGTCCGGAATGTGCAATATAAGTGTTAGGATCTTTAAGTTGTATTTAGTCAATGTTGAAGGTTGTGCGCCGATGTTTGTGAAGCGTTATTAAGAAACAGAAGCTGAATACCACAGTCGGCAGCTGTGGTGTTCGTCCATGAAAGCAATAATTGCATGAATATTCGATTTTATGTTAAGATATTGTAATAGTCGTACACCCAATTCGATGATTGAGTGAGTGAGTGAGGTCCAGCTGGAAGCGAGAATGAAATTTAAACGAGAAACAAATAACCGGCACCGGCTGACGCACGTTTGTACGTAAAAACGTAAACGTATCCATCCATCCATCCAACCAACCAACATCCAAGACACTCCAATAACTGAGTCTGAGATAAATTGCAATTTAAACAAAAATGAAAAAAAATATTAATGACAGCAATAAGAGGAGCGATTTACACTTAGAAACCCCAACAAAAAAAAATATGAACTATTACTAAACAGACAGAAGTTAAAACCCAACTGGACGATCTACAGCCATTCATCCAGTGTATACAAGCATGAATATACACACTTATATAATATATATTAGGTATATATTTTCGAACTGTTTTTCTAATTGCGTAATAGCGAAAAGCAACTACCAGAATATACTTGAAAATACGTCCAAAATTGAAAAATTCAAGGTCAAGATACAACTACGATATATACTTACGATTGCATGGATATTCATGAAATATAAATATTACTTCATATTTTACCAAATGATAATCCTAAAGTACTAGAACTCTTAGTTTAGAAATTTCGAGTGTTTATTCCCAGGATGGCACTCAATAATTATGGTGTGTAATGTGTGTGTGTGTAATGTATGTAGACGCCGCAATTGAATTCCGTTAATCATAAAATATATTTAATTCTGATTTAATGTACATAGTGGGGCAGGCACCACCATTGGCTAAATCACCATCGCAAATTAAAGCATTTAACAAGCGCAGCAAATGGCATTCAACTAGAGCTTGATTGAGTAATAGAACCCCGACAGAAAATCGAAAGTTAGCAGCACACATTGGGCTTTAATTGTAAAATAGATCGAGATTATATAGCTGTAGGCCAACAGAGTTACAGATACAGAATGCATCGCAAAGAAACTTAAACACGTAGCTGTAGGATCGATTGGAATCGCCGACAAATTAAATCGTACCTTGAAGTTATTGAAAAAAAAAGAAAGAAAAGTAAGCAGAATAATTCATATTTTTGTGCTATACAGTAGTGCAGTTCTCCCACGCAATCAGCCCCCGATAATCTAGTTTGCAACTTGCATATAGCATTTAGCATTACGGAATGTTAGGCACACACATATTAAAGGTATATGGGATATATGTAGGATCGATGGAGCCTTCGGAACGGAAACTGTTTACACAAATATTCGTAAGTTTGCGCACTCTTAGAGCTTTTAGCACGGTCAACGAATAAATGTTATTGTCACCGAAACACCCGACAGCACGCAACTCCATCAGTCGTTATACAAGAATAAAAATTAATTGAAAATAAACTAACCAGAGTTCAGCAGAAATTAATAAACTAATCGACATGCTAGATCTGCTTTTATCATACTACAATACATTCGAGGCTAAACCATTGTTGATGCATTTGTTTAGTTCTTTTTGTAAGTACGATGATAATCCGAGTTCAGTTCAGACTTCACTTGTAGTAATAAAAAATAAAATAAAAAATAATGCAAAAACGGAACAGAATAAACAGAAAATTAAGTGTCAGCAGCGGAAACCATAAAGATAATTTTAGTTATTTACATTTGTTTCACTCCAATTTAGATATTTTAAATGCAAAAACTTCAGAGAAAAAGTCAACAAAAAAACACATGCGCATTATCAGCAAATTTAAACAATTTCAGCAAAAAATAAAAACAAAAAACAAGAGAATATAAAATATGTACTTATATCTATAAATAACATACAAATATACAAACATGCAATGAATATTTTTCAATGGAGTTGCCTTTTATTTCCCCCACGGCTGTCACTGCTGTCACAGCTGGTCAACGAATGTTTGGCCAACAAGGTGGCTGAAAAAGCCTTGAACTCGGCCCTCAGATGTTACCTGGTTAGTGACTAACTGGTTAGTTACATTTAATTATGCCCAACAGCACCTCTGGCCTAGAGGGTTTTTCAGAAATGAAGCCGTCTATCTGATGATGTGCATCTTCCACTCGGAAGAGCTATTTTTTTATTTTATTTATGAAAACAAATGGCAAAAATTTATGTTAGTAGATAAATGCTTACAACACTTTTAGTTTACAGTTTGCATAGTTGGGTTTTTTTGTTTAATAGCAGGAGACTCCGGTCGACTCCCGTGCGGTGGAATGCATTTGTTGCATCCTCAAAGTTTCCTGATCACATGGCGACTATAAGTCATCGGTGAAGCGTTTACATAGGATGTACCGACGCTCTGTTTTTGTTTACAACTTTCTCTCAATATATAACTAAATACACACACAGAATACACAACACACAGTTAATTGTTATTAGCTTTTCCCAAATGACTTGTTTGCGTTTGATTTCCTTGCTTAGATTTGATTTAATTTGCACTAGCTACCACTCCTCCTCGGTCCTTCCTTAATATACACAGTGGGTGTGTAGAAAATATATAATCTAGCGTTCGATTTTCAGTTATTTACAGGTTGATGCTCTAATTCGAATTCGAGTCAGTTTGCGTTCAGTCGCGTTAGTCAGTAATTCTCCGTTTGGTCCCCATCCCTCGTTTCCCCTTGACTCCGGCTCCGGCTCCGGACCTTAGTGCTGGATGAGCCACCTCTGCGAGTCGCTGTGGGGGTCGCAGGGCGCCACCTGGGCATCGTCCAGGGTTTTGAGGCCCCTGTGGTCCAGGCACATCCCAGTGTTGCTGTGAACAAGGTGCTGGTGCTCGTACTTCCACTGCTCGTTGAACTCGTCGTTCTCCAAGCACGGCACCATCACCACTCTGTACGGTGGGGACTCGCTGTGCTGGACTGTGGCACAGCTCAGTTCGTTGCGCAGCACTTGGGATTTGGTGAAGGAGAAGAGCTGTGACTTTTGCAGCGACTTGCCGCAAGGATAGAGGCCCACATTGTAGGGCTTCTCGTTGTTCTGCAGCAGATCGTCGAGGCAGAGGTTACTGCTCACGGCCTGCACCTTTCCCCAGGCATTCACATTGTGGGTGGGCACGAACTTCTCCGGGTAGATGTTCTTCAGGTACCACTCGAAGTTCTTGCAGCGCAACTTCTTGCGGAGCATCACACGGTGGGTAACGTCACCGATGTCTGCGTGGAACTTCAGATCCGGTCGGTTCAGGAAGAAGATATTTATGTACTCGTCCATCCACACTAGAGCCATGCGGGCTGTATTAATGCCGTGAGTGTCTCGATCGTTGGGGAATCTACAAAAGAATATTAATTAGATTTGTTAATGAAACCTAATATCAGAGATCAAGCCGAAATGTCCAAGGTCACCATGAGGTTTTCTGATGATATGGAAGCTATCTACTTCTGAACTTACTTGTAAGGATGGAAGTCACGGAAGATGTGGCCAACTCGGGAGCAAGGAATCGTCTCAATGGTGCCGCCACACTGCCAAATGCGGAAGGACATCTCCAAGTTCTCGCCGCCCCAGCCGTCCATCTGCTCATCGTAGCTACCCACCTCCCAGAAGTACCGCCGATCCATGGCAAACAATCCACCGGCCATGGTGGGGCTGTAGGCCGGGCAGATCTCCCGCTGCTGCTTGCACTCCCGACGCTGGCGCTGCTTCTCCCGCTCCGGCAGATTGATCCAGTCGAAGTGACCGTTCCACTGGAATCCTCCCACCTGGAAGGACTTGTAGCCGTTGGTGCTGTACTGGAAGTCATTGGCATCGATCACATCGATGATGGGCACCAGGACACTGGTCCGCGACTCCTTGATGCGCTGCAGCAGGGGCTCACACCACCCTATATTGCCCTCACAATGGGCATCCAAAAAGATGAGCACGTCTCCCGTGGCGATTCGTGCACCGGCCAGACGGGCCCGGATCAGACCCAAGCTGAAATGAGAAAGGCAAAAACTTTCTTCAGCAATGCCAAGGGAATGTCTTAAAGTAAAAACCCCAAAACAAAGACAATTTATTGGGTCAACCGAAAAACTTCGATGATTTGCCAAGCCACGATCTACACTGTGTTACAGGGTTCGTAACATCATAAAAACGAGTAAGCGGGGCAATATTTTTAAAGAGCTTTGAAGTTATAAAGTGCTTAGTATTATTCATAAAGTTCAAGATTTTCTCAACGCTTCCGATTGCTAAAATATGCTAATCTCCCATTTATAGGTCATAACTTAGAGACCAAACAGCTTCCTATTATTAGTTTCTTCTCAGCTTTGCTGTTTTCTAGATTTCTGGGTTCATTATTTATGAAAACCTTAACCCGTAATGCCCAGAAATGTGTCAATAATGGTGGGCCATTAAAATGTCTGCAACGCACCCATGCCGTCGAGTGTAAATGCACGCAGAAACCGTCGTCGTCGGTGAGTTACAAAAAGTCTGGCCCAAGCCCGAAAAACACACATAATCGTAACTTGACGAACTGGTTTTCTCTTCATTTTTTAGTTTTTAGCCTTTTGTTGTGCTGCCTGTGAACGTTTGTCGGTTCTGGCCAAAATGAAGATGCTTCTGACATGGCAAACAAGTTATTCAAATGAGTTCATGCCGTTCCAACGATTCGATTAGCGGAATATCTGAACTTTTCCTAGCCCCGTAGCCCTGGGTTTCGGGTTAGGGCTGCTCCACTTACCGGTTCTTCAGCCTGAGAACGGTCACCTTGCCGGCGGGTATCCTCGTGCGTATGTAGTAGTCCAGTTTTCCGCCAAGTTCGGGATTATCGCTGCCATCGTCGACCAGGATGATCTCCTTCAGGGCCTTCTCATTACAGGTGGTTAGGGTGCTGTGCACGGTGCGCAGCAGAACGGAGTAGGGTTCGTTGAAGAAGATGATCACCACACTGGCCGTGGGCAGGGTGTCGACATCGAAGCGTTCTGCCGCGCACAGCGGATTCCGGTGGTCGCCCACGCTCCTGTTGTACAGAAGCTGCTCGCTGAGTTCCTCGTTGAGGGCGATTTTCTTGTAGATGGCCTCGCCCCGCTCCTTGGCCGCGCCGGTCAGGTGCACGGCCACTCCCTGCTCCCCCAGGCCAACACGCTGCTTCTGCAGGTCCAGCTGAATGGTCTGCTCGTAGGGCGACTGGGTGGCAGGTCGGGCAATCTCATTCTCACTGTCGCTGTAGCTCTCAAACCTGTCGCGTCCGTGGCCGCGCAGGGCAGCCGGTCGGAGGAGTGGTGCCTCCTCGTTGGGGCTGTTGTGCTGCACCTTGCTGTACAAGATGAAGCACAGGGCCACCAGGATGAAGATGATTAGCTTTCCGTAGAAGGATCTGAACCGAGGCAGCATGGTGTCTGGTAGTGGAGGTGGGATTCGGACTGGAACTGAAACTGGGACTGGGTCCGGCACAGGTGGATGTCTTGGACAGAGGCAGCAGACGTGGCTCTGGATCGCGTGCCCACTCCTACGGCTACTAATGCTTCATTTGTCACAGCGAGCACATACATAAAAGTGTCTGCATATATAAGTAAACCTCTCGTGCATATGTTTCTTCGGTTTCGGTTTCAGTTGCCCACGGATTCCAGTTTATTCTGGCCAATCGCTCTCTGACGCGCACCGTCGTGTGGAGTGGCTTAAACTAGACTAAGTGGAGGTATTAGTTCTAAGCGCGACTCGCCGCCCATAACGCCAATTAAACAACAACAACGGTATCAAAAACGAATTCTTCGCTTGTTGCTTTCCAGTGTTGGCTATGGCGACCAGTGTTGTAAGGCTACAAATTTAAAGTTAAATGTTAAATATAAATTAAAGTATAATATATTTAATTAATAACTTGATGTAACTATTAATAAACTATTCAATAATACAATTTTCATTTAAATTATTTTTGTAGATGGTTCTCTCCGTTTCTGGTATATTCTCTTAAAAAAGAAAACGGTCCTATTCATCGACATACCAGAGTTGACTAACATAGACACTAGTTGCCCGCAAAAATTTAAAATCAAAAAGCTTTTTAAGCTTATAATATGGGTCTTAATTAGATTGATATGTTAATTGAGTTGCTGCTCCTAGTTTCTCAAGCTTTCAATTTTCAACGGAATGTAACTCATTCCATAAGAATTCATCTCGTTTATAAAGGTTTATAGAACTAAGAAACTCAAATAGGATTTTTAAAGAATTGAACGTTTTTAATAACAGGATAAAAAAAAACCTAATCAATCTTGCTTTATACAGCAAGTTGTTGCTTGTATGTAATTTATCTTTCAACACTTTAAAACCAATTATGGCGGTTAGCTCTTTCATTTTGATTGATTTCTTATCTATTAAGTAACAGCCTTTTAGCTCTTAACCTTTTAGTTTATCGCTCAATTATGAATGCAATTTACCACTAAAAAGTCAATAGCTCTCTCCCAACGCACTTTGTGGCCCAGTTGGCAGAGCAATTATCTAAAAAAGCGGAAATTTAAATCAAATAGAGCTTCCTGTCTCGAGTACCGTTGTGAGCTCTAAACTGAAAACGAAAGGGACTGACCGGAGCTGACCGACCGACTGCCCTGCCTCGCACTTGACACCTTTGGTGGCACTTAATGCACAAATGGCATGTTCGTTTGTTGTTAAAATGTGACAAATGGGTTTCCTATTAAAAACCTGTTGCTTTGCCCGCAACAACATGCAACCACATGTTGCTAGTAGGAGTCGCAGTATTGTTTGTTTGGCTAAATCTCATTTTAATTCTAATTGACATGGCGGATTCGGTGCGTTCTCATCGCAACTTTCATTTGGTAATTCTTCGGAACGATGCCAACAAGTCTGTGCCCATTTTTCGGGGGCTGTGATTAATTTTGGCAATTAGCATCGGAATCTGAGTTTTTATTGCTGCGAGTCGGTGGCTAGCTGTTTGGGCCGCATAATTAATACGTTACGTATACGCATTGGTGTCGCTGCGGGAAACGCCACAGGCCAAATCAGCGGGCGGAGCAAGAAAATAGTGAAATTAAAGTTCAAAGTGCTTTTCAGCGATGGTAATTGGAGTTTCAGTGGGAAGCAACCGGTTAGCGACTGCGGCTACGGCTGCACCACTGAACCGCTGAAAGGTGGCAACTGTTTTGCCAATCTTCGCCAAAACTCCCTTAATGGCTTTGAGCGACAAAAACTAGGAAGGAAATAAATTACTTTGTAGTCTTGGGGAGGATGGACCTGCTCGGTTTCAGCCTTTGTTTTAGTTTTAGCCGCCACAAAAACAAAAATAAAATTGGTTTGAAAAAAAAAAGAAATAACCAAAAACCAAGAGTGGTGACGGGAGATGGTGGTTGGTGGAATCGGATGGCTAGACCAGATTTTGGAATTCCATTTCGTGTGTGTGCGACCTTAAAATACTAGTTTGTAAAATGTGCAGCAAAATCCGGCATTGAAACTGATTAGTTTATTCGGTTGAAAAAATTAACACCTCTTAAATTTGAAATACTCTTTTATTATTATGGCCCCCGAAAACTTAATATGCATTTTCAGCACATTTGTGAAATTGTTAATGGCCTCAGGTCGAATTAGTTGGCTCTTACGCGATATATGAGCCGCAACCGGATTGAACCACTAGCTACCATCGGCCCCCAATCGTCAAGAGTCCACAAATAGGTTTGTGTAAATAGCAGAAGTACTCGATAAATAATTTTAAAAAATTACTCTATTCAATTATGAGTTTGAGGCTGAAGATTCCCAACGAGGTCTCATTAATACTTGTACAATAAAAAAAAGGGTTAAAAACAACAACCGTAAAACAGTTTAACCACCGCCAGACATTGTTCCATACGTGGAGTCGATTATTGTGGTTAAGGTGGCCGCCGTAATGACTCGAGCCACAAAAATCTATTAAATCCAAATGGCCCTGAGGATCACACAAGCAGCCAAGAAATGGTCGACTTTAACGATCATCATTCATCAATGGAAATGGGCAGTCAGCGTCGGATAATAACAGAATTTGGGATTGCAATTGAAAAATGTCTGCCATAGATTTTACGGATTACGGATTATGGATTTTTTTTTTGTGTTTGGCTACTTTCGTTTCGGTTGAAAATGTTTGCCCTGTTTTGCCAAATGTCAAAAGGTTGTGCAATTGGGATGATTGCGTTGGCAGTTTCGTCAGTCCAAGAGGGATGAGTCCAGGTCAGATCGGTCTGCAGCGATTGGTTCCCAATCCGATCAAAGCTGGAGCAAGTCCAGCGATGACTTCCCATGACAAATTGATCCACTTGGCAAGCGTAATGATGTGCCACATTATCATACATACTTTCAAGCATGATTTATGATAGATAGAGTCTGACCGCGTTTAAAAGGGGAACTCCGTTTACAACTATTTCGAATTGAAAGTGAAAGATTTCACGATACCACATCAATGGCAATGACAATGCCAAGCCATTGTCTCACCCACTAAGTTGCTTTTGGCGCCTAGGTTACCCAATTCCCAATCCCTGGAGCAGTGCCCTAGGTCCAATCAGCACGCGTCAAATGTGGCGCCAAATTGACGAATCAAATTATGATTTGAATCAAATATGCTCGGAGACATCCCACAAATTATGGCCGCTTTATGGCGGTAGCAGGTCCGTCTTTTGCATAATCCCCGACTACCAATGCGACTGAAACACCCGCATTGTGGTCTGTTTATGGGCATATTTATGTAAGAGCCAATCAGGTGAGATGTCATCAAATATTTGGCCAGTTTACTGGGTCGTCGACTCATCATATCGCCTGGAATGCACATTGGGTTTTCACAATCTCCCACTGATCGCAGATGGACATGCATAGATACATCCGATTGTCTTTTAAAACCACATCAAAATCAATATCGCGTATCGATCAAAATCCAAAATTGAGCATTGTCTCAATGTTGGCAACCACCGATGTGATGATTCGAATCCATTCGGTTTCGATTTGAATAGCCCCTGCTATTCATACAATAACCCCTGCTTCTTCATATCCGCTATCATTTATTGTGCGGAGGTGGCTAATCCCAATTCAACATTTCTTTGTTTGTTTTATGCCTTTTGACGAAGGTTGAGCAGAATGAATTAAGTTATGCTAGCGAAAATTTTTAATTTAATTCAGCATATTCGGGCAAAAAATATGGAAATGATTCACAAATACGTTATTCAATGTGCCGTAATCGAAAATATTATAAAAGCTTTTATGTTCCCCTGAACATCCTGTAACGCTTCCATGTGTGCTCCATGACAAAGCCAATGCAGCCAAGAGCCAAACCTGCGAAATATAGGCCGAATATCCATGGGAGATCGTCCAGGTCGATGGGGGCGTCGTCTTCTAACGGAATGCTCAGGTCCTCCAGGGGTGTAAGACGTAGCTTAACCATGTCGTAGAAGCTTCTATCTATCCAGTGTCTCAGCAGGCCGAACTCCTTTTGGCGCAGAATGTGCTCCTCCAAGAGGTCCCGATAGGGCAGATATCGTCGTATGGGTAAGGCCAAGAAAGCGAGCTTGGTCAAGCAGAAGGCATCCGAGTAGTAGAATACGGGTCGGGCGAAGTGCTTCTGCTGCTCGCGGTAGGTGCCCCAGCGGACATCCGTAACCGGGTAAATGTAGTTGGGATTGAAGGACTCTCGTAATTCAATAAACTGATTGAATTTCTCGAACACTTTCAGCCGATCCTGGTGTAGTGTGTGCATCATGTGGCCCTCTGTCATTTGCACCATATCCAACTCCACCTTGCTCAAGGCGATTTTATATCGGGAGTGACCCACGTCCCAAAATGACTCTAACATGGGCTCTGGCGGAGGAGTCGTCATAAAGGTCTGTAGATATGCTTGGTACATGGTGGTGGTCATAAGGCTGGCAAAACATAACAAAAAGATGATCAGCTTTAGTTGCCGGTTGGAGTTCACTGGAAAGGGAAACGATTGGCCCAGGAATCCTCGGAGGCATTTATCGTTTAGCAGAAGGTTGGCCAGGTTCAGTCCCTTCCAGGACTTCCTTTGACTGTAGATCAGGAGCAGCGAAAAGATGCAGAAGAGCAGCAGGATCACGCTCAGGACTAGAGAGTCCATTATCTCCGTATAGATCTGACAGTATGGCACCCTCTGTGGTAGCGGAACCATGAAGCAGTAAGTGCATCCCACATACGGGTAGGTGTATGTGTCAAGGTTGACTTTCCGCCAGGTGCTATCGAGTGACATGCCAACGTCCAGTAGGTCTTCCTGGGTCCATTTCGATATGTTGCCAAAAAATATGGCATCATTCATATTGTCCAAGTCCATCACCAAGGTGGCATTGACTTTTTTTACAAAGTTGTTCACTAAATTCGCCACGTAGCCAATAGTTTTGGTCTCATTCGTTTTTGGATCGCGATAGGTCATAGAACGGGGCGCAAATTTATCTGGCAGAGTTCGGATCGGAGCCCCATGCATGTTTCGAAACTGATTTATGAAAACCAGCTTGTTGCTGTAGAGATCAATCTCCTCGTAGTTGGGGTCTTTAAACCAGCGACAGGCCTGCAAAACAATTGAGTGATTTGGATAAACTCTAATCATGGCTACATTATACTGATCCTTGAGGGCATAGCTTCTGCACACAGATTCTGGTTGGATGTCCTCCTCGGTGTAAATCAAACGTTTGTTTCTTTGCAGCTTCATCAGAGTCCGATAGTTTTCCTCCTTCTCGGCATCCAATCCACAAGAGAGCACTAGGGCCAGGGTGCTGAAGTCCCAGTCGAACTCCGTGCTACCAGAAGATACCAGAACAGTGGCAACTTCCAGTCTCCTTGCCAGGGAATGAAAAATACAATCCTTTCCATAGACCAGCACAGTGTTGTAGGATTCTTCGTGTTTGAGTCTTAAAAGAAAGTTCAACAGTTCGCTTTCCACTTGTGTTTTATCGCGCATTTCCAGGAATAGGGCTCTTGACCTTCCAAGTAACAGCAGAAGTATAATAAACCATGCCATGACTACTTTGAAACTGTTGGAAACCAAGGCTAGTCCCACAGTTTTTATTTTATTCGGGTTCGGTCAGGCATGCACATTTTATGTTAACATCCCTTGGAGACTTGTTTGGGCCATTAGAGACTACATTAAAAATGCAAGTGATTTTATCGGCAAGAAGTATTTTATTTTCCTAATACATGCAAGCGGCTCCACCTAACTTTTCTGCCTCCAAGCTCTAGTAAAAATATTAAAAAGCTAAGCAACATACATCCCATATATGCTTTCATTACCCATGAGATGTCCTCCATCAGGAGGCTTGGTGAAAAGGGCTTGGGCTGGCTCAGGTCCTTCAGAGGGGTTAGCTTCAGAGTAACCATATCGAGAAAGCTGCGACTCCTCCAGTAGGACAACATACCAAACTCCTGTTGACTAAGTATGTGGTCCTCGAAGAGATGACGATAAGGTATATGGGGTCGTAGGGCAATGGACATGAACAGCATATCGGTGAAGCAAAGGTCCTTCGCGTAGTAGAAACTGGGCACTTTGAAGAGTTTCTGCTGCTCCTCGTACAAGCTATAGCGATCTGCGGTGACGGGGTAACCATAGCTGGTGTTGAAGCCATCGCGCAAACTCAAAAACTGCTTCCAACTTGGGAATATTACTTTGTCAGTGTCATGTAATCTGCTGAAACGGGAACTGTTCCGACTGGCCTGATGCTTCTTCTCCAGGTCACTGAATGTCGCTACCTTTTTTTTGAATTTCCCCAAGTCATTAAAGGACCCAACATGAGGTCCATATGGGGGACTTGTAAAGTAAGTCTGGAGATAGGCGTCATACATTGTGGTAAACATTATACTGGCGAAGCATAAAATTACAAAAATTTGCCTCAATTTCTTGCCAGCATCGGCAGGAAATGGAAAAGTTTGGCCCAAGAGACCTCGAAAACTTTTGTCATTGAGCAGGATGTTGGCCAGGCTGAGATCCTGTCTGGAAAAATTACTGCTAAAGATCAGCAACATGGTGAGCAGGCCGAATAGGACAATAATGATCCCAACAACCAGGCGATCCACTATCATCACATAAACCATATTGTATGGTATCCTTTCTGGAACTGGCATCATTAGGCAGTATGAAGATAGAGCCCATGGGTAGCTTGCCTTGTCAAAATTTTTTTTCAACAAAGATGTCTCTGATACTATTCCAAAATCCAGTTTTCCTTCGTCTATCAATTGCTTGATGATCACTAAATCAGTATGATTGCCTACGGTTCGCATGTTCAAAGTGGCGTTCACCCTTCTTGAAAAATTTATTACCAGCAAGGCCACATATCCGAATACTCTCCGTGTTTTTCTTTTCTCATCATAAAAGATCAATGATCTTGGGGCCAAACCGTCCGTCATGGCTCTGATATGATTCCTTTGCATATTTCGAAGTTGTTCAACATAAATTGGCTTACCTGCTGAGAGGCCTATTTCCTCGACAGTGGTATTCGGAAAGTAGCGACAGGAATGTATTGTTTCTATTTTGTCCAAGCTGTCTCCCATTACGGCTATATTATACTGCTCCTTGATCGAATAGTTGTTGCATATTTCCTCTATTTGGTATTTATTTTTATTGAAGATCAAACGTCGGCTCCTTTGAAGTTTCATGAGAGTGCGATAGTTGTGCTCCTGGTCGTCATCGGATCCGCAAATAAGGATTAGTGTTAGGCTACTAAAGTTCCAATCAAATGTGGTGCTACCCGTTGATACCAAAACAGCAGTGAACTCCATATATTTTTGTAGAGTGTGAAAAATACAATCCTCTCCATAGATAAGCACATTATCGTAGAATTCTTCATGCTTCAATCTTAATAAAAAGTTTAATAGGTTTCCTTCCACATCCAAGTCATCTTTTTGGGTTAACTCTATGGAGTGGCTACGGGTCGGGTCGCAGAATATGAGGAGAATGACCAGTACTGTCAGAGTCATCCTGAAACTAATGGAAAATGCCATGGAGTGCAACCTTTTTAAAGGATTATGTTCTTTTTCAGACGCATGTCACTTTCGTGTTAACACTGCTGTGAAGGTCATTGAAAAGTACTTATTTAAATGTCGCGTTAATGTCGTGATTTCCTCCACTTCCATAAACGAAAACACGACATCCGTTTGATACAAATCTCTACGAAAAAGCACAAAATGCTGACAGCCATCCCGCCAACATAGAGTGTTAAAATTCCGGAAATATCGTTGACTACTATACTGGCATTTACATCTCTGGATGGGCTCACTTCCGTATAAGGAACTAAGCCCAATTCCCGCATTTCAGAATAACATCTGCTTATCCAATAATCAATTAATCCAAATTCGTTCTGACTCAGAATGTGATTTTCAAAGATATGACGATAAGGCAAGTCCCGTCTAAGGGGAAAGGTCACTAATATCGTTTTGTACAAACAGAGATCCGTCGAAAGGTAGAAAAGGGGTTCCTTAAATGTCTTTTGCTGTTCCGCGTAAATGCTCCATTGACTGTCCGATACCGAATAAACATAACTGGTGTTAAAGGTGTCTCGGAGATTAACTAACTCCTCCAAACTCTCAAGGATGTATAAGTTACCCGTGCTTATTTTCATAAAAGGTACATTTTCTCTATGAGTTAGGATCTTCATATCATGTTTGGTAATTGCCAACTTCTGATTATATTTGTTAAGTTCGTCAAAGGACCGAATCAGTGGTCTATATGGCGGTTGGGTGAACAGGGAATTGAGGTAGGCGGTGTACATGGTGGTGATCGTGATACTGGCGAAGAAAAGGATGAAGAAGATTAGTTTCATGTGTCTGTTTGGATTGGCGGGAAATGGAAACGATTGACCCAACAGCCCCCGTATGCCTACGTCGTTAATCAGGATGTTGACCATTCTAAGATCTTGCCACGATTTTCTCCGACTGTACATAGTCAAAATAGACAGAAGGCAGAACATGATGAATAGGATTCCCACCACAAGGCGATCAAATATAATCAAGTATATAATATTGTGGGGTATCTTCTCCGGCAATGGCAACATGGCGCATACTTTGGTTACTATGAAGGGATAGCTATTGGTATCGAGATCGCTGCCATCTAAAGGAATATTCTGGACGATGGCAATGTCCAGGTATCCTTTATCCACCCCTATTGCAAGGTTATGTGAATTGTATTTCTGGCCCATTGATATTATTTTCAAACTAGCATTAATTCTGAGTGCAAAGTTGTTAACCAGATTGGCGCAGAAGCCCTTAAATTTCTTTTTTCCTGTTTTTGCGTCCATAAAGGGTATTACTGCAGGAGGCCTTTCCGATCCCATTACTACAATTCTCTCACCTTGCATATCCCTAAAATTCTCAATATAAATCGGCTGACTGTCAAACAGGTTGATTTCTTCGAAATAGGGTTCTTTAAATTCGCGACAGGAGTATATGATGTTTGTTTTAAAAAGGTTTGGTCTCACCATAGCCACGTTAAAATGCTCCCTTTCGGCGTACAAATCGCATATTTCTTCAGGCATTGTATCTTCTTGGACCAAAATCAGACGCCTGTTTATCTGTAGCTTATCTCGAGTTTTAGTTTTGTTTTGAAAGTCCATCGAGGAGTGACAGCTGAGAATCAGTACAAGACTATTTAAATTCCATTCAAGGTTTGGGTCTTCGGAGGATACCACCACCATGGGGGCTTCCATGTTTCTGAGAAGATTTGGAAAAATACAGTCCTTTCCATTTATGAGCAATGTGTCATAGGGTTCCTCTCTATGCAACCTTTCCAGTAGGTGGAATAATGATTTCTCTAAATTTTGGTCATAACGGTCTATGGGACTTTTGTCGAGTATTTTCAAGAAATTTCCACTCGAACTGGAAAATCCAAACAGTACAATAACCAACCAAGCCACGGACATAATGAGACTGTTTTAAAATTCTATAGATAGTCGCGTTTTGTTCTTTGCCGCTTGGAATATTTTATTTTGTTTGGTCATGCAATCTTTATGTTCCCTTTGAAATGGTTTGGGAATTGAGATTAGGGTTGGAAAAGGTTTGGGGAAGTAACTTATTTGCTATTTTTTTATTATATTTTTACCAGGAATTAATCTTGTAAAGGTTAGTAAGGTGAAATGTTTTAATAATAATTTTTATTTAATTATTGAACATTATACAAAGTACCTTCTGCCATTTTTCCAGAAACGTAGAAATATTCTTCCATATTCCAAAACTTCTAGTATAAAGAAACAAATACATAGACATATGGCACCTGCATAAACTTTGAGAATTCGGGAAATGTCATCCAACAACAGACTCTGTGGTTTCTGCGTCTGACTCAAGTCTTGGAGGGAAGCTAGGCCCGCTTCGACCATTTCATAATAGTTTCTGGCCTTCCAGAACTTTACCAAGCCGAACTCGTGTTGCCGCAAGATGTGATCCTCAAAGAGATGACGATGTGGTAGGTACTTTCTTAGCGGAATACTGAAATATAAAAACTTTGTAAAGCAGAGGTTATGAGCTAAGTAGTACATTGGCTTGTCGAATAGCTTTTGCTGCTCCTCGAAGCACTCCCATCGATCTAGAGTGACAGGAAATATGTAATTAGTTTTCATGGAGTCTCGCACGTTGAGGTATTCTGTATAATTATCCCATATCAATAGTTGATCCTTGCTTATTTCACTGAAATGAACATTTTTGGCGCCTGTCAGAATGTTAACTTCGGTTCTGCTGATGGACATGATGTGCGAGAAGTTTGCTATATCAGGGAAATCGCGAATATATGGCTCAGAAGGTGGACTGGCGAAAAAGGCTTGAAGGTAGGACTCGTACATTGTGGTAATCATTACGCTGGCAAAGCACAGGAGTATTATTACCAGCTTCATGTGTTTATTGGGATTGGCGCAAAGTGGAAATGATTGGCCAAGAAGACCTCGCAAGCTTTTGTCATTGAAGAGGAGATTGGACACACTCAGTGCCCGCCAGGATGAGTTCTGGGTGTAGATTAGAAGAACGGAAAAAATCCAAAACAGGGCAAGAATTATAATGAGCACCATAGGATCCACTATCATTGAGTATATCAGATTGAAGGGCACGTTGGCTGGTTTGGGTACCATCAGGCAGTAGCTAGTCAGCAGAAACGGATACGATATGGTGTCCATGGTTAAGTGCTGCAAGGAGGTGCCTATACTAGTGGAAATGTCGAGCACACCCTCAACTGCCATCCTTGAAACATCCTGTATGCCAACATTCTTCATGCCCATCTTGGAGATATCAATGAACTCCAGGCTGGCGTTTAATTTCTCGCTGTAGGTGTTTAACAAATGTGACAGGTAGCCCATCATCTTCAACTGTTTGGTGTTTGGATCTACATATCTTATAGCTCTAGGTGGTGAGTCGGCAATGGATCTTATACTAGATCCTTTCATATTGCGAAAGTTCTCGATGAAAATGGGGTTGTTTTCGAAGAAGTTAATTTCCTCGTAGTTTGGGGTTTGAAAATAACGACAGGAATATATTACATCCGTTTGATAAAAGTTTGGCTTAACCATGGCTATATTAAATTGCTCCTTGAGGTTATAGTCCTTGCAAATAGATCCTGGATGAGTTTCTTGTGTGATTGAAATAAGATGCCTGCTCCTTTGAAGCTTTTGTAGAGTTTGTTGACTTTCCTCGATTACCCCAGCTGTTTCACAGGTAAGTATGAGTGTGGCGCTACTAAAATTCCAATCAAAATTAGAGCTTCTTGAGGCCACAATCACCGAGGGTATCCTTAGAGGTTCTAAGAGTGAATGAAACATGCAATCCTTTCCGTAGACGAGCATGGTGTTGAAGTCCTCCTCCAGGCGAAGGCGTTGCAGTAAACGCATTAATCTTTCCTCCATTTCAAGCTCCCTGGAGTTGGTCATGTTGAAGAGTAAGGCTTTCGACTGATCCACGCAGCAAAGAATAACTATAATTATAAGCCCTTGTGAAGCCATCCTAAAACTGTTGACAAATTGCAGAGGACATGCTGTTTTTGTCGCATTCGGAGCACTGTTGTCAGGCATGCCATTTCCATGTTGCATTTATGGCATTGTTAGCCCATTTGTGAGGCAATTAACGGTTGCACTTTTAGGTCTTTAACCAACAGTTATTTATGCGGGACTCGGACCCTGAGAATGTCCAGTCCCGAGGGCACAAAGCCCAACCGCTGGCCTTGTGCGTGAGATTGCCCCATTTGCATTTCTCGAAAGGCTTTTAACAACTTCCGCTCCGAACTTGCAGTCCATTTCAATGTGAAGCATGTTTGCAGATGAGAGTGAGTTTAAAACCGATTGGAAGACAGGCATATAGACAGACGGACAGTCGAACAATTCAAACGAAATTTTCCGGCAATTTGAGCCAAGTCAAGCTCATTGCATTCGAATTTGTGTGACTTTGGAGTTCGGGTCCCGCATCGAAAGTGTAGAAACGCAAACATTTAATTTTATGCTCTTAATTGCAGTGCAAGTGGATTTCAATTATTCAAATGATTTGTTTTCCTGGCGTGCCGGCTGCACTTCCGAATTTTTACTACCAAAAACTACAAGTTGGATGAAATTAAAAAAAAAATGCAAAACATGATACAAACTGGTCTAAATACCAGGGAATGGCTTTCTTGGGAGAAGGCTAAGACTGAAGGCAAAGTCGAAGGCGAAGGCGACACTGAAACTGAATTTCTTCTGCTTCATCATTGTCTTGTGATGCTATCGTGGCTTTATCTCTGGCCTGGCTTTTGCCATTTGGCTCACCGATGCTGTTGTTGGTGCTTTTGTTATTGTTGCTTTTGTGAATGACGTTTCAGCGAAAGTTGTTACGTTACCATCGACAACCATCCAACACCGAAAGCCTATGCAAAACCGGTCGGTCATTGATTTTCGGTTACTGCAAATTGTCTGGCCATGACCAGCTGTGGAGCACAACTCATCTCCATTTGCTGCAAATGCAACTGCAACGGCAACAGGCAAAGGTAACTGAAAATGCACCGACATCGACAACGGCCACGGCAAAAATATCTTGTTGTCACTTGTCCCGCGCCACACTGCGTATACTTGATTTGGCCATAATGGCTTTTGTGCGTGCAACTGTGTGTGGCGAATTCGCAATTTATGGCCGGTAAATGTTTATCAAGTCAACTAGTTGTTCCCCCAGACCGAAAATTGTTAAAAATATATTTTAAAAAATATTTTTGTTTATTTTTTTTTGTCTAATATGCAGACATCAAAGACAACCGATGTTGTATGTTTTCTTTTTTTGATTGGTTACACTTTTGTCTGTAAACATTGGGAATATGATGAGGGGAATTACATTTAGAGTTATTAATAACTACAACATTTATTTGTTTATTGTTAAAATGTATACTTTTTCCTGGAAAAACTAATGAGAGATACATTTTGTGTTTCGTTTTTTTGGTTTATTTTTGGTATTATTGGTTTATTAAAGGTTTTTAAGATTATTGAGACATGTTTTCTGCTTTTGTGGTTTCTTGATTTTTGTTCCAAACTTTATGTCATTAATATTATTTTTTGTTAAGTGGTTGGAAAAATTTGATAACCTTTTCAAGGGTGTACAAAATATTTATGAGAATTATTTATGAAGTTGTATTTATATTTTTTTTACGGAAACAGAAATAACTTGAATGCTAAAATCTTCTAAAATCTGTATGTTCTGCAAAAGACAAGAAAGTCAAGTTTTAATATATTTTACATAATTTTCCGTTAAATATTCTGGTTTAGCTTAGTTTTGGCTAACTGACCTAAAAAGAAGCCAATTTTAATCGTATAAGAGCGGTATTATTATTATAGTCCCGAACTGCAAAACGGTTTGCATTTCCTTTCACTCTTTTGTCTAGCTTGTCGAATCGCTTGTAATCCAAGGAGCCATAAAACAAGAGCCAAGAGCTAAGAGCCACCGAAATCTGCACAAGCTGTTCATTAGGTCTTCGATTGTGTTTTTGTTTTCCAATTTTTTCATCAAGTTGTTTTATTTTTGTATTTTATCCAGCACGAGCATTATATTTTTGGCGTGGCTCTCTTAATGTGGCCACTTTTGGCCTTTTTGTTTGTCGGCCAGCTTGCCGGCGATTTTAACACACATTGCCCAGACAATTGTTAATGTCCAATAGCTCTAGCTGGCGGCAGAAATGCGGTTACTACTTTTTACTCTCTTTTTACGAGTATTTCCTCCGACATGAAGCTGAAGCTGGATCTGGAGATGAAACTGAAACTGAAGCTCGAACCGAAGCTGAAACTGAAGCAGTTGCCATTGAAAGTAAAATCGATGGCATATCCCAGATTCACTTTCGATGCTTTTTGATTGAGAATACTTGAATCTGGTATTGGATTCATCAAGTCCAACCGCAAAGCTCATAAGGCAAACGAGGGTCGTCTTCGGGCCGTAACTCTCTCGGCTGCTTTTCTCTCTTTTCTACTCCGGCTTCGTCTTCGTCTTCGTTTTGGCCAACTTGACGCCTGCAGACGGTTTCAAGTTTCAGTTACAATTCGGCAGCGACTCGGCTTGGTTGCTCTTCCAACGACAGCTCCGCGCGCGCCACTCTGTGATTATACCATTATCCTGATCCGCGTCCAAGGATAATTGCCAGAAAATAAGTGGGTGCAGTGCCTCATTGAATTTGATTTTATATTTTCATATTTTTCGCGTGTGCTGATTCCACAAAATTTTTAATTTTTTAGCAGCCGCATTCAAGGGACTCCGGATTACAATTAGCATCCAGTCGCGATGAGAACTCTGCCATTGCTGGTAAGTGCAATCAAGATGATTGATTTCTAGGGGGAAAACCCCGAAATGAAGTGGAAAATTATGTAACCGTACGGGTTCGTTAATCTTTAAATGCGAGGTGTTGATGCTTTGCTTGACCTGCGGCCTGTGAACTGCATCTGGCGACCTCTTCCCCATCATTGACATTGACAAATTGTGTCATTACATTAAGGGCCAGAAAACGAAGCCCTAGAGTCTGCTCTGGAGCGAAGTAAGCCAAGTGTAAATTGCCTTCCGGCCTGCCTGGCTGCCTGCGACTCTGACACTTCAACTTGGCACTTGTTACGCGAAGAAATGTCGGCCTATCTCACGGATCTGATCCGTATCCATGAGATGCACATGGCACATGTGTGTGCTCCGTCTGCAAATTGTCTCATTGTTTTCCCGACCCTTGTTAGCATTACCATAGATTTGCACTTTTCTTTGGGTAAACAAATACCCAAAGTCGAGTTATTGAGCAAATTTCCTACCCTTACTTATTTTAAGCCAAAGGAATTTTTTTATTTAATCAAGGAATTAGGGAATTAGATCTTTTATCAGATCTGTGTTATATAAATTATTCCTTTTTTTCAATTGTTAAATGTTAGTCGTTTGTGTAGGATACAAAAATTATGAAAAGCTATCTACTTTAAATTCAAAATTTTACAAAACCAAGTAAAGCTCATTACTGCAATCATAATGAAATTTCATACGGCAGAAAATCAATTATTATTCGTCAGAAAAATCCAGCTTCTTTGCCCCGCTTTGAGTACATCCTATTATTTACACAATCACATCCCTTTTGCAATATCAAATCACATGCAATCAGCCACCTGCTGTAGAATTGCTGGAGGGGGCAGCTGGTTGGCAGAGAGCTCATTTAACATCTTCATCTGCATCATCAACAAAATCAACATGAGACCCCAAGCACATCTGGAACTGTCCTCCTTTCAATCTCTTTGCCTTTGTATCTGTATCTTTTTTTTATATTCATACTCGTATTCGTATTCGTCTTCGTCGCCTTTCAAAACCATCTCGGCGCCAAATGGCCATCAGATTTTGGCTTTTGCAAAACCTAACCAGAGATGACTCTAAACTTTTGCAGCCGAAAAATCCCCATGATGATCATTAGCGATTGCTATTTGGATCATGAAATAATGCGATGTGTGTGTGTAACCTTTACAAAAGGCATACAAGTGACTTCGTTTATTGAACTTCTATTGCAATTTCGGTTGAAAAGACTCTGGCCAAATAGATAAATGGCAAAGTGTAAAGAGTTTGGCCCAGAAAGTCATTACTTCAATTGTAAAGGAAATCATTTCATGGCTAATTTTCGAGCACATGAAAATGAAAGAAAGAAAATGCTGATTGTCATGGAGCATATTTGTTTTGGGCCAAGAAGAATAACAATGTGGCCATTTGACTGGCCATTTTCTGTGACTTTCTGTAGCCACAGAAGAGAGGCTTTGACCAGCGGCTATTCACGACACCTGCTTTTGGCTCGTCGTAGTAGTATTTCCCCAAATAGGCCGAGGTTGAGCATATTTTAATATGCTGCACGCATGCAAACTGGCCATTTGGGTGCTTGGAGTGTAGAAAGTTGATTGGATTTATTTCGTCTTCTTTGGGACTTTGGATTCGAATTTGGATTTATTATGAATTTGGAGTGCAGCCCTGCGATGTTGTATTTTATCGAGAAGGAATGCACCTTTCACTTCCAGTTCAATTATTTCCTTGCCGGGATCGAAATCGAAAGATGCGCTGACTGGCTGCTGTCCAGCCACCGAAAACCCAAAAAACAACAAAATATATAAATACGGGAAAAAAAGGAAAACTTTTGCAATTGAAGACGAGTTGTTAGCAGCCAGTTTTTCGGTTGGCCAAATGTGAATGTACCATCCGCAAGATCGACGATGAGGTTGCTGCTGTTGCTGCGGCGACACACGAAATTCATATTTTGGAATGCGGTTTTCGACCGCAGACAATTTCTGTGTTCGACTCACAATTACACCAAGTATCCGCAGTTCGGTGGTCAGTGCTCATCCGCGGAGGATATTTATTTAATTAAATGTTGCCCAAGTGGCCGGCTTCTCTCTGAATGCACTGACTGCACGCATTCGCCATCCTCCGGCCCCCCTCATTATTAATGATGATTCGAAATTGTTCGGATGTCGTTTAGCTAGTCTACTAATTTGTGGCGTTAACATATTAGGCGCTTTTAAAAATCCCAAAAAAATACAAAAATAACTTTTCACCGGCGATGAGGAGGCAAAAGAGAGCATTGCGTAACGGTCGTGAATGCGGCCAGAGTTCATCGTGGTTCCGGCTGCGCTATTTGTGTAAATATTTTGTGGCTATCAGCGTCTAGAGTCTCGACCACATTTGTTTAATTTATGCATGTCTTTTCATCCAGGGGTTACCGATTGTTTATTTGATTTTTATTTATTTTATGCAACGACCTTGCTCATCGCTTAGGTTAAGTAATTAAAAGTGAGCCATAAAAAAGGCCAAGACAGCCAGCCACTGACCGCCCTCAACAGAAATTGGTTAGTTAATTTGGGATTGTATCATTTGATTGGTTTTTGCAGCCCTTTCCATCTTCGGCGGCTGCTAAATTAGGATTTAACTTTCGGTTGGTGGCACGAGTTTGTTGCCTAAGTCTTTTGTTTCTGCTGACATTTTCGCCTCCTTTCGGTGGCAATATTTGCGCTATCCAATTGTTTTGCTGCCACTCGGTGGTAAACATGGGCAGTGCCTGGTCATTCATGTCTTACCAGCTAATTTGCTTGATTTGTCGTCGTTTGCATAACTTGTTGTATGTAGTTATTGTTGCTTTTTTGTTGTCACATACGCAATATTTGTTCGATTGCATTTCAATTCACTCATTACTGAGTAATTTGCAACTGACACATTGCATAGATTGTAAAGATTGCAAATAGCAACTAGATATGTATTTGCATAAATGATGCTGGCGGAGTGAAATGCTGGCAAAGAAGTTGGTCAAATTACAATTGAGACCCGCGGTTGTCACAATTGCTGGCGCTTTTATTCGAATGAGGAAAAGCCTGCAATCAATTCGAGAGCTCCCCCATTTGTAGTCGAGATCCCTTGGAGTGGTTGGACAACTTTTACATTTGTTCGGCATGCAACGGATTCCAAAGTGTGCACAGCCTCATCTCCCATCGTTTGCCAGTAGTTCCCATTATGCAGATCAGCTTCGCTGGCGGGGCTCACGCACAGGTCCAACCCGCCGCTGTTCAGATACAGCCCAGAGATACTTCCCACACCCGCTGAGCACGCACGGAGCTCCAAAAGTTGCCACTTGTCGGCAGGTGGACCTTCTTCATCCGCCAAGCTTTCTCGGGGCCAATCCATGTCACGTTGGGGCTCTAAATACACACAGAAAAAAAATAGCCATAATAGCCGTCTCGCCCAAATGAGTATGTCGTATTTTTTATATTCCAATAAGATTTTTTATCTTGTTCGTAAAACGTATTGATTTATAGCAACATTATATGAATGATTTCCTTAATGAAACCAGTTTTTGTTTTATTTTTGTGAAAATCTTGTAATATATTTGGTTTCTTCTGAAAATAAAGGCATTCTTGTAAAGGCATATACATCTTTTAATAAAAAGAATTGATTCAATTATGCTTATAAAATATTTAAAATATATATAAACTTCACAAGCCTTGAATAAATAAATTAATTTTCAATTTAAATACAATGACTTCCCTCAAAAGCACTCTGTTTTTTGTTGTTGTGTACTTTTAACCCGCCACAGTCGCAGAAGCAGCATAAAAACACTTTCATTTTTCATCTCATTTAATAATTCATCATATTTTTCACCTTTTGTTTCTCTTGGCCGTCATCGTTTTGGCGTTATCTGAACTGAAATGAAGTGAGGCATCCCCCCGCCGAAAGTGTTTATGGCCTGGTCCACATTTTCCCGGCTGGCGGTGTGTCGCTTACTTCCGTTTTCGTTGGCGGCGGTGTATGCCACTTCTAAAAAACACAATGACGGCGGAATGAAAACGATAAATGTTTTATTTTCGTACATGGCTCTTTTTTTACACCATTTAGTTCGGCTGAGCGAATCGAGACGCTGTGCCCGCACGCCAAGTTTGTCGCTTAAGTCTTTCGTTTGTTTTTGCAAGTCGCACATTTTCTACACCTCAATTTGAGCGCGCCACTTCCTTTCTTCATTCCTGCCGGCTGGGTATCTGGCTGGTTGCGCTACAGTTATTCCATTTGGACAGCTGTCTCGATCTCCATGGCTTATGCAACCAGGGCCTGGGATTTAATTATAAGGATTTACCCGATTGTTGGTAATTTTGCGCGAAAACGAAACTCGAAAGTGACGCATTATTTACATCCGCTTCGGCTTATTTCTTTTTAGCTTTTTTCTTTAAGGAAATGATGTCACTTACGGTTATATACTACGTATTATTTTGTGTGGGCTGTCCCAATGTTCTCAATGTTGGTATATCATTTCTGTGGACATTATAGTTGTCTGCAACTTTTGCATAATGATATGCGATGACTGACGGTTCCTATCCACTCGGCTAATTGGCCTGCAGACAAGTTGCGATTCTTAACTTTATTTCTCACAGAGATGACTTTCAGGTTGGTGGCCAGAATTAGCAGTGCATAGTGCCATGTCAGTGGAGTATCTGCAATCTATTCACATGACAGAGGGGCCAAACAATGGCAGATCATCTGGCACATATCATAACTGTTCATCATCAAGTGCATATGATTGCATGATTGCAGTTAGCCTGCATGAGTTTTTTTCGTCTGGGCCTGGCCGGGCGGTGCCGGGCTGGTTATGATGTGCTTGTGCCAGTTGCAGTCGAAAAAATAAACACAATTTACATGAGAACCACTCCGGACAGTTTGTCAGATGCATTTGCCCGACAAGTTGAATTCATCCAGCAGATTTCACTTGGCAAATCGTTAGACACCAAAAGCGAAAAACCAACCGCAAAAACGTGCCGCTTGTAAACAGGCAGTTGTAGCTGCCACTCTCGGCTCACTTAGCCACATGCCACAAGTTGTTAGTCCTGCGGTCAGCTTGTTAGTTTCAACCGGTGCCGGTACTGGTGCCGATGGTGGAGATGGTGCTGCTTTATCGGAATGACTTCTATGACCATCCCCCAACAGAAACATTTACACAATTTAGGACATTACACAACAGCCGCAGTTAGAGTTAGAGGAGAGTGGTCAGCACAGCACCCAGACTGGACTTGATTTACACCTGCCTACTAAATGCTTGCCAAAAGATTTTTGTCAGGTTGTCGAGCTGTCGTCTTCTTCATTTCATTAATAAATATTTCTGTTGCATAATTCTTTGTTTCTTTTAGTTTTTTGGCCAAATGGAGGAAAACTCTTGCCGGCTGACATCAGATTTATTGGCCTGTAAACATTTTCGTTATGTTAATGTGCGAGTTCAGCTGTCGAGTATTTTCGGGGCTTTAGCTCTGGCTTCAGCTCGAGATGAGATGATTTTTGATGGTTTTTTACTCAGCAACTCAGTAACTTTCTCCCATTGTTAGCATCTTTCTTTTCATGAACTGCTTTTGGCTGTTCGCGGTGCTGTCGATGGTGCTGTTGATTTGATTATTACTTTTTTTTTCGGTTACCATATACATTTTGTTTTCCATTTTTAAGTTTTTGTTTCCTTTATGGAGTGTGTTTGGCTTTGTTTTGGCAAATCTTTGACATTTACTCATTGTGTGTGGTCAGCGGAGTGTGTGAGCTTTCTTTGGGGGATCGACTACTGGACAAACACTCGAGACTCGAGTCGAACTGGGCATAGCCAAAGGTGTAGGTCAGTTAGTTGGTCACCGGTATGGTAATGTGACAGTTTCTTTGGGAAGTCACTATTGAATAATCGCATTGTTTGTGTGGGTTTTGATTAGCATATAGTAAATATTATGTGGCTCACAAAGGTTATGGCATAACCTCCTCCCCCCAAAAACTAAGCCGAAAAAAGTGAGTGTATCATCGTAGTGACATCACTGCCGGCCGACTGACTGCAGTCTGCACATCATAATTGCAATTAAAAATAGTATCATTAAGCTGTCAAAATGCGTGTTGAAAAAAACGAGTATAAAATGTGAAAACAATGCCAACACAAAAGGAACTCAGACAGTAGGGCTGTCTCAAGAGCTGTCAAAACACGGTCTCACCAGCTTCCGTTTTGACATGACACTGGGCGGGATATGCTGGTACATGGATGAGATGAGGCCCAAAAACAATGCCTTGTAGATGCCATAATCAGCTAACACTACCGTGAGATACGCCACCGATGCCAATCGACAGATCTATACACCGAAAAATATATAAGTGAGGTGATTATTAAAATGAAATATATTTTCTACTAGACTTCAAAGCACAAGCCACAAGCTACTGAATCATAAAGCATAATATTGTTTAAAAATCTTTGCAAACAATAAACAAATTGTTTTCTTTCGGTGTCTTATAGTGGGTTAACTCTCATTGTCGGTCGAGTGTGTATTATTTTCACTTCACTTTCGGCTAAAGCCATCAAAAAGTGTTATATTCGTACGCGTACTCTTTATTATATAGATACAAATCAAATGTCAAGCGCGCCCACACACTCCGCCCATTCATCTGACATTTGCAGTCCAGGTGCAGTTTGGAAAGTTTGAAAAGAAAAATTGAAGAGTCGCACTGTGAAACAGAATTGAGTTTTCCATTTCTGTAGCTTTTGGCATTTTTGCGTGGGCGTGGCCCAGAAACTGGCTCACTGGTGACTGAGACTTCGGTGGTGCCTATTCGGGGCCGGTCAATTGAAATTCGTCGCCGCACTTCATGGCAACTTTCACGGCTAAACAAAAGCAATATAAGGCTGCGCTGCTTTTTCCGCCAAGCAACCGGTGATGATTCAATGCCGTCGCAATTCCCTGATTAACCATATCGTAAATCGAGCCAGAAATGGAATGCTTGACTTGAGGTCGAGCCTTGCCTTTAACCCATCAAGTTGGCGGTGTGTCAATTCTGTGGTCGACATCTCAATCCCCAGCCTCTCCAAATTTTCATTCCAATCTCCTCGTCTCGTTAGCCATCTCAGCCGCAACTTGACATTGACCCAATGCAAAAAAACCGAAATGAAATAGGCAAAAACATTTTGTTGGGCTAATTTGTTGGTGCTGTTTGCGTTTATTGCGTTTTTAATTCGCCTTTTTTGGCATTCACCAATTTGCTTTGCCATCTTCTATTTGGACCGGGTAAAAGTGTGTTTTCGGATGCGGTCTCTTGTCGGGGTCTCGACCTTGTTGGCGCTACACAAAAAATAAATATCAATTAAAATATTTGTTTACAGGAATCACGGTGTAACTTTTATCTCCAAGATTTACGGCATCTTTCAGATTTTCGGCTTTAAAGCTTTAACAATTTCCCCCAAAAAATTAATTTCGCTTTCAAGGCTGATCTTTATCTTCCTACTCGTATGACCTAATCAAATTTAATACGAGTTCCACGAATTTTTAATTAAATTATTTTTGAATTTTGTTTGCTTTTTTGTCGATTGTACTAAGACACAACTTTCTTTTCAATTTGCAGTTGGCGCTGACGCTGCTGGCCATAGGAGTGGTGGCGGCGGCTTCATCCTCCACGACCAGCACCACCACCACCACGGCGAAGCCAAAGACCGAGGAAAAGTCCAAAGTTGAGGCCGAGAAGCCGACCAAAGAGCCAACTTCGACAACCAAAGCTACGCGACAATCGAAGGCCTTGAAGCCGGGCGATAATCGTGGCAAGAGGACTTTGTACGACTTTGGAAATGCCGGTTATTTGTATCCCGAAGTGGCCAGTCGGAGGACCGGCTATGTGGACAACACGGCTGGCTACTATCCCCAGACTGGCTTCTACAATGGTCAAAATGCCATTGGTAACTATTAGAACATATTTCTATTTTAAAAACTTAACTAAACAATCGATGAACTTTCAGGTCAATACTCCAATAGCTTTGGCCCATCCTATTCTCCGTACCCACAGTACTTGGAAGCCCCCGAGCCCATCATTGAGATCATCATCAAGGATGCAAACGAAACCCTAGCCGAGGAGCCGGCACAGCCCATTGTTACCAAGAAAAAGAAGAAGAAGGAGAAGGTCCATGTGTTCTATGTTAACTACAAAAAGGATCAGAACAACAAGTTGCATCTGGAATCACCCATTGCCTCGCTGAATAACGACGACAACGAGGAGGAGGAGGAAGAGGAGGAGGAGGTGATCCAGTACCCGGCTACTCCACTGCCCCCCGTCAAGTCCACCACGCTGAGGACCATTATCCACCCGGACTCCGAGAAGTTCCACAGCAATTCGGGTATTCATGTGTCCTTTGGAGCGGAGAACAAACATCAAACAGGACACATTCTGGAGGAGCACGATGCCGAGAGTATCCAGCGTCAGGTGGTGGCCCTCCCTCCATCTGTGGGCAACACTCGTGCTGATTACGGTAGGGAAAGCAACTTTGGTCGGGGATCCGGACCTTCTGCGAATCTTTTGTTTGGAAACTACCAGCAGTCGGGCATTAACTATCAGCACCAGCAACATCAGCAGCAGCTGCCTGTCCAGCACAGCAACAACTATTTCAGGCCACCACAAGCTCTGGTTGGTCCTCCTCCCAGTTACCCCAAGCCACAAGTGCAGCAACAAGTGCCGCAGCTGCAACAACAGCAGCAGCAACAGCGCCCCAGCATCACCCAGCAACAGTTGCCGTCCACTTCGTCGCAGACGATATTTAATAAGTTGGTGCAACAGTCTCAGTACTACATCAACCACAACCAGCAGTACCAACAGCATCAGCAACCACATCAGCAGTCGCATCAGCAGTCGCATCAGCAGTCGCATCAGCAGTCGCATCAGCAGTCGCATCAGCAGTCGCATCAGCAGTCGCATCAGCAACAGCAACATCAACAGCAGCCACATCAGCAGCAACAGGCGCCACAGCAACAGCAATACCAGAAGCCACCCAACAAGCAAGTCCAGGTGCCATTCTTTCCAACAATTCCGCCAAAAAGTGTAACTCCTGCGCCATATCAGCCCGTGAAATTCAGACCTACACCTGCCCCAGCTGCCCAGGTCAAGCCTCTGCCACTGCCCGTAAAACTAGATAATGTCAACTACCAGCAACAGCAACAGAAGCAATTGTATCAGCCCCAGCAGCAACAGAAGCTGCCGGTGCAGCAGCAATCTTATCAGTTCGTGAGACAGCCTCAGTTCGTGCAGCAGCCCCAGTTTGTGGTGCGTTCGCCCACTCCTCTCCCCGAATACTACACGCAACAGAAGCAGCAAACGCAGCAGCAACATCAGGTGCAACAGCAGCAACACCACCAAAGCAGCCTCAGCTATTTCGACATCAAGCCCTCCAAGGAAACCGAGCTGCTGAAGTCTATTCCCAAGTTTGAACAACACATCACCGAGACGGTGCACAATCCTGTCCAGAATTCTCCATTGCCTCAGCCGCAATATCAGCAGCAGCAACAGCATCAGCAATTTGCTTACAGCAGCACTCGCAATGAAGTGATCCATGATGTTCCCGCCCCCAACTTGGGTCCAACGGTTTCGGGACACTACATCACCGCCAGTTCTCCTTCCGGAAACCATCAACAACAGTCTCACTTCTCCAGCTTTCCCAGTGAGGCTTCAGCCCAGCCCCCCGTCTATGCCGAGTCCACCCATGGTCAGAAGGTGATGGTGGTGACCCCAGTGCCCCCGTCGGCCAACTTTGTGACCTACAGCCAGTACAATCAGGCCCAGAACGAGCAAGTGGTCCATGTGAATGCCCAGCCAGCCGCCGCCGCTCTCCAGGCCCAGGCCAGTACCAACTTCGCCCAACAGCCCAGGCAGCCAGCTGTCTCCCAGATTAGTGCCACTTCCACGGACAACTCACCATTCAGTGTGTCCACCTTCCATTCGGATGTCTTCAAGGAGTTGGAGCAGCGCCATCAGAAGGATCAGCCCAAGTTGCCGGTAGCCCCCAAAGCATCCCCCATCCCTGTTGCCGCTCCCACCACCACTCCAGCATCTGCTCCCAATGGAAAAGCCTCTCAGACCCTGCTCCAGCTGCCTGACGAAGTTCCCGATGATCTGCGCCAGCAACTGTTCTCCTCCGGAATCCTTAACAATGCCGACATTTCCATCTTGGACTACGACAAGCAAGGAGACATTGCTTTGGAGAATCTGCCAGCTGAGCATTTGCAGCACTTTTACGGAGCCGGAGGTGGCGCCCAGATTGCCGAGACCAATAAGGTCCTGACCGTGGTCAAGCCCAACGGCGACAAGGTTGCTCTCAGCGAAAAACAACTGGACAGGGTGAAGCAGACCAACTCGCTGCCCCAGAAGCAGAATCTGGACGTCAAGGTGGTGCGATTTGATGCTGGCCAGGAGCAGAGTGTGAGTGAGAAGTACTTGCGTACTGATGCTACTGTGGTTACGCCCGTGGATCTGGCCGAGCGCCAGCAGTACAACCGTTACCTTCCCCTGAAGATCAACGGTGCCCAGTTCCCCATCCCCGAAAGCGAGGAGCTCCTGGGCAAGCGCATTGTAAGCGTGGTGGTTCTGGCTCCAGTGGAGGCACAAGCTCCTGCTTCCGGCAGCAGCGAGGCGAGGAGTGCGTCGGATGCAAGCAGGGAAGTTAAGTTCCTCGGCGGTGAGCTCATCAAAACGCTGGTGAAGAAGCCCACCAAGGAGAACTTTAAGCGCTGGCTAGAGAAGGAGGCACGCACGGATCTGGAGTTGCAGTCCGTTGTGCTACTGGTGGCCAAGTAAGTATAGCCCCTTGAATGGACCCTCAAAAACCACTTCAACCAATTCCCATCTTTCAGATCCAGCGATTCATCCGCAGAGCAGGAGATCTTCATGTACGACATTGCAACGGGAGGCATCAATCGCCTGAATGGCGAACTCTCCAGCACGTTTGTGAACGTGGCCGAGGAGAATGCCAGCACCGAGGATCTGGAGCATGCTGCCACCTTGGACCCCAGTTCGCTGGAGTCCATGATGCATCTGCGCCGCAGATAGAGATCGAGTACGAGTCGAGCCGCCGAAGTCCACATCAAAATGCCATTTAGCTTCTCAACTAGACATTGATCATTGTGCGCCCCTGAAAATCCCTATTATTTACCCAAATCCCTTCTTAGTTTTTTTTCTCCAACTGTAATCTTTCCTCAGGTTGCACAATTTCCACAAAAACAAAAGAAAACGTTCACGTTGATTCACGGCATTGCATCCAATCCTCTCGTAGTATTTCCATCTTGTAAATATTCTATGCTGATGTTACAATTATAGTAATTTAAGTTAATTTACGTAAAAATATTAAAATAAACATGAAAACTCAAAAAATTCTTTGCAATTGTGGTAATTTTAAAGCTTACGGAGCGAGCAAGGTCGTCGACGTGCTGGCTCTTTGTAGAAATGGAGCTCGATGGCGGGATAGCGTTGGCGGGTCCAGCGGGTCGGAGTTTCTCCTAAGATGGTGTTCAGAATGTTCCAGCAGTATCCAAAAAAAAAAATTCAAAACTTTACACCTACAATAAACTTTGATCCAACTTCCAGTGACCATAACTAAGTCAATACTCATCCGATCGACAAATGTCATACCTTCCCAGTCTTGGATCTCCGAGTACTATCATTCCCCATCAAAACCTGGCTAACTAAAATTTTACCCGATTTTACCCGGTAACATCATGATTTTGGCCAAAAATGGGTCCAAAATTTTATTTCTCCATTTTCAAAACATTTTGATGCTGATTTTAGAAGATTGGTTCCCCGATTTATAATTGGTACTCCTTTTCCAAATCCCATGCTAAATGGCTTAAATATCGACTGAAATGTGTCTCAAAAGACTTCATTTTGGACACTCTATTATCTTAACATGGTCGAGACGATTTTTGGCTCTATAAATTTCAGGGAAGTAGTCATAACTTGGCTAATATTTATCTGATTGACGAATGTCATACCTTCCCGATCTTGGATCTTTGAGTACTATCATTCCCCATCAAAACCTGGCTAACTAAAATTTTACCCGATTTTCGAAAATTTCAAAGGGGTAACATCATGATTTTGGCCAAAAATGGGTCCAAAATTGTATGTCTCGATTTTCAAAATATTATGATGCTGATTTTAGGAGATTAGTTCCCTGATTAATTAATGGTACTCCTTTTCCAAATTCGATGCTAAAAGGCTTAAATATCGACGGAAACGTTACAGGAAAGTCCGTATCATCTTAACATGGTCAAAAGGATTTTTGCCTCCATAAATTTGAGGAAAATATTCACATACGTTCTTAACAAACATTTAAGAATCGGTCAGGTATATAATATACATATTTAAAAAATGAATTTTAAATAAAATGGATAGTTTAGGGCCTAAACTTTAGGCCCAACTTCGGATGAAGACTTCTATGTAGTAAGCATGTATGATGTAAAAAACAGAATAGTAACACTACCTGACAATTTTACAGGCGGCGCCACTGTGCGTGTAAGAAATTACAATGTAAGTGCGGTGTAAGGAAGATGTAAAGTGGCATTTAGGGGAAGTTCCAAATATTTTGTTTCCTAACCGTTTTTATTGCCAATTTTGAATAATTTTCAATTAAAGAACGTTCTAGAATGTTGAAATTCTTGAACTTGTTTCTGGTTTGACAAACAACTTCTTGGCACACGCGCAGATTTAATTTGTTTACAACTTTAGATCAGCCTCGATCGCCGCAGGTCGGCCCCTATATTTAGGCCAAGGTTAGCCGGTGGCCACCGCAGCCTCCGCCACCACCTGAACCACCAATCGCCAATCTGTAAACAACAAGAAGTTAAACGTGTCTGCGTGAGGCACTCGATACCAGGACAAGATTTTGCAGCGCCCACAAATCACACGCATACGTGACCCAGCTATATAGTCATTATAGTTATCGGTCGACGTGACTAGAAGCTGGCTAAGAGCGGGAGAGAGTTGGCCCAAAGAGCTGGCAGCTCGTGCCTCAGCTCCGACTCTTGGTTTCTCTTAAGCTTAGCTCCGTGCTCAGTTGACTGGCGAGTTTGGTAGATTGTTTTTAGCCTTTTCGTCGTTTTTGGGCATGGCCGGGACCACTCTCGGTAAGTGCAACAAGTCGCAAGCGACTATAATTACATGCAGTTTATTTTTAGCTGCAGCCACTACGCACAGTGGCAGCAGCAGCGGCCGCAGCACCAACAATAGCAACAACCATTGCCCCGGCAGCAACAATTACAACTGGAAACACTGGCAACTAGCGACTTGCGAGTCGCGTAGACTGGCAAACAGCCAAATGCAGCGATAACAGCACAAAAAGTGCAGCAGCACATACTCGTAAACCGAAAAAAAACTAAGCCTGGTTTTTCATGTTGGCCATCCACTAACCGTCCATACCTATACCGGCTGAATTGGTGCTGTTGCCAAGAGTGAGTAGTCAGAGATAGGCGGAGGCCAAATGGGGGAAAAGCGGCAAAAAGCGGGCCCGGTGGCAATCCGTTTTGAATGTTTGTTTGGCTTATGCAATGTGCGAGAGTTTTTCAATATTTTGTGGCCAGAGCGCGCTAAAAAAAAGTTGAAAAAATCTTTGAAACTGGCGGGAAAGTTGTAAAATCTTTGAGGGAAGGGAAGCCAATACATAACTTAGGCTTGGGGCTCTAGCCCCATATTTTACAAAAAAGTGTGTTTTTGGGTTGTAAAGAACTCCACTTGATGGAGAGTTCAACTTTGGCTAAAAAACTGCATCTTTTGTGTGTTGGAAGCTTGAAGTCATCAGAATGTAAAGATGCTTCAAGGATTTTATACTCAAAACTATTTCAGTTGCCAATTAAATATTAAATCTACGTTTGTTTGTAAACTTTAAAATCTCCCTCAAATTTTCAATCAATTAGCAAAGAAAAAGAAAGCCTTGAACTCAAGCCTCCATTCATGCATCTTCCTTGTTTGATTTTTAAATTTATGGGGATCAACTGGGTCTTAACCCACTTTCAGAGCCCGACTGTGAATCAGTTGGCCTTGGCAGCGCATCCTGTCATCTCGGCGGGCTTAAGGTAAACTCCAATTTGGCCCACACTCACACCCACACACCCACTGTGGAGGAGCACCATGTGGCATGCATTCATCTCGTTCGGTTGAGATGTATTTTTCGTGCTCATCCCCTTTTGACACATGCTGTTTGAACTGCTTTCGATTTTTTCCCTCAGACGTTCGAACGAACGTCTTTTTACTGTAATTTTCGAATTCTGTCTCCCATATCCCCATAGCGTCTTGTGTTGGTGTTTCTGTATTTCGCTTTTTTTTTTGCATTTTGCCTTTTGATTTTTGCACACTTTGTTCTGCCCTGCATACCGACTTGACTCGTTTCAAAATTGGGTTACAGACCCCCAAAATCCCCATCACTCCTTGCCCCTCAAAAACCCCCCCCCAAAAAAAAACGAGGAGACCACGCAACAACAACAAAAAAATATATGGCACACGGGCAGCAAATAACAAAAACAAAAAAAATACCAGCCGTATGCAAAAATCCGTTTGACGGCGTAAGCTCCATGAGTCAGAGGAGCTGCGCAGAATTGTTGCACTGATTGCTGCTGCTAAGTTGCTGTTGTTGTGTTTGGGGTTTTGTTGGTTGATGAAGGAGAACCTCTCCCGCCACCCACACCTTCTCCTTTTTCCTTGACTATACCCGATTTCTCTTTCAGCTGCTTCCTTGGCTCGTGTCTTTAAGCCAGTCCGCCCGCTTTGTTAGTTGATTTGCAGCATTACAGTTGTTTACGGCTCTTACACAGAAACCAAAAATTGCATCCTCCCTACCTGCAACAATTAAGTAGCTTTTTAAGAGCCATAGAGCCTGGATATGAGAAATCATTCTGGCAGCCCTTGATACATCATTATAGACTATAGTCATGGCTTTAAGTTGCTCCTCTTGAGAATTGAAGATTATAAAAGAAATAGTATATAAAGTACATAAGAAACCATAACAACCATATGAGACTTCAGGCTTTCAATATCCAGTGGAGCTTGTTTCTGGTTTCAATGAAATTGGACATGGGATTAGTAATCATTATTCACTGGAGAATATATCAGGCCCTATTTTGATGAAGTGACGATTCCGGGAGGCAAAAGGATAGATGGCACTCAAATAACTGAAACAGAGAAATAAAATCAATGAATACATTTCAAAAAATTGTTTTTTAAATTGGAAATCGTTAAGAACTTCATTCTAAACCCGCTATCACCCGCTCTTACCAGTTTACCTCAAATATTTATTTTTGTGTAGGCCATGGCTCGAAGCTTTAAGAGAGCCCTCACTCGGGGTAAGCTCTCTTGGTGGCTCACGGTTCCGTGATCCCCATCTATATGCCAGTCTCTCCGATCCGGCGAGCTCTGCAGAGGCCTCAACGTAGCCCCCCGAGTCGAAGCTGCGCTCACTATATTTCGATCGGTCGTAGCAGCAGGTTCGCAAGTTCGCAATTTCGCTGTTGGCGAGTTTCGAGCAGAAGCAGCAGAAGTCTGTCGCCGCCTGGCTCGGTTTTTCGGCTTTGGAAAAAAGGGCGCGCGAGCGGATACGCTATATGGTATAATTATTCGCGATATAACGGATCTTAAGCGAACTAGTTTTTAGAAGGTGATACTGCCGCCGATTATTGCGAAATATTGCGCAACTAACTAACCGAGTGAATCGTACATATAACTGTTTTTGTGTCAGAGCGCGCCGAGTGAAATTCGATATTAAAACCACGATCAACGGCTCTAAAAGCCGTTTGGAAAATAAAAACATAAAATAACTATAATAAAATCCCCCAAAAAAAAACCTGAAAAAAATGGCGTCCTGCGTCAGCTGCGCCAGAAGTCAACAAAACCAACAAAAAGCTGGGCAGCAGCAGCGGCGCAACTGCAGTGCCGGCGCCGGCGCTGGCAGCCATCAAATTCTGCACATTTACAGCGCGTGGGCGTGGATCACGCTCCTGGTCGCCAGCGCCGCCATCGTCCAGAGTGCGGCGGTCCCCTTTGGTTAGTTTCCCAAATCCCAAATGAAAATCATCTAAAAAAATGAGCCTGGGAAAATCAGTCCTCATTGTGTGCAAACGGTGTGAATCCAGAGCTTCGATGGTGAAATGGTGAAAGGGTGGGAGGATATCAAGTGCGATGTGGCGCCTGAAGTGTTCATTTTTCCATAATTGCGAGATTCCGAGATTTCCAGATTCGGGGAATCAGATTCAAGTACCAGACTAGGCCGAAAGAGGTACATCCCCGCCCCACAACCAGACCAAAACTTTCATTTCATTGTTTGGACGGACTTCTTAGGTGAATCAGTCTAAAGTATCTGGTAATAAGATCAAGTCTTTAGACGAAACTTTCATTTTATTGCCAAAACTACAGTCACAATTGAACAAACAATAAAACAAAGTTTATAAGACAGCTCAGTCTCTGGGCCTTTAAATAAAATCATCAAAAATGTCAATAAATGTTCTTCTAAATTGTTTTCTTTAATAAAAAAACACATTTATGATCAGCAACCAAAAATAGACAAAATATTTAACAAAATCCATAAGAGCGTGTTTAATCAAGGATTGGTAATAAAGATATATTTTAGAAGTGATCTTAAGCCCGTTCGTCATCTGTACTTTTTACTGTAGCTGCCGTGTGCTCTTCTAATCTCTGCTCTTGCACGAGTAGCTTCTTTTTAGTCACCCATACCATATCTGTCCAAAAAGAATATACAGACGTGTATTATGAACCACTGTCGTTTGTTGTGTGTGCTTTTAATTTTATCACCGATTATTGGTTTCGGAAACCGGTTGTCTGTCTCCCAACACCCGATCTTAACCGCAGTTGACCCTCCAACCCTCCGCCGCCATGTGCACATGGCTCCGACAATGAATTGGCTTTAATTTCTGCCGAAAAGCCAGATTCGATTACCAGTACCCCTGGCTCGCCTTCTAGACCTGCCGCTGCTGCTGCTGATAAGCGTTAAGTTTTGTGACTCACTTAATGGATGAAAGCTAGGCGGTGGAGGTTGGGACGGCTTCGGTTGCAATAAAAATCGAGAAAAGCGAGAAACCGTAAACACGTCACGCGGAAGTTTTGCGGCAAGAAATTAAATAAAAAACAAAAACAATGTAATGCAAATAAAAGAAAGAAAAGTAGCTATTTTTGTGAAACCTAAAACAGAAAACACAATAAGGGGGGGGGGGGGCACAAGTCAGAAAAAACAGAAACGACTCAGAAAACGCAACCCAACCGCCAGACGACCTCATTGCCGCCATTGAAATACAGTTATGGCCCAAACAAAGAGCCAGAATGGCAAGCTACACGATCTGAGTCTGAGTCTGCGACTGAATCTGTTGCAACAGAGCTGGCCAGAGCCGAGATCAAAGTACACCCGTCGAGGGCCACTGTTCCATTGACATTTAAGAAATCTAAAAAACTTCAAGTACCAATTAAAACACTTTTTTTGTTGAATTTTAAATCCAGAGGTTGAAACCCGAACTCGAACATCCACGCGTTCTGCTTAAATTTGAATCCAAATCTATAAACGAATCTCGATTCTGGGATATTGTTTACTCTTGGAGTACAATCACGTGGCGCGTTTCGTTATCCGGACCACTTTTTTTTTGGCAAGCACAACAAACCTGGAGGGGAGTCCGGACAGCGGATTGCTGAGTCGCAGCAACAGTTTTGGAGCCAAGAGCGTGGCGTTGTTTATCCGCCCATAAACATCCATATGTATATATAGCCATAGCCCACTGTACACATTTACAAGCATACAGTACACTGTGTGTGTGTGGAGGAAACTGGTTTGAAGCTCTGTTTTGCCGTTTCTGTTGTGGAATATCAAATAGAATTAACATATGTTGCCAGCAGCAGCCATCTGTGGCTTGTAGAACTTCTCCCTCCGAGCTCCAACCTCCAAGCTCCACTTTTTTGTATCTGCAGCTGTGCCAAAAAGCTGCTCTCTATGCAACTTCAAGTCATCTGGGTTCAATTGGTAGCAATACCCCCATCCCACCTCATCCAAAAATTCCCCAATTCCCACACACGCCCACCGGTTTTGCGACTGAACTTTTTGCAAAAAGATCAAGCGAATGATGGAGAGACGGGAAATCGCTTAATTAAAATGCAAATTGTGTAGAAAAATGATAGGAATAGAAAATGAAATAGTTTACAGGCTTGAACTCTATTAAGAAATTCTTTAAAATATCTTGAAATCGCTTCTTTCGGGTGGGGATTCGTTGTGCAATTATTTCTGCAATACTTCTTTGCTGCCAGGCGCTGAAATGGGGCTTTGATTTATGTATGCGGCCATTAGAAGTCATGTTCAACTGGCTTCCACGCCACTCTGACTGCTTGGCCAGTTAAGCAGCAACAGTTGCCGTTAGGTCTGGCTATGTGTTGCACGCAACAGCAGCGGTAGCAGTAGCAACATCAGTGCGGCATCAGAATCAAGAACCGCAGCAGCTGTAGCAACAAACGGCAAGTTCCTTGCCTGAATTCTTGTTTATAGTACAATTTATTTATTTTGTCGTTCTATAGCTGGGCAAATAGACAAATGACAACGACAACGACAACCACAGCAGCAACTGCAACACAGCAACAGCAACATGATGACACATTCGCTTGACCTATTAGGAAAATTGGCCAACGGGAAATGTGGCTCGCTGTCCGCACGTTCATGGCGGTGGGGGAATGGAAATGGAAAAGTGGGATGGCGGGTGGATGGGTTGGGTTGGATGGTTGGGTGGTTGGGCGGAGCGGGAAGGTGCGAGGCCAGTGACAGAGACACTAAGCGAGATAGCGACTGGGAGAGAGAAAAGAAAGAGGGACAAGCACTTAACCCTTGCCATTCTGACTTTGATAGTTGACCCAATTTCAGCAGCTACACAAATAAAAAATAAAGCAAATAGAATGATTTGTTCCCAAAGTAGAAGATGAAATGCTCTAAAAATGGCAGAGTTTAAAGAATTCTTTACAATATTTGTGATCTTACAGAGATTATTGATCAAATGGCTGGCAAGAAAGCCTCTTAAGGAGCTTATATTAAAAACTACATCATTATTCCTCAAGTTTCCTTTTGCCAAGCTTATGAATTATTGATTCCTCCAATTGCAAGGCAAACTCTCAAGTTCAGTTAAGGGTTTTATAGTTATTGCCAAGTTAAGAACAGAATAACCAGCTACATCGCCAGATTATTTTATAGAAGCGCCTTCAGCAGACACCGAATAGGATGCTCTATAAAACAAGCCATTAAAGGACGAACTTAAGGTACTACTACCTCCACCTCCCTGGTAGAGATATGCTTCCATTTAAAAATGAAACTTTTTAGTTGGATATTGGCGGGATAATACCTGAAATGGATAAGAGTATAACAAACTGCACTTTCCGACTGTGTTTTTGTTTGTTTCTGTTTGTGCGTCGAGTGGCGTTCACTCGGCTATGTGTGTTTCCACTGTTGCTGTGTGTGTGTGTGCGAGTGTTGTGTAATTTTTAACAACAACTTTTTTTCGAGTGTCTCTCCATCGTGCGCTTTTACTGTTCCCTCCGCTCCAGGGGCTTTGTAGCCAGCCCCCACACCGTGGCCCTCTGTCCCCCTCGGTTCTGCAGGCAGCCGGGCGTAATTATGACGAGTGAGCAGAATCCGCAGCATCCAGCAGCCAGCATCCAACATTCATCCATCCATCCAACATGCAACACGCGTCCGCATCGCGTGGCAGCCACAGAATTTATTATGCCCAGTTGCCACTCAAAAAAAAAAGCCCTCAAACTGCTTGACAATCTCTGCACGAGCAGTTGCAGCTCGCTCTTGGCCAAGTTCCGTTTTTGTCTAAATCTGAATCTAAGTCTAAACAACAACTCGAAACTGGCCCACTCGACTGCTGGGGACTGGCTCTGTGAATGTTAGATAGGGCTATGGTGTTCGTATAACAACTTGTGGATCGGCGGCATTGACTACGCATTTTAATGTGCCCTTTTCAAAGCTGAAGTGGTGGTGGTGCTGCCTGCTTGACCTACACACAGATACTATACTCGCTAAGCCAGCTAAAGATACACATCGCTAGATATTGGCAGATAAGTAGACATACCACAGTTTTCTGTAAACTGTGTTTGCCTAGCTTTGTTCGCTGGTCTGTTTGCTATTTGTGTTTAGATGTGCTTTGTGAGTCTCCCCGACCTGACCTTGCTTAAACGAATATCATTCGGCGTTCGGAGCAACTCTTAATGCTACCGACTTAGCTTTCCCGGGGAAAGCGTTCTGCTTTCCCGAAACAAAAATTGAAACGTAAAATAGACGGTTCTGCTCTGAAAACGAAGACAAATTATTAACGGCATGTTTAGTGAACAAAATTGGGTGTAACTGGTGCAGGGCCCTTTCTTTCTTGCCCGCTTGGCTGGTTAACCCCGAAATCGTAAACCCATTTCTATGGGGGAACTCCCCTTTGGCCCTAATGTACTAGCCCGACCGATCCCAAGTCGGCCAGCATTAATTCAAATGCTGGATTTATGTGTGCATTTAACTACAAATGGCCTAGTGTGTGTGTCTGTGCTTTTAACCCAATTAGCAATGACGCTTTACGGCTCTCTGCTGGCCATCAAATAAGCCTTAATCATTGCTTAACTGTGTGGCAGCCACTGTGCGACAGTGCTAATGGCTATTCATTCTACAACAATTGCAACTAATTAAAGATTTTGTAGCTCGATGTAACTGAACTCATTCATGGCATAAGTGAATGGCTGCAATTTGTTTCAGAGAACTAAGCTCAGAAGTACTCTGATCCCAATAAATGGATTATGAAAGGAAAAGTTCTATAAACAATGTGGTGTGTCTGTTTATGGTTAGATTATTTCTTAATTTAAGCTTCAAGTTGGTCACTAATCAGTAACAATTCTATTTAAAATATAGATCTTAAACATTTATGTCATAATTGCCATATAAAACTGTCGAAACAGTGTCATTAACCCGATTTTAATGGAGTGCATTTGCTCGTAACTGTCGTTTTGGGGCAAAAGCGATGATTGAAACTCCAGCAGCCGTCTACCAGGCAGCTAGCACGTGCTTGGCTATTAATGTCAAGTTCGAAATGAGAATTAGCTGGTAAATGGCACCCCATACGAACGCACCACACATGGGGAGTAAATGCAAATTGTTTTTACATGGGCAGGCGAATAAAATTTTTAATAGTTCGCAAAAGCTGTGTGGCAATTGCCGAGAGCGGGGGCGGCCAACACAAACAATAATAATAATAATAACAAATACAGGGACTGTTGCAACAGCCCACAGTAATAATATAATAATAGTGTACTTACGTACGTATGTGGTGCAGTCACTGACCCAGAATATGGATGGAAATATGGTTGTGGAGAAGTTTGTGTGGCAGACAATGCAAAAGTAGTTTTCCTACACAAACCCCCCCTCCCCAGGCAGACAGACTGGCAGAGATGGAGAATAATGTGCTTGCGCTTGTATTTGTATTTTATTAATTGAAGTACTTAATAGTGGTTGTGTGATTCTTTAACCTTTGAGGCGCAAAGTTCGAGAGCGAGTGCAAAATAATTGAACAAAGAGCCCGAGCCCCTCTACTTCTGCCACTTCCCACTTGCCACTCGCCACTGTTTCTGTTGCTGTAGTCATTCAATTATCGTACTAGAGAATCCATTCACATTAATTGAATTTTGGTTTCATCACCGATGAAATTTGGAGCGACCAAATAAAAAAGAAACAAGTGCATGAATTGGAAACAAATATTGGGAACGCGATAAACACCTTTCGGCGCCAACCAATACACCCATCCATCCATCCATCCATTTCCATTCCAATTCACACAAAATTTTCTATTTTTAGAGTTGTCACAGAGAAGTTTTTTATTTGCCCCGAAGTTATTTATTGATTGACAACTTGCGGATTTCATCTGCATTGGACTGGGAGACTGGTTGGGGGATTGGCGCTGATAGCTTGACTGAGTTATGGCTATGATGGATTCCGCATACAAATGGCCATCCATCAGATACCCCTCTTTTCGGCGTAGAAATTAACAGATCGCTGTGAATTCGTATTCAAGGCGTCGTGTCTGCTCCACTAACTTAACTCACATCTCGTCTCTTGGTTGTCTCTTTCAGGGGGCCTGCTGTCACATCCGACTTTCAAGCCACTGTGCAGTGCCCAGCACGAGCACTTCATCGAGAGCGATGGAAAAGAATCTAGTCTCATCATCGAGCTCAAGCCGGGCACCTACGGCATGGAGCACGCCTCCTGCTCCCGCATCCTGAGCGCTCCTCCCAGCTACGGGTTTATAGTGCGTCTGATCCTGCCCAAGCAGCGGCTCAACCAGCCTCCGGAAGATGCCACCACCAGTCCGCCCACCAACATCATGGCCGCCTCCAATGGGAACTCCTCGAAACTCCGCCGGACAGCCAAGTCGAGCGGAGTAGTGGAGGCCGACGCACCTTTGAAGCGACTGAACTCAACAGCCCCGGGATCCAGGTTTCTGGGACGTACCTGCCCCTTGAATATTGTAAGTAAAGGAAAAAACTTAAGTCTAAATATAAATTTATATATTAAAAGGAACTTCATTTTAAGCCCCACTCCACTTCAGTTTAATGTTTCCTCTTTTTCAGTGTAATTGTCGATAGGTGATTAGTGCGAGGTTGCCATTTTCGGCACCTTCCGGTCGAATTATAGACCCGCCATTGTATATATCTGCGAGTTTCTTTTATCTCGATTGAATATGGCACATGGCGGGCTGGCATCTGCGCATGCGCGGCATTCAAGTGTGAGAATCTCAACCGAAAAGTTCAAAAGTCTGAACTCATAGATACATGGCCAGTATATTTCCACAACCAAGAATGCTCCTACACCTGACTTATGACTTCATCGTTCATCAAATTTGTCATATTATTATATTGTAGCATTCGCGGAGTGTGCCTTTAATGTATGCCGTGAAATTGAGAATTTTCGTTTTCGATTTCATTGTCAAATAGATTAAGTTTGTAGGCTGCAGCAGCATTACACGCTTGTAGGCTATATCTGTTGGTTATGCAACTATAATTTAACGCTTGACATTGTTACTTTTTTGTGGCTTTCCTATGAGGCAGTTTGACATCTGAAATTGTCTCCAATTACCCGCCGACTGTCTCACGCTCGGCGGGCGAAAAATGTTTGCCGAAGCGTAATTCGTCAGCCGATCACTGACATTGCCAAGGTGTTCTCGATCAAACAAGAAACTTTCCATTAAACTCTATCCATGTGCTATTGTCTGTGGACATTGGCATTCAGGCAGGTGGAAATGTTTCACTTTCTGTCAAAGACAAACTCTGGAAACCCCATGGTTTCCTATTCAACTTTGGAGTGTAAATAGAGATACTGTTGGGTGTGAAATAAAATAGTAAACTAAGAATAAGAGGAATTGCTTACAAACTCTTGAGAAGTATCACTCTTTTGGCCCTGAAGTGCTCACCATCCCACCCATCCCATTTGCATAAGCCCGCCAGTTTCAGCTGGGCCTTTTTTCATATTTGAAACACGTTTGTCTCATTTGGCCAGGGAAGCGAAACGCAACAAATGTAGAAGACTAGCAGCCGTAATACTAGCAGCTACACCAATTGCAGCAACAAAACCCCAACAGCAACACTTTCGGTTGGCAATGCGAGGCGTAGCCATAAATTCGCCGACTTGGACTGACAGACTGCCGGACTCACTCACTGACTGGCTGACTGACTGACAGCTCGCGTCGCCATAGAAGCAAACTATGCTTCTGAAAACCATAGGATTCGGAACGAGTATGAGATTGGGGAACTGGGGTAACTCGGGGGACAGGCAACCACGTTTGCATGTCAAGTATAGAGCTCTTCTTTGTTCTGTCGACGGTGAGAAGTGCAAATTGATGCGTCGCATCGCATAATTACAGAATTTTCTTCCTCCTAATGAGAAGACTAGAAAATCTGGTAAATACTGCGATGCACGGTGCACTGCACGATAATGATTGTTTTTATAGTTCTTTGAATAACTGGTTTAACCGATGTTGTTGTCCTACCTAGCGACGACACACCTTTACTAATTGTTGTTTACCGAGAATGGGGACCACCTACTTGGCCCGAGTTATTGAACTTCAGCACAAAGCGACCTGAGACTCAGTATCCACAGCTATGTAGCTTCCATAGCTTATCAAGCGGATTGTTCACTCCGCACGTGACGCAACCAAAAAAAAAACCAGAGATTCTGAGCCAATATTATTGGATATATATTTTTATATACACAGCTAGCTCCAAGTTCTCGTATCTGGCGTGGCTTTCACAGGTTTTTGTTTTGTATTTTTCCAGCGTAAATATTTAATTTTGCATTATGTGTGTTTGCCTCTGTCGTGGATTCGCAGTTTTGATCGCCGCAGTTGATTGCCGGGCACAGATCGTTTTTTTCAACTCAGCCATTCATGTCACGTCCGTATATTAATCGTGTGGGCGTGGCAGGCCTCCCGATCTTTTAGCGTTTTGGCATTTTGATCGTGTAAACTGTTTGCTCGCACGTTGGGCTTACGCACTTGGACACGCTTTTAGCCAACACCCCCTAATTGCAATATTCTATTTGCTGTTATATAATTAATATTGTGTATTTATGCCAAACAGTTTAGCTCCGTGGACCCACACACAGCTCAGTGGAAGGTTGATCCCTGCCAGCTGGAGGACACCGCCTCGGAGATGGAGGATCCAGTGCGTCTCTTTCACGGCCGTGTCAGGATCGTCTGGGAGCACGGCCAGCACTCCCTGCGCTCCAAGCTGATGGTCACTGTGCTGGGCAAGGGCGAGCAGTGCAAGGACGGCAGCAAGCACCAGTGTCTAAGCATCGGGTGAGATGTACATACTTGATGTTTTCAAACGCAAGACTAACTCCAACTTCCTGCAGGGATGAGCCCCTCCTGTGCATCTCCAAGGAGCTGGCCTGCGACGGCATAAGGCACTGCCCGTACAGCAACGAGTACGACAGCGATGAGGACTACGAGCTGTGCTCGAAACAGCATCGCCCTGGAGTTGGCAATCTGCCAGCCGCACTGCAGACCGACCTGTTCGAGCAGTTCACCCTGGAAGTGTTGCGCAATCTGTTCGCCAACGATGCACCCACGGCCCCGGAGGATCAGCCGGTGCGTAATGGAAGTACTGGTGCCTTGGATAATTCCACGGCGGTTACATCGACGACGACGCTGCGCAAAGTGCACACCAAAGATATGAAGAAGCCCGGCGGCGACGGGTCGCCCAATTCCATTGGCCCCAGCTTTTCGACGGCGGCGGAGGGAGAGTCCTCCCTAAAGCCAGATAATGAGACTGTCGACGTGGGAGGAACCGGAGCCGGTAGCGGCTTCACACGTCGCAATTCGACGCGCTCCGGCGTCCACTCGGATCTGTCCAAGTACGGGCCTTGGGGCTACCTGATGCTGGGAATGCTCCTGTGCGGCGGAGCCCTGCTCATCTGCGGCCTCTGGGGTATGTTGCATTGCTCGCTTATATAGTCCAAGTAAGGCACAGTCATTGAAATCGTTCTCTTGTCGCCCATATCACAAAAACCGAATCTATGACTCCTGTGCTATGACCGTGTCTAACTTTCCGCTCGCTGATGCTAAAATTTCACTATCTTGTATCCTGTAAACCTAGTAATCCCTCAACCCCACTATCCCCTCTAGTTGTCTGTTGTCGCTTGAGCTCTCACATTGAAACCATCCGTTCCCTTGCAGCCTCCGCGTCCCAGCATGCGGTGAACAACGAGCGGGAGGCGGCGCTGGCCGCTGCCAATGGATCTGGGGGCGGGGGCCTGGACCAGCTGGGCGCCACCTCGCCGCCCAACTACGAGGAACTGGACCCGCCGCCGGCCTACTCGGTGCTCTTCCCCAACCAGAAGGCGGCCAGCAGCAACACGTTGAACTTGGATGCCGCGGCGGCCAGCACGACAACAGCTGCAGCAGCAGCTGCCGCAGCAACAGCAGCGGCCGCAGCCCTGGCAGGAGCCACTGCCCTGCCCCAAGGTGCAGGTCCTGTGGAGCAGCCACACCCGCACCCACAACAAAGCCCACACCCGCAGGAACAGCCAACGAACTAGCCCGTAAGCCTGACAAGAAGGTGTCGCACCTGAAAATCGTAGCTTTAAGACGAAAAAAAAGCAAAAAACAAAAAAAAAATCATCTCTTTGACTGACTCTGATGCAATTAGCTTAAAACCAATTTAGTGATAGCCCTAAGATGTGACTCTATATATGTATGTGTTAAATGTTTGACTACGCTAACCTAACGATCCTGTGCAACCGTCCTGTTCCGAGAGAATTGAGAGAATACTTGTATGATTAAATGGAAAAAATGTAATAATTATTGTAAAAACTGCAGCTGCAGCAGCATTAACTGACGAATCGACTAACCATTGTATTTCTGTTAATTTTAAATTTAATGTGATATAAATTTAATGCTGAAAACCTGAATAAAAAAATCAAATGTTTAAGGACTCATATTCCTGTCTGAGTTTCTAATGGTGCGGAAAAGTGCACTTGTTTAATGCAAATTGAACAGAATACTGCCCAAAATGAAATTTTAATATTTATTGATTAAGTAATTTAATCAATTATGGAATAACAATGACCAGTAAATAATTAATGGATTATTTTATTCGCTCATCGCACAAACATATAATCTGGAGTTCATTTCGTTGCATACTTCTGGGCGCCTGTGACGGTAGATGCTGAAGAGAATCCCGCCCACACAGTAAAAAATACAGCACACGTTTTGTTTTTATTATTTTTTTCACATCGAATTGAACATCTTTTTTATTTGCAATTCAGGTAAAATAACAGGGTCGCTGCGTAGAAGCGGGAAATCGGTAATGGAACTGGAAAGGATGTGTGTGTTTGGTATTTTTTTTCACATTCAAATTGCAGGTGTGCTAATGAGTTCTGTTACTTGCTGTTTGCAGCTCTGGTATTTGTTGATATATTACGTTGCACTGATATTATATTGTTCTCTGTTTTTTTTGTTTTTCACTAGTTACTGTTTACATGTAAATGTAGTATGTATGTTGCATGTTTGCTCTCCCCAGGCTGCCCTCTACATAGTTGCAACCAGGTGCGCCAGGTATCGCCGTCGTCCAAGTCGGTGCGCTATAACTCTGGCTTAGACTTAGACATAGCTTATGGCCCACTGCATTCGTAATGCTTTGAATTCCTTAATCGTACAATATGTAAAACGAAAGTACACACTAAAAAAAACCAGAAGCAGCTTCGCAAAGTTCAACCCTCATGTTGGACTTGGACTTGCACAACTTCTGCGCTGCACTACGATTGCAGTTACTCCTTTCGGTTTATGGTTTAGTCGCAAAAATTCTACTACATTGTACATACATGCATATGCATTATATATAGATCTATATACTTAATTGCCAATTTCAGCAGATTTGATGCACGCAGCTTGCCAGCCAGCGATTATCCTGTTTGAATTTAAGTTTTCGGCATTTTTTGTTCGCTTACATACTCATAAGATTTGGGCGTTTTCGTGTTTGTCGATTCCATTCATTTTACAATACAATTCGGTTCCTTAGTCTCTAGATGTGATCGTAAATACTCGTTACTCGATAGATACATCGTACAATTAATTGGGTGCAGTATGTGGATATTTTTTGTCTAGATTTCTTGGATTTGTGCAGAGCTCCCCCTTTTATACCTCATCTCAGAAGTCCTTGTCGGACTCCTGTCTGTGTCCTTTTCTTCTGTGGTCTAAGCGGAGCTCGGGGAAAACATTCTCTTAATTACTAACTAATAGGCCATAGGGTACACTTAGAAAATAGTTGTTTTCTCTTGTTGTTTTGTTCTTGTTGTTGTATGTGGTTCAAGAAAATGTTAAATAGATAAAAAACGATCTCTGATAAAATGTCTTGTTCATTGTTTTGTCTTGTATTCAAAAGTCATTAAAAATAAATTCAAATTCAAAATCTTCACGCACAAGGAGTCTTGCACTAAAAAGTTCTCATATATTTTGGTATTGGTTTAAATTTTTTTCTTTAGTTAGCTTATGCACTACAAAATACTTGATAGTTTTCTTTCTATACTCGATAGTTTCGATTTTGTCGATTTTTAGTCGATTTTTTTTTGTCTAGAGCCCTACATTTAGTTATCATGTAAAATTGGACGCCAAAAAACAATTAACAAAAGTGACGCAAAGCCTTATACTTAAATCTTTTATGAAAATTCAATTTTAATTCTCAAATTGTTTTTTTTTTTATTCTGGGGGCTTTGTGTGTCTTTTTGTTGTGTGGTACTGTGGGTGTGTGGGTGTGAGGGTTCAGCTCATTGTTTTTGGGGTACTTTTTAATAAATAAGGCCAGTGGATACGCATACATCATAAAAGTACAATTCATATTTATCATATTCAATGTTTCACATTGCTATACAAATCTAGTTAGTTTACAAAAAGCGCTTCTATCGAGTTCTCAACACATACTTATCCATACCATATATATATAGAGCATATCTATACGCCTTCTAGTTGCCGCAAATAATTGGGAAAGCTTATATCTTTAACGATCCTTGCAATTGCCATTTAACTCTCCTTCCGTTTAGTTGACTTCAAAGTTGTTTTGGTATAAAAAATAGAAAAAATTTGGTGACAATAAAAACGGTATTCCTCATTTAGTTTAACGCGACAAGTGCCAGAGGCGTCGATGCCTCGACAGTCATCCCTTAGATCCTTTATCCTTTAGACCATTCTCAGTACAATAATAAAATCGTTTTAGCTTGCTACAGAGTAAGGTATACATATAGATGTTCATACTGGATTATGAAACGCGATATGAACGGCTTAATACATATGCACACGTTCGTCTTAATTCTAGTTCATTTCTCTTGGTTTTAGTTTTTATTTGTTCTATTGAATACGCTGTTGATTGCTTAAAAGTTGCTCGAAAATTAGTGTATCTGTTTTTATATTTAGTTGGATATTGTTCATTGAACTGCAATGCTGCGGCATTTGTAGCGATTTGAAGCGAATTAAAAGCACATTGATTGTATACATATGTGTTTGTGTGTTGTCCTTAGGGAGTGGGGACTGTCTCTACACTAATCGAACCTCTGATCAATTCGTAACTAATCCTAACTTTCATCTTCAAGCCTCGACATTTCCTCGACTAAGTTTTGGTCATGTTGCAGTTGCAGTTGTTCTTTGCTGATGTTGCTGCTGCTGTTGCTGCTGCTGATGTTGCTTTTGTTGTTGTTGTTGTTCTGTTTTCCAATGGTATGGCTGTTGTTGTTGTTGTTTAAGTGGTTTTCCTGTTGCTGGAGTGTCAGTTTTTTTTTTTTTGGTTTCCTCGTTTCATTTTTTTTCTTTGGCGACAACGATGAGTGGATGTTACATGCACTTGCCCTGCTGAAAACCAAAAAGCAAATTGTGCGGATGGACGACGACGACGACGGAGACGAGTGGGTGGAGTGGAGTGGGGTGCTGGAGGGTGGTTAAGCTTGATAGACACCACCACTGCCACAACGGATGAGCCGGAATCCCCCGCCAGCTGGAATGTTGGATGGTTGTCTTGGGTTTTTTGGCGGGACCCAGTTTGTGCGTTTCGCAAGTCTCTTGGATAAGTTGCCTCCCCACAAAACATACATATTAACAATAGTTGCCATTGCCATTGCCATACCACGGAAAGGTCCAGCACCATCAGTGCGGAAGCATCAGAGGCCTCGCCGTGCTACTCAGTCTGTGATGTGGGGCCTTCTCCCCCATTCCGGTTCCACTGCCGCCTCCGTAGTCCTCGTAGCTCAGCAGCGGCGATATCTTGAGGCCCGTCTTCTCCGGAATGATCTTGAAATGTGGCTGATCCGCACTCACCAGCAGGGGCCGTTTCATCGACGAGTGCATGTACTCGTGCGGATGCTGGACCGGAAGCGGATGCGGGGTGGCTGAGCCCAGGGGGCGCCGTGTGCTCGGCATGTTCATCTTCTTGCACGGCTCCGGCTTGCTCTCGTAGTTCATCTGGCAGTTCTCCGGCGAGTACTTGTTCGGCTTGTAAATGGAGAAGATGTTGTTAATGAGACTCAGGGCCGAATGGCCTCCGGCAGAGGGGTGATGTATTCCGGCAGTTGGTTGCTGGGTCAGCACACTGCCCACTGTCGGGTGGCTGTGCTCCGGATAGAAGTTGTTGTACTGGTACGAGGGCAGTGTGTCCATGGTGGGGTAGACTTTATGGCCATACCCGTAGCTGGGACGCGGATGATGGAAGGCAGAGGCGGCTGCGCCAGCGGCATTATCAAAAAAAGGATATCCCCCGGCAGTTGTCGAGGACTCGCTGGAGTCCAGTTGAGGCGGCGAGGGCATGCCCTCGAGCAGCGACTTCTTGATCATAAGACGCTCGTGCTCGCGGTCATGGATGTCAATGGGTTGCCCATTGTTGTAGCACCTTACGTTCACGTTCTTCACCTTGAGGCTACTGTGCATGTTCCGTCGCATGTCCATGTTGATGGGACTGGGCGGCTTGTCCAGCTGCTCCCAGTACTTCTCCAGGTCGATGTTAAAGTCCTCTAGGTCGATTTCCGTGGTGTCCGAGCAGGTGTCCTCGTCGAACAGGCTGTTGCAGGTGGCAGCGGGTGGTGGCATCTCCAACAAGGACTTGCTGCGCGACGGGCGAGGGTAGTTGGCTGACGGATACCTTCTTCCCGGACTCCGGGGGGCAGCTGCGGCGGCCAGGTAACGCTCGTCCTCGTCCAGGAACTTGTCCTGCAGCATCAGCCGCTCTCGTTCCGCTCGTATAAAGTGCTCAAGGTCAGTGTCGTAGCGGCAGTGCATGTGCTCCTCTTCCTCGGCGGCTGGATGGTGTCCAGGGCAGTGACCCGGCGGCGGAGCTCTGGAGCTCCTGACCCTTGGAGCTGGCTGCGGCAGCTGCCTGGGCTGGCGGTGGCAGCAACAGTCGTCAGCGGCCGAGCAGCAACATATGACAGTGGGTGGTGCAGGTGCCCTCTGGCGTCCCGCGCTTCGCTCTTCGAATAGCCAATCCGCGGCACTCAGATTGCGGTTGCTTCCCGTCCGAGTCCTCGGCCTCGATCCCGGATAGATGTCGTCCAATAGACAGCGGGCACTGGTGCACTGATCCCGGGCGCAGCAGCGATGGGCCAGGGTCCTCTCGTCTAAGCTACTGCTGCACAAGAGGCTCATGTTGCGTCGGTAGGCCTCCCTTTTCTCGCGTCGGGTATTCGTGGAGGGCGGCAGCTCGTAATCAATAATGTCGAAAGGCATGGTCTTGGTGGTGGCACTGAAGGAATACGACTTGGGCACGCCGGCTCGGTTCTTGAGGATGGACGTGGTGGGTTGAGCGGCCATACCACCCGTCCCCGTACCCGGTCCAGAGCCACTCGCACTTGCCACACCTCCGCCCGCCTCGAAAACATTGCCCTCGAAGCACCAGCTCTGGGATTTGGGATATTGAAACTCCTTGCAGCTCTTGGAGCGATGCAGTCCGTATCCGGGGGATCCTTCACCCTCACCGCGACGCTCCTCTCCCGCTCCGCCGCTGCCGATCTTCTCGTCCAGCTCGTGGATGTCCCGAAGCGGACGAAAGGGTCCGTACTTGAGGACGTCGGGCACATAGTCCTCGTCCATGTCGTCCGAGCGATTTGAGTAGATGTTGTCCGTGTACCAGGTGGGATCCAGCTGCTTGGGTCGAGGCTTTGCCTGCATTAGTTTGTCCCGCTTGGACTGGCGGTAGCTTTCGAAACAAATGCCCTTCATCTTCTCCAGTTTTTGTTCGCGGATGCGCTCCCAGTTCTCCCAGTTCTTGTCGTTCTTGTTCCGTCGTCCCGAAAGGATTAGTACTTCCCGATCCTTGTCCCAATCGGCGCTGCCCTCGTCGCCATAGTCGATGTTCAGGCGCTTCGTTTCTACGTCCGACTCCCTCGGTATCTGGTGGTGGTGCTGTGTGGATGTGGAGGTGGCAGGTGGTGCAGATGGGGCGGGTGCAGCGCTACTAGTTGCTTGACTTTGGTTGTCGGTGACTACGATTCTAATCCTACGCTTGGTTTTGTCCGTCGCCCGAGACTGCGACGATAGCAAGGACGACTTGTACGGTCTGTCCCGCTCGTCGGAGGGCGGCTCGTCCTCTTCTGGCTGTCACACCTCCTGCAAATACTTGATCGGGCAGTAGCCCGATCCGTGCTCCGCGGCGCGGATCATCACCATGCCGTTTACCTCATCGCCGGTCTGGTATTTTTTTAAAATAAAATTAAGTAAAGGATATTATGTGTACTTATGGGTGCTTCAACTCACCTGGATGACAATCTGATCTCTAAGAAGGGTGAGATTCTCGCCACGTTCACTGTCGGAGACCTGTAGGTTGTGGGTTACCTGCAGTGGCTTCTCGTTGGCGTTCAGACGCACACAGTACTTGGAAGGAAAGTAGCCGACGCGTCCAAAGACCTTGCCCTTCCACCAGTCAGGATCTGAGTTGTCGATGACAGTTACCTGTTTCAAGGGGAGTTGTTTCAGGAAAATATTCAAAAGCAGTATCAGAAAGTTAAGCTTAAATTCTAAAACCTAAAATCCAATGAAAACCACTGCCTAGGGACTAAGTTCTCTTGAAAATATCGACGGGAAAAAATCACTTATCGATCCGTGTCGTAAATTCCCTCTGAAGCCTTTCATAAAACAAAAGTTTGACTTTCCTACGCTCTCGTATCCTGCAATCCTGCAATCCAGTCAGTTCGCGAACAAGGACAGAGCCCAAACAAAAGCTAATCTGTAAATATTGAACACTTTGCCAGCGGCGGCGTGGGCGGGCACTTGCAATCAGAGAATGTACACAGAAAAGTCGGTAACTACATACTATTATTATTTCTTCTTATGCGTCGTTTGTTCTACTCTGTTTGCTTAGCACAGAAATAAAAATAAATCCTCTTTTTTCACATATTTATATGCCGTGTTGGATGATAAATACACAAAGTTCCGTTTGGCATTGTGTTCCTTTTAATATTGAATAAAGAACATGTGCGTATTTGTTTCTGATTTTGTTATAGCAATTTCCTGGGCAACCATTGTGAGAGCTAAGCGCTCCGCTTAGCGGATTAAACAAAGCGCTGTGTTTATTATTCATACACCCACTCATACGCTCGTTTATTTCATCATATTCGGCGGAGTGGTGGGTCTGACAGTAGGATATCCATTTGCCTGATTAGCTCACCTTGTAGCCAGCCTTGAGGTCCAGTTCATCGGCATGCCTAGCCTTGAAGTTGTAGATGATAACGTACAGATTCGTGGGCAGCAGGCGATGGGTTTTCTTAGTCAAATAAATAAAGAGTACTTGATTAGTCTATACGATTGGCAAGTGTCTGAAATCAGTCTAAAGTGGAGCTGGAGCAAAATAAAAACTCGAAATGAAGAAGCTTGGTGGGAGTAGGGGACTACCTGGGGATGTCTTACGGGTGAAAGGCACGGCGAAGTGCTGGCCGAGGACTGAGACTTCTCCATTTCGTCCGGTAGGTCGACGCTGCCGCCACGCATTCCCCGGGTGGCGTAGAGCAGCTTGCGGCCCGGATGCGAGGGGCTCGATGGTGCTGTAATGGTTTTGGATGTGTTAATCCCTGCTCCAGGACAGGCTCAATTGGTTTTGGTTTTGGTTAATCGAATGCAAGTGGATGAACGAATAAAAAGTACAAACAAGAAGAATCAGATTCCATGAAAAAAAGAAAGAGACAATATATAGATATTGTACAGGTACAGATAAATTATACACATATAGGGTACAAAAGAGGGGATTAATAGGTTAAGAAGGTACATATATCCCCGTCGAAATTGTGAGAATGTGTGGTGTCAGCAGATGAAGTTAGTCTACGTTTAGCATTTGTTTCAAGTGAAATCTTTAAGCTTCTATCAACTACTAATCGAACTACTTAACCAAAGATTACTCGATTGTTACTCTTTATATTTTTAACTTTTAGTTTCAACGTATTTACAGTAATTAATAAAAAGTACTTTAATATTATAAGCAGTAAGCAAATAGAAAAAGTCATTGGGTGTTCAAGAGTGTTGCAGTGTCGATACATACTATAGTTTAGAAATTAGACAGATTTAGGGGAAAAATTCGTTAGAGAGAGACGTTAGAGGAGGCCAAAAAGTGGGTGGTGGCCCGGTGGGTGGTGATCGGAGGTGGTTGTTGGGTGCATCGTTCGTCGGTATCCGGAACCGGAGACGTAGTCAGAATCGGGCTTGGGGACCGGGACCGGGACCGGGACCGGAGGACCGGGAAACGGAACTTACTGGTTTGCTACTTACAGTGCAGCCTGCTGTTGTTCGACGGCGGAGTGCTGTGCTCCAGGTGGCCTCCAGAGCCGCCGTGATAGTAACCGGAGCCGGCCGATGTCGAGGCCCCCGTGCCCGGAAGCTGGGCTCGACGCCTAAACTGGCCGTGAAGCTCCGAGGATTCGGGGGAGTCCAGGCTCAGGGATTTCATGCGTAAATTCAACTTTTGGCGACGCGGTGAGTGCGGTGCTGTTGTAGTTGTTTTTGTTATATTTGATTGGATTTGATTTTTTTTATATATTTGGTTGATTTTTTTATTGTTGTTGTGTCGGATGTTGTTGTGATTGAATTATTCGATTGGACAATACACAACATGAGAGTTTTATATTGGTTCGTTCGCAAAAAATGGCCGAGTAAGATGTGGAATAAAAATTATTTGATTTTAATTTCGTTTGTTAAGCATTTGGCTAAATCTAGTGCGTCTAGAAATCTAAAAATCTAACCAAAACCCAAAGGAAAAAGAAAGGAAATCAAACGAAATCGAAACGTAAGCATAGAGTCCTCTGTGACCTTTCACCAGGACCTTGACAGAAAGTAAGCTTGGAGACGGGCAAAGGTCATATCATGCCTGTCCTTTGGCCAGTCTCTTAAAAGTCTTGCTTGCAAGTTGCAACATACACGAGGCACGTTCAGAAAGAGACAGTAAGTGTAAAAGTGTCCAGTGTATTATCCCGTTTCAGTTGCCACACAAAAAACAAAAAGCCAACTTAAGAGTCCTTCTTAGCTTGTTGTGTGTGTGTGTGTGTGTGAAAATAATGAAAAAGTACAAACAAGTTCAAAATCGTTTCCATCGCCCTGTGCCAGATGAGTGTTGTTTTGAAATGAAACAGTACCATTCATAAACATTGAAGAAATATCGTTTTTGCATTTATTCGTGTTATTGTCATTCGTTGTGTGGGGTGATCTAGTCGTGTCGTGTAATCAGATGTGACTTAATACTTTAATCGTAATATACAGATATATAATATATAATATTGCTCTCTGGCTCACGCAAAGTTCGCAGAATCGAAATAAAATCTAACATATACGATAGGTGTGTAAATATATTAATTAATTAACAGGTAGATTTAACTATTCTTGAGTATTTTATAATAATTACTGTGCTGCATTCAAAACATCAATTGGGCTACGGTTCATAGGGGCTAAGGGTGTTAGGGTTCTAGGGCAATAATCAATAATCAATAATCAAATCAATAACTTAACGGATAAAACATAAAACAATAAAATTGAATTAGAACTGATTCAAGTCAAGGGCTGCTCTTTCGCCTGGCCATCTCTCCTTCAGTCCATCAGTTCAAACGGACCCGTCTGTTGCCCTTGGAGTCATCCGGACTTGTCTCTTGAGAACCCTTGAGAGTCGCCCGTGGGCTCAGCATCAAGGGCTCGCCAAAGGGCCGACTTGTTTCCGATTTCGGAATTGCTGATGCTGTTTCAAATAAATATGTATTCAAAATATATATATTTTTATCCATAGTTATATACTAATGTTGTGTTAGTTGTTAGTGGCATTTCCATTGATTTTTCAGCTTTGGCTTTGGCTTTGGCGAAAAAGAAACAGGATCCAGAGAATTTGAATCAAAACTAATTAAGTTAAATAAAGACATGAAGCCCAAAAGAAAATATTAAACATTAAGACAGTGTTCATGCAGAAAGCAAGCCAAAACAAACCGGAGGAAGCTCTGGAGGAAACGGAGGAGCCAAGTCCTGGCACAAGTAATAGAGCAGAATCATAATCCTAGCAAAATAAGTGCAGAGCCTGACTCTGGCTCCGGCTGTGGGTCCTGGAACTTTTGCCGCAAGGAAGTTGAGAAAATATACACCAGCATGCTGAGCAAACGAAAGGCAGACCCAAAATACAAAAAAAAAAAATGTGTAAAAGGAAAAAAGCGTGGAGAAAAATAAGGAGCTGCGCAAAAAGATTGTGTGTCATAACAATTTTTAGCATAATTATGTTCGGCCTGGGACCGACCGAGGTCCCCAGCACTTCCATTGCCCCATCCTCCCCACATCGTCCTCCTCGATCCCAATGAGATGCTACACTTTCCTAAGACAAAAAGTTGGCGGCGCGGCGCGACTTTAACTTTAAACTTGTCTCTGGGCGCGAGTGGCATTAAAAATGCAGCAAACATTAAGCACAAATGAACTCGCGCGTTGGCGAAAAAACTTTTATTTTTACATTTTATATTTTTTTTGTTTGTTGTTTTTTTTGTGTGGGGCTCAAAGTCTGCAACATTTGTATGCAGCTGCGAAGGAAAAAAAAATAAAGCCTCCAACTCAACCCCATTCAATCCCAACCCCACTTGGAAGTTTTGTGCGGCGACTGAATTTTTGCACAAAAGTTGACAATGGCTTGTAATTTACACGGCAGTCGGCAGTCGTCCCGGGCCAACTGGCAGGATTCTCGAAAGGAGAAGGAAGGAGTAAGTTCTGGGCTTCGTCTGAAGCATGATGAAGCTGCTTTCAGTTTGCTTTTCAGCTGCATGCAGAAATGCAAAAAGGATCACAACAGCAGCAACGACCGGAACTCGGCCGTGTATATAAATGCAGTTGCTGTTGACGGAAATGAGCCATTTGCCAGGGAGTGTAAACTGGGTTAAGACTAATTGGCATTTAATCCGACCATTGTTTAATCGTTCTCGGTCTCCGAGTCCACAGCTTAAATTAAAATAATTGAAACGCGTCTCAAGTCTACTCAATAAAGCCACTTCCACATACATACACTTAAAAATACGTTTCTGTGTAACATAGACAGTTTATAGGTAAAAATATACATAAAGAACAGGTAAGACACACACCCACACACACAGAGAGAGACTAAACATCAAACACGGGACAACAGGTGAGTGTTACAATGGGGCTTATGTAGGTGTTTCTATGAGGCATCTTATTAATATTTTAGGGTGCTTTCAGGGAGTGCTGGCTGGGTGATGGAACGACAGAGGTGAAGTGGGTTGCTAAGGCTAATGGCTAGTTATTCCCACTCCCAGATCCCCATGGTGTACATTTGATAGATCTGTTCTATATATCGATCTTGGTGTGTGTTCGTTGTGGTTGCGTAATTACTTTCTGGCAGCGATATCGACCGGTGCTGCGACGATCGCTGCTGCCGCAATCGCCCAAAGACGGACAATGGTCGGATTCCGGCAAACAGCCGTCGCCGCAGACCCGGATCGTTCGGGGGATAACCGATGCTGCTGCAGCCGCTGGCGCTCCCATTGTTGCTGCTGCCGGAGTGAAGTGGTTGCTGCTGCTGCTGTTGTTGCTGATGGGCCGGCGATCCGGTTGCCGATGAGGAGGAGCCAGCTGCTCCGCCTGCTGCATGTTGCAGATAGCTCATCTGCTGCTGCTGCTGTTGCAGAGTGTTGGCCGTATAGTAGTTTATCCCGATTCCATTGCTGATGTACGCCGAGCTAGACATGTTCGATACGGGAGCAAAGAACTGACCAAAGCGTGGTTCTTTTTTTTTGTTTCAAAATTTTGTTTGGTTGTTTGATGTGGATTGGTTGGGTTATTTTTTGGTTAGTTTGAGTTTTTTTTTTTTGGCAAGCGAAACGAAAATTTGCAAAAAAGATATGGACACGAAAGAATATATAGATATATATGTATTTTCATTTAAGGCGTAGCAAGTAATGGTATTTATCTAAGATGTGGGTTTTGTGTTTGAATCGAAAGCGAAGAGTTGCAGCTCGAATAGTGGCATTGCAAGTTTTCAAATTAAATTTCTATTTCAACTTTGGTCAACTTTTTCTGTCACTATTCTTGCCGCTTGTTGTACAACTTACAACTAATCGGGGTCAAATCGAAGCTACAGCTGCAGTCATAAAATATCTACCGGAGATGAGGCTGGGCAGTCCTGAAGGCAATCTCCAATCAATCATGGCCTTGCTGCATTTACACTTTCCTAATTGGAATAATGCAGCTGCCGACCGCAGGGGAATGTGGCAGTTGCAGTTGCAGTTGCAGTTACTGTTACAGCAAACAGTTGGCATTGTTGGTGTAGTTGCAGTTGCAACTTGCAACTGTCAGTTTCTGCCGGCAGTTGCCAGAAGGATGGAACGGGGAGGAAATGCTGCGGCGCTAATTATGTGCGCACTTGCCAAGATTTGGAGCACTTTGTTACCGCAAAGGGGGCTGGGCAGAGATCCTGTCCTGAAATGTGGGCCCTAAGTAGGCGACAAAACGGCAACGTCATTCCATGTGATTGCTCTTGGGGCCGAAACGAGGAATGTATCTTAATTGAAGCACATTCGCGCCGCAATGCCACTCACTAGCACACAATTTGTTAACAAGAACACACACCCACAAGCACACAAGCACACTCATTCAGTCATTCATTCCAGTTAGTCGGTCTTGGCCCGGCTCGATTCATTATTTGAGAAAATCAGGATGATATGCATACGAGTACGAGTACTATAAAACAAAGTGTTTGACATACACAAATTAATTACGTTCAACTAAATATGATACGTTGATGCTACATAGTTGGCTTATGTATGCTATAATTGATTTCGGGCTAAGCTACAAAGGATATTCGGCAACTGCTCCAGTCAAACTCTAGGATAATCTATTTAGATAGTGTACTAGGTATACACAAAATGCATATTGATATATTATATTAATATTTATTTATAGTTGTGTGTGTGAGAAAGACATAAGATACTTGGTTTGTTTGTCTATTTGTTCAGTTTGGTTGTTGTGTTTGTGTTCGTGTGCGTAAACTGGCCAAAAAATCGCAAATCTAAATCGCAAGCGCCGCAGTAGCACAACTCCAAAGCGAAGCAGTAATGGACGCAATGGGGCGTATGAGCAATTATTTGGTTAGCGCAATGTGAGTGAAATTGAAATTGTTTTGCCAAAACTAAATGCATATGTTTGTTTGTCATTTTTGTCGCTTTTGCAGTCGTTGTTGCAGCAAAAGGGAATGCAATGCAATTGTGTGTGTCTAATGCAGCTATGTGGATAAGGATGAACTACTGTTGGTGCTCCAAAGAATATACTGTATGAGAGAGAGAAAGTTCCTGGAAGAGGCTAAATGAAGCTACTACTTAATACAGGTACTATATAAATCCAAAGTGATGTGTGAGATTTTCGACAGGTGCTTTTGATGGTTTAAGCACTGAGGCACTGAGACGGGATGGAATCAGGGGGAGATCGGGTGGCTGGGAGCAAAACATACTGTAGAGATAGAGATATATAGAGATAGAGAACCGAAAACCGAAACTACAAATAATCTCTGACAAAATATGAGAAATGAGTATAAACAAATGCAGATAGAGATAGAGAGAAATGCAACAAAGTAAACAAAAAACTGAAGGCAAACTAGTTGGGCGACTTATCGGACCTGAGCTACTAGATATATCTTGGGTGGGCACCGGCAGCCCTCCGCGTTGCTGTTGCAGCTCCTGTTGTTGCAGCTGAACGCCCAGAATGGGCATGGCCACGGGCGGTGGACGTACACCCCGTCCGGCCCTAACCGCTGCCGCCTGCGCCACCGATGCCAGACTCCGTTGCGGATGTTGCTGCTGTTGCATCTGCTGCTGTTGCTGTTGCTGCTGGGGCTGTTGCTGCTGCTGCTCCTGCAGGGCCAACTCCGATACACTGACAATCGGTATATCCGTGGGCGGGGCTCGGCCCATTTCGCGATCCGGAATCGGGATGCCTTCCTTGCCCTGGACGGATTTGTCGCCTGCTGCAAGATTCGAGTGCCCGGATTTGAGTTCGCCGGCTTGTTTCAGCACGCGATAAATTTGATCGATTTCGGTTATTTCTTTTTGGTTTTCAATTTGAATTTTTGGTGCCGTAGATATTGATTTCAATATTTTTTTGGTTGAGGGGGCAGTTGACAAGTTGACAAGTACGGTACGGTTGGTGGTTGGTTGGTTGATGAAGGGCCATTTTTTAAGAGATTTTTTATTTTCAAATTTGATCGATTTGAGTTCGATTGATCGTTTTTCAATTGTCGGTTTCGGATTCGGATTCAGATACGGGTGAAGTTGAATGTTGTTGATGATGCATTGTTGAAGTGCATTAGTAAATTATTGCAAATGGGTTCGATAATTGGAAATGAGCTCTGAGGCTGGTACTTGGGATACTTGTCATGAATTCAACGTTTGATAGATAGTGTGATAAGGGGGGCTTTATATACTGTTTACTGTTACTCTAAGCCGTATGGCAGCCCTATGATGTGATTTACCCGAGATTGAACCCTACTAGTTGTATAATCCAAACAAGTAGCCAACACAACACTTATGCGGAATGAGGCGTGATTTGGCAAAATATCTAGTGAACTGTTTCATTAAATTACTGAATGCTGTTGATACTGATACTGAGTACTGATGTTTTGCGGCTAAAACATGCTCCACTACTTGAACTCTTGATTTCGTTTAGTGGTTGTCCCCCAGCTCTTTTATTTTTGCTTCGATTTGCCAGAAACTTGGTGTTTTGTTAACATTTGTGGCTGAAATATTATAGTGTGTAGTATATAGTGTGGCAGAGTGTGTGTGTGTCTTTTTATTCGAGCTGGTTGGTTGGCATTCGCTGATTAAGTCTCGCTAATTAAGTGAATCAAAGCGCAACAGTCAAAAAAAAACACAAAATACGGAACACAAATCATAAGTTTAAGGTTCAAGCGCATTTCAATCGAGTATCTTGCGCATACGAGTATACATACATTTATATATACGAGTATATATACTATAGATATACTTAGATGTTTTAGATGTACATGGCACGGTCATGGCACATACTAGACATATGTATAATTGAGTAATACTATTTCATTGGGAATACCTAGTTGCGCAATGCGATGCATGAAGGGCGTCTTTTGACGAAACTTCGCATTTGGCACATTCAACTGATTTGCGCTGGAATTCGGATTCAGATTCGTTATCAGATTGGGATTCAGATTTGGATCATCTGGCGGATCTGGCTGATCTGCTGCAAGCGACTCCTGCGGCGAGGCTGTATTTTTGTTTTTTTTTTTTTTTTTTGGTATTTGGTTGGTAGTTGTGTGTTTTTTTCGGGGAAGGGAAGAGGATTTCATTTCATTTCAGTGATTTAATCAAATAAGTGTCGAGAGTCTACTGATTGGAATTTGTGTGTGGTTTTCATAAACTACAGAACGATACAAAATGGCTGTCGCACCCTCAAGGTATGCAACAGATTCTATTCTCCTCACGACAACTGTAATTGTTTACTGTTCAATGAGCAGGAAAAGGATATCAACATCATCACCTTCATCACCATCTAAGGGATTTCTATAGATTCGATTTTAGAATTTATGTGTACGTACGAGTATGTATGCCGTATCTGTGGGTATGTCTGTATGCATGTACCTACGTATGGTTAGAGCCGGAGAATATTGCAAAAGTTCTTGTTCGCTGAGGTTTTTGGAGAATTGCGACACAAATCACAAGTGCCACCACAATCTGTATACCCCGGGAGTGCCATAAATCCATTGTGAAATCAACTGATACCAGGCAATCACCGCCCCTCCAGCTTTCGGAATTCCAAACCCGTCCACCTCGCCTCTCTATTTTTCTGGCCAACACGAATCAATAAATGTTTGCCAAGCAGCAAACAAAATGTTGCTGATGCGGTTTGGCCAAAAAAATACAAAAACACAAAATCTAAAAAAACAAGAACATAACGACAACAATCGTATTTGCCAGGTAAGAGAGTAGGTGGACTGGAACGGAGCGGATCAGAACGGTATGGAGAAATTCGATGGGAACATGCATGCGGATTGAAATGCAATCTTATTGGAAAATCAAGGTGGTGGTGGAGCGTCTCCCACATTGAATGCAAAACACAGTTTTGGGCTCACATTCGACCATTCGAGCAAATTGTTATTGAGGAAATTCAAGTCAAGCTTCAGGTTTCATTTTTCCGCTCGTCTGCTTTTTGGCCAGCACATAGCACATTGCATTTCCCATGCAAGTCGTTAGCCACTTTTGTTAACCATGTTAGTAGTATAGCCTGGTGTTTCAGAGACTTTCTGTACTTCAGTGTTTAGTATTCAGAGTGCTGTATATTCTGTATTTTGTATGCTGTATGCTGTTGGGGCCATGGCTCGAATGCTAGTGCGTATGGTATACTCACTTTCTTCCTCAATATCGACGCGGTTCTCCAGCTCCGAGGTGCTCTTCTGGCGCCGGAGCAGCTTCTGTTTCGGCTGGCAGCGCGGCAGGTTCGGAGCGCAGTCTCCATGGGCATTCAGTTTGCAGATGCGGCACCGCAGTCCCTGCCGGGTGTGGCCTGCAATTCGAGGAGGTGGGTTACTCAGGGGCTACACTTTTATACCATAAAGTAAAATGGTCTGCTCTCATTATTTAAAAAGCAACAAAAAGGGTTCTCAAAGTTTAATATACTTTGGGAGAAACACTTAAAGCCTTGGCTTTTGGGAAGTTTGGGGAATACCCACCTCTCAGGATCTGGGAGCAGACATCGCATGCCGTTATCTTCTTGTAGGTGTACTCCTGCAGGTGGTGGCTGCCATCCAAGTTGGGACGCAGCGGCTCGGAGGCTGTGCTGGAGGCTCCATTGCGCCTGTGAGGGAAACGATTCGTTTGGGGGATTAGAACTTAGTTGGAGCACTAGAACGGAGTCGATAATGTTGCACTTTTCCCCCCAGTCCCCATGCCTGGGACAAAAAACAACAAATTGGCTAAACATATGCTCATGAATTGCATGGCCAGCTAATGGATTTGAAGGCTGCTGTTATGCTATTTTATGCTATGTATTTGTATATTTATAGTTAAACTATATGTTCCATATATGCACAGTGACAACACAAACAATGGCGACTGAACAATGGTGGAGTGTGGACAATGGGCAGAGGACATCGAGGACATCGGACAATGCACATTAATCAAACCCTCGGTGCGTGTGCTCCTTTTTTTTACTCACATATTTGCTTGTTTTAGTTGCTGTGTGTGTTGGGTGTTGTGCGTTCTGTGTTTGGACAAGAAACACATTAAAAAGAATTGTATTTAAAATAAACACATTTTGTGCGGTACTCAACCTAATTGGATTTGCTGGAAATTGGTCGATTTATCACTGCCGCCAACAAATAGAGTCCTGGATGCATACACGAGTATGTTCGAGTATTTTACAACCGAATGATCTCTCGCACAGACACACACACTTCGACCAGGAGATCTCAATCCACGGCGCTTATGCAAATTATTGTGTTATTTATATTGTGTTCACATCGAATTCATTTCAGCAATTTCATTTCATATTTATACAAAGATACAACCAATTTGCAACGGCTTCCTTTACGCTTCCAGCCGCCCCCTCGGCCCGTACGGCACTTTGTTTTATTTCCCAGTAAAGTGGGTGGAATTTACACAGAAGAAAATATAGGGTTTCCTTCGGTCAATAAAGTTAAGTTATTGGGGCTAGAAGGTCCACATTTATTCCTATTTTTTTTAAGACTTTCATGGCGAATATTCTTGCCAAGTTCCTCAATTTATTTTACATTTTTTTTATCCGTGCATTAAAAAGCAAGGGACGAACAATGGGGCGATTGTTGAGGCAGAAGCTGGCTCAGAGGCCTAGGAAGTGGCCTGGAACCGACTGGCATGGACTGGGAGGAGGTCCTGGCTCGACGTTGATTGTTTGTAAGTGGCTTATGCACACAGATGAACAAACCGACACTGACTGGTGCCTGGCCTGGGCTGGCAAATAAATTCAGTTTGTGCCATATTTATAAAGTTGTTTGTTGCAAAATGCGTAAAATATACAAACACACAGATCCAAAATAAATCTAAAAAAAAATATTAACTTTCCCGAGGCGGCCCTGGGACGGAGAGTAAAAGTGCAACATTTTGATGGACAGCTACAAGTTAACACTGACATGATGACATTGAATACGATAGAGTATTGCCATGGAGGTCTTAAACTAAATATTGATAAACTATCGGTCTGACTTACAATTAGCACTAACAAATAATGCCCAAGGTGTTTTAATTAAATGGGCAATTTACAATCGGGACGTGTACGACTGATATGTACAGGAGATTAAGGATTAGTCTGGTTTATACGGGGGGAGAGTTTAGATTCAATGCAGACTTAAGGGGTTTAGCTAGTCAAGTTTAATTTTCAATATCCATAAGGCTATGCTTTAATTTTGTGGCATTAGGGTTTGGGGATAGGATTTGGGGTTTATGGGGTGCATCTATGTTGCAAAATGCTAAAACCAAAGAGAAATGCACTTTATTGTTGCGGCATGAGTAATGGTTTAATTATAATAATTCTCATAACATATTTATTATTTGGTTTTTGGTTTTCGGTATTCGGTATGAATGCAACTTAAAACTTTCCGCCAACTCGGCAAATGAATGCACAAATATTAAAATAAATATAAAAACAGATGATATTCTATAAAAAAAAAGGCCAGAACTAAAGCGAAATGAGGTACTGGCCCGTTTCGTGTTATTTTCTTGTTATTTTTGTTTTGGCTTTTTGTTGCCGGAGGGCCGTTGCGGTTTAGTTTTTCGGGCATCTGTAATTTCGGGCCAAAACTTTTGCAATATAACAGCCCACAACTTTTGGCAGCGATTTTCTTGTCACGTTTGGAAACGCAATGGATGCGGAGGTACGGAATATATTTTTCCATGAAGTTTGAAGAGATGAAGCCCACTTAAGCACCTACCACTAAGCCGATAATATTCCTTTCGATTCTCCGATTTATCATCAGTGGCTGTGCAGGCGCCGGAATTAAGTATTGTTGCCATGGCCGTTGCAGCTTACTGTGGCACAATGTAGGTTGCACAAAATTTATAGTTTTGCAATTTTTCGCATATTTTTCAATGCTTCAATGCAACCAGCGTCGGGTTGAATTTACTGTCCCTCTCTGGGTGGGAGAACCAGGAAACTTGTCCGGAACACATGGAACACAACCTACGACACATTCATCCATAGTTATCGAACGGGGGAAAACTTTAGTCGGACTGGACTAGGATCTGATCCAGAACATGTTCGTACCACGTTCATATATACGCTATATTGTCTTTGTGCCAGTTTAACTAGCTGCTAGCTGGATTTTGTTGCAAGTTGCAACGTCTGCCTCTTAATTGCTGCCCCCAGAACGGGACGTGATTGATGGCCGAGAACTGGTAGTGCACAGGTGCTATTTACGACGTTCGAAACGAAATTAAATGTGTGTGGAATTGAAATTTAAAATCGATTTTAGCGAAAAAGACAAGCAAATAATAATAGAGTGTCATGTGTGCTGCTGTTGATGCGATATTTGAAACCAATTAGCCGGGGACCAATATCAAGCGGGTTGGGTTATATCTCTGCTCTAATTCTACATATTTTCGTGCAACATTACAGCAACCTTTAACTGCTGCAAAGGTACATATATATATAGTACTTTATATATGATATATATGGCATATATATTGGCATAATTATGTACACGAGTAAATGGCAGTGTGGATTTTGTTGAATTTCGGTTACCTCAAAGTCAATACGGTTGATACAGCGTGGTACATTTGATTTTGTCGGGGTGGTTGGCTGACAAATAGTTCGCGATTTTTCGTTAACAAGACATTTGATATTTGGCAAAGCATTTTGAATGCGTTTTTGGTCAGTACATTTTTTGTGGTCATTATGGTTCGAATGGAGGTGGTTGTTGGATGTGAATACGTAAGTAAATTTTATAGAGAAAATATATATATTTAGAGAACGTTATTTCATGGCAATAAGGACTTACGGACTAACTTAGTCTATAATAAATTGGTCTTGTTAAGGTGGAGTGCCTGGTAGCTGGTAACTGGTGCCCGGAATTGATATTACTGCGTTGTATAATCGGGATTGTGCAAATATTAGGAATTCTTTTTGTATAGTAAGTAGTTTTTATTGCGGTTGCAGCATGCTGCCGGCTCCCGGCTCTCGGCTGCCTGCAGCCCTCCTTGAATGCCTGAATAATTTTTCGCGTTTTCCACAAGCTTTTAGTCATATTAATGTGCGGGTGTAGCCGTATCCCCTTGCCGCACTATTTCATTTTGTATCTTTTTACTGGTTTACTGGGCTGGCCTTAGTGTGGCAGCGACTGCTGTGGCTTGTATTCGACTTAATGGGCTCTGCCCTATGTATCTATCATCCCGCCCCACCCGATAATGTTGTCTAAAAGTTGGGGGACTGGACGCCGGGTGGAGTGGAGTGAATGGGGAGTGGAGTGGAATGGTGGATGTGGAGGTGGAGGTGGTGCTCTATAGGTGGTTCTAAAACAGGAGGATGGTGCTGTGGCAGCTGGAGAACTCACCTATCTGCTTGTTGTGCTGAACCAGAACCAGCAGGCTTTAGGCTTTTAAATGCTTTCAGCCACTTTGTTTTCATCGATGGCGCTGTGGCAGCGGAGAATTTGCGTTCGTTGCGCGGCGATGTCGGCTCAACTTTGCTCACGAACAGATCCTTCTGCAAATAGATAAAAGAAAGGGGAGAAAGCGCATTAGTCCGAATGCAATTTCCATTTAAACGTCTCACGTTGCACTTTAATTACAAGCCATTAACACTCGCAACTCCGTTGCGTTCCGTTTCCAAACTTTGTCTACAGCAATTTGCCACCCATTTTGATTTTACTTATAGTTGCCACACATATGCATTTCACACATGTACACAGAGAGAAAATCTACAAACCCACTAATTAATTTTAACAATATCAAGCTGAAAAAGATTCCTAGCTTTTTTAGAGTGCATCGTTATGCCATAATGGAGCCATGATTACATGGACAGTATTTAGGCAAAGGAATGCTTAAATATTTAACTGAAACTATGATAACGCATTTGTGTCGGCTGCCAGGCGTTAAATAAAGCCATTTTAATTAATAATCAACACTTTGCCGAATGCCACAAAATGTAATTATGCCCAAAATCAAACACACTCTCAGTTCACACACACATTCTGTAACAATAATTAAAACCACGTGTGACATTGGGTCACAGTTTAGTAAGGCTAGTTGTCCTTGCCATCCTGCGCTGTTATCCTATGATATTTGTCCTAGTTCGGTTGTCGGCTGTCATGTGCGTTGGATACTCGTAATTAGATGGGTTTTTTAATGCATTTAATTGTCTTTTTTTACCTCAAATTCCACTCCAAACAACGGGAATCACGGTGTAAATGAGTTACTATTATCACTCTGTTTGACAGAAAATACTATATTTATGAACTTTTTATGAAAAGCATTTTTGTGGTGACAGTTTCTGATATTATAATTTCTGATTGGTAAACATTGGTCTTTATGTTTAAATACTTATGCAGCAACCTTTATATAGATAGTGGGCCCAAACTTAAAATAGATAGAGGGCCCAGAGCTTTAAATAGCTGGTTTACAAGGTAAAATATCAATGAGAATATGACAAACCCTTATTATAATTAATAAATTGTGAGAGAAGCATAGAAGGAATCATATCTTATCCAGCATACCAGCATACCAATTTCCATCCGATTCTTGAGCGGAACACCTTAAACTATTTGTAGATCCATTCTCCATCTTTCTGCATCAAAATCTAAGAACGAAATTTTTTTTGGTTTTTTTGTGAAATTTTCTGGAGGATCCCCACCAAAACTTGTGAAAAGTGCTTGGAGGCACAATATTACTCCAGCTATGGCTATATCTTGGCCAATTTCCATCCGATTCTTAAACGGAACACCTTAAACGATTTGTGGACCCATTCTCCATTAATCTGCATCAAAATCTAAGAACGAAATTTTGTTTGGATTTTTTGTGAAATTTTCTGGGGGATCCCCTTCAAAAATTGTGAAAAGAGCTTGGAGGCACAAAATGGCCCCCAGCGATGGCTAACTCTTGGCCAATTTCTATCCGATTCTTGAGCGGAACACCTTAAACAATTTGTGGATCCATTCTCCATCATTCTGCATCAAAATCTAAGAACAAAATATTTTTTGGATTTTTTGTGAAATTTTCTGGGGGTTCCCCTTCAAAAATTGTGAAAAGTGCTTGGAGGCACAAAATGGCCCCCAGCGATGGCTATATCTTGGCCAATTTCTATCCGATTCTTGAGCGGAACACCTTAAACGAATCGTGGATCCATTCTCCATCATTCTGCATCAAAATCTAAGAACGAAATATTTTTTGGATTTTTTGTGAAATTTTCTGGAGGATCCCCTTCAAAAATTGTGAAAAGTGCTTGGAGGCACAAAATGGCCCCCAGCGATGGCTATATCTTGGCCAATTTCCATCCGATTCTTGAGCGGAACACCTTAAACGAATCGTGGATCCATTCTCCATCATTCTGCATCAAAATCTAAGAACGAAATATTTTTTGGATTTTTTGTGAAATTTTCTGGAGGATCCCCTTCAAAAATTGTGAAAAGTGCTTGGAGGCATAAAATGGCCCCCAGCGATGGCTAAATCTTGGCCAATTTCTATCCGATTCTTGAGCGGAACACCTTAAACGAATCGTGGATCCATTCTCCATCATTCTGCATCAAAATCTAAGAACAAAATATTTTTTGGATTTTTTGTGAAATTTTCTGGGGGTTCCCCTTCAAAAATTGTGAAAAGTGCTTGGAGGCACAAAATGGCCCCCAGCGATGGCTATATCTTGGCCAATTTCTATCCGATTCTTGAGCGGAACACCTTAAACGAATCGTGGATCCATTCTCCATCATTCTGCATCAAAATCTAAGAACGAAATATTTTTTGGATTTTTTGTGAAATTTTCTGGAGGATCCCCTTCAAAAATTGTGAAAAGTGCTTGGAGGCACAAAATGGCCCCCAGCGATGGCTATATCTTGGCCAATTTCCATCCGATTCTTGAGCGGAACACCTTAAACGAATCGTGGATCCATTCTCCATCATTCTGCATCAAAATCTAAGAACGAAATATTTTTTGGATTTTTTGTGAAATTTTCTGGGGGATCCCCCTTAAAAATTGTGAAAAGTGCTTGGAGGCACAAAATGGCCCCCAGCGATGGCTATATCTTGGCCAATTTCCATCCGATTCTTGAGCGGAATACCTTAAACGAATCGTGGATCCATTCTCCATCATTCTGCATCAAAATCTAAGAACGAAATATTTTTTGGATTTTTTTTGAAATTTTCTGGGGGATCCCCTTCAAAAATTGTGAAAAGTGCTTGGAGGCACAAAATGGCCCCCAGCGATGGCTATATCTTGGCCAATTTCTATCCGATTCTTGAGCGGAACACCTTAAATCGGCCAATTTCCATCCGATTCTTGAGCGGAACACCTTAAACGAATTGTGGATCCATTCTCCATCATTCTGCATCAAAATCTAAGAACGAAATATTTTTTGGATTTTTTGTGAAATTTTCTGGGGGATCCCCCTTAAAAATTGTGAAAAGTGCTTGGAGGCACAAAATGGCCCCCAGCGATGGCTATATCTTGGCCAATTTCCCTCCGATTCTTGAGCGGAACACCTTAAACGAATCGTGGATCCATTCTCCATCATTCTGCATCAAAAACTAAGAACGAAATATTTTTTGGATTTTTTGTGAAATTTTCTGGGGGATCCCCTTCAAAAATTGTGAAAAGTGCTTGGAGGCACAAAATGGCCCCCAGCGATGGCTATATCTTGGCCAATTTCCATCCGATTCTTGAGCGGAACACCTTAAACGAATCGTGGATCCATTCTCCATCATTCTGCATCAAAATCTAAGAACGAAATTTTTTTTGGATTTTTTGTGAAATTTTCTGGGGGATCCCCTTCAAAAATTGTGAAAAGTGCTTGGAGGCACAAAATGGCCCCCAGCGATGGCTATATCTTGGCCAATTTCCATCCGATTCTTGAGCGGAACACCTTAAACGAATCGTGGATCCATTCTCCATCATTCTGCATCAAAATCTAAGAACGAAATATTTTTTGAATTTTTTGTGAAATTTTCTGGGGGATCCCCCTTAAAAATTGTGAAAAGTGCTTGGAGGCACAAAATGGCCCCCAGCGATGGCTATATCTTGGCCAATTTCCATCCGATTCTTGAGCGGAATACCTTAAACGAATCGTGGATCCATTCTCCATCATTCTGCATCAAAATCTAAGAACGAAATATTTTTTGGATTTTTTGTGAAATTTTCTGGAGGATCCCCTTCAAAAATTGTGAAAAGTGCTTGGAGGCATAAAATGGCCCCCAGCGATGGCTATATCTTGGCCAATTTCCATCCGATTCTTAAACGGAACACCTTAAACGATTTGTGGACCCATTCTCCATTAATCTGCATCAAAATCTAAGAACGAAATTTTGTTTGGATTTTTTGTGAAATTTTCTGGGGGATCCCCTTCAAAAATTGTGAAAAGAGCTTGGAGGCACAAAATGGCCCCCAGCGATGGCTAACTCTTGGCCAATTTCTATCCGATTCTTGAGCGGAACACCTTAAACAATTTGTGGATCCATTCTCCATCATTCTGCATCAAAATCTAAGAACAAAATATTTTTTGGATTTTTTGTGAAATTTTCTGGGGGTTCCCCTTCAAAAATTGTGAAAAGTGCTTGGAGGCACAAAATGGCCCCCAGCGATGGCTATATCTTGGCCAATTTCTATCCGATTCTTGAGCGGAACACCTTAAACGAATCGTGGATCCATTCTCCATCATTCTGCATCAAAATCTAAGAACGAAATATTTTTTGGATTTTTTGTGAAATTTTCTGGAGGATCCCCTTCAAAAATTGTGAAAAGTGCTTGGAGGCACAAAATGGCCCCCAGCGATGGCTATATCTTGGCCAATTTCCATCCGATTCTTGAGCGGAACACCTTAAACGAATCGTGGATCCATTCTCCATCATTCTGCATCAAAATCTAAGAACGAAATATTTTTTGGATTTTTTGTGAAATTTTCTGGAGGATCCCCTTCAAAAATTGTGAAAAGTGCTTGGAGGCATAAAATGGCCCCCAGCGATGGCTAAATCTTGGCCAATTTCTATCCGATTCTTGAGCGGAACACCTTAAACGAATCGTGGATCCATTCTCCATCATTCTGCATCAAAATCTAAGAACAAAATATTTTTTGGATTTTTTGTGAAATTTTCTGGGGGTTCCCCTTCAAAAATTGTGAAAAGTGCTTTGAGGCACAAAATGGCCCCCAGCGAAAGCTATATCTTGGCCAATTTCTATCCGATTCTTGAGCGGAACACCTTAAACGAATCGTGGATCCATTCTCCATCATTCTGCATCAAAATCTAAGAACGAAATATTTTTTGGATTTTTTGTGAAATTTTCTGGAGGATCCCCTTCAAAAATTGTGAAAAGTGCTTGGAGGCACAAAATGGCCCCCAGCGATGGCTATATCTTGGCCAATTTCCATCCGATTCTTGAGCGGAACACCTTAAACGAATCGTGGATCCATTCTCCATCATTCTGCATCAAAATCTAAGAACGAAATATTTTTTGGATTTTTTGTGAAATTTTCTGGGGGATCCCCCTTAAAAATTGTGAAAAGTGCTTGGAGGCACAAAATGGCCCCCAGCGATGGCTATATCTTGGCCAATTTCCATCCGATTCTTGAGCGGAATACCTTAAACGAATCGTGGATCCATTCTCCATCATTCTGCATCAAAATCTAAGAACGAAATATTTTTTGGATTTTTTTTGAAATTTTCTGGGGGATCCCCTTCAAAAATTGTGAAAAGTGCTTGGAGGCACAAAATGGCCCCCAGCGATGGCTATATCTTGGCCAATTTCTATCCGATTCTTGAGCGGAACACCTTAAATCGGCCAATTTCCATCCGATTCTTGAGCGGAACACCTTAAACGAATTGTGGATCCATTCTCCATCATTCTGCATCAAAATCTAAGAACGAAATATTTTTTGGATTTTTTGTGAAATTTTCTGGGGGATCCCCCTTAAAAATTGTGAAAAGTGCTTGGAGGCACAAAATGGCCCCCAGCGATGGCTATATCTTGGCCAATTTCCCTCCGATTCTTGAGCGGAACACCTTAAACGAATCGTGGATCCATTCTCCATCATTCTGCATCAAAAACTAAGAACGAAATATTTTTTGGATTTTTTGTGAAATTTTCTGGGGGATCCCCTTCAAAAATTGTGAAAAGTGCTTGGAGGCACAAAATGGCCCCCAGCGATGGCTATATCTTGGCCAATTTCCATCCGATTCTTGAGCGGAACACCTTAAACGAATCGTGGATCCATTCTCCATCATTCTGCATCAAAATCTAAGAACGAAATTTTTTTTGGATTTTTTGTGAAATTTTCTGGGGGATCCCCTTCAAAAATTGTGAAAAGTGCTTGGAGGCACAAAATGGCCCCCAGCGATGGCTATATCTTGGCCAATTTCCATCCGATTCTTGAGCGGAACACCTTAAACGAATCGTGGATCCATTCTCCATCATTCTGCATCAAAATCTAAGAACGAAATATTTTTTGAATTTTTTGTGAAATTTTCTGGGGGATCCCCCTTAAAAATTGTGAAAAGTGCTTGGAGGCACAAAATGGCCCCCAGCGATGGCTATATCTTGGCCAATTTCCATCCGATTCTTGAGCGGAATACCTTAAACGAATCGTGGATCCATTCTCCATCATTCTGCATCAAAATCTAAGAACGAAATATTTTTTGGATTTTTTGTGAAATTTTCTGGAGGATCCCCTTCAAAAATTGTGAAAAGTGCTTGGAGGCATAAAATGGCCCCCAGCGATGGCTAAAGCTTGGCCAATTTCTATCCGATTCTTGAGCGGAACACCTTAAACGATTTGTGGATCCATTCTCCATCATTCTGCATCAAAATCTAAGAACGAAATATTTTTTGGATTTTTTGTGAAATTTTCTGGGGGATCCCCTTCAAAAATTGTGAAAAGTGCTTGGAGGCACAAAATGGCCCCCAGCGATGGCTATATCTTGGCCAATTTCTATCCGATTCTTGAGCGGAACACCTTAAACGATTTGTGGATCCATTCTCCATCATTCTGCATCAAAATCTAAGAACGAAATATTTTTTGGATTTTTTGTGAAATTTTCTGGGGGATCCCCTTCAAAAATTGTGAAAAGTGCTTGGAGGCACAAAATGGCCCCCAGCGATGGCTATATCTTGGCCAATTTCCATCCGATTCTTGAGCGGAACACCTTAAACGAATCGTGGATCCATTCTCCATCATTCTGCATCAAAATCTAAGAACGAAATTTTTTTTGGATTTTTTGTGAAATTTTCTGGGGGATCCCCTTCAAAAATTGTGAAAAGTGCTTGGAGGCACAAAATGGCCCCCAGCGATGGCTATATCTTGGCCAATTTCCATCCGATTCTTGAGCGGAACACCTTAAACGAATCGTGGATCCATTCTCCATCATTCTGCATCAAAATCTAAGAACGAAATATTTTTTGAATTTTTTGTGAAATTTTCTGGGGGATCCCCTTCAAAAATTGTGAAAAGTGCTTGGAGGCATAAAATGGCCCCCAGCGATGGCTAAATCTTGGCCAATTTCTATCCGATTCTTGAGCGGAACACCTTAAACGATTTGTGGATCCATTCTCCATCATTCTGCATCAAAATCTAAGAACGAAATATTTTTTGGATTTTTTGTGAAATTTTCTGGGGGATCCCCTTCAAAAATTGTGAAAAGTGGTAAACGAATTGTGGATCCATTCTCCATCATTCTGCATCAAAATCTAAGAACGAAATATTTTTTGGATTTTTTGTGAAATTTTCTGGGGGATCCCCCTTAAAAATTGTGAAAAGTGCTTGGAGGCACAAAATGGCCCCCAGCGATGGCTATATCTTGGCCAATTTCCATCCGATTCTTGAGCGGAACACCTTAAACGAATCGTGGATCCATTCTCCATCATTCTGCATCAAAATCTAAGAACGAAATATTTTTTGGATTTTTTGTGAAATTTTCTGGGGGATCCCCTTCAAAAATTGTGAAAAGTGCTTGGAGGCACAAAATGGCCCCCAGCGATGGCTATATCTTGGCCAATTTCCATCCGATTCTTGAGCGGAACACCTTAAACGAATCGTGGATCCATTCTCCATCATTCTGCATCAAAATCTAAGAACGAAATTTTTTTTGGATTTTTTGTGAAATTTTCTGGGGGATCCCCTTCAAAAATTGTGAAAAGTGCTTGGAGGCACAAAATGGCCCCCAGCGATGGCTATATCTTGGCCAATTTCCATCCGATTCTTGAGCGGAACACCTTAAACGAATCGTGGATCCATTCTCCATCATTCTGCATCAAAATCTAAGAACGAAATATTTTTTGAATTTTTTGTGAAATTTTCTGGGGGATCCCCTTCAAAAATTGTGAAAAGTGCTTGGAGGCACAAAATGGCCCCCAGCGATGGCTAAATCTTGGCCAATTTCTATCCGATTCTTGAGCGGAACACCTTAAACGATTTGTGGATCCATTCTCCATCATTCTGCATCAAAATCTAAGAACGAAATATTTTTTGGATTTTTTGTGAAATTTTCTGGGGGATCCCCTTAAAAAATTGTGAAAAGTGCTTGGAGGCACAAAATGGCCCCAGCGATGGCTATATCTTGGCCAATTTCCATCCGATTCTTGAGCGGAACACCTTAAACGAATCGTGGATCCATTCTCCATCATTCTGCATCAAAATCTAAGAACGAAATATTTTTTGGATTTTTTGTGAAATTTTCTGGGGGATTCCCTTCAAAAATTGTGAAAAGTGCTTGGAGGCACAAAATGTCCCCCAGCGATGGCTATATCCATTCTCCATCATTCTGCATCAAAATCTAAGAACGAAATATTTTTTGGATTTTTTTTGAAATTTTCTGGGGGATCCCCTTCAAAAATTGTGAAAAGTGCTTGGAGGCACAAAATGGCCCCCAGCGATGGCTATATCTTGGCCAATTTCCATCCGATTCTTGAGCGGAACACCTTAAACGAATCGTGGATCCATTCTCCATCATTCTGCATCAAAATCTAAGAACGAAATATTTTTTGGATTTTTTGTGAAATTTTCTGGAGGATCCCCTTCAAAAATTGTGAAAAGTGCTTGGAGGCATAAAATGGCCCCCAGCGATGGCTAAATCTTGGCCAATTTCTATCCGATTCTTGAGCGGAACACCTTAAACGATTTGTGGATCCATTCTCCATCATTCTGCATCAAAATCTAAGAACGAAATATTTTTTGGATTTTTTGTGAAATTTTCTGGGGGATCCCCTTCAAAAATTGTGAAAAGTGCTTGGAGGCACAAAATGGCCCCCAGCGATGGCTATATCTTGGCCAATTTCCATCCGATTCTTGAGCGGAACACCTTAAACGAATTGTGGATCCATTCTCCATCATTCTGCATCAAAATCTAAGAACGAAATATTTTTTGGATTTTTTGTGAAATTTTCTGGGGGATCCCCCTTAAAAATTGTGAAAAGTGCTTGGAGGCACAAAATGGCCCCCAGCGATGGCTATATCTTGGCCAATTTCCATCCGATTCTTGAGCGGAACACCTTAAACGAATCGTGGATCCATTCTCCATCATTCTGCATCAAAATCTAAGAACGAAATATTTTTTGGATTTTTTTTGAAATTTTCTGGGGGATCCCCTTCAAAAATTGTGAAAAGTGCTTGGAGGCACAAAATGGCCCCCAGCGATGGCTATATCTTGGCCAATTTCCATCCGATTCTTGAGCGGAACACCTTAAACGAATCGTGGATCCATTCTCCATCATTCTGCATCAAAATCTAAGAACGAAATATTTTTTGGATTTTTTGTGAAATTTTCTGGAGGATCCCCTTCAAAAATTGTGAAAAGTGCTTGGAGGCATAAAATGGCCCCCAGCGATGGCTAAATCTTGGCCAATTTCTATCCGATTCTTGAGCGGAACACCTTAAACGATTTGTGGATCCATTCTCCATCATTCTGCATCAAAATCTAAGAACGAAATATTTTTTGGATTTTTTGTGAAATTTTCTGGGGGATCCCCTTCAAAAATTGTGAAAAGTGCTTGGAGGCACAAAATGGCCCCCAGCGATGGCTATATCTTGGCCAATTTCCATCCGATTCTTGAGCGGAACACCTTAAACGAATTGTGGATCCATTCTCCATCATTCTGCATCAAAATCTAAGAACGAAATATTTTTTGGATTTTTTGTGAAATTTTCTGGGGGATCCCCTTCAAAAATTGTGAAAAGTGCTTGGAGGCACAAAATGGCCCCCAGCGATGGCTATATCTTGGCCAATTTCCATCCGATTCTTGAGCGGAACACCTTAAACGAATCGTGGATCCATTCTCCATCATTCTGCATCAAAATCTAAGAACGAAATATTTTTTGGATTTTTTGTGAAATTTTCTGGGGGATCCCCTTCAAAAATTGTGAAAAGTGCTTGGAGGCACAAAATGGCCCCCAGCGATGGCTAAATCTTGGCCAATTTCTATCCGATTCTTGAGCGGAACACCTTAAACGATTTGTGGATCCATTCTCCATCATTCTGCATCAAAATCTAAGAACGAAATATTTTTTGGATTTTTTGTGAAATTTTCTGGGGGATCCCCTTAAAAAATTGTGAAAAGTGCTTGGAGGCACAAAATGGCCCCAGCGATGGCTATATCTTGGCCAATTTCCATCCGATTCTTGAGCGGAACACCTTAAACGAATCGTGGATCCATTCTCCATCATTCTGCATGAAAATCTAAGAACGAAATATTTTTTGGATTTTTTGTGAAATTTTCTGGGGGATTCCCTTCAAAAATTGTGAAAAGTGCTTGGAGGCACAAAATGTCCCCCAGCGATGGCTATATCTTGGCCAAGTTCCATCCGATTCTTGTGCGGAACACCTTAAACGATATATGGATCCTTTCTCCATAATTCTTCATCAAAATCTTCTGCATTTCCGCCCAAAGATTCTTTTCCTTTCTTCTTTATAATTATTTTTCAACTAAACCCAATCAAAATTTTGGTCTAGAGGCCACGAAGACCATGAAGTCTATGTTCTAGAACCTCAAAACTCCCCTATATTCTCATTGTTACAGTTTCAAATCAATTCGAGACTGCCAAAGGCCCCATCAGCCTGTCATAAGCCCACCAAATCCATCATCTCGATGCGATTTTTGTACCTCGCACCGGGTTGTGGCAGACAGAAGTGAAGCGTGATTTCATGATGTCAGAACAGAAAGAAACAGTAAAGTCAAAACCAGTTGGAAATCATTGCACTCAATGCAATTGCGGTATTTATAATGCAGCAGAACGCGTTCGATTTCGGATTTCCGTTGGTTTCCTACCCCTCTTTTTTTTTTTTGATTGAGCTTTTTGTAATTTTCTTTTTGTATTTTTTGTTTTTTATTTCTCATGGCTCCCCCATTTTCGACATGTTATTTTTAGCACTTTGACAGCCTGACAAAAGTTTGGGGCGAGGCCACACACACACAACCGCACATAGGTGTTCCATGGAGGGGGTGAGGATGGTAGGCGTGTCTCTCTCTGGCTCTCTGACAGGCAGGATATTAAGGCTGCCATGCATACGGCGCCATATGGATGGCGCAGCGCGATATCAAAATCAATGTATCAGCAAAAGCATCCACATCCACCAGCGAAAAGCCAAAGCAACTGCAGGACTGACAACAAAGGATGAAATTCCGTGGAATGCCATTTTAGTGATTGCAGAGAACTCGCTGATATAAAAATTAATTCGCTCGCTGCGATTGCAATTAAAAATTAATTTCTCAACAAGGCCACATTAAATGAGTAATTAATTTTAACGCAAATTCCATTCTGTGAACCGGAAATTAAAATATTTTTCCCATTCCATTTAACGCTGAATATTAAAAAGGACTCGGAATTATGTCTGAAGACAAGACTTTTCGACAAGAAGCCAGTAAGATAAGAGGCGCAGAAAAGCGCCGGGCTACCAGCACATTTGAATGACGTTAGCCATCCCAGCCGGCATTTAAGAAATCATGGTCTGGCATGGCCTGGCCTGGCCAGAGCATCCACGGCCGAGTGGCGACGGCCGTCCCAAGTCTGGCCATAATGGACATGTGCCTGTCATGTTGCCTTTGTCATTGTCGTCGCCATTTGAAGGCGGGTCCCGGGCCATAAATTTATGCATGCAGTGCATAAAATTCAAATTAAAGGAGCTGCATCAGGAGAAGCCGGCAAGGCAGGAGCGCCAGCGGGAGCAGGAGCTGAACGGCACATCCTGCCAGCGACAAGTACACGTTTTGACACTTTACAACAGGCCAAGTCCCATCCAAAAGGCGACGTCAAAGCCCGCAGCAGCAGCAGCAGGCGCCAGTTGCTAAATGGACAGGGGTGGTGTGGAGACGGAGGGGGCGTGGTCGTTTGGGGATTTGGGCGGACAGCTGCTCTATAATGTGGGCTTTCCGCCTCTGTCTCCTCCTTCTTTCGACTTCCATCCCTCTTGGACCAGTGCAGAGCAATCAGGAGCAGCTGCTGCAACTATACTGAAATCAAATGTTGCCAGGACCTAGAAAGGCTTAAAGTGCCACCGTTCCTCTGCTCCCCAGGCGCCCCTCTAGCACTCACAACTATGGCTTCCACTTTTCTGACATAAATTGCGACCTAATTGATTTCAGTTGGCTTTTTAAGCTACTTTTCTAACCAAACGGGAGAGCAGCAGGAGCAGGAGCAGGAGCCGGAGGAGCATCAAGAGAAACAGTTTAGAAACCAGTTGTGTTCCTTTTTAAACTTATTCCTTTTTTACGAGAAGAGGGGCCAAGAGTGTCCTTTTTTTTGGCAACTTTAATTATCTGCTATCTCTCGTCTCGGAGGAGACCCAAACAAAATTTATGGCTGTCACAATTTTTAATTATGTTGCCCATTGCTAGATTGAAACCACAAAGGTATCGTAAATTGCCAACTCGAGCCAGCCCGGCCAATGGAAATTTCCTCATTAAGGCCACAACAAAGCAGGCCAGGCCAACAAAGGGAGTCGGGTCTTTGTGATTCCACGCTTGATCTGCTTAACCACAGCCCCGATACCAGATGCTGCCACGCCCCATCTCCCTCTCTATACCACCTTGTAATAAGCATTTCAATTGGCCCACGATGAGCCATTCGAGCACTGGCAATATGAAGGCATATTTTATTGCCACTTTGATGATCCACAGCACCCGGAGGGTAACGCGGTGGTCAGGATAAAAATGGGAAGAAAAAAAGTATATATATGGGGTAGAATATTCAGTTTTAACCTATATTTTTCTAGCCCGTTGCAGTCCTTTGTAATCTAGAGTAAGTGTAAGAGTGTGCCAGGAAGGCAATGGCGGCATAGTGGTTAGCAGACTGCACGAGGAGAAATTAGATAGATATTAGATGGGGACTATCAAGGACTTTATGGATGGTGTAGGATCTATAGAGAGAACCTCGATTCTTTTGTATCTTCCTAGGAATACTTCTTATAAGGATTTTAGAGGATAGTTTCTATAGCTTCAATAGTAATGAGAGTATTGGGCCACTTAAAGTCTTTTTTATATCAATGTTTTGTAGAGTTTGGAGTCTCCTTCTTCTCTCTCCTATTTCCTCGCAGTGTACCACTTACTACATGGCTTTTTAGCAGCTCCAACTAATTGCCGCCGCCGTAGTCAGTCTGGCTAAGGAGTCCAAGAGCTCTGCAAACAAGCCTAAGACAATTAAGCAAACATGGAGCTGAGCTGCGTTTCGCCATAAACAGGGGCACGGAGAAAGTGAGAAGGCACGAGGGGGTAGAGACACAGACAGAGACAAAGAGTGAGAGCAAGAGAGGGATGGACAAACAAACATTTCCGTAAATTACACGCATTTGTCAAAACGAAACAATGCGCAAAGTGTTTATTTGTTTTAGTGAGTGCTTTTGAGCGCAAAAATGACTCAACACAAAAACAGGACAAACAGGACGAGCAGGACGAACAGGACGAACAGGACGAGAAATTGCAATGGCGATGAGATTTTAGAAAAGGGGGAAACGGAAAGCGGCGGTTGGTGGAGGATGGTAGAGAGCTGTTGCAACTTCTAATGGGTTCGTTTGTGCTGCTGCTGTGTCACTGTGCCACTGAGTATGCGATCAGTGCAGCGCGAAATGTGGAACAGCGATTATGCAACCGCATCCCACTGACAACGCATCATCGATCCAATTCAGCCGGGTACCCCATGGCGAATGCGTAATGCCAGCGAGCACTTTTCAATTTTCATTAATTGAGCAACCAAATTGCTTGTGTCAACTGCAATTTCAACTGCCACATGAGCATAGACAGGAGACTAAAAAGAACGTTGTGCTTACGACTTGAAGATACTCTTTAATGCGCTATAAGGATACTTTTTCAGTCCTTTTTAATCGCCTTTTAATATACCCCATCTTTCGTTTCAGATTGGGTATGAAAAGCTGCAGAAAGTGACACAGTTTGCATTTGACAATCAACAACTGCTGCACAACCAACAGCAAGACCAGCCGCTACAACAATAACTGAGGCAGCTGAAGCATCACCAGAACCGACAACAATAACAAATGTCACTCCGAGATTGGGAGAGCAAAGATTGAATGGTGAGTGCGGACGGATGACAGGAGCAAGTCAAACCTGTCCAGGTGGGTCGGCCTGTGGCCTGGGTTAACCGCAATTCGTGCCAGCCTGCCATATTTTCCGAGCACTTAATAAATATGTAAAGTCCTGCCGCTCCGCTCGTAGTCCTGTCTGACTCGCAGCGATCTGAAATTTATTGCCCACAATTAAAATTGCAAAATGTTGTTTGCTTTTTGTGGCATGCCATCACCAAATATATGTCCGTGCGACCTGATGAACTTAATCGGCCCACGGCTTGCCGGAATTTTAAGGTCCTGTATTGGAGTCCTTAACCAGTTCCCCAGCTCCTGGATTTCCGCCTTTATTTATTTTCATTTTCGGCAAAAGTGCTTGTGGTCTGCCCTTTCCCCCTCACTGATGCTCCTTTATGACCCTAAGCTGCTCTCCGTAAAAAAAAAACAGGAAAAAAGCACAAAAAATAACGAAGAGGCCAAAGCCTTTCATTAAGCCACAAAAAAAAAAATCCTCAAGGGTGCCCCAGAGTGTGTGTTGGTTAAGCTGCGTGAAATGCCTTCTGATTCTTCCTGTAATGACACTTGCATCTTCACATCTTTTCCACCTCCGAATGTAATTTGCATTTGCTGCCCCGCTCTTTACTTTTTATTTTTATTGCTGAAAACAAAACGGAAAACGTGGGATATATGGATGGGTCCTCCGACCTCCAACCTCCATTCTCCATCCTCCCCTCTCCATGTGTGTTCTGTGGATTTTCTCTGGGCCCCTGCTTCTGGCGGATGCTCCTCTTACTACGTGACTGCCATCAATTTTCAGTGGCGTTGCCGCATCATTTTGCATACAAACAGGTGAATGGTAGTTTGGGGGATATTCAAGGTGGGTACACCCACTCATACACACACACACCCCTTCGTCCTTGTCCCCTTAACTCGATTTTGAATTGGTTTAAAAGGCGTTATGTGCAAGGACTGCTGATCACACCTCGAAATGTTCTGTTTCCGACTGGATGTTGCAAGTGGGAATGCTGAGTTTCTCTTTTTTTTTTTTGTATGTACTTTTATTATTATTGCAAGTGTTAAGGCGGAAGATGTAGACGTGGGTGTGTATGCGTGGTGTGGCAGGGGGCGTGACGGTGGACACATTCTGTAGAATTTCTTGTTAGCCGAACTTCCGCAGTTGCCGCAAAGCAAATTGATTTTCAATAGCTGAGTGGTTTTTGATTCAATAAAATGACATACTCGGTTTACTCCCGAAGCCAAGTAGCATTCCCAGTTACGTGCTTGTCACGGACATGGTTACTGCAGCTCATCTCATTCTATGCCGTATCCTTGCTGCCAATGAATGTGTGACTGTGACTGGGTCTCTCCCTCTGCCTCTGCTCTGTCGGATTGTGGTTAAGAAAAGTTTTCAGCTCTCTGAGCACAGCTTAATTCACTTCGATGTAATTAAGATTGCTTTAATTCAATTTGCATGCTGAATGGAATGTGCAAAATGAATCACCGATCTGACCTTGCCAATCTACCGAATCTGTTCTTATTGGCTTGATAAATGGCCAGGACGTGTCAGCCTAAAAGCAATTTATCAATGGCCTCAATGGCCGGCAGTTTATTTTTGGGTCTATTTCGCGCTGGCTTATCAATCAATATGCAAAAGTGAGGACAGGACCTCGTTCGTTGCCCAGCCCATAAGAGTAGGCAACAAAAAAAGAGTAAAGAGAGTTGTAGTTAATAGAAGGCGTTACATGGTGGGAACGTGGGCGTTGGCGCTGGCCAAGTCAAGTCATTCAGTCAAGCGGGGCTTACAAAAGTTTACAGAGGCTGCTCAACTAGGCGCATGAATTTCTAATTAAAACGCTGCCAAGCCCGACCAGGCACTCTCCCCACAAAAGCCCACACTCGTAAATACTCATTTGAGGCACTCACTTCCACGCACACTTCCACACTCAGTCATATGTAGATTATACTAACACTTGAAGAAAAGATTGTTTAATTTCTAAAATGAATTAGTTATTACTAAGCTTGACAGTCTTTAAGGCTTTATTGTCTCTTCAATCACTTCTTTTATTCCAAAAATATACTTAATATCCTTCCATTTCTTGCCGTGTATGCATATGAGTATATTATATACATATCACGTATACGCAGTGTTGGCTCACATTGGCTGCTATCTACTTAATTACTTGGTGGGCCGGGCAGGCGAATTATATGCATAATTTAAAGTGCATGGCATCCCCAAAAGGCCCCGCAGAGTCCATTCCGCCCAGCCCCCGTCCTCCCCCTCTTCTGACTCCTTTCCCAGCTGATTAATCCTGCAGCAGCAGCAGGAGCAGCTTGAAGCACTCTCCACTCTACTTGTCTTCTGGGCAGCACAATTCACACGCAAACTTTTATTGCACTGACAAAGTGCCGCCCGCTGCGGCTTACTCTTTCTCTTCCCCCATCCCATGTCTCCCTGGCTTTCTCCATTTTCCCCGCACCCGTTCTTCTCAGTCTTCGGCGGGAAATGGAGCGGAAAATATTTGCGACAAGCGGGACACGTGAGTGCACACGCCACACCATGCCACGCCGCCCGCCATCCCGCTACCAACTTTTTCGCTTTCTGGCCAGCATATGTGCCAGGTTTTTATTTTTTACCTTTTTTTTTTGTTTGGTTCTGCGCCACCAGAAAGGAAATCAAAATATTTCCGCAACTCAAATTGAAAATTGACAATTTTTTTTATCTCCTTGCGGTTTTCGCATCCATTCTACTGCCTCTTGGCCAACATCCGTACTGGAAACCACAATTTGGCAAATGAAATGGTTTAAAGAACTCCCTTCAAAATGTTTAAGAAGTAGTCTTGAAACTAAATAGTTACAAGTTAAGAGAGCTTATCCCTTTTAATTTTTGTTTAAAAGTTTCTCTGATTGTTACTCAATTTTCGGATAGTTTTTATTGATTTTTGAACCAAATGCCAGTCACTTGTTTAACACAAAGATTTGACTTTTGGGGGCCAATTTATTATACTAATCTCCAGGACATGAATCCCATTCAACTTGCAAAAACCTCAATTTATTTCGATTTAGAGAAGTTGGACTGTAGTGGCCTCCAGGTGAGTTCTATGCCGCTGGGAATCAAAACATGTATATGTAGGGTTGTTGGAGTGTGTGCGTTGTCAGGAATACAGAAAATTCGTTTAGGGCTGCCGGGTGGCTGCTAATAAAAAATCAATTAACTTGGCCTTGGCTCGTGTTTCGTGTTCAGGTTTCTGTTTCTGTTTCCTGCCTGCCTGCACACGAGTCGCGTTACTCAATGACAGGCTTAAGCCAACTTCATGGATGAAAATCGATGGGACCGACTCACGTACTGGAACAGGCAGCTGAAAGGCTAGGTGGACTGTTGGTGGGTGGGCTGATTTGTTGGGTTGAGATTTGGGTTACCCGAGCAGCTAAGGCCAGGCGCGATAATTGATGTCAAATGCTCGTCACATTTGTCTCTAAGCGAGTGTGTGTGTGTATGGTGGTGGGGTGTGTGCGAATGCAGTCGTTAATCATATTGCCCCAGGTGGGCGTACAAAGCCATAGTCGCTCATGTGAATGTCAATCGACAGAGCAACTTAATAGGCACGAGTCCACATCAAGATTAACAGAGAGAGAGCAGAGGAGGTCCTTGTTACCATGGAATGGGATCATTAATCTACGTCTTCATTTATTTTATTAGCTAATTTAATTACTCGAAATGTCAGTCAAGCTCTCTCTTAAAAACAGCCAATTTAATTAAAACAAGAAACCGATGATGAAATGGAAAGCTAGCAGGATTAATTGTATTAGAATAGGAGTTTAGCATTTAAAGCCATTTGAGCCTTATTATAATCTAGTTTTGGCAAATAGGTTCGAGCGTTCCACTGTACCCCGGCACGTGCATAATTAGTGGGCTGGCAGGGAGCAAAAATTGATGGCAGCCAGCTCGGCGCCGTGATTGAGTGGCACAGATTAACAAATTCGTAGCCTCGAGGCCGTGGCGGAGCAAACAACAAACAGCGCTCAACGAGCGTACAAGTGTGATGTGGCAGTATGGCAATCACAGTTGTTGCGGCATGTTTGTGCGCCAAAACACAAAATACACTCGAGGCGAACAATTTAATTCGTTTGGTAAACAGGACACGGCCGGCACAGGCGTACGGATGCAGGAGGGTGCAGCGTATCCTTGCTGGCTGTCTGTATAAATAGAGGCAAGTGTTGGACAGGACTGCGTACTATAGTAAGTAGCTGAGACCACTTCCTGTCATGGCGTAAGCCAAAGCCTTAGCAGGACTTCTTCCAGTTACCCCCACACTTACTTTCACACCATCACTCTCATCCTCATCCTTGCCCACACTCACACTTGCACACACTTATTCTAGAGGTGTCGCACCTTGGTTATAACAGCGTCCTCCTGATTCTGTCTGTCTTGCTGTCTGTGTGTGTTTGTTTGTGTCCTTAAATGTTTGCACAGAAAAAAAAGCCTTAAGGACTTGCAAGCGTATTAATAATTTTCGAAATCTAAATAAACTTTTTGAGGATTTTCAATTAAATTCATGACTTTAACATCCTCAACTTTAACATGTTCTACATAAACTTTGGAATTATATTTCTTTACGTGTGTCTGGCTGGGGTGTCGGCTCGCCCACCATGAAAGTTTTAATGCCTCTGCCCCCGTGCTTGGCCTCTACTTTGCCTCTGCCTGTGCCCGGCGGGGTCGCGGCCATAAAAGTATTCATTTGTCATTGTCAAAGGCTGTGCAAGCTGCAGCCCAGACACCTCTTGGTTACCTGCCAAATCGCTTTAACCAAAGTATCTTAAAGCGTTCAGCGTTCACTCGAGCGGAAGCTGATGATGGTAGGTGGGTGGGACGGGTGCTGACGACGTTGTCGGCACCGGACTCATTAATATGCAACACTATCAGCGGACTCTTACTCTGATTCTCCCGGTTTGCCTCCCGTGGCACTTGCAACATGGTTTTCAATTATTTAAATTTTCATTAAAATTCCAGCAAAAAATTTAAGACGACGGGAGGCTGGAGAGCGGGAGCTCCAGCTCCAGTTCCAGCTAGACTCAAGCAAAAGAGCCTGTCTGCCAAACCTGCTCAACCCGAATTCAGTTCGTTGCCTTGGCGTGCTGCCCTTCTGCCAATTTCGTGGCCTACTCGGAAATTTCGAAAAGTGTTAAAATCAGCACAAAGAGCAGCCGAACCAACTAGCTCGACCAGCAGGCCAAAATGAAGGAAAAAAGTACGATACAGCAGCCAGTGGGGGCTGGAGAAATGTTTTGCCGAGCAAAAACTGCTGAAAATGCAAAGCTTGGCGGAATTTATTAAAAGGCCAAGCCAAAGAAAGTGCAAAATTGCTTTTGATAAAAAAAAAAAATGAGGAAAACGCTGGCAAAACCGACGACAGCTGCCAGCGGTGAAGCGGGAAATGCAGACAGGACGAGGAGGTGCTGCTGAGTTGCCAATATTGCAAATTGCATAAATGAAGTATTTTCTGCTTGGGGCTTTACCTCGCCTTCTCCTCTTGGCCAGGTCTTGGCCAGACCGTACTATTTGAATTTGTGAAGCGTCTACCTGATCTCCCCGGTCACCCAATTTGGGAGGCCGCAGGCGGAGCAAAAACTTTACCTATTTCCTCACAAAACAGGCACACACGCTGCGTATACGTAATAACTTTTGTCTGGGGCTTTGGCTCGGAGAGTGCTGGCCTGGAAGGCATAATCCCAGTGCCAAGTGCCAATAAGTCAGTTATAAATTTGATGTAAAATTAAGCAAGCGGCCAGAGCACCACCGGCACACTAGCTCCGGTCCCGACAAATTGCACGAAAGGACTCGCTGGCATCCTTCATACATTGTGCTTGGCTTTTGCCATCATCTGGAGGAGAGTGTGAAGGAAAAAGGGTAGAGCACTCGCAGAAAATATTTCCAATTTGTTTGCCATTTCGAAACCAAAAAGTTTCAAGGTATTTGACTTGGGAATTCTCAGGTACTTGGCAATCATTTAATTTCATTAACCAACGGATCTACTCTTCAGTTCCAAAACTTGTTCATGTTTTAGAAATTGTTTTTAGTGTGTGGCTGCAGCTGCAGCTTGTTAGCGTAACGATGCCAAAGGAGAGCACCCACAGGATACGGATACACACACACACAGGCTAGCAACCCATATACACATAGAGGACAAACGCTTGCAAGGATCGGAGATATGGCTGCCACACCCGCATGTATGAGCACGGGTATCTCCGCCTGTGGGCCCGGCAAATAAGTCCTTGTCGGACTCATATTTTGGGGCATCGTTACGAGTCTGCCACAAGCAGCACACAAATATTTGCGGCCCGTCCAACGTGCACCAGCAAACTGCAGGCCAACGGGTCTGGCTTTCTGTATGAGCTTCAAATGTAAGTATGCGGATGTGGCAGTGGAAGGAAGGCAGCAGTTTAATAATAGTACAATTTATTGATTAAAGTTCAGTCAGTTAAGGTGGGAGAGGGATCAGAGTGGGTGGCACGAGTGGGAGAGCGGCAGGACATAATATTATTATATGTTAACGCCACCCCGTTTGTCCGCTTCGTCCTTCTTGCTGACAAATTGTTTTTGGTCGACGTCTGACATATTTATGATGTTGTCCAGGGTCAAATAGTTCTATTTACACTTTCTGCTAGTCATTTCTTTTTATCGATTCGGCTCCTGCTTGCCGCACGCCGCCTGCCAGTGGCAAGTTTGTTTTTTCCAAAGTTTGGGGAGGGGGGAATACATATTACAAATTTATGGTCACGCCAAGAAACAAGTAGAAACTATCTGGGCTTAGTCCGATTTCCAAATACCGCCAGAATGGAAACTTTCTTCTTCTGGAGGACTCTCTAATCGATTGCTTGGCTCAGAAAGCAATTTGATTTTCGTTGATTGATTAAATTTCGACAACTAAGTCGGCAAGGACCTTTTTCCCAGCTCCTTCTTGCTTAATGCTATTTGCAGCATTAGCACTCCTTTGAAATGGATGCGGCAATTAAAGCCGTCATCAGATATCCTCGCAACTCCTCCATCTCCGCGTCCTTCCCACAGCAATTGGTAATCAAATAGTTCGGTCATGGATACTCGCCATTAAACCCCCTCCCTTGGCATTTTCGTTTTTTTTTTTGTGTAGCTACTAGCTACTGGTCTTTGTCTCTGCTGTTATGTAATTGCACATTTCTGCTCCGGCGAATGGCTAAGGAAACTATATCATTGACTGCCGAGCACCGCCAGCAGTGCCATTAAAACGTAAGCTGATATAACGCGCAACATTCTAGCAAATGGAATGTGTTCATCTTCCTCACTGCCACTATCCTGCCACAGTATCCTCGTAGCTTCGCCGTACCCCCTGTGCACTATTCCCTATTCTCCTGTTTATGGCCCCGGGCTTTCGGGTTTGTGGAGGATTGTGGGCTTGTGGGTGTTGGGTATTGGATGGTAGTCCCAAAGGCGAAAGGCGAAAGGCGAACGGCGAATGACGAAAGTGAAAGTGGGAACGAGAGTGTCAAATTTCCGCTTTCCAGCTGCATCGAGGATCCACTATCGGGGAGGAATGAGATGGGAAGCTGGAACTGGAGGGCAGCAAACACTCTCAACTAAGCAAACAGTTGTCAATTTCTGGCAGGGCAAATATTTTTTCCCATTTCGCCTTTTCGCACTCGGAGAGGCTCACTTGGCCCCCACTTCTGTTGACTTCTATTCCATTCTTCTGTCAAATGCTAATGGTTGTAGTTGCACTTCTTCGCCAGCAGCTGCTGCGGTGGATGCACTTGGCGAATTATAAATCAAATTTATTCTGCAAAGGATTTGTACTTAAAATAAAAAAAGAAACAGTTTAAAAGATTAATTTTAAAAGCCTTCTTTAAATACTTTAATATTTTATTCGCTTGTAATTAGTTATTCGATTTTTTTCTAGTGTACTCTTGGCTCTCGAGGAGCATAAAGATATTGGATTTGGCCACAGATATTGGCAAAGTGAGCAGCGAGGCGAGAAGGTGACAAGGACCTTATTTTTTTCCTGCTAGTGGTTATGGTTTCCTGTGTTCTTGGAAATTACGGTTCCACGCGAAATGGCAAATTAAAATTGAATTGAAACTGAAACTGAAAACGTTTTCATAATCAAATCAAGGACTTGCATGCGCTCGAGCGTTATGAGATGATTTGTGGAAGCAAACGAGGTAGCAGGCGGACAGGACCTCTTTTTGGGAGGCGCATTCAGCTGAACGGGTTTTGCATTGACAACACATGTTCAAATGTTCAAGAACAATGACACTCAGAGCCACTCAACTGGATGTTTGTAAACGTTGCTCAGGCACAAGGACCTCTCTTCTTGGCAATAAGCAAAGACGACGACGTGGAAGGCCCACTACCCAGCAGTTGCAACAAAAAACTAACAACAACAACAAGAGCACATGCAGGAGCAACATGAAAAGGCGGCAGCTAGAGAGATAAACACATATAAAACACAGGCTCATCCAAAGGACACAGAGAGAGCAGGAGAGACAGTGGGAGGACGAAACAAAAGCTGTAAAATTCAGTGCAACGCACTCGACACATCCCCTGTCACGTGTGTGTGTGTGTGTGTGTGGGTGAGTCATTTAGTGCAACATAGCCCACTCGGAAGCGACGAGGTTGAGGTTGCTCAGGACCAGAAGGACGACAAGACGGCAAAGGAGGCACAAGCAGGATGGCAGCCTGTCAAGCTGGTTTCACTATTTTTTTTTTGTTTTCTGTGTTTTTTTTTCGAGAGATTGTGCGATATCCGGCATGTGAAGGATGTTTGCACTGATGCTTCAGCCACTAGGTCCACCTCCTACTCCCGCCGCTGCTCCTGCGACGTTAGCATGTTAAGTTGCGATTATAGGCTGTTAGTGTAGCTGGCTGGCTGCCTGGCTGGCTGGCAATGACGAGGCTCCAGACCTCGTCCGCCCAACTAAACTCAGCTCAGCTCAGCCCAGCCGATGATTGAGCAACAGCAGGCGGCAAGTCCTAGTCCTGGCACTCGTAAAATTAAAAAACGACACTGTGCCAAAAACTTGTTATGCTTTTAAAAGAATTAGATTTTTTTATCAATACAACTATAAAAACTTGAGAAGATCTCCTCTTTTTTCTATCCAAAAAGCACCATCCTTTATCCAAACTTTTCTTCAAGTGCATCCAGCGAACAGATTTGCATTCTCAATTGGACCACTGAAGAAGGGTCGTCAGGTCATGTTTGCTTTTTTGCCAGAGCAACTGCATCTGCTGCTGATTTCGGAGCACCAGTTGGTGGAATATAGAATGTGGATCAAGTGCACGACTGACACAGGTCCTGATCAGAACTCATTTGGCCAGAGCCATTCACTTGTCGGGCCAAAACAAACCAAATCAAGCCTCTTCTCAATTAGTGAGTAGAACGATTCGATTGGCTTTGGAGCCTCGGGCCGCTCCCGACACTTCAGTCCCTTCAGCCACTTGGTCTTCCGTTTCCACGGCAATCCACAGCGAACTAATTAGGGGCTCTAAAAGTCACTCCCCTCCAAAAACATACACTCATTCGAATCGATTATAGGCCGCCCACTCATTAGCCATTCATTTATTAATCGCGTTTGCCACTTGAGCTGGATTGCCGATTGAAATTCCAATTTATTCGCTCCACCTCGCCGCCTTTTTGCCCGTTTTCCGCCCAGCCAGCCCATCAGCCAGCCAGTTCATTGTTAATTTCTCAATTTAATTTAGTCAGTTGTGTCGCTCTCCGGCCATTGCAGATGTCAGCATAATCGCATTGAGTTGTCATTAGTGTGTGACATTAATTAAGTTAATCGCCATCAGCGGCATCGGCATCGACGACAACAAGAACCAGAACCAGGCGAGCCAGACGAACGACATCACCGTTTTTGGAGGGGATTGCGTGCGTGAAATAAGTAGAAAATCGAAAATCCAATTAGAGCCAGTCCATCGGCCAGTCATTTAGTCATTCGGTCCTTCAATCAGTTAGCCACTCACCCAGTTGGTCGGCTGTCGGGTCAGTAGTTGAGGCCAAAGTCCGACATCAAGTACCAGTGCACCTCATAATCTCATCATTAATTCAGATTTCAAACATCATCGATTGATGGCACTGTCCCATAGATTTTTTCCCAATTAATTTCGATTTCATTTGAATGGGTTTCTAGGTTTGAGAGATTATTGGAGCCTAGGATCGCATTAATCTGACAAGTAACTAGTATAATAACAATAAATATTATCAAATAAGCCAACAATTTGATTTCAAAGCCCCGGGCAGATGTGATTTATGTACTTGCCAGGCGCCTGCCTGCCTCTTTGGCCTTCAAACTTGAAGTATTTGCCATAATTTCACGGGCAATTTGCCTTCAGCCACCCACACAAAGTCAATTGCGCGTTCGAGTCGAGTTTAGTGAGTGTGTGAGTGTGTAATGTAATTGGATTTTAGTTTATGAGTTTAGAAGGAGCTGTGCGTGGGGGTGGCGTTGGTGGTCTAGGAGACCCCCCATCTAATACTGACTGCCACCACCTGTCAGGTAATTTTAACCTCCACGCACGAATTCCAATGGAAATAAAGTCCTGGGTGGCATGTTTGCGGTTTCGTTATGTCATGCGAGTGCATTAATACTGAATCCTTTACATTTGCATCCCGACAGCCGACTGCTGGCTTTTCAAGAAGCCTTTAACAATAAGCTTATACATGAAAACAAATTTTGGCCAAAAACATTATGAAAGTATTTAAACATGTTGGCTTTTAAGCAAAGCCTTTTATACTAATATATCTTGCCTTGCCAGAGTTATAGTCCTGTTTTTATCATTGGCCCTTGAAAGGAAAACATTCAACGTTCGATTTTTCTGTGTGTGCTTCGAAAAGTTGCAGATGGAAGCCAACAAGAAGAATCAAGGTTTACTTCGTCATGGCATTCATTATTCAATCCCAAGCTGGCATAAACGAAACCAATGTTGGCTGAATATGGCCAGTGATACCATGCCATGGCTTGGCTTCGCTTCCAAAAGGATTTCAAATGCAAAGGTTGGAGGGGAAACTTTTTAAAGTCAAGACTTTTGGAAGGCGAACTTAAAGTGAAGCTTGGCCAAGTAAAAAACAAAATAAATAGCAAGGGGACAGCAGGCCAAGGAGCGTCAGGGCCATGAATATTTCAAGCTATCCAAAGCACACATACACATGGATAAGCACTCCTCACCCACCCACTCCCACACATCAGCTTGCGCTGAAAAGTATGCTATGCTGCTGGAAGAGTCTCTGACTGCTTTTCTCCATATTTTTTTGTTGTTTCTGTTGGCTGTCGTCGTTGCTTAAGCGCAAACAAATCATACGGCACTTTTGCCGCAACAGACAATTGAAACTGAGGGGGTATACTATGTATGTGTATGTCCACCCACAAACACACATGTATAGATGTACGAAGGGTATATGTATGTGTGTTTGGCTGAGCTGGAATGATGCCACAAAGTGCACTCGAGCATCAAGAAATGAAAATACTATTTAAGCCATTTTATCAACATAATCGTAAATCATTTTGCACTTTTCGCATAAAAGTCGTCGCCGCCGTTGTCGTCGCTTTCAGCAATAAAAGGACCAATTGTCTAGTGCATATAATTTGTTATTGGATTCCTTCAGCAGCTGCTACCAAAGTCTTGGCTTGGGTGTTGATTTTGCTGGATTTTGTTGCCATTGTTCGCCAGCGTTTGGCTATGGATGTGGCCGAGGATGTGCTTGTATTTTTAGCTTAGCACTCCTCTGCTCCGTGTCTCCCAGTGCCACGCTTTGTTTTGCTCCTTTTGTCATACATTTCACGCTTGGGAGGACAGCCTGGAAGACCACATCATTATACATATACGGAAGGACACTGGCACACTCTCCCACACACATACGCACATGATATTTTAACCCGAGCACGAACACGCTTCCACATGGCACAGTGGCTGGTCTCTCGTCCACTTGAGATTAAAAAGGATTATTTGGAATTATTTGATTAGCTGCAATTTATCATGATTTCTCCTGTAAAAGAATTCCTTTCAAAATTATCAATAAATTTTCAATAATTTCTCTCTTTTTCCCTAACTCCTTTATGTTTTATTGAAAGGAAAAATTCCTTGGCAAGTGGTTGCCCGCAAACTATACCACACTTTAAGCCTAGTTTTATTATTAAAAGTTTCTCCTACAAGGATATAGGATAAACTATACCCAATCACCTTTTGGCAGGAGCAACCACAGTGCCTCGGCCCATGTCCCAGCCTCCAACACTCTCGTTTATGGCCTGCCAATGTGGAAATGGAAGTTGTTCGTGCCTGGACCCAAAACGCCCACGCCTTGGATCCTTTCGACTCCACTCCATTCGACAATATGTGTTGAGCTAGGGGATTATCTTTGGCAGCACAACGTCTGGAACAACATTGAAATATTTGTCGGCTACTCGCAAATGAACGCAGGCGGCAAAGCTGCTTAAAATCCCATGCTCGTGTACATTGTATTTATGGCATAGTTCTCCTTTTTGGCCAACACGTGGCCTCGGCCAAAAATCATCCAATTAAAATTCCATGCCAATGCATTTGCCGCACGAATCGTTTATAAATTGAGCTTGCCCCAAATGAAAGGGGGTGCGGCCAGGGTGCTGGGTAGTGAGAGAGCATGAACAATGTTTTCTTTGAAAATATTTTTGCTAACACCAGTCAGCTGCAGCTCAACAGCTCCACAGCCACCCAGCCCCCAACTTCGAAAGCCCCTCCGCATTTCCGCTTAACAATTGTGTACTGTTTGCCTTTACAGGCAAATGAGTATTACAATGAGCTGGAAATTGAATCGATAAGCATGCCATGTCACGTAAACTCTTTTGTACGTCCGGATAGTCACTGTCTGATCTGTTTGCATTCGAATCCAATTAAGAGTGCTCAGCAGAGGATCGAGTAAGCGGGCAGCTCCCTGAGCAATTGCAAAATCCCCTTAGCGGTGGCCTAATTTTACACAGAACTATATATAAAGTCAAATTACGATTGCTGTCGGTGGCAGATTTTGTAGAGAAAAGCAGCAGCAGAAAAAAAGGATACGAAAACTAAAGGATACAGCTGGAGAGAGGAAGCGCTACTATTTCCTTTTGGCATAATAAGCGATTTTCCGCTCGTTTTCTATTAAAGCCACATAAGATGGTAGACCCCAAGGCGATTTTTGCGGCTTAAATGCGACACGCCCACACAAGAACATTTCCGAACGCCCCATTGAAAGTGCTATACTAGTTATACTATATACCCAAGAGTATGTGTATGGCCGGAGTGTGTGGATGTGGGTGGGTTGGTTGGTTGGTTGGTAGGTAAAACCTGCAACCAAATGTATAAAAGAAAATGCCACGTTCTACGCTTTGTGGCTCAATGTGCTGCAAAAACTTTCGGCCTTGTACCAGTTGCACTTACTCGTACTCGCACTTATCCAAACCTCCAAACACCTTCCCATCCACCCGCTATTTATTGTATTTCCCAGCATATTTTCATGTGCGATGGAGGAGCTGGAAATGGATTTTCAAATGAGACTAACACCGTGCCGCACAAACTTGGCAACTGTAAAGTTTTCGGTCCCAAAACGAGGCTTTAATTGAAGCCGTAAAACGTGCGAGTGGCAAGTTTTCGAAGTGGAGCGGAGTGGAGCGAAGTGGTGCCTCTGAATGGGAATCCAACCGAATCGAATTGAGATTCGCAATCAACTTGTCACGACGTCAGCAACTGGCAGGCAAAAGCAGAGATTAAATGACATGCATTCTTGCAAATGCACCACAGCTAGCCACCCACCCACTTGCCACACCAGCCCGTTGCACCCAGTTGTTGCAACCTCCGCGGGTCCCATTGATTTATCGCAAATTGATGGTGTCAGTGAATTGGCTTTCGCGTTCTTCATTTCGGGCCATGATCAATGCAAATCTGCTTGTCTATGCACATCACGTGGCAGCGTTTACCATTTACCTAAAGGACTCCCAAGGACACTGAGAAAATTGAGAGTTTTGTATTGGGAAATAAATGGAAGCAACTACCACTATAACATTGCAAAGCCCTCGGGAGATATTGAAATTTCTTTCTTTTAAATCACATCCTGTTTTCTCTGTGCAACTAAACCTGGGCAGTGCCACTGCCACCGTGCCACCGTAATAAAGTGCAAGTTTTATATACGACTTTCGTTGGGGAGCGGAGTGAGTCAAGTCGTGTAATGGGCCACAACCCATCCATCCAGCCATTCCGCTGCTATTTCATTGATTTCTCGGCGCACAAATTTGTGGCAGTTCCTTGGCATATTTCAAATGCTGCAAATGAGTGTGGCAGGCAGCGTTTGGGGAAGTTTCTCCACCAATGGGACACATTTTGCAGCTGCAACCGCCAGCTCTCCCGACTCCTAATAATATATGCAAAGCACTAACGACAGCAGTAATAAAAATGCATGAGTCTGTGGCCGAAAAGGCAAAAAAAAATTGCAACTGCGGTAAAATATGTGAGCATGAGTGGGTGTGCGTGGCAGTGGCAAGCACACATGAAGTCGGTTGTGCGAATGGGCACATGAATATGTAAATTTTTTCTGGCATACCATTTTGGCCTGACGCTCTCACATGGGCATTACAAAATGCTCAGGCGCTCGAGTTAATTGCCAAACACATGGCGTATGCGTGATTTCCTCGAATTTGCCTCAAAGTATGCAATGGATATTGACCACAGAAATGAACTGGCCCTCCTGCTACTGCTACTGCTGGAAAAAAACCCCAACAAATGCAAAAGGCAAAAGAAAAAGTTCAAATGCACAAAGTTCGCAGTTCAGACCACAAAAATGGCAGACGAACAGGAGGAGGCAGAGGCTGTTGGGGGCGGGGCGAAAGTTTCCAAATTCAAACAGAAAAACAGGCAAAACTAAAACTCACATGGAGACTCCCAAAAGAGGGAAAACACAGTGATAATTAAACTTTCGACAACGGGCCAGAGAAGCCATAGGAACCGGAGAAGACCAGACACTCGGGCTGTATCGTTTCTGGTGTTTTTCGGGATGCCTTTGCCATTATTCAACTATTTTACTGACACTCGTGTAACACTTGTCGTGGGCGGCCAGCCATAGACAACGACATCTACATGTCGTTGCCAAAAAAACAAAACAAAAAAATAAATATATATAAGGGCAGGACGTGGGATGAGAATGAGAAGAGTAAACTTGTAACAACATCCTTATGCGATAACAAGCACGCTGGCAACAATGCCAGGCGAAACTTATTTGCATAAATAAAAATTGAAAAAGCGGAAAATAAAAAGAGAAAACTGAAAAGCGAATAGCGAACTCTGAGGCCAAAGGACTCTGGCAGCCTAGGGAACTAAGTGTAAGCCAAAATAAAAGACAAGTGCCAAGCAAATAGTGCAAAACTTTTCCTTTTGAAGGCAAAATGCAATTCGCTGAGGCACACACACTTCTGCAGCTGAACAAGATGCTAGGGAGATGCAAGGCCAATAAAAGGACATTAGAGAATACGAGAAGGATATAGATTATGCGCCTCGTAAACGTATTATTATTTTCTTTTTCCTTGCCGGGCCAAAGTTTTTCTTATTGAATATGCAGCGACCAAATGAAATTATGAAATTTATTTAGACATACACTTTTTCCCTCCAAGGATCCTTGGATAACTTTTCCTCCGTTTTTTCTCCGGAGTTCTCTGTTGTATGGAGAATATTATGATTCAGATAAATAGACCGAAACCGCAGTGGCCGCAGCGGACCGCTCATTAAATATACAGCAGAGTGAAATGTCAACGTGGAAATTAATTAACTCGACGGCTCGTTTTGATTCGGTTTTGGGCTCGGTACTCGGAGGTCGGCGGTCGACGAGGCTGCCTGGCCATTTCGCGCTCATATTTCAATCAAAACTGCGACAGCTGCAAGCCAGCGGCATAAGCTTGAACATCATTTTGGCAACGGTCCATCAACGTTTGGCCCAAGCGCTCCCCTCGGTTCTGGCCCGGCCTGGTCACAGCCAGATTTCCGCAGCCGCAACGTCTCATCAATATTTACAAGCGGCGAGCCTCGAATTTGTCACCATGGATGAGCGGCGGGCCTGGAAAGTTAATTGCCAAATGACACAATTAATGCCGAGGCGGGGCCCGAGACAAAAAGGCCACAAGAACATGGCCGCAGCCACAGCGCTCCTTCCGCAGTCCCTCTACAAAATCCAAAAAAAAAAAAAAGAAACAGACGCCCACGCGGGCACAATTGACAGTTCGGGGCTAACGGAGGCGGCTTAACCTCAAGATTAATGTACGGCAATTAAACGTTTAAGTGTTGATTAATGTGACTTTCCGTTTGGAGCCGAGATCCCTGGCACCCGGCCAGCTGCTCAGGCTGATTGTCAATCTCGGGGTGAAGAAAGCTCAAGCTGTTTTTGGCCCACTTTTTTGGCATGATTACTGTTTTTTCGTCTTGATCTTTTCGACCTTCTTGGAAGCTTAATTTTCAATTAAAAAATTGTAAGAGATAGTCTTCTAAGAAGGGGAATTTATTCACAACCTAGAGATAAGTAATCACCTAATGGATAATTACAAAAAAAGTTCAAGAAATCTTTAGTAAGCAAAGTCATTTCTAGACGAGCTGCCTTCTGTTTTTATCTTTTATTTCTATAGCCAATATACTTGTTAAAAATATAAATAAATGATTGAAATTGAAGACAGAACCTCTAGCATAATTTCTCTCTGTGATCTCGTAGAGAAGTTCGGTTGGCAAATTCGGGTTGCCATAAATTCCTTGAGTAGGCACTGCAACAACTCAAACTCAAACGGCAGAGACATTCGCATTTATCATCTTTACGGGTTAACTGCCAAAAATGCTTTGAGGCGGTGGCTGGAGAGTGGGCTGAGTGGGCGTGGTTGGTTAGCCAGGCAAAAGGGAAAAGAAAGATAGGGGGGGCTAAGAGCAAACAGAGTGGAATTGCTCCATGCCTCACCAAATCCACAAAGTCAAACAATGTTGTATGCCTTACTAGTTTTATCATTGCCATTCCCGTTCTCCACTCCCGAGGACCTTCTCCCCTAACTACGTTTTTTCCTCATTTTCTTTTATCCTAGGAGTTTTCCTGGGAAATGCTACTGCTGCTACTGCTACTGCGGTTGATGCTGATGCGGCTGCGTTTATCTTGTTGAGTAAGGTGAGCAGGACATGAAGCATAAACTATGAATGTCAGATAAACAGCCGTCACTTTGGCCAAAAAAAATACAAAAAAGAAAACCAAAAAGGATCTGAAGGGTTCGCATTAGTGGGTGAGCGCATTTTAAAACCATTAGGTTTGTCCTGCTTTGGCCGAAATCCCCCGTCCAGGCCAGGACCACGGTCCTCCATAAAAAACGGACTTTATTGGCCCCGAAAAGCATAGCATACTTTGACGCAATCGTAAATAACCATGCAACCGACTGGGGAGAAATAAAAAATGTTATTTGATTTGCGAGGGAAGCGGGAAATATCAAACAATTTTCAAATCGTAATAAAACTGTCATATTCTTAGAACCTGAAATGGTATTTACGGTCTTTTATTGTTGAATTCCAAAAAGTATCAAAACTTGAGCCAACACACGCCAACAAATAGTCCTTTATTATGACTACATGGTATTAGGAATATTTAATTTACAAGTTTTACTTGCTTCCTTGCTTCCCTCGGAGAAACTCTGATTGCCGTTGGTCCTTTGGACGGATACAGCATCCATACATTCAGTGCTGGAACAGATTTATCTCTCCGGCAATAAAATATTCAAGACACAAGCATATCAAGTTACGATTTTGCTTGTCCTTGCACTTTTTCTACCAATTTCACAAATTCCCATCAACTTTGTTCCTGCTGACAGCCCAGAGAGTGAGAGACGAGAGAGAAGAATTCCCTTTTCAAGGATTCCCATGCAAGGATACAATAGGAAGTTCTCGTGGCTGGCAAAACAAAACGACTGGCAGAGATTACTGAAGCATTTTGGCTGATTTTCAAATTAAATTTTAATGAATACAAATACACACATACTGGCAAGGCAGAAGGCTGCCAGAAATCGGAACTGAAAAGTGTTTTTACGTCAACGAATTTTGAAATCTCCAGAGCGCCGAACAGAATCTGCTGCCAGTCTAGTGCCTGTCCAACTGTCTGTCTGTTGCAGCCAAAACGGCCCTAAAGATACATCCACTTTTCATGCAACTTGTATCTGTGTGTAGGTGTAGCCTCGCAGATTCCACTTAAACATTTATCAGCCCAAAAAAAAAGGAAAACTCTCCTAGTGCGAAATGCAAAACTGCAAAACATTTTTGCAGCGTGTTCATTCACTAAATTAGTTGAAGCATACATCCTTTGGATACGCTGTAGTGCTGATAATGATGATGATGAGTGGCTGGCCGATTAATTGATAGCGAGTTTCGCAAATGAATTTCCATTGTTCGCATTTGGCCACAATGGCTGGATGCTGGCTAGGGCGGGGCAGGAACTGGCACTGGAACAGGAACATAACCAGGATCGGGATCGGAGTGGAACAGGTACAGCGGGCAATTAAAAAGGAGGCTGAAGGAAGTATTTCGCTTGTGATTCTGATTCAGCGCCACCATTGTGTGGCAGCGCTGATGTCTTTAATTAAATTTGCCTTTAGCCGCAAATCCTTTTATGCCGGCGCCATTTTGCTTTGGCTTCCTTTGGCATTTGACTTTCCCTTTTTTTTCCTTCCCATTTTCTTCACTCTGTGTGGGTGAGTGTGAATGTGTGTGTGTGTGGATTCCAAGGATGCAACCGCATTTGCCCCCGAGGACGGGCATCCCACAACTCCAGAGAACAAGAGAACCGAGAGCGGCATCTTGTGATTTATTATTAAACATGAATATGAATTCCAGGATGGGCTAGGCGAGAAAAAGAAACCGCTGCCAGCTTGGCAGGACCAACCAGACCAACAGGACCTGTTGGCATTTTTATGCCAGTGTTTTTATGATTAATTAAAATTTATGCCCTTGCGAATTATGCTTTCATAATTTCATCCAACCCAACAAGCATGCACGCCTATAAATATTCCTATTCAGCGCCAAGGCATCAAGTCCTGCGATTCAGATTAAGAGGATTGCCATAAAGAGGAACCCAATTTGGACAGGACTAATTGGGGGCAGGCCTGGGGGGCAGCGAGTGACGCGGAAAATGGAATGGAAAACTATGCCGAATGGCAAGGTCGCATAAAAAAAGAAAGCCACAAGGAAGTGAAAAAAAACAAACACGGAAAGTGAAGCGCATTTCATATTTATTAAAGCAATAAAATAAAGTAGCAACCGGCACGAGCTGTTGGCCAGATAACGTGTCAGGGCCCAAAAGAAATATCACAGTGACACCCACACACCCACACCCATTCCCAGACCCCCAACCAACCACCCACGCATACGCTCGATCCACACGCACACGCATATCCTGGCACACTCACACACATAAATTCCTAGAGAGAGCCTGGGCTATTGTGTTGCTTTGGTTGCGGTTAACGTGAAAATTTGTTTGGTTTTCCCAGTCCCTGTCCCGAAGGACGATTGGCCTACACGCTGTGGCCTATTCCCGAATCCCTCGGCAAGGATTCCGAACGAATAAGTAAGAAGGGACGGGGCCATAAATTTAAAATTAACCCTTTAGGAGCACAGCTTCTGACCTTCACCCCCTGGCATAAATCCGGGGCGAAGATCTCCTTGAAGCCCATTTCCAGCTGGCGAAATTAATCGCATTTGCAGGTGGTCTGTAGCCCAGGGCCCTTTGTGAATTTTAAATCGGTTCAAATAATTTCATTTCATTTCTGTCTGATTAATTAATTGAATGAGCTTCGATTCTCCATTGAAATGAAATAATTTCAGCATATTGGATTGCAACTGATCCGGCAAGCAACTTGTCAATGTTGCACAGCATGGACCAGAAGGAGAAGCAACGCAAAAGCAACAGCAACACGCCAAACAATAATAAATAAAATGGGGAAACACGATGTTGCCCTAGGCCTCTCGGAACACGGCCGTAAAGGAAGTCGAATAAAAACAGAAATAAGCGAAAAGAGCCGAAGGCCAACGATGAATGGATAAAAAAGAAAGAGAGGAGCAACGTGATGCAGGACGAAGGGTATGGTATGTCCTGTCGAATCCTGTCGAGGGAAAGGCAGGCTCAAGTGGCTCCTTCGTCGCAGTCAAGACAATTCGAAAAATGCTTTTAAAAGGAAATCAGTAAAGGAATTTCGCTTATGGGCAACTGATTGTGCCATCGAATCGGGCAGAAAGTTGAACAAGTGCGGATCCAAGTACGGAAAAGCGGAAAACGGAAGGACGGAGGATGCTATTTCATTTTTTTCTTATTTTGTTTCTGGCTGCCACACTTGGAAAATTGAATTGTTTTAGATTTTCCTCCATTTTCTCCATAAGGACGAAGAGGGCTATCGGCGTGGCCCATTTCGGGCATGCGAAGCGAATAAATCAAATTGGATTTTCTTGTGCACTTAATTCCGAATGGCCAATCGGAAGTAAACCCAAAACTCAATCAACGCTCCTGAAAATGAAACGTTCATTAAGTAGGCTGCCGGCCAAACGTTCATCAGCATATATTTTTCTACGATAGCTCCCACTAATAGCACCCACAATCCCTCCAAATTTCGCTCAAAATCCTTCGAAAATGTGGTACATTAGTAAACACTTAGGCAGCAAGGACTCGTTAAACGGACTCAATAGCTGCTGCTACTTCTTTGACTTGAAAACGGGCTGCAAACTGATCGCTGTTTTTCATGCTCTCATCGCTTTGTTTCAGCTCTACAGGATTAACGCTGCCGAGACGGTGGATATGAGCACTTCCCCTGAACCACCCAGTTCGGGTTATGCGTTTCTGGTCACAAGGGAACCCGAGATGGACATGTTTGGATCTACATTGGACACAACCCGCCCACAACAGGCTCAGAGAATGAATTCTTATTGGTTAAGGGTCCTCTGTTCGGTAACCGTTTTGAAGTCCATACTGCTCTTCGCAGGAGCGCAATGGGTGAGTTTGCTTAAATTTAAAAAAGAAGTATTATAATTATGGAATTTACTTTCATTCGCAGGATCATATATCCCTACTCGTAGCTTGTGTTCTCCTTACCGCCTTTACGGGAAGCTTTAGCTTGTTCTTTCACCTCTTCGGTGAGCTCGATTTCTTTGTGATTCTCACCCAATCGCTTTCAACTGGCAAGTCCCCCGAGAAAAAAAAAACAGTTTTCTTAAAATAATTTCATATGTTTCCAGGTCTTGACATTTATTTCGTCCTGGTAGTTTATTCATTAATTAGAAAGATATGGGAAAAGTCGAACGGCAATTCCGCGGAAACGGAAGTGCTCTACACCCAAGCTGCAGAGGCGTAGGAATCGTGTATTATCGCCCCATAAATGTTTTTAAATCGTATATCTTGGACTATTTGTAAACAAGCAATAGCAATAAATGATTATTTAATCTAGGAGTAATAAATTAATAAGTATTTATACTAATTAGATGGACAAAGCAATTAAATAGGTTGATCGTTTATCAAAAAAAAAGATAACATGCCTGGCCACTACAACCAATTTTTGAGCTAAATATGCACAGATTGCTACTAAAACATGCTATTATTATGGCTAAGTAATTGCATTTGCATTTGATTTTGCGTTTATACCAGCGCATCGCCGATTCTTTCGCAAACAAAACCCATTCTATATTAAATCCATACATATGCTATCTCAAAAATTGATTGCACTGGCAAATTTAACAGGAAACAAAGGCCGAAATGCTCGTTATCGCGATTAATATTGGTATTGGTATTGGTCTAGCGCGCATAACGAGTATTTCATCGCCGAAAATTGAAACCAAATATTGAGCAATATCGAATTTATTCTTACTTTGGCGTACGACGATTTTTTTGGCGGCTCTCGCGAGGAGCTCGCGGCCGCCGCCGCGGAAGTGGGCGTGCCGCGCTTGTTAGTGCGATTCTTTTTCAGAACGATAACGCGCATGGTGGGCAGATATATTTATATATGTACGGGTATTTATATATATATATATATTACGCTTATACGTGTGGGTGTGGGTGTTGTGGGTGGAGATATGGAGATGTTGTGGATGTTGTGCGTTTTGGTTACTGATACTGATATTTTTCGCAAATTTTGGTTATTTCTATTCTTATTTTTGGTTTCTATACAATTTCGCAGTGATGTCCGTGCCGTATTTTTGGTTGCTAGTCTCTTATTTTGTTAAGTGTTTGGCAATTTTCGGGGTGCCGTTCACAAACGGTTTTCCACTCCTCGCGACATCGGAGGCGGATGCGAATGCGGATACGGATACAGATACGGTGTGTAGGATATGGTGTACAGGATACAAGTACGTGTTCAGGTGACAGGACACGAAATGACAAAATGCAAAGCCAGTCGAGCCTCTAGCTCTATTTAGATTTTTTACATAGTTGTTTATTTGTTGCAATCTCTAATAAAGATAAGTTGTAACTACATCTAGATTAGTAATGAGTAGTAATTGTTATTTACAATACAGCTAAGTTTGTAGTTCAGTGTTTCAGTTACTTTTGGATCTAAACAATTTTTACACAAGCTCTGATTGGTGATCTTATTTATTTTTGCCTCGAATTCCGACTACTTGTCTAGAGTTTTGGGTTTTTATTAGAAAAGCAAGCAATAGAATTTAAAGTTAAATTGAAATTTAAAGAAACTCTGGCAGTGATTCGAGTTAAAAGTTATTGTATATTTGAGAGAGAGAGAGCGAATTCGTTGGGCGCACGGTGCGTATGCGTGATTGGTTAATAAAGCTAAGTTTTATTTTACATGGACTGACTATTAAGTATTCAGTTGCTATTTGATTTGATTGGATTTGATTCGATTTGATCAGTTACTTACGCTGAACACTCAATTCAAAATACTGTCTGCTTGTGGCTATCAGAAAACAGAATTCGCCTCACGAATCCTAGATTTATCCTAGATTTATTGTTAGCCTGCCCTGAACTGCGCTCTAAAATTTATTATCATACATTAAAAGGATAGACATATATGAATGGTGTCTGTTTTGGGGGATAAATATTATTTTAATGTTAGTTTTTTGGGGTTTCTTCGATTTTGGATTGGCAGCCAATCACACCTCAGACGCGACGACCAAAACGATGGCGACGGCAACGGCAACGGCAACGACGACGGCGATTGCGACGACAACGACAACCCGTTTACGGTTACGGTTAACGACTACGACTACAGTTACGGTTACGGTTACGGCTGCGACTACTATGCGACTACGGTACGGCACTATGGCTACGGGTTATTTGTCGTTGATCGGATCACCCAGCTGGTGAGGACTGAGCTTGAGAACGGCAGGCAGGCGAGCCGTGCTACGTATACGTAGTCGGAATGCAAGCACGTGACTGACTTGGAGCGACCGTTGCACGTTGCTTTTATAAACAGGCGGATATGGTGACGGAACTCCTCGGCTCGGTTGCCCGAAAGTCTGGCAACGCCGCTCATGCAATTTCTCTCTCTCAATTTCTCCCACTTTCGTTGGCATTCGGCAACAGCTGATTCCCACGCACACACACACACACACAGGCACAGATGCCAGGAGCTCCGGAGGTTGAGGTTACAGTTATTCTCGCCAAAGGACTTTTGACACGCACTGCTCCCCAGAAACGGTAAACAGTAAACAATACCGTTGTATTTGCACCGAAACAAAAAATGGAGAAATGGGCAAGGTCCTGGGGCAGGCAGAGTTTTCGAAACGGATTCCCGTTATTATTGCGGGCCAAAATCAAATCATTATCGCCGCACTGACCACGCTCAAGTTAATCTACCGCAGGACTAAGCGATGGCAAGGACAAACCTGCGGCTTCCTGCGAAGCGGAGAGCGCCAAGCACTCTGGTCACATGCGCAGGACACGAATGTCAGCGCTCAGCTGTTTGACCTACATCCGAGCGCCAGTTCATCTGTACTTTCAAGCGTGCAAAAGGCGGAGAGGCGGTGGCCTTTATTACTTGCCCCGCCACCCCGCCGCCCACCCCATCTTGGCCATAAAATCCGACCTGAAAGCTATTAGCAACAGGTCCGTAGAAAGCTTATGAAGCTTTCAGGCAATCTCTTGGGTTCTGGCATAATCTCGAAGCTTTCGGCTCGTATATTTTCCCCCATTTTGGCTTGGAAAGCTTTTCACCTTTTTCGAAAAAGTCTCATACTACTCACCTGAGCCTTTATGGCCGCCAAATGGATTTGCTTGGCCCGCAAATCGAACTTCTTCATTGACAGATCCTCCTGCAGCTCGTTGACCTTGTTGTACAGTTGGCCCTCAATACCCCTCGTTTGGGTGCGATTTAAAACATCAATGGAGTCCTGCGGAAAGGATATGTAAATTAAATATCTTTATTTTATAAAATATGTTTGCTATATAAACACATCTAATAATTATAGTTTATCTCTAAAACCAAGAACAAAGTAGTCTTTTAACTTTAAGTTCCTTGTCATTCGAGATTCCGTCATCTATAAAATCTATAACTTGAATAAATCCCTACTGAGTAGCAGCCTCAAAATATCGGAAATGCCAACACTTAGAAATAGCCTCATCGTGCTATATACGGATGTCGCCGATAATGTTAAGACAAAATTGGAAACCCTCAAACGCAATCGAAAAAACAATCGCTTCCTTTTTATGCAAGTTGAGAAATGCTGCAAGCTAATAGCTGTTTTCGAAGCGGTGATGGCACTTTTCCAAATATTCCTTATCATTCGGAAGGGACATTATGCACCAAACTCCCCATATTTCCTTTGGGTTCCTGGAGAACGCGAACAAATCGATCTGAATCTTCGAAACAAACGTACGCGTTTGCGAACAAATTTTCATTTCACTATCGGACTATGTTTGATTACGATTCTCAATTCTTTGCTTCTCTATGTTGGAACCATTAAGGTAAGAACATATTTTCAAAATCTAAAACATGTCTTTAAAACTTTTTCCACTTTTAGAAATACTTTGTTTGTCTCTTTCTTTGGATCTATGTTACTCTGTTTACATTAGCTATGTGCACTTTGAATAACATGATTCGCAATTTCAAAACGGAGCAAATATACATAGGTGGAATATCATTGTGTAAGTCGATAGTGGAATCAAGATTTTTTTTCCTAACATAACATTCCTAAACTCCTTTCAGTATTTGAATGTTATTGTATGTTTATTGTTGTTTGTTTGATATTGAAATACTGGAAGGAAATGGAAATGGAAAAACCTGAAATGGACCCCGAACATGATTCCGACTTTGAAGAATAAAATTGAATATTTCTCTGTTTGTTTAAGAAAGCTTTTTAAGAATGATGTAATTGAGGAAATATTTTCCATAACTTGTATGTGTGTTATATAACATTGTTTGGAATGTAGTTGGGTAAACTATATCCCAGGTTTCTGGACTCACCTGCAGTTGGCGTATTTGCAATTCCAATTCAATGGCCTCTCGCTTAAGTGAATCCAGAGCAGAGCGCTGCGACAAGGTGGAGTGTCGGTCGAAGACCAGCTCGTTCCTCAGGACAGGCGTCATCTCCTGAAAAGGCCACCCATATCCAACACATCAGCTAAATGCCTGGAACAAGTCCTTTTGGTTGGCTACTCACATTGTGGTCACCGGCCTCGTCACCGGGCTCGCCCTGGGGCGGGGCAAAGGGTCGCCGGGGTACCTTCTGAGCCTGCGAGGGCTGGGCCAGCAGGCGGACAAAGTTGAGCAGATCCTGTTGTGGCGATACCGCACTACACTGGTTGGTCAGGCTGTTGTACCGCTTAGCTTGGTCATTGGCCTACAAGAGTGGACAATTAAATACTTTTTTCTTTACATATCTTGTCACCTGCAAGCGCCTGGCGGAGACATTTCCTAGACCCATTTAATGACCCCCTTTGACCTCAAACACAGGCTCATAACTTACATAGGACCTCCCAGTTTAGTCCCGAGCATTAGGCAAATTACCAGCGCAAATTGCTACTCCGGGCAATTATTATAATCGTGTACAAATTATTTCCCAGGAAACAAAAGCTCTTGCAAAAAATTAACTCGAATTCCAGGTGCCTGGCCAAATTACGCCAGAGCCCACATCATTTATACACACAAAAAAAAGGGTTTAAAAATGGATTAGCATTTGCTTTTTAAAAATTGGGAAAACAAGAACGAAAGAGGTTTCCTTAACTACTTCCTACATAATTTTGTTCAGTGTATGAAATACAACAACCACCTGCTGCAGCGATAAATCACTCCATAGTGGCCATCGACTACTCACCTTGGTGGCAATTACATCGGCGCCCTGCAACAGCGAATCGGACACAATGCCGCAGAGGTCGTTGTGGATCTCCTCCAGCTCCTGCATCTGCTGGGGCAGGGTGTCACTGTGGTAGGCCTCCAGCATGCCATTGGTGGCATGCAGCTGCTGCACATAGGCATTGTGCGCGTCGATGTATTCGGTGAGCGAGTGCTGGCTGGGATTCTGTCGATGCGCCATGTGGCACTGCTTGTAGTCCAGTCGGCACTGAAAGGACAAATAATAGTTGGGTCTCGGTTGTCCAGGCAGGCCCCACCAACAATTTATGGGTAATAACGGGAAAAAGGGTAAAAATGGACCCAAAGTACGGAATCCGAACCCGGAATACGGAATGCTTTGGCAGACGATATTCTATGGTATCTAAATGGGACCACGTTGCGTATGCGTAACGTGCCTCGAACCAAACTTTAAGGGACATATTAAAGAGATTTTGGATTCGAGAATCTCTCAAGGGGTTCGCTTTAAGATTTTCACATAATTAGATGGCTTACCTTTGACAGCTTCTCTTCAGTCTTTGCGATAATAGTCTCAAAAGACTCCCTGTGTGTAAATATTTTACGGCTTTGAACTTTGCGATGAAAGGATTTATCCAGCATTGGTCGCGACACCTGTAGGTTGGGTAAATAAATTATGCATACATAAATAATACTCGTGTTCCTGTATTACCTCCCCCGTCCCAAAAAAAAACTGCCAAATCATCGTGAAAAATGAAAATTAAATTTGTTGGCCAACACACAACACAAAAACAGAACAAAACGAAACAATGGCAGCACAAACACAGGAGAGAAATTACATTATTCGGCACTCGAAAAACACATGTCATTTCCCAAGCCTCCCCAGAGGCCACGCCCCCGACTAATTAACCATAATTAAAGTCTGCTTTTTGTAATGCAAATTGGGAATTTTTTTCGTATATGTTTCGTTGGCTTATTTTCAGACATACAAACGCGTTTGCGTATGGTTAGTTCGGTCGATCGATGTGGTAACTGGTACTGATTAAATTATCATACATTAATATTATTAGAAATCTGGAATTTCTGTGACGAAGCGAGTCGGAGGGCAGAGCATTTTCCGAAGTAATTGAATTAAAAATGTTTAAGGACAATGCCGTATACTCGTAGGCCAAGTTCTATTTTTATTCGGGTTAACTGAATATTTCAACGGACACGATATGGCCATTAACCCATTTAGCTTTCGGGCCGTTTCGGCGACGAAAGCCCAAATGACATTTGCAATTCACTTACCTGGCGGGATAGGACGCTGGCCACATCGTTGCAGGCCAGTGAATCGGTTTCGACCTCCTGCAGGAATGTTTCCCATGCCTGAAAGATGGCCAAGTGGCAGGCGGGTCTACACGCCACCCGTTAACCGGTTTAATGTTTTAGCTGCCAAATGAAAATGAAAACCCTTATGGTTGGCTTACCTCTCTTTCCGTAATTCGGCATTCTTTTTGCGATAATTGGACACTAAAACTTGTAGGGCAGTTGAGTGTTCCTCATACAGACGGGAAAGTGTTTCGGAGAAATCGGATACTGCAATTGAATTAAGTGAATAGTTAATGCCAGAACTAAAATAAAAACCTATCAAATTTTTGGAATACAAGAACCGGAAAGTCATGCTTTATGCGGCCAACACGAATGCATTAGACACGGAATGAAAACGGAAACGGATATATGGATTTCCGGCTAAGAAGCTACTGCAGAACTCAAGGCTGAGCCCGGTATGGGGTGGTTTTACTGCCACAGTTTCAAGCAAGATATTCCGCACATGCCCCTTACTTTGTTTTCGCAGCAAACACGACGCACTCAAAGTTTATGTGCGCCGTTAAAGTGATGGGGCAGCCTCTTTAACAAAGTGCGTCTACCCAAAGGATAATCCATCATATTTACGATTATTCCGGAATATATGAATATGAATACGTACTTGATGCCTAGCTTTCACCTTGTTAACCTGCCGGAGTGGGTCGTAAGCGTTTCACGGCCCGCTAACAGGCAGCCCTTCAACAGGTTGCCAAAGATATTCTAAAGTTTTTCAACTTTAACTTGATCAATAGTTGCTTCACCTGCTTGCTTCATTCCGTATGCAGTTCGGAGCAAAAATGTTATTAAAAACTTTTAATACACCCATGCCCCTACACCCTAACTGAACTGTGAACTATGTCCTGTGGGGACAACTTGCTGTGACAGCACCGTAATTTAAAGTCAAAGTTATGTCGAAAAGTTGCACCCATCTGAGCTCTGAGTGTGTTCTTGCTTTCGGATAAACATACTCTGGGATAAGATGGAATATTTACGAGTCTTTTGCTCCACACACGACAGATTTGTGCCTCCTATCTGGTGGCATGACAAAGACAATTGTCAATGGAAATCAATACGCCATAAAAGTGAGACAAACTTATCAAATAAAATGTTTCCACACATCAATTGCTTGCTTGTTTTCCCTTTGCAGGTGTCTAAGCCAAATCCGAAATTTGTCCTGCTGTTTTCCGAGTACAGAGAAAAAAAATAATAGTTCATTCAAATAGGAATTCAATTGGATATAAAAACGTTTACTCTGTTAAAGCCTTAAGTCTTGTAATAAACATTATGTTAATCAATCGGTAATTTTCTTGATTAAATCTTAGCTTCAGCCCTATTTTCTCTCCGTGCCACACGCTTCATTTCGGTGCCACCTGGCGTGCGTGTCAGGTGGCAAGGGTGGCATGTTTTGGGAATTCGCCGCCGAAACGAATTGGATATGACTTACACACACTAGTATTCTATATACATATATACGCAACAACATGGCACCAAATAGATTGGCTTTGCTCACCTGTTTTAATTAACTTAAAGTTGACATTGTTCTGGGACTTGAAAGCCTCGTTCAGGCTGCTGTGACTGTAATCCTTGAGCACGCCGTTGTAGGACGCCATGCTGCCCGGGGGGCCAAGGGAACCACGCCGTGGTCCCCTCCACCCGAAGATTCTCCTCCTACGACTTCTTCGACCACTTGAAGATTTTACCGAAGAATCTGGCCGTGATGCGTCACGAGGGAGAAGAGGGAGAATCATATTATTATTTGTCTGCTTGAAGAATGTAATCCATTTTTTATGCTCGAACCAAAAATTAATCAACTCAGAAAACCAAACAATTAAAGAGAGAAGGCAAACAGAACGCTATGTAAATTTCAAGCCAAAAACAAAACAAAACGAAACGAATTGAATGCAAACAAATGAGATTTTCAAACGAAATGTGATTTGATTTCTGTAGATGTAGATAAAGTATCTGTCAGGAATTATTTTGGACACGCCGTGATAAATACACGAGTCAGTCAGAGTAGGAGACCTGGCCAAAACAAAACACAAAAAATTGTAAGAAATTCCTACCCTCTTGGCCAATCAAACAGATCGCTGCCTTTTGTATTTATGCATAAATAATGAGCGAAGGCAGCACTTCCACTGTCCCGCTTTCCCTCGCCTTTTACTTTCTTTGCGTTATATTTTCATTTTGGCCAAGACGGAAAGTTCGAGAGTTTTGTGTCTAAGACAGTGCCTAAGTCCAATCCCCATTACCAGAGTCAACACGGGTAGCGATACAGTTATGGTCGAAATTGTAATGATTTATTGAACTTGATATATATTTTTCTAATCTGAGAGAAAAGTTCTACTTGGTAGTTATAGATGTCTGATTCTATTACGAAAGTTTTATATTTTTTCTAACAATTTTCTCAATATTTTGGCTTGCTACTTTCAAAAAATCATAATAGCTTTATCTTTCATTTAGAGAAATTTAATAATAATGTTTGTAATGATTTAAACCTTACTTTGAAAACCTGTTTCCATATTGTTATTCACATCACTATTATAAATATCCTATAATGCATAAAAATATATTTGTATACTAACTAATAAAGCCTCAAAAAATACATAAGCGCCATTATTTATATCGCCACTATAGTCTGTTAACTTCCTTTGGGTTTTTGGTGTTTTATTGGCCAAAGTCAAAGTCAGGCAAGGCAAGCCAAGCCGAGGAAAGGCAAAGAAAGGCAGATGGAAGTTGGTTCATTTAAAATTCAATCAATAAATGAAGCGTAATTTCATTGCCGCGCGTCGAGAGTCGAGATTTTGTTTGAACACATTCACAGTTAAAAAGACTCGAGGGTCCCTTCCCCTGCGTGTGTTTTGTGATTGTTTCGACCATATTCCACCCAATCAACCATTATCGTCCATCTTAACCGGGCGTCTGTCCGGGTGTCCGAGTGTCGGCCTGTCTGCCTGTCCGTCCATCTGTCTATCTGTCGCTGTTGCTTAACCCGGAACCCGCTCACACAAGGCTCAATTACTGCTGGCGGAACTCAATGAAATATGCAGTAGGTGCATTGCCTTGCCCAAATAAGTATGCTATAGAAATTATTAAAGGACTAAGCCAGCTAGCTGGCAAGCAGCTGCATGAAACGCCAAGCTGTCGTATCCTTTTAACCAAGTCCTAGTCCATGTCCTGACCAATTTAAAAATGGGGTAAACAAGGCGTGTCCAAGATTGCCAGAAGTTAGTCGCTGCGGCGATCACGTAGCTCTTGATTTACTTTGCCGCTGGTCATCAAATTTGCCGCGCTGTGAACTTTTAAATGAATTCGAGTGGGAGGTCCTGCTGTCGGCTTCAGTGCTTTGGAATGGTTGGGTGGGCTTGGATGGTTCTGGTGGTGCTGGCTCACGTGCCAACTGCAAGGATGTCGTTATCGCTGTTGTTGATTACACTTCACGCGCTGCCAAGCTGACATTCATTTCGGGACGACAGGATGTCCTTTGCTCCTCCAGCTGTTTCCTCCTGCTTCCAAACAGCAGCAGCAGCGGCAACAGCAGCTGAAGGAACAAAATTATGTGCGTGCTTGCATTTGGAGAACGCGCCAAAGGCACGCAATGCAGGTGCAGTGGCAGAGGTGCCCTGCATCCCCGGGTTCGGTTACGGGTAATCCAATTATGCATGCGAGGAGCACCTTTCGGCCCGACTCAAGCGATAAGTTTGCTGTACGATGGATATGCAGATGGGAATGGCAATGGGCGGGCACAAAGTCAAGCATCCGAGGCACTTTAAGACTTGCCTTTCACTGCATTTGTGTATTATATTTTTGTTGTATACTTTTTTTAGTACTAAAAAGTTAACCAAGCAAGGACAGAACAAGAATGGGGAAGCGAACTCTGGCAGTGCCAGAGGTTGCATATCCTTGAAAAGTGCATGGGAGAATTTTCATTGCTTTCTGCACGCTTTTGTGCTTTCTAACTCTACTAAGTAATCCAGCTTTGATTGCCATGGTTTGGCTTTAAGAAAATAAAGTATTAACAATGTAAAATCTGAAATCCACTAACTTGGCTTTACTTTTCTAAGCCGATTGCAAGACTTTGTTATAAATTCTTAGTTTATGGTAATCAAATATTTTAGAAGAATTAAAAGAGGGAGTAATATATTCAACAGAATATTTATATTGTCATTTAGTCGTTAGTAGTTCTCCTTACAAGGACATGCTTTCTTTTAAATGCAGGACTGTAACTCAATCTCTAACTGGAACAAAACTCAAACGGCGGTTTGTAACTTGCAGCAGATGGAACGCTTTTGCTTTTCATTATTGGGGCATGTTTTGAGCTTCTCTTTCACCAAATTTAGCTACAAATTAGTTAAAACTTTAAATTTTTTTTAAGATTTAAGGATTTAAATGTAGTTGAAAGTAGAAACTAAAACATGCCCGGCTGTTGCATGTTATGGCGATCAACTCAAAGGTTGCTCTACGAGACGCGCGCGGCGCAAACAACTGTAAACAATACGATTAGCAGGTGCAAGAGTAGACTTGTAAGGCACCTGTCACCTTTGGAGTGTGCTCCGGAGGTACTGCCTCCGCCACCGCCGCCCGCTGAGTTCGAGCCACTGGCCACCGCTCCTCCGCCGCCGCCAGCCCCATCGCAATGATCCGCACTGCGAGATCTAGCGGCGGCCATCCGTTCCCTCTCCTCCCGCGGTGTCCTGGCAAACAGACTCCCACTGCCCCCGCCACTGCCGCCCTTTCCTGCCGGACTCCGCGTCCTGGGCGAATCGTAGACACCCGCATAGTTCTCCAGGGGAGGAGAGTAGCCTCTCTCCGTGGGCGCACTACCGGGAGTGCGTGGCTGAACCTTGATGACCGGCTCGCGTGCCTCGAAAAAGGCATCAAAGTTGTTCTGGCGCAGGTTTTCGCTGCTGAAAACCGGATTCTCCACGTGCACATGGACGTCCTCGCGCAGGCGATTGCTCTCCTTCGTTTCCGAGGAGGTAGAACGACCCAGGCGCCCCAACGGCAGATGCAGCTTGGGACGGAGCCGCGACTTGCCAGTGGGGGACTTACTTCCGGAGGAACTGCCAAAGGACTTCTCCGGCGGCAGATCCATTGGCGACATGGGCCGCCCCCAACCTGGTCCGAAGTGGGCATGGGTGGGATCCGGAGTGGGTGGCTCCAGGAAGATGCTGGGACTCCGGGATCGGTGGTCGCCATAGCCTATAGCTGCTGCGCCCAGCTCCTGCTCTTCGAACCCTGCGCTGCTGCGCTGGAATGGTGCTCGTCCTGATCCAGAGGCGTTGTTTCCATCATTATACATGTGGTGGTTCCTCCGCAAGCTGCTCCGCTGGCTGGAGTTGTGGCTATTGTTGTGGGTAAGTGAGGCGCGGGAGGTTCGTCGCGTGGGCGTGGGCGGCAGGCTCTGGGACTGATTCTGCACCACCTGCGTTGGCGGCTCCTCGAAGTTGAAGAAAGTGGTGTGCACTGGCGGGGACCCTGGATAGGAGGCCGGGGACGTTGGCGATGGTAGACCGGGGTACAGCAAAGGTGGTGACGGCGATGCTGACACGGGAGATCCTTGAAAATCCTGGATGGCAATGGGTGGAGTAGCCTCGAAATGGACGATGGCGGCGGCGGAACTTGGATTACTATTGGGTATTGTAGCTAGATTGCTGCTTTTGATGCTTTTGTTCTTTGGGAGGGACCTCTCCGGAATCTCGATGGGCACCTGGGGCTCACGTAGGCAGTCGAGTGAGGGACGCGGTTTCACTCGGGGCGCAAAGAAACCATATGTCATCAAGATGAGCTCATCGGCAGGATATATTACGTACATTCCTCACAGACCCCATGTGGCATGGTGGCACTAGGCTAAGTAGATCTCTTCCTGATACTTTTGTGGCCTTTCAAACACTACTAAGTCGCGCTATCGGTGGGTCTGGCTAATGTCTTTTCGGTTAATGTCCTCCTATTTCTTCTTTTATTTTATATTTTTTTTTTTATTTCAGTTAGCAGTGCTGTCAGCTGTCTGTCTTTTGTGGGTTCTTGTCTAACTAAAGTGCACTAACAAAACAATATTCATAATAGTTTATAGTGTCTAGGATTGTCTCTAACTAGGGCTAAGTTAACGTACTTCCTGCTACTCGGATATATCACAAACTGAGTTCAAGTTGAGTTTATTTCTCTGGGACGTGTTGTCATTTGGTGCGCTGCATGTTTCCGATGCTTTTGCAAATCTGGTGCTGCAAATGAAAAATAGAGAACAGAACAAGAAAGAGATTAATTAGACGTAATTACGAAGGTGCTGGAATACATTTTTGGAACAGACAGAAACAAAAGTTTGGCCACAAAACACTGGCTTGGATGTTGGGGCGGCCGGTCGACCGGGCGACCGGGCGCCTCATTAAAAACATTTCTTTGTGTCGGTCAGTCATTCATGCGAGTACTTTGCGCTCATTAAATTGTTTCGTTTCTTTCGGAGAGCAGAAGTTGCTCCTCCCGGTTCAGGGTCAGGATTTGGGTCAAACTTCGGGCTTCCTTTGTTAGTGTTGGCCAACAAAAAAGTTTCGCCGGGCCAGGTTAGCATGGCCAAGGCCGTGCCACAAGTTCTCAGTGGAGTCAGGTGCTTAACTGTACAAATGCACTCGAAAAAATTCCCAACAGATGGTTTATTACCTCTCATATATATTCCATAAAAGTACTTAAAGATCCCCCAAATTCATTTAATAATAATTTTTGTTTTCAAGGAAGAAGAAGTACTCCTTGTATGCTAATGTATACAAATATTTAATGTCGAAAAGCTGCAACACAAATTAACAGAAATTCCCAATGACAGCCTGGGCTCAAAGTTTCGCAAAGTCTCCCCAACCACCGAAACCACCCAGCAACACCACCCACTAAGCTGGTGCGTGCTGAAGCCTTTTGTGTTGTTGTGTGTGTCTTGTGGGTGTTCGGGCGAGCAAATTACGAGCTCACCACATGCAAGGCTTATTATTATGCCATTTTATTGGCCAATCGATGGGGCCATATCAATTAAATTTGCATTAAATATTCATGATAACCGATGGTAGCACGACGCTTTAATTATCGGATCAGTATTAACTGGATGAGCGATTATAGTTGGTCATTATTGGCTTGTCTTGTCGGACAATTGATGGTCTTTTAAATTACCAAGAAGTCTGGTGGTTTCTTTTTACAAAGCTTTACAAGCCCTCCCTCCCAAAAGTGTCCTCCCCATTCACTAAACATACAATTTTAAACATGCAAAGAGCCTTAGCTGCCACAAACGCTGATTTAATTGCAATTAACTGAAACCTGTACTGTAGACCCGAATTATACATTTACGATTTGCATAATTGATATACAATTGATACTGACCCAATAAAAATCACTCGAACCGAACGAAAATGCGGTCAAAATCGGGTGGGTGCCTTGGCCGGCATTAAAAAGGCATTACGCGAACGGAAAAGTGGCAAGAGGAAATCGGGCGAGATTAAATTCATTTGAAGCAAGAGGCGACCTTGCGTGTGCGTATGTGAAAATGAGGAAAAACCCAAATAAAAAAAATTACAAGAAATTACAAGCAAGATGAAGAGAGCCCGCGAGGCAGCCAGTGTGGATTTATTTCAGCAGGTATGGGGTATGAGGAAAAGCAAAGCCAAGACAGAAATTGCATTTCATAAATACGTGGCGGAGGGAGGGAGGAGGCTTGTGGCAAGGCGAACCGAAAAGAAATCACGCAATTTAATTCAATGTGAATTATTTATTAGCTGGCAGATAGGGGCGGGCGCATGAATAATTCTCCCCCATCCTGTTTAATGTGCGGGGTTGAAGGTTGATGCGTGGTATGCAAAGGTTTTAGCAGAGAAGTGCTCAGAATACAGTTGGGGGGGCTTGGCTAAAAGATGAAACGATGACACTAGCCCACGCAAATATTTCCCTTTCATCCGCACACACACACACTCCACGGATAATTGAATTGTTTTGCTGCACTTTACCAGCTCGTTAAATCTGTCAACATTGATCAATCAAACCAGACGAAAGCCAAAGGGATGCCAGGAGCAGTGTGCTGGTGGACTGGTGTCCTCGCAGCCTGGCGCTAAAGTGAAAGTTTTTCCATCCTCCAGCGTGAATTGGGCTTAAAGTTATAAGGCAGCCAAAGGAAGCAGGGGAATTTTCCTCTCCTCTGCATGTGACTGGCATTTTAAAAGCCTTTCCCCTTAGCAGCACCAACAAAGGAAAACAAACTGAAAGCAATTTTGCGAAAATGCAAGCAAAAAAACACATACAAAACTGACTCAGAGAAAAGTACACTTTTATTAAAAAGTTATGTCTGATATGGCAGTGGACTACATCAAATATGAAGTAATGTTTGAGGCCGCACTTTTTCTCTCCGTGACTCAATTCTCATCAGTGTTATTACTGCAACTGCAGCTGTGTCATAAAAGTTGAAGCGGTAACTATATTAAAATTAATTAACTAAAAAAAACATTATCATTCGGGCTGGGAGCTGCGCAGAGCCATGGCACAAAACAAGGAAACAGTCAGCAAACACAGTGTTATAAATAAACAAGCAGACAAAACGCCCTCTGCCCTCTGTCCTCTGTACTTGGTCGACTGCCCCCAAATTTTGGCAAGCCGAATTGGCCAAGATGCCGAAAAGATGCCCAGGAAAAGCCGGCCAAGCAGCACAAGCAACAGCAACAGCAGAGGAAGCAAACTTGACTCAAGTGCATTGTCAAGGCGGATGAACCAGAGGAGCAATGTGAAGGCGCCCAAGCGATGCCATGCCATCCCATGCAATGCAATGTATCGCAATGCAATGCGATGCACTCGGACATAGACATACATAATTACATGGCAGTGAGCCCAGAAGACGACGACATATATTTAAATTTGAAAAACATATAAATGAGTGTATTATAGTGTGTCTGCATGCCGAGTTATTTGGTGCTGGCTATGAGAATACAAATTAAACAAATTCTTTGAAACATGCTCGGGAAGAAGACAAAACAAGCAAAGATCAAGGTAACTTTTGAACCCTGGACCCTAATTAAACGCAAAATCAAAGGGGGATCATCATAATTAGATGTAAATATTTCACTACCTTTAATAAGCCACTTTAGAAGGTATACATTTTAATTTTTATAATTTATTTGCCAGGCATAAGGTGTTACTGTGACACTGACTATAATATACGGCGAATTCTTTTGAAAAACAAAAGAAACCCTGAAATAACTCAAGGCAATGATTAATTTAGATCAAAACAAAGATATAGTATTTAAAATTATATTTAACAATAGCTAGTAAGTAAGTCTTCAGGGATGTTCTCTACCTTAAAGCTCAATCAAACCCCAACTGGGAAAAGGCCATTGTAATACGGCCAACAATGGCAATTGTGTGTGTGTTTTGGCCAATTTCTTAGAGCCATAATTCCCGGTAATGCCCATACACATTGAAATGAGAAAAAGCATCAAAAGCAGATGCAAAGATACAAATGATACAAATGATACAGGTAGCATAGACTCGAGATATTTACGAAAAAGGAAATTAAGGAGATGGAGCTGCTTGTATCTTGATGGAGGAGTATTGCGAGCTTGGCAAACAAAGCTGTTGAAGAGAGTAAACTCAATTTATGAGGAGACAACAACAGCTCCACCACCAGCATCAGAAGCAAACACAAATTGCGTATCCGCAACGGGGTCCTCATACAGAGTTAACAGAGCAGCAAACCGAATGCCGGAGGGTGGGGCTTTCGAATGGATCCCCGCACGAATGGAAATTTAGTCTGCCAAAGACTGGCAAACCAATTTGTACCTTTTTTCGGCCCAGACAGCCAGTCAGTCAGTTAGTCAGGGTCGATAGATACATTAGGCTAATTAAACAGAAGGTGAAAAGGCAGAGAAATCCAGGCCAATGGTGTGCATTGCACCGAATAATTTCCATTACACCAGATTACTAAAAATATAATAATCGAGTAAATAAAAAACCTCAACTAATTTAATATTTTCCACCACATAAAAGCCAACCATTCGTGTGAAATTGACACAAAAAATACTCACCGTTCAGGGGATGTTATGGAGCCTGTGAGTTCTTTTGAAGTCGCTGGGCTGACATTTCTGTTTTTCACTTTATATTAATTAAGGACAAATATTTATTTGCTACCACAATGCTTTCTGTGTTGACTTGCACGCACAATTGTTTGTTTCGGGGGATTTTCAGAGAATTTCTCAGATTGGCTTTTTGGGGGGTTTTCAAGGGCTTTGTTTCGTTTCGTTAGAGTCGCTTGTGAGTTTTTAGTTGAAGTTGCTGCTTGCACTTTTATTATTTATTTATTTATGTTTTTCTTCATGTTGCACGCACACAACAAATAACGATTATCATAATAATAATAATAAAAACAACAACAGGAACTAACGACACTCGTTGCTGCCGATCGACGACGAATTTAGACTGAGACTCGAGCAGCTGTAAGCATTGAAATATTTTGACAATTTTTGTTTGGGTTCCGCCTCTCTTTCTTCTTGCTGTGCTTTCTCGCAATTCTCATGGCTGCTCGACCAATGTTGCCGCTGTTGTTGCTAATATTGTTGTTGCTAGTGTTGCTGATACTGATGCTGGCTCTTAGCATGTTGCTACTGTTGACATTATCATTCCGCTTCCATTTCGCTCTTGTTTGCCCAAAACACACACCCACACTCACACAGACTGAGCAGAAGTGCTCTTGATTGCCTTGGGTCAACGCGGCGTATGCGCTATATGTTTTTTATTGCTTCAGATCAGCCAGACCAGTTTATACCGCATCCGTGACGTAGCAGCCAGAGCGGCTAGGCGCTTATCCAGCCAATGACGTCATTGTTGCCACCGCTGTCACAGCTGTCACGCGCAGAAAGTGTTCGAACACTATTTATAGATGCACGGTCTCTGCCTCCGCTGTTGTGGCGGTTGCTGCTACTGCTGCCGCTGCTGCTGCTAATTTTTGCAAGTGTTTTTCTTTGCGCTTTTCTTGGATCGCATCTGAAAATAGAAAAGCAGAGGGTAATATGAGGGAAGAAGGTGAACCAAAAAAAAAAATAGAAAATTGTCGTTGTTGTGTGAAGTGAAGCTCATTGAAATGTTTGCGCGTACTCAATTTTTATTCGCATCTCTACATAGTATATGATTTTCTATATACGTAGTATCTACACTCGCACATACAATATATACTCGTAGATGGCAATCGATGGCAAACTGTGATTACTCATACGCCCCCAGAGCCAGAGCCGTCGAGCAGATGCGAAATGTGCGAAATGCAAATTAAATTGCATACAAATGTTTTCAGAATTCACGAATACCGTGCCGTTGGCTCAAATTTGGCTCAATCAAAGTATCAATTATTATTGATGAGCCATCTGCATAGCTTTAAATGTCATTTCACCGATTAAATGTAAAACATAATGAATTGTGATACTTATCCGCGTTCAACAAAGTGCTTCTGGTTTCCCATTTCCCCCTCGAATTGCTACGTAAAAAAGACTTTTATCATAAATCAAATATTTAATCACTTTAAAATAATACAACTTAATAATCAAAAGCCTCTTGAAATAATTTACACAAGTTTAAGCACTTATTAGACACTGATTGGCTGCCACAAAGACTGACACTAGCACTTGAGCATCTTGAATCTGCAAACCGGAACATAGTATTTCTTGGAAATAATTAAGAGACCTGCCCTGATTTGCCACCTTTCCGCTTCCCCCTTTGGCGTTCGATTTAATTAAATTACAAAGTGTCGGGCTTTTGATGTACAGTTTGGCTTTAATTGCATTAAATCGCTCAGTGTGTTAACGACATTTGACAGAACTTTTCCATTATCCTTTTTTTTATTCATCCACGATAAGGCAGGCTGGGTCCAGGAGCATTGGGATTGAAGGGCGACGGCCTCGTATCGAAAATAGGTCCCTGGTGGCGATGCGGCTGGGCCTGGACTCCACCAGACGTAGCAGCAACCACCACTCCAAGGAGTGCCAGAAAAATCGCTCCAAGATTGAGTTGCATCTTTGCTCAGTGTCTTTCGATTGATTGATGCTCTGAGCAGTGAGCTTGTCGGGCTTTTATAGCCAAGTCCCAGACAAACGAGCCGCAGATTGGGGACTTTTTATTTGAGTTTCTGCGATAAGCGTCAGCAGCCGAATGAATGACGGCCAAATGTCAGCAGAGGGCAGCTAACCGATAGTGGCCCGGGGATTCCAGTCCTCATGGGGCATCCCACGGAGACGGATTATCGCCCAAGACTACGCGCTGTGAAAACTAAATGTAAATATCACATTTCTTGCTGAATATTTATGTGTGTTTTCTTTGGGATGGGAAGGTGGTTTCTTTTCTCCTAAAACTAGGTTCTCAGCGCCTGGCTGTTTTTCTGCATTGCAAATTTTTGTAACAACAATAACGGCAACAATTCAGAGACATCTTCATCAAGCGTGTTGCCACGCCCAGCTACCACCGACAAGTGCCGCCCTTCTGGGAGCTTCTGGGCTCATCACCGGGAAAAAACTAAACAAATTAGCTATACTTTTTTCCTATCAAAAATGTCAGTTATACCTAAATAAAAAAACTGTAAGCTGACATTGGTGTGCTAAAAGTTTAATGAATAACCTTCTTTAATACTAGAATTAAAAATAAATCATATTATTTATGGTCTATAGATATTGGCTAATATAATTACCCTAAAGTACGTGACAGAGTCAGTAAATTTTATTTTATTATTAAATTATGATAAAATATTTTGAATAAAAACACAAATATTTTTCCAAGTGCCTCCTTTACAAAGAATACTCGGCAGGATCCAAGGCACAGGACTAGGAAAAGGAGGTGTTGCAAGAGTGCAGCTGGTGCCCACAGCAGTTGCCCCTTGGCTCGATTAAAGCACTTTGTTAGTTTTCTTACAGCAGCTTTTGCGGCCAAAATGGGGTGTCTAGTGTTTGTTGTTGGTTGTTGCTTGTTGGCTGTGCTGTTACCCTTTAAATAGCTCGTCTGACATTTTGAGTAATTTTCCACTTGCATTTTATTAGAAGTAAGAGTGTGTTTGTGTACCTACTTCTACTCTAAAAGCGTTATATTCATGGCTCATTAGGCTTGAGAAACGCTTGACTTGGGAGGGGTATGCTAAGAAGGGACAACTGCATTGATTGACGTAATTTCCGGTCCATCTACAGCGCATAGCTAGACGAAAATAGACACACCAACACACCAAAAAGTGGAAATCAAACATAAAAAGTCTTGTTTATCAAAACGACTTGAATTGATTTCTGGCGCTTTTGAAATCAGTTTAGATCAGTTCCCTTTATGTTCTCTTCGCCAGCATTAAATCAAATAAATCAAACGAATTTCCAAATAAATTTAATCCATTTTCATGGTTAGCTTTTGGGGGGAAAGGCGCATTAAAAAATAAATGTTTGGAAGAACTGGCGCGTAAACAACTGAATAGATTCCGAATGTAAACAGTGGGGAGACAAGCAAATTGAGGCATTAGCCAATCAATCATTTCTGTGAGACTTTCAACGTTTGAAGGGGTAATGGTTAAGTTACCCTGGTAATGTCGAAAAAAGACGTCGACTTTCTACCAAGAACTAGGCTAAGAAATGCGAGCTTAGTTGGGCTGAGCAACAAAAAAAATAAAAATGAAAAAATGTTAACTTTTCCTCTGCCATTTCGCTTGGCATTCATTTCGTAGCTGTGCCTGACATTTTGAAATGTTTGTAGCAAATCGCTGTTGAGGAGGCTAAGCCAAAGTGCCACGACTCCACCTCCGGCGCCCGCGGGCCTAACGACCGTAACAAGAGTAACCGCCCAAGCAAAGCCCCCGCCTATAAACTCCACATCCTGCGCCACCGACAAAAAAATGTAGTAAGAAAATATTTTGGGCAAAAATCGCAGAGCTATGAAAAGTTGAATTTTGAGCCGATAAGAGCCCCAGATGGAGGCAATTCAATTGAAAACATGAAATGTTGTCAACCTGCAGAGTGGCGGAAAATGTTTTCGCACCGTTCCTAGGAAACGGATACTACCTCGAAGGTGAAACACTCGACAAGTTCTTTGAGCCAAATCGATACGGCCTTGACGTTCCGCTGACAGCTGACAAATCATTAAAAAATAAATTCTAATTATGTGTGAGCGCAGGCCCAAGAACCAGAAAAAAATATTCTAAAGCAAATATTATGCAAAGTCATTATGAAATCAGCGCCAGTTCATTGTTTGCTAAAACCAAAATGAAAAAAATATCAAAGAATTTCCAAGAAGGCGACAGCTGACGGACAAAAATTTTTATCAGTCAATAAACCCACTTTAATTGGATGTTGCGAACAATTTGGACCCAATAAAATTATTTTTATCCACTAAATTTCAATAAATTTCTCACACAGCCAGTCTCTCTCTCGGCTAGCTCGTTGAGGATTTTGTTTATACGTGTGCTGGATAAAAAGATTAGGGAAACATAATTGGTGTACGTTCTAATTGTGTCTTGACAGCTTAATGGATTTTGGCTTAATAGGTTAAGGTTTCGGGGGGCCCAGTGTTTTATCCTAAAATTGTTTGTAATTTAAAAACTAAGGAAACAGTTAGCTATTCACCATTTGCCTTTCAGTTCCCAAAACACAATACAAAACATGATATATGAGTCTAAAGCCATCAAAAGCACACACAGACCCCTAGAAGTAATTTAGAAAGTTAACATGTTAGAAGAGTTTTTGGGTTTATTATCGGCATCAAGTTCATAATTCAGGTGCTACTCCGACGGTCCAATGAAAAGCTGGCAGCAGACAGAAAATGTTCTGAAATGCAAAAGTAAAACCTGCCCAAAATAGGCATCCTCGTAAATATGCATTTTGCTCTGGCGGGGCACAATCATAAATAAGCTCAGAGGAGCTACCCGCCATTCCTCCCACCAATTGGCAACCTGAAGCCAAGGCTATGGCTTGAAACTGGAATACAAAGTTCATTAAATACGTATGAGTGAGGGACTAGAAAAGGCACAAAGATACAAAGATACAGGGATACTGGGAGGACGAGAGCCAGGCGAGGTACTAAATGCCAGTTGCTCGTCCCAAAAATGGCTGCCATAAATGCGCCAGCTCATTTCGAAGGGAAATGGAAGTTGGAAGTTGGGGGTTGGGCTTTCGGCGTTGAGGGTTGGGACTTGGGGGAATGGAAATGAGGTAAATGCTTCTGTTCCTGCCCAGGTCCTGCCCCAAATGTTATTCAGACAAGATGAAGCACTTAGAAATACGTTGTGCCATGTCAGCATCCTGGTGGAGTAGGAGCAGGAGGAGATGCTGGAGCAGGAGATGGAGGTGCAAATGGGAGATGGCGGGTGGAAATTCACGTCGCTCAGGGGTATCACATTCGCTTTGTCTATGCCGGAGGTCTCCGCACTCCGGACGGACAGGTGATAATGAACATACTTAGCGCAGCTCACACTGCCGCACATGTTGCTATTTAAGCAGTTAATGACGCGTTTAAAGCTAAATGCCAGCCGCAAAGCCTCCTCGGCTACTCTTTTATTAACTTTGCAATTTCTTTAACGGCCCTTTTCGAGTCTGCCCCCGGGCTCCCTATGTGGCCAGAGCAACAAATGCTTTTGTCTCACAAGGGCAATATTTGTCTCTAAGAATACACAAATATTTCCTAAAATAACAATCCTGTTTAAAGAATGGCAATTTTGTGGCAGACCACGCGTTACTTCCATTTTATTATTTCTTTAAAGCTACCAGGCATCTTGAGAGCTATTCCAATATTAATGTATTCAAAATAAATATAATTATTCCCATTATAATCAAATTTGGCAATTTATTACATTTTTAATTTCATTTTAAATGAATCTTTAATAAAGTTTAAGGTTTAAAAAGAAAGAAAAAGTAGGATATTCTACAGGATATCAAAAAATCCTTACCATCCGAAATCCTATAGTTTTCGTTTTTGAGACATTTGTTTGCTTGGCCAACCTCGCGGAAAACATATCTGGTTACGAAGTTAACGTTTCTATTGACATTGTTTTGCTTTCGCGGCATGAACGGAACCCATAACTTTTCCTTAGCCATCTCCTGACAGTTAATCAAAAAGCCGTCGGTGTGAGAGGGCGGCTGGGTTAGACAATAAACCGAGATCTGGCCCGGAAAGTGAGCATATCACTCAAAAATTCCAACTTTTCCTAGTCAGAGCAGCTCTTATGGCTCACAGGCTCGGGCTAGAAATTCGATTTGGCCTTTATTGAGCTGCTTTGTGATTGCCACACGTCGCAGGCCTGGCAGGACGTGCTGCCTGCTCTTTTTTACACTTTTTTCCTGTGCCTCTCAAAAGGAACGAAACCAACTTAAACCACCTGGCATGTGTCAGAGGGCATACAAAGTGCCCAAAAATCATGGCACAAAAGCAAGGCCAGGCCAAGGTACAAAGTGCTCTTTTTTGGTCATTTTTGGTCCTCAGTGGGGGGAGGAGGCCAGGTGATTGTTTTGGTGTGGGGGCGACAGTGCGTATACGCAATGTGGGAGTGTGTGTGTGTGTTACGTATACGCCGTGTTTGCTGTGATGGACAAAGCCGGCGTAAATCTAATTAAATTTCACCCAGCTGGGCAAACATTGAAGCGGACACTTGTTGGCATACGAAATTTTCGAGGGAAGCCCCGAAGTCAAACAACAGAATGGCATCAATAGCCATCGGGGAAGTTTACATCTCGCACACTCCTGGGATTTTGTGTGAATAATGTTAAAATGACAGAAATGAAACATGTTGGCGGGGTTTCGGTTGCCTGTTGTGTGTTGTTTTTTCGGCCTTTAGTGGCCATTCTGCAAGGTGGTTGTTATTAGCATGCCATCAACATCATCATCATCGCCGGCTGGGGCGGCAATTCATGTGAAACGTGCTCAAGTGGGCACGGTCGCGTGTCTCTCATAATTCCCCCAGACCCAAACAGTCTCTGGGCCCTGCGAAATGTTTTCATTTTCGGTTGGCTACGCTGGCTTGTGCCCACCAGAGTGTTGTGCCACCAAAAGAAGAAATCCGAATCGGGTCAGAGACAGCAGAGAGCAGGCAGCAGCTAGCAGCAACTTGAAAGTCACTTAAAGACAGAAGCAACAAAAAGCCAGCGTGAAGGAAGATGAAATAAATGTTAAGGTCAACATGAGAAGAGACCCAGCGACAGCAAGAGGAAGCTCAGTTCTGGGAGTCAAACCCCAGCAAGAAGTCTCGAAATATTCACTTTTGTAATTGGATGCTGTAGTCTGCTGTCGCCTGCTGCTGTACTGCCTGCTGTACTGCCTGCTGCATACCTTTATGGGAGAGTCGGCCCTTAACAATACCTCGCATCGCCCAACAAAGCCCACCACCCACCTTCGACCACCCACAGCTGGCGGCCATAAAAAAGAAGCCCGGAATGAATGCATACGAGTATTTATACACCTGAGAAAAATGTCAAAGGTGTTTAAGATCTTATTAAAAAATGTTATATAGGATTTTTGAACTTAAATTCAAACACCAATGTCAATTATAGTTTCTTTTATGAAAATGCACTAATTATTTCTCCCTGTGCACCGATACATATCAGTGAGTCTCGGTTCTTGAGTTTTTTATTTTTTTTATTTGTTGCGCTCCCATAAAGTCGGTTTGTTCGGGTGTTTTGTGTGCATGTGTGTGAGTCTGTGTGTGTGCCACCATTTTTTCGTTGCCCCAGAGTTGAAGCGAATTGTCGTGTTTGTTTTATAGTTATTGCTTTTGTTTCGCTTTCACCCATCGCGTTGCTCTATTGCCCAGCTTTCACTTTTCCCTCGATTTTTCCTTGCTTTTTTCGGTTCCTTTGTGCTTCGAGGATACCACTTCCCCACCACTGGCCTGCGCCGTGCCCCACCAGTTTATGCACATTTAATCTTATGACAGAAAAAATGTTGTAAAATTGTTTATGGCACTTTGCGACATGGTCAGTATTTTTACAGTCTACTCCTCTTGTATGTAGCTGCCTCCTTCGCGGCGGGCTCTCCACATCGCCCGCATATGTTACGAGTGGAAACTACAGGAGCATTTACATGCTTCTGCAGGACAAGAATCGGATTTGATGAATGGGATCGCGTGAAGAGTTGGATTATGGTCGAAATGGATGGGTTTCGAGCTCTCGGTTCAGCTTTCAGCGTTCTTGGTGGCAAAAACATAAAAGCGCACCATTCGTTAGGTAACTGGAATCGTTGATTAAAAAAACTAAAATACGAAAACAAATTCTTCGTTGGCTTTTTACTTCATAATACTGAACCTGATACTATTTCTGAAAGCCGCCATAAATCATTTTTCTCCAAAAGAGTAAGTTTTCATTTAAACCAACTATTCTTAAAACATAAATAATGGAGGACATTGATTTTATATTTCTTGCAAAACTTAAAGCTGAGCTACAAATTCCACATTTCCCTATAAATAATATAAGCATTCTTGCCATTCTTTTAGTCTTTTATGGACCCATTTCTGCAAAATAGTTCTGTGGTCGTTTAAGAAACTCTTCTAACTAAATTCTATGAAAAATGTTGTGGCAAACCGAATCGGATTTATTTTATGCACTTCCAGGGCACTTGCCTTTGAGTTTTATGTACCAATTTGGGAAATCTGTCGACAACCTGTTGGCTGCTCTTCCTTTTTCCACGGAAATCGCTTTTTCGCTGATTGCGAATCTTATGGCCTATTGTTGCCGTCGAATATGCGATTTTTGTTGGTGGAGACACTTGGCAAGCGATTTGGTTTTCGTGTCAAAGCTCTGTCCAGTCCAATTTGGTTTATATTTTAATCGAAATATATTTGCCAAGCTGTCTGCTCATATAGCTCTCCGCATCTCGGCTATATACCCGCATTTATTTGCCTATATGTTTCTTGCGTAGTCAGCAGATGTTTGTTTGTCTCGCTTTGTTGTCGTTTAGATCTGAAAATTATTATTAGTAATTTGTTGGCCTGCAGACAGTTTTGGACTCTCTCTCGTTTTCCCTCTATATATATGTATATATCATTCTTGTTTCGAGTGCTTCTTCTATCGTTTTTTGGTGAAAATTGAAATTGGCTTTCAGCGCCTAAGAATTTTTATCACGATAATTTATGATTGGAATATGCGTGGTCAGTTAGCAGTAGCACTAGCAGTATATATAGAGTATGATCAGCTCCGAAGTATCTGTATATAGTATCTTCTAGTATATATATGAGTGTAGAATAGGGCTCTCGAAAAATATATATAGCTGTTCCTTGTTCCTTGTTCCTGGCTTGGTCTGTTCTGGTAAGTGGTCAGTAGTAATTATCTCTCCTGGGGGGACCGTGGGCGGACGAAGGCTTAAAAGGGTATCCGGCTTAGGGGACTCGCATTATGGTCACGTTGAAACCGTTCTAAAACACACGCGCAAGGTACTCGGTGAAACGGGTTCAAATTGCTTGATTGCATTAATTATTCAGTGCAAACGTCGTCGTCGTCAGCGTCGTTACTCGAACATCGCGCATGCCAAAGTTCACTTATGTAAATTTGCGCCAAGCGACCAAATAAAAAACTTTACTGAGTTTCAAGAGTTGCAAGAGTCCTGCACAAACGGAACCAAACGAAACGAAACGAATCGCCAACGCGTTGGCGATAATACAAATTTTAAAGCATACTTTTCAGGTGAGCTGCGCTTTGATTTGCATCAAAACACACAACACACCACACTCCACGCACGCACACTCTTGCAGGTAAGTGGACCACGCACACACTAGCCCACTAACACACTGGCACACTGTAACACACACGAACACAAACTCAAAACTCGAAGAGAAAGTGATTTACTGGCAACTACACACCGAACACGAACACTTCCACTTTTTTGTTACGGACTTTTGGTGAAGCCGAACCTTCAGGATTGGCTTAGAGTCAGAGTGCTCTTCTTCGCTCACAATTCGATGGTTAGGTCTGTTTGCCGAGCTGCCCTTCCGGCCAACATCACGTCCAGGTAGCGACTGAACGCTGCTGCTGCGGCGCGGCACAACATTGCGTATACGCAACGTCCACAAGTTGGCTGCCGTATTTTCGGAATTCTCTTGCTGCGCCTGCGTCAAAATTCCTAAAGAGAAATTCTAACGCTCTCTGGGCCAAGAACCAACGACCAAAATGAAAAGAGCAACTGAAGCCTGAGCAGCTGAAGAATCAAGCAAGTGGTTGGGCCAAAAAAGCAAAACAATCTTCCCAAAAAGTTAATCATCTGATGATTCTTCCAACACTCACTCTGAACTCTGAATCGAGCTAATTAATTGCATTACTAATGTATTATGCGATAGCCTCATAATCGATTAATGGAACTTTGCGACTCGAAGCAATTTGTTTGAACAGTTGAATGACGTGCCACCTATGTTGTGCCCCAACCCGCTCCCAGCTGACCAGGTCATAAGTTAATTTCCTTGTTCTCCGTCATATGAACAGGGACTAGCGCCCAAGCACAAGCACCCACCCCATCCATTAAATAATCGTGCCACAAACTGGGTAACGCCAACGGGGGAGTGGATGCCACAACAAAGAACAATTAATGGAACACCCACTAAGCAATCTGTTGCACTTTTGTCCTGCATTGTTCGTAATTAAGTGTAAATTAAAACCACCTTAGCAGGTCACGAAGGGTCCTTTATAAGAAATACCCTGTTAATAAGATACAATAAATACAAAAATAAACACATTATATACTTTGTTTAAAATTATTAATTATGCCTTGCGGTTCAAAAACACATAAGTTTATTAAAACAAAAAAGTTGCACAAACAAGCACTTACCTTGATCACATTACAGTAATTATAAAAAGTTGAATTACCCCGACTGTGACGGAACTCCTTAGCCAAAGGACTCTATGCCAGGAATCGGGTTTCGCCTAAAGGTGGAAAAAATAAAAAAAACAAGCTTAAGCTCCCTTCAAATTACGTTCAAAGTGAGCAGAAAATCGATGCAATCGAAGCGGACTGGGGGAGCAGCCATGGTAGCAACCGGCAAGAAAGGACATCCGATTCTTAACAGGAGCATGGAGGAGGAGCAAGACAGGCAGAACAGAGCGATTATCTGGGTTGGAAAGTGAGAAAACTTTTTAATTAAAATTCACACGCAATATGTTGCGCATACGCAGCATTGGACCAGCCAGAGCTTGAGACAGAGTATTTGCCGTCTAACCACAAATTCCTTGCTCATTAGCGTTCAAATTGTGCGCATATCATGTAATTTAGATTAGATTGAAATTGAAATTGTTGAGCGGGCCAAGTGGCTTTCTCTGCAACCACACCACTCCACTCACCTCCGCCAGGCGAGCGCTAAGGGTGCTCGGGCTGGGTTTGTTTTGGATTGCGTGGTTGGGGGAATTATTACGGCTTTGGCTAAGCTCCTCCTAGAGGGGCCGAGTTATAAATATTAATGAACCCAGAAGCGTTGGACCTTCGTCCTGCACGGACACATTCGTCAAGTAAATAAAGTCGTCCGAGAGCTGCCTCCAACAACATTGAGAAAATAAATAAAGCATGCAAGAAATTCGCTTTGATAATGTGGAATTTTTTTACTCTATACCCAAACAATTGCAGGACTTTATTCGCTATGAGATTTTTTTTTAAATATATATTTTCTTTTGGTTTTACTCCAAATAAAACTTCATTCAGTGCTAAGTATCAATCAAGAGGAGATACGATTTCTCTACTTTAAGGTATTTAACCTTTCGACTTGCACCTATTACTCGTTTTTTTGCTATTTTTTATAGACAGGATACGCAGGAATTGCTTACTTGTTGCTGAAAGGACACGTTCTCGGGATGCCTCATTGCGAATGCCAGTCGCATTCGCCGCCAAAATCCTCTCGCACGCATAGAAGGACCTTGGTGGTGCGCTGCCATCAAGGTATGTAACTCGTTGATGTGCTCAATTATTGAGATAACTTGTGATTGGAAACTTCAGGTAATGGCAATTGCCGCAGATGCAATCTCGACTTTGACCCATCAAGTGTGAACGAAAAGTCTGGCAAGCAAAGTTTTCACAAGTGCGATGATTGCACTTTCAGGACACTAAATGAAATTTATCTACTTTGATGTGGCCACTTTGTCAACTTTGTAGCCACATAATTGAGTTATAATTACGGGTCATGGGGCAACGTCGCTGCCCTTGGTGCTGCCACTGTCCCTGCCGACATTGTGATGCATCACCAGTGGAACGTACAGCACCCTGGAGGAGAAGCACCCATTACCCATTAACCATTTGAGCCAAGTTAACAGTAATTGCTCAAACTGCTGGCCACAATTTTAAAGTATACCTAAAAGTAGATACTATAGTTTTCCTGACAACGCCCGATATCCGGCGGAATGCTTAATTAGGATTCCAATTAGCGTTGCCACCGCAACGCACCAACGCTGATGCGATATCAGAATTATTAAGACGCTCAATTAAATGCTCATTTTGTTGGGCAATCCCAGTTGTTTGACTTTCTATCTCCCACCGGCCACCAGCTACCAGCCTTCAATCAAAGTCCGTATAATTTGTGTTTATTTTTGGTTTTCCCCCTCACCACACCAACAGAAATGTCAGGTTGTATTTGAATCAATTTTATTTCCATGGGGATGGGGTAAGTAATTGTGCTAATGACTCTTGCAAATGCGCGTTTGACAGGATAAATGAATATGAATTTTATATAAGACCCTGATAGACCCACATATTCCATTTCCCTCAGTGTAGTTTCAGTTTGGTCAATCGTATCGATTTTAGTTACCAATCAGAGCCAACCTCAGCCACTAATTGTGGCCATTTCTGGTGGCTATAATTAGGATTTCATCAGCCCGTAAGCAAAATCAAGTTAAAGCCGCCTGTCAGAGGTAAATCAGGCAGATGACGTGCCATGCGCTTGCCCCACCTCCCATTGGTCCGAAATCGCAAAAATCCAACTCAAGCATCGGAAATGTGAATGACAATTTCAATTTAACAATTTCCATGCTAATATTATTCGAAGGGGGGCCTGGGGAAAGAGCTGGAAAATCAACAAGGCACAAGGAGGTACAGCTGGGGGTAGCATCCATTCGGTTGAGCCTCCTCCATTTACCTGTCAGCACAAACAATTGAACACGGAACGTATGCCAGGTGTGCCAGTCAGTGTGTTTGTCTGTGTTTGTTATTTGACAAATGTGTTTTGGGCTGTGTCTGTGTCCCTGGCACTCCCCACTTTTTGTGAATCCGCCAGCCAACCATCCACCAGTTATCCACCCACCAGGAACCGCCCTGCGTGTCTCCATGTAGTTTGCTGACTGCCTGCGGCACTGAAGTTTTCGATTAACCAAAAGATAAGCTCCCAGTTACATTTACCTTTGTTAAAATTTCATTAAGCTGCCAGCCCGACACAAAGGCAATTATTACGTGGGCTGAACTGTTGCTTTTCGACTGACTAATTTACATATTGTGTTTTGCTTTGGCAGTTTCGTTAAAAGGCAGGTATTCTTTGTAAGCCCAATCCGACCACAAAGCTGCCATTTAGTAGCCAGTGGCCTATTTTTTATCTTTATTATGATTATAATATAATTATCCAAACCATTCCGACCAGGGGATAATCCTTTTGAAAAACAAATTCGCATTTATTCCCATTTCTTCTCTAATTTATAATCATTTGTTGCTTACACTCAAAATATTTGCGCCCAGAGTCACAGATTGAGGTCATTTAAATGAAGTTTTCTCTTCTAAGCTTAATCAATTGGAGTATTTTCATAAAGTTCATTCTCCAATGCTGCTCAACAACTTACCCCATTGTGTGTGGTTGGTATATTAGAAAGTCCTTACGGGATGATCTGGGACAAAAGTTTGCAATCGAACACCTTCTAAGTCGGAGCTTAATAAACTCAAGACTTGAAACTTGCAGGATGCGAGAATGCCGAGTCAAGGATCAAGCTGCAGGCAGACAAACTAATTGCAACACATGGAACAACACGGCGCCATGCCTCGACAAATGCCACTTGGCAAAGTTAAATGAGATGAATCTCTTGCCCTCAGCGTAGGATGTGCTGGTGTGTCAGTCGTGCACGTCCTGCGCCTCTTATGGCCTTTCCCCGAGACCCATTTGAGAAAGTTATTCCTCGAAACTACGCAGTGAACCGGGGCGATGGCGTAAATAACGTGCTGAAAATCCCGCTTAATGAACTGAAAATAGAATTAGGAATGGTGCTGCCAAGTGCTGACTGCACCGAGTACCGAGTAGCATGTGCTGCAGCAGAAATAAAAGCAGGTTCAGGGTTAATCTTCAGCAGGACTCAACTTTAAATTGAATTCGCTTGTGTTGGCAGAAAGGGGAAGCATTGCTGGCTAACAAAAAGTTTAAAAATACCCAACCAGCAACCCACCACCCCCACAGAACAACACAAAGCGGCAAAAGGTAAGCAAAACTTATCGCCGAAAATCTGGAAAAGGAAAACAAATTTGGGTAGCCCTCCGAAACAATGAATCCCCTTTAGCTTAGCACGGTCCGAGGGCCATGTGGTCAGATGAAAGCGAAGCCCCCAGAAAATTGGCAGCCTAATTAAAATCATGCAAATGCCCCATCCGTCCCATCATAATCATGGAATCAAATTATCATTCTGGTCGATTTGTTAGCTACATCTCCAATACCATCCAATAATGAAACTGTCAGGCAATCAACAATGTGCGGATTACAAATATGAAACTGCACAATTCAAATGCGAATGGAAATTCCTGTCATGCAATGTCGCATTTTACATTTCAATGTCGTCCCGTTCCAGACTCCGTGTCGTGTTTTCGCCTGAAAATCTGTGAAACCCATCGAACCACATCTATTTGTGTGGTTTTGACAGAGACTGCCGCTCTGTTGTTGTGCCATGCGGTTGAACTCTGACATTTGATATGTACTCGTCCGTCTTTGGGGGCCAATTAAGTAAATAATTCAGACGAGAAGATGGCCAAGTATATCATAATGACCGAGCTGCACTGCAGCAGCTCCTTCTAAATCAAACACTTGGCCAAAATGGCCACATTTAGCTTCTGGTAAAGTGTCAAACCGCATTAGAAACTTGCCAAAAGCTTTATATGTGGCTTTTACACGAAAAATAAAATTCCTTGAAAATAATATTTGATATTCCGAAGGGCAAGAAGAATGGCCTGCTTACTTCTGCCTTTGCTTTTGTAGAAACCTCCACATCTTACCTCTTTGCAATAGTTGTTTATAAATAAGGTATGTATTTATATATCCTATATTAGATTGTTCTAATAGAATAAGAAAAAATTGTATTATAACCCAGTTTTGTTGGTGTATGCTTCCTATTTTAGCTTCAGTTCCAATGGCCATTTCTGCACGGTCACGTATTACTTGTTTTGTTAAACATTTCGATACCGTTCACGTTCCATACAAAATTGAATATGCTTATTTATTTACGCGACTCTTTTAATATGCAGGACATACGGAGCAATGGAATTGAATAGAGGACCGCCCAGGCGGATGGGTTTTTGGACATCCGAACATGGACAGTTGGACATGGGGCCGGGATCAGGCGGCAATACGTAGATGGCTGTCTGCTCGCCCACAAAACACTATGCATATTGAAATAACAAAACTTTAGTCGGATACTTGCTGCTCGTGTGTAAACATTTGGACAATTAACAAATAGCCTGGCTGTCCACCTGCTAGTCCATGTATTAAATGGCATTTGTGATGTAATCGGGATTATATCTATCAGTTTGTATCTGCATTCATTGCCAGAGGGTAGTGGAAATCAATAACAGCAGAGCCAGGCAGCTTGAATCGAAATATTTTGTAAAGAATTTTGCAAATATCAACCCTAACATTGAGAGGCAAATTTAGTTTGTCCAAAATAAATGTGTCAAAAGCAATTCATTGAACTGTCAATAAAACTCATAGTTAGTTCATGGCTCTGTGAAACACCTACAAAAGGTATTTGACCAAAGTTCGGGTCAGTTCGGGCAAAGGATGTAAAACCAAGTTGGAATATGCAAGTCAAACAGGACTTTGCCATTTCATGTTGATGTGAATTATTAACGTCAACACCCTCCAAAAAAGAAGCTCTGCTGGGTACAGGAAAAACTCTACAGAGTGGATTACCTTATATAAGCAAACAGTTTTTTTTAGTTATAAGCAAAGGTATTCATGATTACAATATCCTCTCCCTAAACCTAAAAACTTACCTATTTAGAACGTTCTTTTTATCGAATTTGGACTACGTAAGCAGGTTACGTCAGGCCCTCCTGGTCCGTGGCTGCAGTTGAAATGTAAATCGAAGTTTCATTCGGCAAGGACACAGCCAGGATTGGGAGAGGGAGGTCGAAGGAGGGGAGGCAAGGAAAAAAGCCGGGGGAATGGCAATCAAGCGAAAAGCTTGTAGCGCATACACTTTAGAATGACTTGGCTGGGTTATATTTAATTCATTGGCGCTCCACTTAAACAACAACCGCCAGGAACCTTTTTCGCCACAAACCCGGCTAACCTTGCCCACGCCTCTCGACCACGTCGGTTGTCTGGTTTTGTCTATTCCGGGAAAGAAGCGCCAGAACCAATGTCTTGCTCAAGTCTTGGTCTTTGGCCATTATATATTTACATTTTTGATGGCTTCTTCTGCTGCGGCATTGGGCAAACAATTTGCTTTCTTTCTTTCCCTGCCTGGTCTTCGGGGGGGCCCGAAAACTAGAGTGACATTTCCGCCAACGAGTTGCCATCTCAATTAGTTGTGGCACCAGACAGGCTACAGCGAACGGAAATGGTTCGCCATTTGCACAGTAAATACGAAAGGAAACTAAATACTGGGAATATTTATGTATGGAATGCAACAAGTGGCCGGGAGATGGGGAAAGCGGATGTGGAGAAGTAGAAAAAGAATGGATTGCAATCGTATCGAGAAATGGAAGGCACACCCTCCGGTTGTAAGAGGTCCTCAGTGCAAGAGGCGGAAAGCCAGCCATCCAGGAACCCAGAATTCCATAAATCCACTTAAGCCCACAGAGAAAGCAAAATATGTAAATCAACACATACACAAAGGGGGAAGAAAGTAGTCAGCTCCACAATTGAAACTACACTGAGCATAAAACATAAATTCCGGAAATCAATATGAGCCTTAAGGGGGGATTCCAAAGGATTGAGGGCCAACCCTGAAGCACCACCTTTTTAATAACATGGTATATGAAATATATATGATGGTTTATGATATGAGGTGTAAGGGTTATTTTCTTGTGCAGAACCTTTGGCTCCACAATGGAAATCGATTGCTCGAGGGCAAAAAGGGAATTCTTAATGGTGCATTGACATACGGCCAACTGCAGCGACCCACACAAAGGCAAACAAATAAATGTCAATAATAAAATGTATGCGCACCGGGCACGGAACTCAGCAGAAAGCTGAACACAAAAAAAAATGGCAAACAAAGCAAAAGCCCAAGGAATCAAAGGAGAAATTCACACAAATTTGTCAAATTCTGACACATTCGTGTCGAGCTGGCAGCCCTCTCAAAATTTGAAGCCCCACTGAGTCCATGGTCAGAAAAATAATAACCCAAATACACAAAGGTGTGTTGGTTGGCATTTCCGGTTCAAAGGTTTTAAAAATGTAAATGCATTGAATTGGGACTTCTATGAACATTTTTTGAATTAAATCATCTAACAGTTGGTAAAAGAAAAGTTAACTCTAATATAATGTTGAAAATGGCTTAAGATGGGTTTGTATATTTTGGATTGGCCCGAAATTGATTTATATCCGCCACCGCCATTAGCAACCCTTATAAAAGTCAGGGACATGTGCCAAAATGGCGGCGGTAAATAATTGCCCAGCAACACTCATACACGCACACACACACGGCTACCGTTATGGCTATAATTGTCAGGTGCCAGCGCCAAGTTCCGGCAATTTCCGGTTGCGCAAAAAAGTAACCGACAAATGCGGCATACTTTCGGCTATAAAACCAGGAAAAATGAAGGAAATGATGGTGGGATGGAGGATGTACCGTGATGGAGGGCAGCTTATAAATATCATAAAATCATAAACATAATGATTCCGGACAGCGAACAAAAACCAAAAGTAAACACGCTTCTTCCATTAAAAGCTTAAACTATTGGCAACAAAAATGTAAGCCTAAAAGTTTCGTTTTAAAGCGCCCAAAATTTCAATCATAAATTTTAAATACTCTTTACTGTCTAATGATATAATTGATTGAAATGTCTGGCCTTCAACTAATAAAATTTTCATTGTTCTTACATTATTTTGGATGCATATTATATGCTTACTTTAAACAGCTTTTAATTAAAATCAAAAGTCTATGATGTATAAATTAAACAACATATTTGAGGTAAATATTTAGTTATTTCAAGAGCCGCAAAAATAATGTAATACTTAACCGAATGTTTTCGTGTTTGGTTTAAATAAATAGACTCTATATTTCACGATGACCTCTTGAACATTCCATTCAAGCTTCTCCAACAGTTAACAAGATCGTGGTCCTGATTAAATTAATTTTCAGACCTCCCTTCAGAAAAAAAACAACGAATCGAAAAGAATTTCCTAAAGGTCCTGGCTCATCAATTAGCCAGCCGAAAGTTTGCTCCCTCCGAGCTCTCACCGCAAAGAGTCTGGAAATTTAGTTCGCGTGCTACACGGGTTGACTCTTCAAGATAATTTACAAAGACATTTTATTTCATCAGGCTAAAATCTACATCTAGCGAGGGCGGCTGGGGCGTAAGGTAATTAGTCAGGCGTCTTGTTGCCCTGTGTATAACAGATCTTGGGTAAATATAAGCGGCGTACGTGAAGTGTTAACCAAAATCCGTAGCACCCAGGACCACCCCGCCGGGATTTCTACGTGACAAATTGAACGGTTGAGGCTGGGCAGCTGCCAAAGTCCGTACTCGGGCAACTGTCATGCAAATTGAAAATGTCAAATGCAAACAGTCGAAGTGGAGCCGGCAGACAGTTCAACTGTCAGACCACAAGCACACACACTGGCACACACACCCCACCCACGTCACAGCGACAGCACCCACACAGACCTCAAAACACAAAGAGTGTTTAAGATTTTGAGATGGTTTTATAAAAAATATATATTATAGCTTTTGAAGGATTAACTAAGATTATATAGACTATACCGTTCATAAAAATAAATAAATAGTTTAAGAAATAATCGAAATTATACCATTTTTTCACTGCACTTTCCAGACACATAGAACTAAATCGTTATATGTGTCTGTATGAGCAGATATAACAGTTTCAAGGTCGCAGGCTGGGGATTTGTGGGCGGTGGTGGCCTTTGACGGGGAGACAAACACACACGAGGGGAGTAAGCCAACACACACACACAACAGCACTCACGGAAACTGAAAGGACGTGTGTGTAGGGGGTGCTTGGCAATTTCAAGTGCAAATATTTTAGTTAGAAAAAAAAGAAAGAAAAACATTATGCAATTAAAAGGCAATTTTGCTCGTTGCCACAAACTGCTAACAATTACTAAACACAGAAGCCACTGACAGCTCACCAGTTAATTTTAGGAGCTTGGGATTAGTTCAACCTCTATCTGTGCAACTCTCAAAAAGGGGTTACTAAAAATAAAGAAATGTTAATCATAATCCTTGTTTGCGATTCCCGTGAAATGGCAGTTATTTGTAACCTTAAACAGGGGGGTTTTTGATCGCACCAATGGGAACTTTAAACTGTTAACGTTTTGTTTGTTTAGGCCGTGTTCACGTCCTTGGCTTTGCCGCCTTATTTTCGGGCCAAAAAGCCAAAGTAAATATTGAGCTTCGATGGCAAAATAAATGACAGTAGAACAAAGGACATAACTACTGGGGAGAAGACTTCCTAACACATCTCATAACAGGACGATTGGATGTGTGTCTGACAGTTGTAAAGGGAAGCCGGACAAGAGAAATATAAATTTAATCAAGTGGCCATCGTTTATTTCCCTTTTGATTTCGGAAAATTCAATTGACATTCGATTTTATTATCCCTCCGCACAGCCGCACCTCCCCGCCGTCATTGTACAATTATTAGACGCTTTGTAAATGCATTTCATAAATTTATGATGGCAGGACTGACCATTTCCTTAGGGGATTCCTTGCCAGCGACATATAATAAATACGATTCTGTCTGTTTATCCATTTCTGTCCTGCCCTGGCAGTGTTTGTATTGGAAATATTTCACATTCGAGTACCATCATTTCTTTCACATAGCTCGGATATCTGGGCATCATTCTCATTTTGCCATTTCAAGCGGGAATTTCTTTGGGACTGTTGTTTGGCTTGCCGAGTGTCCTTTGACCCACTCGACCACCCTCCATTGAGGTTTGCTGTTTGCTCCGCAAAAACAGTTTATAGCCATCCTGGCCAGAGCACATAGATTTTAATTAAGTCCACTTTCCCCCAAAAATTTAATATTTACAAAGACTGTGTTGAACATGAAAACTTTCCCGCTTTCCTCCACTGCAGGAGTCAAGTTGTGGAGATTCCACGGGACCTGAAATTAAAGTTCCCGCAGTCGGTAAATGGAAAGTTTTCCCTTTCAGTTGTGCAAAGTTGTCGGGGCATCTCCTTGGAGCATTTGAACGCTAAACCGAATAACAAACAACTCCTTTAGAATGAAATTAAAAGTGCTTTCCCCACTTAAGAGAAAGCCATACAGTGGGTCAGAGAGTATGCTCTTTAGTTGCCACGATTCGGAGTCCGAAACTGAAACGAAAATACAAATTTTTACCCACAAGTGGTTGCTCAGTTTTAAAGAGAGGGAACAGGTGCTAAACAGGTAACATGTATGCAAATAAAGTTATATTCCTGGAGGAAATAGTCTGCAGGTGAAAGTGCATCCTGACAGCACTCTGAGCTCCAATAAATCAGTCTAAACGCGTTGATAGAGGAACCCCATTGGCCCAGACAGCCTTGTTATTATTTTAATCACAAATAAGTTACAAATCAGGGAATTCTCATTCTTGGTATTCTAATAATCAGTGATAACTGAAAGGTTAATCTCTTTGAAAAGGAGGAATCACGGTTGACAAAAGCTCCAGCATAACCAATACACTGGACAAAAACTATGCTTTCTACTTTAATTTAGATTATATTTCTTTAAGGACTTCATAACTTAAAGTCTTGTTCATTTTAAACTGAATTATAGCTATAGTAAGATGATCCAATTCTATTACAACTTTTCTTTGTAGTGTAAGCATATTCGCCAACACAAACCCGAGGCACAACAATGGAAAGCTTGAGAGGACGAAAAAGGATAAGGGGCACCGGGGCAACCAGGGAGAATCCGCTTTTGTTTATCTACTTTAAACTAACATCAGGCACTTTTGCTATCTAATCCTGACCAACCCGACAGCTACTTAATGTCATCAGTGTGCCACTCGGTGGCATTTTCAACAAGGACATTTGAAAGTGCACAACAATTTGGGCAAGGGGGGTGCTGTTGGGTGAGGGGGAAGGGCAAAGATTAGAGGGGTATGGGGGTCGGTCGGTGACGCTAAACGTTTCACTTGGAGTTCGCAGGCTCTGATACACCGAGTGCAAATTGAATAATCGTTTGCGCTTCGCCGCATCTACAAAAAGGACCTTTTAAAAGTTCCCTTTGTCGTTTGTCCCTTGTATCTTTGTATATGTTTGTATGGGTGTGACAAATATCGATCATCACGGACTAGGACACACAATTGTTTGGGTTTATTCTAACGCTCCGAAAAACTTCTGACCGAGTTGTCTGAAGAGTTTTTCTTTGCCGGTTTCCTTAACGGTTTTGAGTTTTGGGTTCAAGCTATGAAAAAAAAACAAAAAAAGAAAACTTTGCTCCGTCTGTCCCCAGTTTGTCAAGTTTGTCATTTGTTTGACATTTATAAGCAAATCCAGATTCGAAATGTGGGTGGGCGGACAAGGTCGGGTAGGCAGGAGCAGGAGCAGGGACAGGATGCCAGTCTGCGGGTCCTCGTCTCGTTAGCATACGCATTGAAATCGGGCCTTGTGGGCAAACTCTCAAGCAAATGAAATTGAATGCCCGTTCCCAAACAGTTCAACTCAACTGTGAGGGCTTTTAAAGTATTTGCAAGTTCAGAAGTAACAGGAAAATGTTTAATTCATTTGAAATGAACTCGAAAGAATTTAGACTCTTCTGCGTGGGAGAGGGCTGTAATGGATTAATAATATTAAATGGCTAATTTGGTCTTCTTGGGGTGGGTAATGATAATGATTTCAGAATAGATGGATCATAGATGATTATTGTATTTAGAAAATGAATCATTTATGGACAATAAAATGCAACAATTTTGAAGAAGACATTCTTGTCTTCATCAAGATGTCCTTGATATTAAACCAACGAAAAAACTTAGTAAACTAACACCCCATCTCGACTTTCGTTCTTTGCTTACCACCTCGGATGAATTGCATCATTTTTCTCCGCTATCCCACTCTGATCCCCCCGCTTAGCCGGAAAGCACTTTTCACTTTGGTGAAACTTTGGCAAACAATAAACCAAATACCAGGAGCCATATGTGTGTGCAAAGTGAGCTCTTCGAATTTGTCTTAGATCGATTCCCGGGAGCCCCTAGATTCTTGGCCAAGAGTTGGCAGAAGGCAAACAGAGGCGAGGAGGACCCAACTTTCGCCGGATGCCACTGAGAGCAGACAATCGCTTCCTTGGGCGGTAGCCTCTTTTCTCCCCACAATCCGGCGGCGGCAGGTGGAACACTCTCATGCCCCACGTGGACATTTTCATCCAGATACAAAGATACAAATATGTGCATAGCATTTAACGAGTGGCCATCGCTTTTGGTTAGACATTTGGTTGCACGTGGATGGCAGATAAAATTCAATTTCGAGCCATTGACAAACAGACGTGATGAATTCCAGTACGGAGGATATAACATGGAATTAATGTGAGCTGGTCGAAGGTCGACCAGCAGTCCGGGACAGGAGGAGTCCTGGCCAACGAAAGTTTCCACACTTCCCGAAACCATCCGATAGAACTTGGCTGCTTTGTGATTTTTATGTGGCCATAAATTGCCAGCATAGAGCCATGTGTATCTCAATCCTTTGCCGGCCCTCCAAAGCTGGCTACAATTTATGGCCAAAAGATAGATTCTGCTGGCTGGATGGATGCTGAAAGAAACACTATCGATTGTTTTCCAATTTGTGTAATTTGTTGTTTATTTTGTTTATAACTACATCAATAAATTATGTATCGTATCGTATAATTCATAATTATACTCTTTGAAAGCGTGAGAACATATTGGAATTGCAATTCGGCAGCTGGGTTCCTGATTCTGGCTCTATATCGCTTGGAATAGATCCATTTTTTTTTTGTTTCAAACTCCTGCTTTTTCACTTGTGATATCTTCTGATTGGAAGTATAGGCGATTTTCAAAGAGTATATGCGTAAGTATTATCGAGACATCGGCCTGCCGAAGAACTATCTGAATTCGCGTTTATGATTAACTTGGTGACAACACTAGTAGATCGATTGCTGGGCTACTACTTATAGAACCGTCTCCTTTCTCGCCATCCTAAGCCTGGACACTTTTTAGTTTAAATCACCACTGATATCGGCTTCCTTTCTGGGCCGTCGTTTAGTTACAATAATGTCTGCGCCACAGGTTACAATAATATTCATACCTAATGCTTCATATCATATAGTCTGAGGTGTTTTTCAATTAGCTTTCATATTGCGAATGGCTGGGGATTAATTAGTTTCTGTGTGTATGAAGTGTGGTTTTTGGGTGTTCGTATGTGGTAATGGTGCTTGGTGTGGTGGTGCGGAGAACCGAATTAATAAGGCCACTTATCCATATATATGTTTATGTATGCACTGTACTGTATATAGTAGTCAATAATTCACACAAACCACCCATCCCCTGCCATGCACATTTTGGCAAAAGGACAATGCACCTTCCTGCCTGGCCTTCCTTTTCTGATAATCCTTCTCCTAGCTTCTCAGCCATCGAATTCGAATCGAATCGCCGAGTCTACCGATAAATCGCCTTTAGATCTAGCCTTAACTAAAGTGGCCTTTAGGTAATTGTGTTATAAGAGTATGGTCGTGAGAAATTCCATAAATTTTGTGTGGCTCTAGTATTTGATAAATGTGCCAAATTGAAGTTGCGTCTAGTGTGTCTCTGTGTATTTAATAATGTTCTACCCGATATTGCTGTAATTATTTTGCACTTGCGCTAGTATTTAATATTGAACAATACTTTGTTGTGGCGGCTACAATTAATTATTTCTTTACTAAGACCGATTAGTTATTAAGGATTGGATTCACTTGTGGCTGTTTCTGGTAGTGCGTTTGCTGCTGCTTTCCTACTTGAGGTTACCGGTTACGGCATTACGATTACTAATTTTATTTCTTTTTTAAATTGTTTTTTTTTTTTGTTTTCAAGTCGATCACTAAGCCGAGGGTTAACTAATTAACTACGTTCTCATTATTGTAATGTTCAGCTCAAATTCATGTTCTGCATCCATGTACATTTCACATATGCTAATAAAAAAGCCATCCGGTCGATTGGGCTCCAGTTCCAGTTCATTTAACTATGTACGCTATAAATGTATGTATATATTTGCCGATTCGCCTCTTGGCTAAATGTACAGTAACAGATATAACCCTATGTATAAATAGGCTTCTATTCCATCAAATCGCTCGCTTTCGATTTTGTATTTTTGTTATTACTTAAGTTTTTCGCTCTATAACTTGTATGCTTCGTTTTAGCTGAATGGGGTCGACGAGCACTGGTGACCCTATTTACAGGATTCGGGGGGAAGTGTTCGGTTAGGCGGTAATACGTTTTATAATTTCATATGTAGGCAACGAAAATAGTCTAATTGTCGATGTAAAACACAGGAAATAAATTAAGTGCTGGCGCGTATATAAAACTAAATCAAATGGATGTTAACATTAAACGTAGCTCTAGTGTCTGGAGAAGGGAGAAATTAGACAAATAGACTGATTGTTGTGTGCTGTAGCTGGCTGATGGCTGATGGCTGCGATTCTAGTGATTTCTGAAGTAAAAGTTGTTGTTACGGATGTTGCCACGCGTTCGCCAGCGGATGCAGCTGAGCAGGGCCACGCGAGCGGCACGCAACAGGACCTGGCCGTAGGCGCAACAGGCACACACCCGTCGCACCCGATCGGCCAGGCTGCGGCGCCGGCAGCGACGGTGGGCGGTAACGGGACGGTGCCATCGGGGTAGATCCTGCCGGCGGCGCCGCAACTGATGTCACTTGCGGCGCCGGAAGACACGTCGCAGTGCCTTTCGCCAGAAGAATCGATGCGTCTTGGTCTTGGTATGGGGCGGAGCTTCCACCATCTCTTCCAACTCGGCAATATCGAAATCAGCCTCCACCATCTCCACCGATTCGTTGGCGAGACGACGTCTTGTGGGCGTTGCTGGCGCAGTGCACACCATGGACGTAGTACTGGTTATATGCGGTTGCGGCGTTGGTGGAGCGGATGCCGTGGCCGCGAAAGGCGGCACCAGATACGGACGCGCCTTCAGCGCCGCCATTGCTGCCGCCGACGTAGATGCGATTGATGAAATGGACGCCAGTGTGGCCACCGAGGCCGAAGGTTCCACAAACGCCGCTTCCGATAATGTTCCTCTTGCTCCTCTTGTTCCCGATGCTTTTAGTCCCGCCACTACCTCTGCTCCCACTGCTGGCTGGGTGGCGCGCAGCCAACAACCAGGCTGCATCGTATCTTATCTAAGCCACGGGTGCTGCAAGCACTCCGCGGCGGTGGCCCGCTTGGCCGGGTCAAACTCCAGCATGGGCTTGAGGAACGATGCGAACGACTCGGCATCGCTATGCGACCACTCGTACTTCTCCAGCAGCACGTCCATCAGGCCCCAGGGCTTCAGGCCGGTAATGTTCCGCAACTCACCCTCGCGGTTGAACGATTGCTGCGCGTAGGTGCCCCGGAACACGATGCGCCGTGGAATGGGACCCAGAAGCTCAATGATGTGCGCCAAATGGTCCTCGTCGCGGGAGTAGTTGTCGCCAGAGTGCGGCTCAAACAGATAGTCGCCGGTTGCGAGCTCGAAGACCATGCATGCAGTGCTCCATATGTCCGCTGAAGTGTCGTAGCCGGAGCCCAGGATCACCTCTAGGGAGCGGTACTGCCGCGTCTGGATGTCCTCAGTGAAGTGCTTATCCACCCAGCAGGCATTACCCAGATCGGCGATCTTCACATCCACCGAACACTCCTCCAGCGCCGGATCACGCTTGGGGCGATGCTTAGCTTGTGGCGGCGGCGGAGGTGGTGGTAACAGTGGCTCTGAATACGGGCCGTTGCACCACGAGGAGTTGTCCACAGACTCGCTTGAGATTTTCGAAATGCTGTTCGAGTTGGGCTTCGAACTTGTGTTGTTATTCAGTTGCTGGTGTTGCTGCTTCTGTTTCTCCTTCTTGGATTGCTGCGGCATCTTCTTGCCATTTGATTGTCCTTTCAAAGTACCGCTCGAGTTGCTAATGGAGTTGCTGTTGGAGTTGCTGATGCTGCTGCTGCCGTTCGTCTGGTGGCTCTTCAGCGCATTGCTATTGTCGCCGCTGCTCACAGAGTTCTCCAGCTGAGAGCCCTGCTGCTGACCTTGCGATTGATTTCCTTTGTCTAGAAACAACAAAAATATTCAAAAAAGTCCTGCAAAGGATCAATGAATATGAAAACTCACTCTTGTTCTTCTTTTTCTTCTTCTTTTTGGCCTTCTCAGTGCCCTCCGATGGCGGCTGCTGCTCCTGCCCGCCAGTCTGTCGCTCTTGTTGCTCCTTGGCCACCACAGGCTGGCCAGCAGCCTCAGTATCCTCCTCGTCCTTTAACGGAACCGGTTCCTTCTTGACTTCCAGATCATCATCATCCGCATCGGAGGCGCCACCATCGCCATTCTGCACCGCATTGTGATTAACGCCAAAGTCGGTCTTCTCCTCACCATCCATCCCTTCGGCCTGGCCTCCTGTCTGCTCCAGATAGTCACGCTGCTTCTTGAACAGCTCCATGCGCCTCTTGGCCTTTTTCTTGAGCTTCTTCTTGCGGTTTTTGCTCATCTTGCCGGTGATGGGTGGCTCACGGTACTCCTTGGGCGCCCGGCTGACTAGCGAAGGGTACATCTTGGAGTTCATGCAGTACAGCTGGGTGGCTTCGGTGGCCAGCGAGCGGACATGGGGCTCGTCGACGCACAACAGCACATTCTCGGGCTTGATGTCCGTGTGTATGATCTTGCAGCATGTGTGCAAGTAGTCCAGCCCCTCGAGCACCTGTCGAGTGATGGTCTTCACATTGTTCAGCGGAATACCGCGATAATTCGACTTCCGGATAAGCTTCAACAAGTTGTCGCCGAGCACCTCGAACACCATGCAAATGTGGGTGCCATTCACGCCGGTTATCTTGAAATCGTCCAGCATCTGGACAGTTTTCTGGCGCCTGGGATTCGACGGATCTGTTTCGCGCACCGTCCTGAGTATTTTGATCTCGTCCTTGGCCGTTTCGGCAAAGTGCGGTGCAGACTTGACAATCTTGATGGCCACGTAGCGCTCCTGCTGCAGGTCCCAGCACAGCCAAACGGTGGAGAAGTGACCCCAGCCCAGTTTTCGGATGACATGGTAGCGACCTGGAATCAAAAATAGCTATAATCTCTCTGTTTCAAAGTGTGGGCGTTGCTAAAGGGAAGAGTCAGAACCACTTAGGTAGATGAAATCACAAATGTTTGCCTCGGCTGGCAATAAATCCATTTTAATCGCATCACTGTCACAACGAGACTGACCCAACGGACAGCTCCAGTTGCTCTCCGATTGAATTCAATTAAAATCGCAGAATGAATACAGTGGAGTGTTCATTGTGCATGGATGTATGGGTGCATGATTCAGGGTTAAGCCCAAGGAATTGTCTCTATCCCTTTATTTTGTTTCTTAGAATAGATTTAAAAATAATGCCAATAATCTGGCAAGAGATCTCCTTCCTCGTCTTCGTCAGCAAATAACAAAGGTGAGAAACTTTCTAGCGATTTGTTAAGCTTCGTTCTAACGCTATCAGGCCGCCTCTTATCGCTGCCAAGCCATTGCCATTTGGACTTTCTTTCGCCCGAGCTTCTGAGCCTACAAATGGTGTGCACTTGGAATGCGGAAAGCTGGCAGTTGGCAGCTGGCACCGCCCAGAGCTGGGAGAGGGGGGCTAAAGGAAATGCAAGCTGGGGGGTGCGCTGGCGACATCGTCGGAGGTGACACAGCCCCGTTTCACTGTTACCATTGTTGTCGTCACCACAACACAGACGACGTCGTCGTCGTTGTCGCCCTCCCCAAAACAAAAAAAAAACAAAAAAAACGAGCAACCCTTGCGCCCTGGGGGTGGGCCAAAATCCCCTAGAGTGAGCACAAAAACACACACAAACAACCAGTCTCTGGCACGCATCCAGAGGGTTCGATTTATCTGTGCGCCTTTGGCAACCTGTTGTTGTTGGTTTTTTGTCGGATTTTTGGGGCGGAGGCCGTGCTTGAAATGCCAATATGGCCAAGAATCGAAAATGAGTTGGAGGTTAGTGGTTGGGTCGGACAGAAAGAGGAAATAAACACGTATTTGGTGGAATGGGGTGCAAACAGGTGCCTTACCCTGAAACAGGTCACCGATGTTGACGGGGTGGTAGCCACCCTTGCAATAGTCCTCCTTCAGCTCCTGCTCCTCGTTCTCGCTGGCCAGCTCAGATTCGTAGGACTCATTGGAGGAGCTTCGCGGCGGCTGCTGCTGTTGCTGATGCTGCTGATTCTGTTTCTGCTGCTTCTGGTGGTTGGCTTTTGGCGGCGGCGCGGGGGGCTGATATTGGTCCGAGGTGCTGGCAGAACCACCGCTAGAAGTCGAAACATTTCCCGTGGCCTTGCTGAAGGACGTGCTTGCCTTTGTGCTAACATTGGGTTTATTCCCGGCATTGCCCGAATGCTGCACTTCTACATGGCTATTATTAGCATTATCCGGTGCTGACGGCCCAGAATTTGGATTGGGATTCGGCTGCTGTGGCGGCTGCTGTTGTTCCTGCGATGCATTGCCGTTCTGCTTGCCCCGCTTCTTGTTGTTCCTTTGACGCTTCTTCTTCGCCTGAATGGTCAGAACGCGGCGGTTGACGTCAGCCTTCGAGTTCATGCTGCTGCGGCTGCTTCGGCTTCTCTCCTACTGGTACTTCTGTTGCGACGGCGACTGTGGCTTCTATTCTATTCTATTCGGGTTTCTGTCTGTTTCCCCACCAGGTGTAACAGCTGTTGTGGGGGAGCGCGTTAGAAAAGGTGGAGAAAAGAGAAAAAAAAAATGGGAAGAGGAGAATGAGTTGAGAGTGGGGGGAAGAGCAGGCACAAAATCTCAATAAGGCAATGTACGAGGTTTCACGCTTGTCTCCATGTTTTATTTGTTGTTTTTGTTTTTGTGTGCGCAAGCTGGGGTACAACAAAAACAACGGCAACAACAACAACACGGGGACTGAACACAAAACCAACAAACACCGATATTGGTCTACTTGCCTGGGGGCTCAGCTTGCTCCAGAACTTGGTGGCTGTACGAAAATATGAAACGAATTGTACGAAAATATGGCCAAAGATTCCACTCTCCAGTGTTGCTTGACTATCGTGTCTCTTTTTCACGGAAATTTCACCTAAGAAGAAAAAATCAAACAATTTGCACAGTTATCGAAAATAGAACGATTGTTGGATAGGCCAAAAAAAGTGCTATCTCTAATAAACGCCAGCCATCTCGCTCGCTCTCGAGTGGGTAGCGCCGCCTCGCTCTAGCCTATTGCCGCAGTTTGGCATTTTTTCACTCCGCAAATCGGACTGGCAATGCCCCAGGAAAAAGTTCGCCCGCTACTTACATTGTTTTCCCAACTGGCCGTGGACTAGTCAGATCGCATCACGATTTGGAGCGAGTAGCGTTCCGCTAATCCAGGCTGAAACGTGCAAAAACACGCGCCCAGCAAAATCCGCAAGGTGGAAAAAACTCTACGTAAAAATCAACCCTGCGTCAGAGCTGTGTTAGAAAATGTGTCAACTAACAGCTGGTAGAAAAGTGTTGTTAGACTGTCAAATGAATCCTAGCAGCTGACACAACAGTGTTGCTCAGTTTTCAGTTTCAGAGTTGTGCAGCACTACTGGCGTTTTGGCGCAATTTTAGTTTTTGGAGGGAAATGGAAGCCAACCCAAAATCGTGGCCAGTTGTAATTTGAGCAGTGCGGTGGCACGACGTGGTAACTGATAAAAGATTTAACTAAAAACCCAAACCCGCTAATAAGTGCAGTGAGCGCTCAACAAAGAAAATAACCGCCGACGTGCCAAAAGAAGAAAAACATCCAAACTGCAATCACAAATAGGAAAAAATTGTGCATCTAAGCAATGGCCCAGCCCTCGGTAGCTGCATTTTTCACCAATCGCAAGCGTGCCGCTTTGGATGATGCCGCGGCCATCAAAACCAGGGTAAGAATTGGTCCCGAAACGTGACCAGATACATTTGTATCTTTGAGTGCGTTCTCTGAAAGTGCAGCCATTTTGTAACGCCTATTGACTTTCATTTTGCAGCGCCTGGCCGAACCGGTCGATGCTCCCGCTCCCACACAGGCTCCCGCCACCGCGGGAGCTCCCACCGACCAGGATGTGGACATAGACACCCTTAAGGCGGTGGCCAGTGGCATGCGAACCCGATCCGGCCGCAATGTCCGTCTGATCGTCACCCCACAGGAAAGCAAAAAAAAGACAGCGCCCTCGGGCAAACTGGAGGCAAACATTAAACAACCCAAGCTCGTTCAGTTCATCAAGAAGGGAACCCTTTCGCCCCGCAAACAGACCCAGTCTAGCAAGCTGGACGAGGATGAGCTGCAACAGGGAAGCGAAATGACCCCGAAGATTAGTTTTACGGCTACGAGTCTACAGAATGCGGACAACATTGCGCGCGGCCTGCGCACACCCACCAAACAGATCCTTAAGGATGCCTCGCCCATCAAGGCGGACAAGGATCTGCGGCGCCAGCTCACCTTTGACGAGGTGAAGACCAAAATCTCACGGAGCGCCAAGATGCAAGAGCTGAAAGCCGTCCTGGCCCGAAAGGCAGCGCTGGAGCAGAAGCGCAAGGAGCAGGAGGAGCGCAATCGACGACTTAAGGAAGCAGGACCATCGCCCTCGAAATCGGGAATGGCTGTACAGCTCAAGGAGTTTGACACCATCGAACTGGAGGTGCTAACAAGGTAAGATTCTCCCAAATTTCTGATCTTTCTGTTATTCCCCTCCGCTTTAAAAATCTTTTCAAAAACTAAAACGGTCTTGTAACCATATAAAGATTTGTGCCTGCCACAACAATTTCGACTGGTCTTGTGGCCTAGAATCGGCATAAACAAACCACATAGTATATGGCTTGGCTTGGCTGTGACAAAAAACCGGGTAACATCATTAACGAAAGGCCAGCAGTTGCTATTCCACTGCAAGTTCTGCCACAATCGAGGTCGCTCTCCGGGTCTCCGACTCCGTCAAGCCAGCTCTTCTGCTGAAGTTGCATATTTGCCAGCAAAGAGTCACCGCTGGCTGTTTGGCTTTGAGTATAGCAATTCGGTGTATTTGCTGCTGATTCGTGACGTCTGTACAACATGCCCATCTACTTGACTGACCCTCCCCATTCCAATGCGTCTGTGTGTGTGCCTGCGTGTACAGCAATGTTTACCCTTCGGAGACGTTACAATCTTGCCTGACCTTCCCTTTAAAATGCTTATTCCCTCGCCCGCATTCGGGGTGGCTCACTTTCCATCCCTCTCTATCCCGAAAAGGATCTTAACTGCTGCATGGGAATGCACATTGCTATATGGATATACTTTTTGTGTGTATCCTATCCGCGCAACCCAGGTAGAGACCTTTTTTCGTAACGGCTTTTTGAAGCTATTTTTGGGTGGTGGCAGGATCGTATAGGAACCTTTTCGAATAGGAATACTTCCTTCCATCGGAATGTGATCCGCCAGCCAAAATATTTCTTAAAACATACTATTTGTTTACTTACCCGATTAAAAATAGTAACAGCTGCTTGATTTTAGCTTCATTAAGAATTAAGTGTCTCCTAGTACGAGTACAAAAATTAAGAAAGAGTCTTCTGATAAAACTTTTAATTTCCGTTCCGTTAAAATGGAAAATATTTTCGATTCTATTCCTAAACCTTTGACACCTAATCCCTAAAAAGTGAATGCCAACTAGATGCCACCACTGAGTCTACTGACATGGACTACTTGATTAATATGTTTCTCCTTTTTTTTCCAGCCCACTTAAAACATTCAAGACACCCACAAAGTTGCCGCCACCCACTCCGGACAAACATGAGCTTATGTCGCCCCGTCACACGGACGTGTCCAAGCGTCTGCTGTTCAGTCCGGCCAAGAAGGGATCTCCGGTCAAGTTGGTGGAGGTGCCGGCCTACAAGCGCTATGCCAGTTTGGTGGAAACCTCGCGTGCCGGACAGCTTCCACTCCCCTACAAGTACCGCCACTTGCTGGAGGTCTTCAAGGGACTGGACTCTGTGGTGGCCATGTTTCACAACCGCAAGGAGTGCATCACGTTCAAGAAGCTGAAGCCAGCTGTGCAGCGTATGCTGCGGAAGAACTTCACGGAAACCCACTTGGCACAGATCAAGCAGATTTACCCAGAGGCCTTTGTTCTCAGCCAGATGAAGATGCGTAACTTTGGTTCGGTGTCCAAGGCCGACTACTTCCAGCTAATCATCGCCCCCAACGTGGAGCAGCTGCCCGAGGAGCAAGCCCATGAGCAGCGATCGAAATCCAAAATCAACGAGGACGATGTGCTCGCGTCGGCCCAGTCGACGTCCATGAATCCGCACGTCATGACAGCCCGTATGCAGCGTTTCCAGAGCCTGTTGCTCGATCGGGTGAAGCGGGCGCATGACCAGTTCCTGCGTTCCCAGGATCCGCCAATCATCATCGAGAAAGCGCTGACACGTTGGCATCCACAGTTTGATCTGGAAAGCTGCCCGGAGGTGGAGCTGGCGCCGCTGCCACAGCCACCAAATGTGGAGAAGTACTCCTCAGCCAAGGACATTCTTTCCACTGCCAGGAACCTCTTCAACTGCGCCACTCCCATGGAGAGGGCCATGGATCGCTACGAGGCCAAGTTAGAGGCGGATAAAAAGGCAGCAGAAGCAGGCCAAAAATCAGAAGCAATAAATACAAAAACGGATAAAGAAACTGTGGGAGCTCCGGGAATTCCAGACCCAAAAGCTAGAGAAGATGTCCCTGGACCTAGCAAGGATCAAACCGCAACGGCAACACCCACAGTGAAAGAATGCACCGCACCGGATGCAACTTCCAATCTTCTAAAGGGTCTGCCCAAATCGCTGATTGAGAAGATCCGGGCCAAACAAGCTGCCAAGGCTTTAGATGCAATGACCAGACGTCCTTCGCAGGATCAGGAGGCCACCAAGTATTCCAGACTGCCGGAACTGGCGCGACACCTACGTAATGTGTTCGTAACGGAGCGGAAAGGTGTGCTCACCCTAGAGATAGTCATCAAAAAGATTCAAAACAGCTTCCGAGCCAACCTAACGCCGCAGGAGATCGAGACGCACTTGAAGATCCTCGCCAAGGAACTGCCCAGTTGGGCATCCTTCCACGAGGTACGTAAGACCATGTACCTCAAGGTGGCCAAGGACTTGGACATGAACAAGATCATCGAAAAGCTGGAGAACCTGGCCAACGCGAAGACCAATTGAGCCGCAATGCCAACTAAACCGGAATGTTAACCAGGACGCGGGAACCCGTCGATCATTGACCCTGTGGCTACCTCCAGCTATATCTTTAAGTACTTGTTTAGTTCGCTAGCCAAATTTTTGGAGTAATCCTAGGCTAAGCTTTTCCCGATTTCTGACACGGCTTATAGATCAAACCCCTTTGACACACCAGGATTGGATTCATCACATTCGCTTATCAAAAATTATTAATTATCATAATTGGACTATTCGTTTATTATACTCTTATTATTTTAGAAATAGGTGCATTTTTCATGTTGTATTACGTTGAATAAATAAATATTTTTGCTGGAATTTACACAGATTGTGTCTAATTTTTTTCTAATAAAAAAACAAAGAAAACCTTTAGTCTTTATTTTTAAGTAAGTCAAATAAGCTATCCCCTTGGAGCAGCGCCATCTAGCTCAACGTTATTTTACATTAATTTTACATCATGTAGATAATGTGGCTTACGAGAAACACCACAGATTTGGCGCCAATTTAAAAATCGCGATGGGCACACTTTTAACATTTTTAGAATCCAAACAATAACATGATAATATAAATAACAAAAAACTAATGGATAAGCCGGAAGAAACAGTGGACAATGAGGAGTCTGAACTGCCAGCTCCCACCACAGCCGCCTCTGGCCAAATAAAGGCCATTGCCAAGGACACAGTCCACAAAATTTGTTCTGGCCAGGTTCGTAGTGGATTTTTGATTTGTTTACATCGATTCATTTCGTCTGGAACTGCTTTCAGGTGGTGCTCAGCTTAGCTGTGGCTGTCAAGGAGCTGGTGGAGAACTCAATAGATGCGGGAGCCACGCTGGTAGAGATTAAACTGAAGGATCAGGGCCTCCAAGGCGTTGAAGTCAGTGACAATGGATGCGGCGTAGAAGAATCCAATTTGGAGGGCATGAGTGAGTCTAAAAACTGCTTAAAATCATGAAACGACTGAGTAACTCTTCACCTTTTAGCTGCCAAGTATCACACGTCCAAGATACGGGAATTTGTGGATCTCCTCGGCGTGGAAACGTTTGGTTTTAGGGGAGAGGCTTTGAGTTCCCTCTGCGCTTTATCCGATATGGTCATCCAAACCCGCCACAAAAGCACGGATGTGGGTGAGTCGTAATGATAGAATGTCTTCCCTTAGCCGCTAATCCTTTTCATCTTGATCAGGCCTAAAAGTAGAGCTAGACCACGAGGGTAAAATTAAGAAACGCACGCCCTGCGCTCGAGGAATCGGAACGACGGTAACCCTCTCCAATCTGTTTGTAACCCTGCCCGTCCGACGGCGGGATTTCACTCGCAACATCAAGAAGGAGTTCACAAAGATGTGTCAGATCCTGCAGGCCTACTGTCTGGTCACAAAGGGCGTACGGATCCTCTGCAGCAACCAGACACCCAAGGGCGCCAAGACCGTAGTGCTTCAGACACATGGTGCCCAGGATGTGCTGGCCAATATTTCATCGATTTTCGGAGCCCGTCAAGTAGCGGATTTGGTGCCACTAAAGTCGCCCTTCGAAAAAGGCCATCTTAGTGAGGCAGGATTGCGAGCTGATTTGGAATCCTCTGCAGATGCGGCAGATACTACTTTAACCCAATTCAGTGCCGAGGATGTAGATCGACTTAATCAGGCAGATTTCCAACTGGAAGGCTTCATTTCAAGTTGTCGCCATGGCGCCGGTCGCTCCAGCCGAGATCGACAGTTCTTTTTCGTCAATTCCCGACCCTGTGATCCCAAGAACGTACGTTTAGCTGATTTTTGTCCTCGCTGTTATAATCTTTCTGTCACCTCCAGATAGCCAAGGTCATGAACGAAATCTATCATCGGTATAATGTCCAGCAGCAACCCTTCATCTATTTGAACATCGTGACAGCTCGCTCCGATGTGGATGTGAATTTGACGCCGGATAAGCGCCAACTGTTGATCAACAACGAGCGGATTTTGTTGCTTGCTCTCAAAAAGTCCCTGCTGGACACTTTTGGTCAAACTCCATCTACGTTTCAAATGCAAAACACGACCATTGTCAGTATGTTTGAGCCAAAAACTGTGAAAAAGGAGGAAAAGGTGGAGGAAGCCAATGAATCGAGCCACATATTCCAGGAGGATGAGGACGATAAATTGGTTCCCATTTCCTCGACCCAGCGATTCATGGATGTGCTTACTCAGTGGCGCAGGACGGGGGACACCCAAGGTACAGCTCCCAAAACCTCTACCAAGCGCCGCTGCACCGAAGCGGAGGAACTGGCCAGCCGGAACAAGAAAATGCAGAAGATTCAGGATTTCCTCACTCAGGAACCGCCCAAAGAACAGAGTCTGACGTACAAGTCGGAATGTGAAGGAGGCAGTGTTGATGAAGACCAAGAGACGTCAAAAGATACCAAAGATCAGAGCAAACTTAACGATAGTTTCTTGAATCTTAAAGAACTGGAAAAAGAATCTGAAGGTGAGATAAAGAAACTCTGAAAACAATTTTCTTAATGGTTATGTTTTTTTCCAGCCTACGACTTGATGACCCAACCAGTCAAGGCAGCCAGTGTTGTGTGCAAAGTCTTGACGCCTATAAAAACCCGCCGTAGTATAGCAGAATTTAAGCCTGAGGCAAAGGCGGAGATAAAATCCAAGTCAAGTGAAAGATCCGAAGTCAAGGCAGGTTCTACAGCGAACTTAAACGTAGAACCTCCATCACTTTCGCAATCAACCGACGCAACAGAGGAAGAGGATTTCGAAGATGGTATTGAGTTGCCTACACGAATCGAGTTTGACAAGGAGGAGGAGGAGCCGGATCAATCGATGTCCACATATTCATCAGGAGAACTACGTACTTCACTAGAAGAGATAGCCTCCAAAATGAAGTCTCATGAGAAGCAGCATCATGATCGGAAATCACGAGCGAAGCTACAGAGACTGCGGTTCAAAAGTGAAATTAATCCAAACCAGAACAATAATGCGGAAGCGGAGCTTCAACGTGAGATTGGCAAGGACGACTTTGCGCGCATGGACATTATCGGTCAGTTTAACTTGGGCTTCATCATCGTCAAGTTAGAGGATGATCTCTTCATCGTGGATCAGCATGCCACCGATGAGAAGTACAACTTCGAGACCCTGCAGCGAACCACTCAGCTGGAATACCAGCGATTGACAGTTCCCCAATCCCTTGACCTGACGGCCGTCAATGAAATGGTTCTTATCGACCACCTGGCAGTGTTCGAGAAGAATGGCTTTAAGTTCGAGATCAACCACGATGGTGGGATACTTTTTTGTCTTTTTGTTTCATAACTAAAGTCCTATTATACTTGCAGCTCCTGCCACCAAAAAGATTAAATTGTTGGGCAAACCGCACAGCAAGCGCTGGGAGTTTGGAAAGGAGGACATTGACGAGCTAATCTTTATGTTGCAGGATGCACCCGAGGGCACCATATGCAGACCCTCAAGAGTACGTGCCATGTTTGCCTCGCGGGCCTGCCGTAAATCCGTGATGATTGGCACGGCTTTAAATAGAACCACAACGATGCGGCGGCTCATTACACAAATGGGGGAAATAGAACAGCCTTGGGTGCGTTGCAGAAAGTTTGATTTAAAAAATAAATGATAGTTTTGTATATTTTAATACAGAACTGCCCCCATGGACGACCCACCATGCGCCACCTCATAAACATAGCCATGATAATGGATGACCAGGATGATGAAGAGGAGGCTGACCAAACTCCAGACAAGCCAGCATGAAAACTAAGTAGAGCTTTTAAATTATTGTTAAGAATCAAGTTTAAAGTATAGTTTCAGTTTTTCGTATTAATTTTTATTTAACTTTCCGTTTGAGCCACTAAGTATACGTCATTGTTCTGTAAATGCTTACTTGATTAACGATTAAACGACAGGATCAGACTTAAAACTAAAGACAAATACAAAGGTTATCACTTGAGTATGTCTAACAAGCTACTCTTTTTGTTGTTCTGTGTTAAGCTATCACTAGATCGTACTTTAATATACATATATATATGTTTTTTGGAGGTTTGCGTACGTGTTAAATATGAGGGACTACATACGTATGGGTATATGTCAGTTATGGCTTGTTTTTGATTACTAAATGTCGTGTTTCTTTAGTGGCTAATCGTAACTAGAATCGGCTGAGAGAATCAACGATTTGGCAAACAGTATGGAACTACCTCGACCCACGGTACCCACGGAGGCTGTCTTTGTGTGGTTATTTCGAAAGGTAGTTGCGGAACGCATTGGCCATAACTTAATCTCTACACATATCTATATATATTTTTGGGTGTACGCGTAATTTACAGCTGCTTTGTCGCACATAAACAGTTCTCCGATCGTAATACTAAAGTCAAGTGTTTAAAACTATAAGTTTGCTAAGCCACAAGTATAATTAATTGCTACCTTCCGTCTGTTTAGTGTATAAAATGCATGGCACCCATAGGGAACAGAGTTCGTTGAGCAAGTTACCTTAGAACTTAGAACACATTACTACAGTAACTTAGTGACTATTACTACAGCTACACTTTGATTCAATGTTTTCTTTTCGATTCCAATATTTCTTAATATTCGTTTCTTTACTTTTCGTTTGCGTCGGTCGTACATTTTGTAAATAAAAGGCAACTCATGAACATTTTCGTTTTCAACAACATTGGGACAATGGCCACATGCGCTGATTTCCTCATTAACTTGGCAATAACAAACTTGGCAGGTGGTTTTCGTTCTTAGGTGATAAGTTTGTTCCTTTAATTTAGCTTGAAAACATAAGTCGGGTAATACGGGGAACTAACTTTAATAAATAAACAGAGAAAATCAACGCTTCTTGGGATATAACCTTCATCCAGGATCCTTCTCTATTCTCCCTAAAGTTTAAAAGGAATCACATTTGGCATAAAAAATGTACAGAAAATCTATTAAAAGAATAAATTCTTTAGAAGTTGAAGTTTTCCCTAATTTCTTCGGAATAGAAACGGAAGGAGGATCAAGCCCTATCCTTAGCACTCTTAGATCCACAGCGGACCAATGGTGTCCACTATGATGTCCATTACATCCTGACGTCCCATCTCCTTGAGGGTCAGCAGGAGATTCATTATGGTGTGCGAAACCGAATTGGAACTATTACTAGGATTACTATTTGTCCGGCACTCCCACAGATTCAGGATCTGCTCCGTGGGTGAGGCCTTCGTGGCAAAGTAGGCGATGTACCGATCGGTGTTCAGCTTTCTGGCCAGCAGCCGCCAGTCCCGCTCATCCGCCCGAGGGGGGTCGAGAGCCGCACAGATTAGACGCTTCGTGGCATGTGGCAGCTGCACGAAGTCCATCACACAGCTCTCGTTCACGTAGTTGCCCTGGCGGTCGATCGAGATGGTGGTGTTCGTCGTGGAGGCCAGCTCCTCGGCCGAGCCGCTCATCGAGTGGGCCGGAATGTTGAAGGTATAGTAATCCGAGTCGTCCTCGCTGCCCTGGCCAAAGTCTACGCACAAGGCGTGCTGATCCTGCCGGCGCAGGCTGAACTCGCAGTGCAGAATGGAGTTGTTGCTGAGGATGTGCTGGTAGGGAATCGCATGCTCGTAGGGAGCGGCCGCCTCCACATCGACGCTTCGCACCCGGATATTGAGATTCCGGCTGTTCAGCGAGAAGGGGAACACCTGGCTTTCGCCCAGGAAACTTCCACCCAGCTTGGCCTCCACATTGGCGCAGATGTCCCGGCTGTTGGGGAAGTCCTTGACCACGTAGATACGCAAGCTGCAGTTGGCGCTGCTGGGCGGGGTGTGCTGACTGAATGCGAGGAGCTTCATCTTGATCGATGGCTGCTGGATCCTCGGCTCTGCCACCACGGCAAAGTGGCCCAGCTGCTCCGTCATAACGTAGACATGCGTCGCCTCCAGTTGAACGAACATCGGGGTGTTGATGGTCTCCTCGCCCACGGACACGGCTCTCCTCCAGTTCACACTCAGCTCGTCGTGCTCGCTGTCGGCGTGGTAGATGTGGACATGCCACTGCTCCGGCGACACCAGGCAGTGGGGTATCTTCAGGATCACCGGTTTCACAAAGCTATAGTTGCGGGGGGCACTGTGCACCACGCTGCTGCACAGGATGGAGCTCTCGGTGGCGCAGGCCACCCGACTGCACTCGTCGCTCAGGAGCAGCAAGGATACATGCTTTTTCAGGTGCTTGCCGATGGCGTGCTCCGGCACAAAGAGCAGCAGCTCTCCACCATAGAGGCGCAGCTGTCCTCCGGAACTTCCCAGGAGCTCGTAGCAACTACTCTTCGTGGCATTCAGGATGGACAGTTTTCCATTCATATCGAACGTGGAGTTGGCTGTCGGGAATATGTAATCTTTATTTCAGTTCAAGATATCCTTTGACTTGAGTAACTTACAGGTATCAGCGGTGGAGGAATCCCCGGTCTCTGACAAGTAATCGACGTTCAAATGGTCTATGGGGTTGGTGTAGCTAAAAAAAAGAAGGTTATTAATAAAAATGCATTTCCTTTCAAGTTAAGAAATTTTAGCGCTTTACAAAGTACATAATCTTTTCGTGAAGAGAATATTAAAAATGTTTATAGCCAAGTTATCGCTTAGTACTGATCATAAAACATTATATGACGCATTACGACTGTAATGAAGTTGAAACACTCATAAAGCACACACATTATTGAAAAATCAAATTAAAAAACTTAATTACTTTTTTTACTTTCCCTAAACAGACAGAAATTGTCCTTTGAAAGCATTCAATAAAGCATTGTCGTAAATATTGAGAGTATTTCACAAATTATTATATAATATGTTAAAATTTTATTCCGCTCAACAATCGGATAGAAAATGGCCAAGTTATAGCCATCGCTGGTGGCCATTTTGTGCCTCCATGCGCTTTTCATAATTTTTGTAGGGGACCCCCAGAAAATTTCAGAAAAAGTCCAAAAAATATTTCGTTCTTAGATTTTGATGCAGAATGATGGAGAACGGATCCACAAATCGTTAAAGGTGTTCCGCTCAAGAATCGGATAGAAAATGGCCAAGTTATAGCCATCGCTGGGGGCCATTTTGTGCCTCCATGCGCTTTTCATAATTTTTGTAGGGGACCCCCAAGAAATTTCACAAAAAATCTAAAAAATATTTTGTTTCTAGATTTTGATGCAGAATGATGGAGAATGGATCCACAAATCGTTAAAGGTGTTCCGCTCAAGAATCGGATAGAAAATGGCCGAGATACAGCCATCGCTGGGGGCCATTTTGTATCTCCAAGCACTTTTCATAATTTTTGAAGGGGACCCCCAGAAAGTTTCACAAAAAATCCAAAAAATATTTCGTTCTTAGACTTTGATGCAGAATGATGGAGAATGGATCCACAAATCGTTAAAGGGGTTCCGCTCAAGAATCGGATAGAAAATGGCCGAGATACAGCCATCGCTGGGGGGCATTTTGTATCTCCAAGCACTTTTCATAATTTTTGAAGGGGACCCCCAGGAAATTTCACAAAAAATCTAAAAAATATTTTGTTCCTACATTTTGATGCAGAATGATGGAGAACGGATCCACAAATCGTTTAAGGTGTTCCGCTCAAGAATCGGATAGAAAATGGCCAAGTTATAGCCATCGCTGGGGGCCATTTTGTGCCTCCATGCGCTTTTCATAATTTTTTTAGGGGACCCCCAAGAAATTTCACAAAAAATCTAAAAAATATTTTGTTTATAGATTTTGATGCAGAATGATGGAGAATGGATCCACAAATCGTTAAAGGTGTTCCGCTCAAGAATCGGATAGAAAATGGCCAAGTTATAGCCATCGCTGGTGGCCATTTTGTGCCTCCATGCGCTTTTCATAATTTTTGTAGGGGACCCCCAGAAAATTTCAGAAAAAGTCCAAAAAATATTTCGTTCTTAGATTTTGATGCAGAATGATGGAGAACGGATCCACAAATCGTTAAAGGGGTTCCGCTCAAGAATCGGATAGAAAATGGCCGAGATACAGCCATCGCTGGGGGCCATTTTGTATCTCCAAGCACTTTTCATAATTTTTGAAGGGGACCCCCAGGAAATTTCACAAAAAGTCTAAAAAATATTTTGTTCCTACATTTTGATGCAGAATGATGGAGAACGGATCCACAAATCGTTTAAGGTATTCCGCTCAAGAATCGGATGGAAAGTGCCGAAGATGTAGCCTTAGCAGTGGGGCCTTTCGGGCATTGTCACAATTTTCGAAGATGGTGAAGCAAATTCATTTCAATTCAAACAACGTTCTTTTCAGAATCTATTCTTAAGCTGCTTAAAATTCAGACGATTTTCGGCTAGCATATAGCCTTCGTTCAAGGACATGTTGTCCTTCCCATACATTCTGCAAAGTTTTCAAAGGAGAGCCACAAGGAAATTGCACCCTTTCGAATGAAATTGGAATACCCTGAGCAAGCGCATAAAAAGAAACTTCAGAAGATATTAAAATATCTCGGGGCCAAACTAATAAACTTGGCTTATTTGCACACTTACTTGGCGGACAAATTGGGTACATCGTAGTGGTGCTCCGTCACTCCGCCGCATCCGATGCCCATGCCCATGCCGACGATGTGTTCGCCTGGCAAATAACGATGTCCGGGATTGACGTAATCGTATCCCATGTTGCTGGCCTCGATGTGCATCCGCATCTCCTTCTTTTCCACGACGCCGGGCATGTAATCCGTGTCCATTACTGCAAAAGTGGAGTCAGAATACACACGATGTTACGATACGGTCAATTGCTGGTGGCAAACGCAGTGAGGACTGGCTGTGTGGGAGTTACTCACCTGATCGGGCCATGTTGTAGTGGGGATTGGTGCGGATGCCACGGCGGGCACAGCAGATGAGGGCGGCCCCAAAGGCGAAACACACCGCGGTTATGAAGGCCAGGCCCAGATAGAGGGTCCAATCGAAATCTGCAATGGCAAAGCGGTGCGGATTCACATAAAACTGCTGAATTGACTGAATGTACCCTGTAATCCTTCATAATCATAAGTGGCTAAGGCTACAGGATACAAATAGTAGCTACTAGACTGCTAGTGGCAAGAGAAATGATTATTCTTGTCGCGGCGTTTCATAAAAACAATTACTTAATGGATTTCCATTCTTCCAACTTTTTGTTTTCGGATTTCCCCTCAATTAGGCATTATCTAATGGGTATGTTTGGGGGCTCATCCTCGGGAGTAGCCCTTAGGATTTCATTCACCTCCTAGAGGACTAAATGGCAATAAAGCCAGCCTGCTTGCAATTCTTGCCGAACCAAGATGTTGGCTCCATCTCCGCCTGCCCCCCGAAATAAGCCCACTCCAATTGCCAATCTTTGTATGTTTGAGTATTAAAAAAAAGAGGAAGAAAGCAAGTATTTTCTGCGTAAATCCGCCACCCTCATGCTTTTCATGGTTTTCAGGATGCTCCAGCTCCTGCCCTCTTGCCCGCCTGCTAGCCTGCCAGCCAGGCGGAATCCACACATTCATGGACGTTGACTCAACCAAAACCGAACCGAACTCTACTGAACACTGAACCGAACTTTTCCATAACCAAACAGGGTCGTCGGTGGCATCCTCTCACCCATTGTCATCAATCCCGAGCAGCCATGCGTATCCGTATCTGGCGCTCCGCTGTATGTCTGTATTTAATGTTTTATGTTTGTATGCTCATCCCCAGTCCAGTGCCGTCTATTTCGCATTATTATTCGCCTCCGTCGCCGTCGCCGTCGCCGGCCCCCCGTCGCCAGCAGTCAGCTCCGACATGAAGCTCAGTCCCCCTCCTGCCCAGCTCCACATCCATGCTAACCATTCCAGCCACCATGAAATCCACTCGCAACCATTCGACTCCCATTGTTGAGCTGCCTGTTTCCGTTGCTGTGATTGTTGTCGTCATTGTTGCTGGCGCTGGATGTGACTGGTTCGTTGGTCGGTTGGTTGGGAAAAAGGAAAATCGCTGCAGCGCAAGGAATTACTCTGTATATATTATGATTATTATACTCGTGCTGTAGCAGTGTAGCAGCAGAGTTTTAAGGAGTAGATCTGGGCAAAAATCTGACTGTGGATGGGTGGGTGGACGGACGCATTATACAATGTATGAAATGAGCAATTATATTCGCTGTAAATCAGCGGCAGCATCGGAAACCGCCCTAGAAGTAACGTAGAATCCCTAGAAGCATCCCCAACTGGGATACTTGTATGATGCTCACGGCTTTTTCGTATTTCCCCTCGCTTTTGTGCATTTTTGCATGCTGGCTTTCAGTTTGTGGTTCTTTTTTTTTTGCTGCCCATCTTATTTTTCAGCCTGCAGAAGACATCAAAAGGGGACATCGTTCGGAGTCGTCTCCTTGGCCTGACAAATACGCTTTTAATATCAGATGGTTGAGTACGAGCTACTGACAATGGGGCTTGATGAAGCCGCAGGTATCGGTGGCCCCAGGGATTCCAATGAATTGGTTTGGTTACGGTTTTGGTTTTGATTTTGGTTTGGGTTCGAGATTGGTCATGGCTTTGGTAAAAAGGTAATGAAATCGAAAATAAGCTTCAGTGTGTCACTCTTCGTATAAACTTTTCAACAGGACCATCAAATAAATGGCCAGACCTGCCAGAAATCCGGACATGGCCCACCCAGGCAGTCCTAGTACTCCTTTTGCCCCGATCTGATCCTTTCAATTACACACTGTGACAGCCATCTAATTGATCCCCATGGACCGCACGAAACTATGTTTGAGTTGGGTCAATCGCAGTCGCACTTGGAATCAATTCACCCTCCTGTTCAAAATCGAATCGCAAACAGCAACAATGACACGGGAAAAGCTCCGGATTGGGGTGGAAATTTCATCTGATATCTGTTGTTGGTGGAGGTGGACGGGGTGGCTGCTGTCTTTGCCGCACGCCTAATTATCTCGCAAAGCACATAAACCCACAGCAGACTTGTGGGACCCCCACTTAAATCTCAATTCCAAGTGCTGCTGCGATTGATTTGCGACCCTTCGATTGGTTTGCAAAAGTTGAACTGGAACTGGGATGGGTATAGGAATGGGAGTGGGAGTGGAAATGGGGTTACAAATGGGGGAGTTGGGTGATGAAAGTTTAGAGATGGGTGTCCTTTGTATCCTTTCAATACTCCTATATATATATTAATAAGCCCGTGGCCGTGCACAAACAAAATGCACTTGGTTAATTTCCCATTGTGACAATCAGCGTTGAGTGCTCAGCTTTTGTGCGGCCGGGCTTCTCAGGATCTGCGGATCTGCTTGGGGTCCGGATTCGGGTTCGGGTTCGGGTTGGAGGTCTGCGCTCTGCTACTGATTCTGGGCTGGCTGTTATTGTTGTCTAACTGTCTACTTTGTTGCCACTGTCGCTGCCAGTTTGGGCCTGGACTGGGCTGGCATTCATCCTTGTCATAAGCACACTCACCATCCTTGCCAATCTGGCACTGTTCGCCCCGGCATTCGGCCGTCTGTGTGTCTTTTCCGGCGCACAATGATTTGCCATATCCTGGGATACTCTCTGAGCTCGGGCCAGCGGATTCGCTAAGGCTTCCTCCGCCAGCGGCGCCAGGCCCCCCGGCGATGAGGGCGGCCATGCCCACGCCAGAGCCCAGGAGCAGATCTCCGGCTTCCTCGACATCACCAGCAGGAGTCTGACTCTGAGTCAGGCACTTCCGGCGACGCACTTGAATGCATTCCGCGGAACAGATGCTCCACTCACTCCAGGCCGACCAGCGAGCCACTGAAATCAGAAAAGGACAGAGATTGCGGTTTAGAAATCAAAAGTCATATTAACATGATTTAGCACACATTCCCGACAGCGGCACTCCCCGGGTCATATATCAAGGGAAGCCATGGACGTGGCATACACTGCTCCTGTCCCCCCCAGATCCTCCGGCTGTGGGTTGCAATTAAGGGCTAATAGATGGTCCATAGGGAGAAATCGAAAGTAGATTCCCACCATAAAATTAGAGCGGTTCTGTCCCCCTCGTAGCCAAAGTTTACTGCCGATGAGCCCCCCTGCTCGAACTCGCGATTGACGACGCCTCTGTTGACTTTTGGGGTTTGGGTGCGTGGGAGGGTGAGGGACTGGGGGATGGGTGAGGAAAGTGATTGTCATTTTAATGCTTTCCTATTTTCTATTTTCGCATTTTCTTTGCTATTTCAATTTCCCTGCCGCTGTTTTGCCTTTTTCCTGGAGGGAGGGAACGGAAAGTCCGAAAGCTAAACAAAAAGGCGAACATTCTGGTGGGGCGATGCATGCCCATGGCAGCTGAAATATATGTTCGACAGATGTGCACTGAGAAAAATCATCATACTGACAAGTTGTCATCGCGTTAATGCCTTTACATCCTTAAATATTCCATTTAAATCCCCAGACACTTCAACACTCACAAGTCCTTCTTAAAAAAAGAACTCCATCTGGTACGAGTTTGGCGCCATTAAGGATGCAGCATAAATTAAAGGACTTACAATTTGTTTTCCCCAAAACACATCCACACATCCAGATGACGTTTTTCCCTCAGTGTGTTGGGACACACACACACATACTGGTATAAAATACATCGGCATTTGGCACTTCCTGTTTTTGGAAACATAAAACCACCCCCAGAAAAGGGCGCACCAAATTCCGAACTTGTCGCCAGCCATCATCACTTTGCCGTGGCATTTAGTTTCTCCCCTCGACCCCAGCCTATCCGGCACCCCCTCCCACTCTATCTCCATCTCCGAAAACATACCCATGCCCATCAGGATGCCCATCCCCAATATCCTTTGCGACCCTTCGACCAGACAGACTGTTGCACGAATGAATCAGAGAGCGTAAGTCGTGGTAAGTGATTTTTAAGTTGCTATCTGGCGCAGTGACGTCACCGCTCCTTACCATATTTCCGGAAAAGTAAGTCACTTGAGTTAAAGCCAGTTAAAGGACGAGCCGGAACGAATGACGCCACGCTTGGTTGGATCCTGATGCTGTTGATGATGCTGATGCCTCTGGTTCGGTTTAACACGATTGTGTATTGGATTGTAAAGGCCCAGTAGAGCTGGGAGCTGGGGAGACCCCAACTAAAAAGTTTAACTGTCGTCGGCTCGTTAAGCATTCAAGTTTAACTGCTCGCCAACAATGCCGTATTGAATCCCCCAGCCAGGACACCAATATCCCCACCCCACCACCAATGAAGCCTTTGAGGGAAATGCACATTGTCGGGCTTTCGGTTCAACTTACTGCGCTTACTCGACGAAATGTCAAATCCATCAGGGCTCACGATTTGAGTGTCCTCTGTTGTTGGCAGGCGACAGGATAATCACAGGCGTTGGACGACATAGCAGTGGGCGTGGCAGCAGTAGCAGCAGGACCATAAGGTTGACACGGTTCCATGGGGATGAAAAGTCACAAGATTGGAGAGGCGCACGATACGGAACGGCCAAAAAACGTAGAAAAGAAAAAAACGAAACCCAAGCGAAATTTAAAATTAATTTTATGACACACTTTTCATAGAAAAGAAATACGGCAGCCCACAATGGCATCCATCCAATCTCCCCTCTTGGCAACCGTTGGAGTATGCCTGCCTCCACCCACCACCCACCATCCATATCCCATCCCATCCCACACCCACTCCCGGAATCCCGCTGCCAATCCCGTTCCCATTTGCCCCGCTTGTCTGTCAACAATTGCTCATTGCTGTGCCCGCTGTGCGCCTGGCCAAGTATCCTACGGGCCATGGCGGTGTGCGTGTGCGGGAGTATCTGTGTGAGCACTACAATACAATGCAATACAATAAATTTACATGAATAAAAGTGAAGAGTCTCAAACACATGCCGCCCGTGCGTCTGTCAAAAAGAGCGCCCCAGCTAAAGGCAGCTACCACCAAGCAGAAGTCCATTCCATTCCCGTTCCCTCATCCCATCTCCAGTCCCTTTGTCACCATTTAGTCGGTGGTATGCCAGAGGCAGGCCCAATCCCCACATCGCATCGGCCCAATCTATCCATCTATATGTGCATGTGGAGATATCTGTCGTCGGGCCGGGACCGGGACCGGGACGGAGGCATCCGAATGCGTGTTTAAAATGAAATACTCAGCACTCACTCAAAAATGTATTATGCCATTGTCCCGCCCGGGCATGGTGACTACATAGAGATGTTCGCCTATTTATACATAAACTCCAAAACAAAAACATCTTGAAGCCATTAATTACCAAAGAATGATTACCAAAACTCGAGAAATGAATGTACTAAACAAGTTCAAACATTTTTATTCGAAAAAGTGATAGTTCCATGGGTTTTCAAAAGTCAAAAGATTTTCATAAGCCTCTTAGATTTGCATTCAATGTGGTTTTCATTTGGAGGGGATTACCCTGGCACCTCTGAATGACTTCGTCTAGCTAATCCCTAATCCTAAAACCTTTCTACTCACCCAGGCCTTTCGGAATATGGTAATTACTTGAAAAACCCAAAGAGTATTCCTGTGTCGGAGTGACCCCAAGAGCTTATCTCGGCTCCTTGCTTTTTATTTGTATTTTTTTTGTCGAAACGCCCCCTGAACTTTTGCGTCGTGCAGTGCTTTGTAGATGGGACTGTCCTTTCCCCATCCACTCCCTAGGTACTCGTCTTTGCTGGTGTGAAGAATACGCGTTGTTCGGAACGCTCCGGGAGATATATCGACGGCGTCAATGGTCGGAGGGGGGCAATGGATGTGCAGGTGGCGCCCCAGCTGTAAGCTGAAAACCCGGCCGCAAATGCCATTTAAATTGACAATTTTGTTGCTGCTTTACAACAGCCTTAAAGTGTTCACTCAACCCAGTCAGCCCCCTGAAGCTCCGGGGCTCCGGAACTGGTAGCCCCCTTCCCCTCAGCTCCGTCGCACCCATTGTGGGCGTGTTGGCCGCAATTTCGTAGCAGCCGCAATTTTGCGGATGACCGCAGAATCGACGTGTACATACCTGGGCAGGCGGCGCAGTCGGCGGACTTCTGAATTTGAGGACCCGGACACTGGGCGCCCCCATTCAATGGCATCGGATTGTTGCAGGTGCGGGATCGCTTGCGGCCCTGGCTCAGTTTGCCCGCACACTTGCATTCGCGCCAGGGGCTCCAGCTGCTCCAGCCACCGTTAACTGCGGCATCAAAAATGAAATCAAATATGAAACAGTTTAAAATCGATGCGATGTTCGGAAATGCATTTAAAAGTATCCAACAGTCGCTTAATAATTAAAGCTTTTGGTTGAGGCCCTAAAGACTGTTGAGCTTTAAATGTTTATTCTTTCAGGAATAATTATTATAATCCTTTAAAGGATACGGTCCACTGACCATACTCACCATAAACGATGAGCACGGCAGAATCGGAGACGCGTCGGCCGGCTATGTTCTCCGCACTGCAGCTGTAGTTGGCCATGTGCTGCAGGGCCACCTGGCGGAAGGTGAGTGTCCCGCCAGACACGCTGATGCCCGGCTCGCTGTCCGACGTGATGACGGCGTTGTTCTTGTGCCAGGTGAGCTTCGGTTCGGGGAAACCGCCAGGCGGCTCGCAACGCAGTTCCGCCCGACTGCCCAGCTCCAGGCGGAGCGAGGTGGGTGACTGGTTGAAGGACTTGCGAATATCTGTGGTGGTTAAAAGACAGATGCGGATACCGATATTAATGCAGATACAGGATATATTCAGATGTAGATAGAGCAGGGTCAGCCCGAGGGTCAGTTGCTGTTGACAGGAAGCCACCCCTTCGTTAAAAGGTGCCATGTTCGCACTCCCGCAACAGCACTGTTGGAAACTAACCAATTCTTTTTGTTAAATAATTATTTAAAAAATATAATTTGAGACTTTTTTTTCTTCAAGTGTACTTACAGGCTGTGTGCACGGTGGCGGCCTGGCTCTTGACCAGGCCCCTGGACGACCAGGCGTGGCACTCGCACTTGAAGGGCCCGTCGCCGAAATACTCGTCCACCAGGTCCCGGTGTATGGTGGCAGTGACCTCCTCCATGTGCACCCCTGTATGCGGATCCACGTGCTTGTCGTGCGTGGACGGCGGTGGTTGGGAGCTGCCGCTGCACTTGAAGATCACCTGCAGGGAGTGCGAGGCCTTGCACTTAAGAATGGCTGGCCGGTTCTTGACCACGAACACGCTCTCCGGTTCACTGAGGAAAATCGGAAGCGTGTTGCCCGCCTCTCCCCCACTCAGCTTGCCGCCGGAGAACTCCTCCAGAAGCGTACCACTGGCTCCGGCCGCTGCCGCTGATGAGGAGCCCAGTGGCGTCCTCGAATTCTCGTCCTCGCTGCTGTTGCTCAGCAGCTCCACATTTGTCTTTTGGGGGGCGGTGTCCTCGGTCACCAGGGAGTTGGCGAAGGGAGCCATCGCCGTCAGCGGGTCAATTGCATCCTCCTCGAGGGAGGCGGACATGCTGCCGTAGTCGAGCTGGGGCAGCTCCCCGGATACACTCAGTGTCATCCATATAATGGCCAGAACGGTAATCACACTTCCGGATCTATTACTCACTGCCATGTTGGGCTGTCAGTTTCTTTGTATTGTCAGGGGGAAGGTGTTATTGCTGAGGTCCTGGGCTTCTTGTCCAATTGCTGCCGCGTCTGCTGCTGCTGCTGCTGTTGCTGTTGCACCTGCGATTGCACCTGCACCTGCAATAGTTGTTGCTGCCGGGCGTTGTGGTGAGCTAGCTGGAGGCATTAGCATTAGCAGCACATTCCCTTTGTCGACGTGGTGAATAGGATCTGAAAGGCGAGATAAGAAATGCCAGTTAGTAAGGAAAGCCAGAGGAAGGCAATTTCTTGGCGCACTTGGCAATAAACCCGCAAGAGAACCCACAAAGCGGTCTGTCAAGCCTCGAAAAGTGTCCCCGGATTGACTAAAGCGTTCATATCTCAAGCATACACACGCTCAGCGTTAATGGTCTTTGGTTTCTTCGTTTCTGAGATCCAGACAGGTGACTTGCTAATGCTCTACAAGGGAATACAAACAGGTGCCAGAGCACACCTTTACGATTCATTGGAATCATAGCACTTCGAGATGATCTCATTATTGGTTTTATGACGGCACAGTTTTTATTTTCATATACTTTTCTGACACTGATACTGAGATACTTTTTTACGATTCTTTCAAGTGGTTTAGGGGGTCTTTAGGTTTTCGAAATAAAAGAAAAAATAGATAGGGGCTCTTCCGTTTGCCAATCACCTGGAAGGATCAATAAGACTCGGTGGGTAATGAAAACGTATGGGGTGCATTTAGGGACACTTCCTGTCGCTATCCTCCGGCCACAATCGACGAGTTGTCTCCATCAATCAAGGTAGCAGCACCAATACTCCCGGCCAGCCACACAACAAAATCCAAAGTGTAGGCCAGCGTGGTCACAAGTTACAAAACTGCCCATTAGCCATGCAAGTCATGCGTCGGCTTCTACGAATCGTTGGTACCTAATCGAAATATTAATAACAGGTATAAGTATGCTCCTCCACACTGCAGGCCAGGCCAGGCCAGGACGTGGTCTATTCTACGGGTTGTTGGTACTTGGCTTCTTGGTTGTTAGATCTTATTGTTGTTGGCTGTGTGGGAAAAGCGCCTTTTGTCTCCCGGAGTTATTAAGTGGTCGGTGGGTCGGGTCGGGCTGGTGGAACAGGGACGGATGCATACCGGCACGAACAAAACTTGGCGATAAGTCCGGCCCCCCGACTTTGCCTTTGAGCCGGAGTTTATGTGTTTGTCTTCGTAATTATGTATTAATCATGCATAAGTTAAAACTTGAAAGCCCCTCACCCTGCTACCTCTCAAATGGGTTTTATAGCCCCCGACGTGGGCCATTAAAAAGGCGCATCGAGTAAAAGTCGATATGTAAATTTTGCGGAAACGCTGATATGTGAAAAGTGATTATGATTCGGAGGGACTGTGCGCCAGCTCATTGCACGGCAAGAAATGAAAAGAAATTGTTTATTTTTATTGAATATATATATTTGTGTACAATATGCCATGGATATTGTTATCTGAGAGGGGTTTCTTCCTGTGGACTCATCCGAATTCAAAGACCAGAAGTAGCCGCCGCATAATAAAATCTCGGGTAATCAGAAGTTAAAGGGAAATAATACATTTGATGGGCGTCCTAATCGACGTCATCATCAACGACGAGTCGTCATCATCGCCACTATTATGGTCATAATGTGGAAGCGAGGCTCGTTTCTTTTGGTTTAAGCGCCTTTATGCCTTTATGCGTGATTCGATTGGATTTACAGGGTGCTTGTGGACACTCGAGTGTCAGTCTGTCAATATTCCGCCTCCTCCTCCGAGTGGGTAATGGTAAGTGGCGAATGGTAATGGAATATATGGCCTATACCACCATGCTACAGATGTGTGCGGTGGCTCATGTAACTGACCAGATTATAATAGTCTTTAAGGCAAATACACTCACACACTATTGTTTTGTGTGTGCATTCAATTATAGATGGGATATTGGAGCTGGTTTTGTTTTCGATTTGTCTAGACTCGAGACTTTTGTTTGACGAGGCTAAGCCAAATTACATTTCGGCTAAAATGAATCGATATAGCCATCAGCGAAACTCGAACTCCACTAGCCTCCATCCCAAAGGCAAACTTTATTTATTGCTGCAGCTTCTTGTGGGAGAATAATGCTGAATTGCCGGCATTTAAATACACGACGGGAAGATTAATCAAAGTCGGGCACATAAAATACCCCAGATTGAATCGATTGGGAGGGAGCCTGACTGCCTTATCGGACCAAAAATGTCAGTGATCAGAGGATTGGATGGGGGATGGGGATATTGTACAATGTACATTACTTTTTAATAGATTTTTAATGAAGTGAAGTAGGCCAAATGGATTGTGTGCTGGCTCTTATCAGTGGCATTTCATTGTCTGCGGGTGCGCTTTATAATCGAATGGGTTTTATTTATTGAATGCAAACTTGTCGTCGGCAAATAAAAAAGCATGCTTTGATTTTGGCACGCAAGCATCCGGCAGGGAATTCTCCATCCTCTGACTGAATGACAGACATGGAGTGTGTGTGACACACACGAACAGGCACTGAGATGAACAGGAGTAGGTCCTTCTTGAGGGCTGCCAGAGTTGATGGATTTTGTGAAGACCTTTCTCGCAGTGTAGGCTTAAGATTTATGGGCCGATACGCAGAATTGCGTGTGCATGTAATCATCTTATATTGTAAGGAGGAGACGCCATCCGAGTCCCGCTGAACTTTGATGATTTCCCAAGCTCTGAGGTAGGAGGAACCAAAACGGAACATGGAGGCGGCTGATGAGGAGGATGGAGGATGGGGTCTTGTCGCTCGGCACTTGCTTCCTAGGCAGCAGATTGTACGAATGAATGGATATGCGAATGAAAGACTGCGTGGGATAATCGGCGTCGTATTCAATTTAATTTCACAACTATTGCCGACAAGACGGAGGGAACCGGAGAAGCCCTTCCTGTGCCAAACGAAAACTTCCAAGTGAACTTCTGGGGCGAAGACAGAACAGGCCAGAGCCAGAGCCAGTGCCGAGAGTTTCGGCTGGCATCCGTATCCGGGGGTCAGAGGAGGCAGCCAGCAGAGTGGCAGGGGGGAGCTGGGGCGGAACACACAAAACAAGTGAGCATTCTATAAAATAATTGATGACTGACTGACTCAGTTGCTTGGCAGCAATAATTTTTATACTTCTGGAGCACTCACGCACACACTCTCGAGCACTAAAATCAAATGCCACTCGAAACGCTGCGACTGCCCTGAAGTGGGTTCTTGTGGATGTGGATGTGGATGTGAGTGTATCTGCTGGATGTGGCAGATGCCGCTGCCTCAATTGCGTGTGACTTGCTGTGCTGCGCTGTTGCTACTCCTTGTAGTTATGTTGTACAATCTCTGGAACATCTGTAGCACAAACGAAATGAAAATGAAAATCTTTAATGCCCCAAGGGACTGTGTGCGCCTCGCCGGTTACTGTGGCAATCGCTACCGCATCTGTATTTCACATGTTGCGCATTTTGCCCACACACTCGCCTTCCGATATAGAGGCCAGCTATTGTGAGATCTCTGCTCGAATTTCATCTTTTTTTTTTTGAGTTTTCAGGCAAGCTCTGCTCGGTCGCCTGTCTTGTAATCAAACAATTAAAGATGATTTTAATTAATCTATTTATAACGGAGGACGGCGATAGCGAAAGCGAAAACCTCCCCCATTGCCATCATAACTGCTCAAAATTGGAAGCGACGACCGTTGGTCGATCGAACTGGCAGGCAGCCGAGCTGCCGAGCGAGCAACTCTACGGGAAACATCTTTAAATTAATTAAGTGTAATTGTCGAGGAATTAGAAGTAGAAACAAAAAGTTGCCAGCATGAGTTATGGCCCTGTCACAGATGCAGATACCAGGCATGTAGCTACAAGATACAAAATCCCGAACTGAGGGGGAACTGAGGAGGCCAGCATACTCGTCGCACCAGACCACTGGCATGCAATAAACAAATTATTTATGATTCCATCAGCCGAGTAAGCGGCACAAACTGAACAACTGATGACGGCCCTTATCGTTTGGATCGTATTAGCAAAAGTTCTAATGTCTGTCCGCCTCCTCCTTCTCCTAACAAATGATGCCCATGTCCGAGGCCTAATTTGTGTTGCCAAAACCGGCCAGCGGCCATATGATGCCAGCCGGATGATAGCCAGCCAGAAAAACAGTTGCCCCCGCCCGAAGATGCAGCGATAAGAAAATTATACCCAGGCCCCTGAATAGGAATGGAGAGGGTTCTCAATAGAGTTTATTTTTTGTTGAAATATTAACAAACTACAAGTAGGGCCTAGGGCTTGGAATACAAAGATAAGCATTAGAAAGTTCTACCCCGAGAAGCACGAAACAGGAAGAGACATTCTCACTACTAGGCCTAGGTAGGCCTTTTAATTCCCTCTTGATTCCCAGCAACCTCTCAGATCCGATCGGGTAGGCCTCCAATCCAGCAATTTACGACGCTGCGCCCAGAATAACCATTTATCAGCTACCTACCTCCGTAACAAAGGCCAAAGATGCCGAAAGAAATAGAAACGATCCTATTCTTTCACCTTCATCGATGATCGACATCTAATCCAGGGTTAAGTCGCGTCCCATGAACCCTAGGAGCCTAGCTCCGATAGATAGATGTACATATGTTGTTGGAAGCCTTGAACCTCCAGCCCCGAATGACAATTAATCACCGCAGGAGTCAAAGATGTGCGTCGGGCAGCGTTCCCATGTCCCGAAAATCGAAATACCAGAAACCAAACCCCTGTTTGCCCAGCCAGCCAGGGGAACAGCTGTAACTGAAGCCGCCTTCCAGTCAGTCAGCCAGTATCGAAGTATCTAAGAGTGAGTGTGTGTTGCACAACCCCTAAAATTATGACTAGCTTCGAGTGTGAGAACTGGCGAAGGGGTAAGAAGCCGGGCGGCGCGTAAATTGTTAAAAAAAAAAGAAAAATAAAACAGAAAGCAAAGTGTGAGTCCAATCATTACGTGCATTTGTCAAGGCCTGAGAACTGTTCCGAATGTCGCTGCTGGTTGTCTGAAGGACCCATACCATTACCATATTCCATTTCGGCTGTCAGTCAGTCCGACAGTCAGCCAGTTGGTTAGGACGTTTCGACGTCCAAAGGGGATCATTATATGCCAATTGGCGATTGTTTGTTACCCACTCACCATTGCACCATTTCAACAGGGCAGGAGCCAGAGCCAGAGCCGGAGCCGGAGCTGGAGGGTTGGTAATTGCAATCCACCATTCACATTTGAATCTACATTTGAATAACGGTTACAGGCCCAAATTATGACTGTAATTGCGGCATGTTGATCGTCGTTATAATTGTAACTGCATCTTTTATCAATGAATCGAGTGCTGGGCTCTCATGAGGGCCTCCCAACAGCCTCCCGTCCAAGCACTCGACACAACCACCCCCTTCCACCCATAATAAAAACACAAAAACATACCCACAGTGAAAGAAATAAGCATTCTTTATAAGTAGGGGGTACTTTAAATTAAAAAGTTCCTAAACTTAAATCATTTAAGACCTATAGGAATGTAGTTTTGCAAGAAAAATATGAAATTCCCTCCAAATATATCCGGAAATGGCCATTAATATGAATGTTTGTCAGAAGATAAGCTCCGTAATCCCCATTCTGAATGCGTTATGACAGATGTTTGTTCTACTAATGGAACTTCAGCTGCTTTTCTCCCTGTGCACTCTCCACACACAGTTGCACACCAAACACACACACGGGCTAAGCGCAATCATAAAATACAAATAAAAATAAAAATACACGATGGCGTTCAAAAGGGCACGCTTTTCATAATAAACATTAGCGAACGGCCCTAAGAGCCCAGCACCTCCAACCACCCCCGCCCTTGGCGGTCACATGGTTCGTGGGTCGATCCGCACCGCTCCGCTCTAGTCGGTTCCGTTCCCCGCCCACCATCAGCTACTCCACCTCCCTGCCAGGCCAGTGCCACTGCTCCTGGCTGGCTTGTTTGTTTGTGAATTGGTCGTCTTTAGTTACACTTGAATACGTTTTGTACGTTGTCGCCGGTTCGGTTAGCAGTGTGTTTACACAGAGAGAAAAAAAAACAATTAGCAATGGAATATAGAGACTATGCAGATGATATTTATGGGAAAACCAAGTGATATAAAGCTATTACTAGGATGATATGGGACAACCATATATGATATCCTGACCCCTGAATTGAACACTAATTTCTCGCTGTGCATGACTGCTTCTGTGTGTGTGTGTGTGGGTTATGGTTTGCTGGTTCGCACTTCACCTCCTACTCAAAACCCAATGCACTTTGCCGTCCTGTCCGAGTGCACCTTAAAAATAGAATTGCAGTGGCATACTTAGCGGCGCAGGAAGCGCCGGCCGACAACTGCAGTGTCCCCCTTTGTGAGTGTGTGCCTGTCTTGTTTTTGTCGTCCTGTCCGAGGGAGCTCTTATTATAGTTAAGCATCGCTACTTACGAGGTGTCCTTCTTTTGTTCCTTCTGTTTCTATTCCTGCTTATGTCTTTGTTTATGCCTTTGGCTTGGCTGACAGTATTGGTGACCCAAGGAGCGGCCTGTTGTCTTAGGAGCCAACATGTATCCAGATCCAGTTACATGCCCATCCCCAGCCCCGTCTCCGCTGGAATCCTGTCACTATCCCTTCACGTGTGCGTGTGTGTTTAGGGCATCTGTAACCTTATCGGCCTTTAGTTTCTCGTCATGTCTCCATTTACACTCATTATGCTCTCGGCACTTCACTTCGCGTTTCACTCTGGGATATTCTTGCCCCGCAAGGATATTCTGCTGGTGTAATATCGCACAAAACTGAAAGTAAGGTAAGGTATCTTTCTCAATCCCGCATTTAAGCCACAAGGATCTCCAGCGATCTCGGCTTTGAGTTTCATAGACGCGCGCGCTCGAAGTACGACTGAGAACCGGCGTACGTCCGTTCGGGTCGGTGTTTCGCGATGAAGTAAAATTCCGAGTCTTGTGTGGTTCCGAGTCGAACCCAGTGAGTAAGGCGAGAGCGATGAAAGTACACACTCTCTCTCGCAGTATGCACTGGGAGAAAACCTACCCCCATTTACCTCGAAGAGTATTATGAAAGGAAGCTGTTGTCCTTCGTTGAATTTGGGTTTTAATTAGGAACTCTTTCGAGTGAGAAGTCCTTAGTGCTTAAGGAGTTGAAATTTCAACATTTAATTTTTATTAAAATCTGTTTCCTAAATAAATTTTCTTTTTATTGAAAAATAATAAAATGAAAGTCTATCTCTTAAAATTATCTGGAGTATTGTAAAAACATTTATGATAGTACTTTTACGAAAAGATACTTTATAAATTTTAATTAATAAATCCAATATAGTTTAATTCAGTATGTCATTTTATTTTAGTGGCATTTACTATTTAAATAATGCTTAGAGGATATTTATTTTATTAATTTTTATTAATTATGTTTTTAAGTCCAATAACTTGCTACTCCAGAACTCTCCATCTTCATACTTTAATTCCACCAACTTTTGGAGTCCACATCGTCCCAGGACCTTAATTCTTTTTTTCGAGTGTAGGATAGAGAGCAACCGTGGGAGCCAGGAAATAAAAGAGAGCTTCCACAACAAGCTCCCACGCTCTCTCTTCCGCAGCATCCCCACGGGTGCGTGGCGTTGTTGTTGCTCCAAGCATATGTGCAGGAAGTGGGGAGCAAAAGGCGAACTCTCCTTACCGTTCGGACGCACTTTACGACGTCGATGTATGTATATCGCTCTTTTGGATATTTTGTGTCTTTCCTGCCTGGCCTGGCCTGGTCTGGCCTGGCTGGCCTATGATGTTGTTGTTGGTTCTAATTTTACGCACTGGATTCCTGAGATGCTTTCATATTTTCGTTTGATGATTTATTGACTGCAGCGGCAATTAAAGGCCTTTAGCTGCGCTTTTTATCAACACTCCTCCCCAATGACATTGACGTGAAGTTTTATTTATATTTTGTTGTGCGCGCACCCACACCCGAACACAGACTCGTACTCCCAACTAAGACATCACAGGCACACACACCTTAGTCAGGAGGATATATTTGCTGACTGACGGCTCTTTTTTTAAATCATTAAAGATGCTTCACTTGAACTTTGCCATTGCTGGCGATTTAATTGCACATTTTTCCGCGAGACTGGCGGCTGCGTTTTTTCTCCTTTATTTTGGGCGGCGCATTCCTTTAGCATCACTCACAATCAAATCACCCAGCTTCGGCTCCAGAGCCCAAACTGAGCCTGCTCCCAGAGTGTGACCGGCTGTTCAAAAGGGGTCCCATCAGGGTTGAAGGATTTGGAGCCCGTTTGAATGCGAAGGCGCAAGCTTTCGCCTATAATCCTTTGCGAAAAATAACACAATTTTTACGATAGGAAAATATGCCTATAGCTGTGCAGTATTTTAACAACAAAGACACTCTAATATAAAATTTATATTATATTAATTATCGTTCCGACCTACTTACCTGCTTCCTCACCTTTGAACATATAAAATAAATACGCTTTTGCATTAATGCCAGTTATAGGTGTCATTAAAGGACATCCTTTTTTAAAAGACTTTGAATATATTAAAAAAAAATAGTTTCTTTATAAAATATAACTATATATTAATCAAATATATACAATTTTTGTGCTTATAAAAATTATTGCGCCATCTGTTGTTCGTAGGCTGATGTATAGGCTTCCTCATTTCAACAATAGAGTGCGCTGCTTACTCCATACCGCTTCTAACGGCCTGAAATGGTAGTACATTGTAGCCAGCCCTGGCAAATGCTACCATATGTGTAAAAAAGGTTCAGTTTTCGCGGGTTTTTTAATTTAAAACACAAGATTCAAAATTTTGAAGAAGTTTTTTCCATCAGATTATAACCAATAAATAATCTGTATCAACTTAATCAGGAAAACTAAAAGGCTCGGGTAGTAATCCAATACTGAAATTAAAAAAAAGAACACATAGAGGAGTAATTTCTGATAAATACATACTAAAAACATTTTTTAACTTACATGTTTACACATTTCTTCGCACTCCTTCTTTGAGTAGAAACGATTGTTGTTACCCTCACACATCCGATAAACAAACTTCAGACACCTCTTCTCTTTGTTGTTGTAATACCAGGCGTTAACCCCGACGCGACATTTCCCATGATTAACGGGTTGCAAACAAAGGGCTACAATATGTCACTTATAAACGTTTTGAGTTTTAAACATTCTTATGGATAAATTGAACCTTTTCTTCTCTGATGAGCTATAAAATCTATTTTCCTGGCTCCAGCCATTATTAATATTAGGACTAATATCAAGCGGAAAAACCAAGACCCCATTTTGGAGAAAGTATTTTAGGTTACTAACTTTAATTAACACCCCAAACCAGCTTATATAGGAAGCTAGAACAATTCGATAACTACTCATACCTGTAAATAGAAAACAGTTTTTTCCTCAAATATATATACTCCATATCTCTAAACAAAATGTATCAGGTTTGGACCAGCAGGTTTATTTTAGCAGAGCCTGCGAAACTTTAGATCAATGTGTTCACTATCTTTTCTTTAAGATTTTCATTCTATATTCAAACGCAGAGTTCGCCTTAATAACTTCATTTATCACCATAAATTAAGTAATGTTTAACATTTTTAACAATAATTAAATAGTTTGTATATAGAAAAGTTATATCAAAAAATCATGACAAGTCATTTTTCCGCAATTCGCGAAAAATTAAAAGTCTATCAACTCAAGTTTCTTTTAATCAAATTCAAAGTTGATACGAGACCCAAAAATCTCAAGGGTCTGCACCGACAGAGAAATATAATTATTTTAAGTAATATTTTATTAAAGAAAGGGGACTCATGCTGTTCGTTTCAGTTTTTATATTTATTTTATAAAAACTATTTATTAAAACTATACATAACATATAACATAAAAATTTAAAAACATTATTAAACTAATTAATTTCTCAGAGGAAATAGATGAAGCTACCGAGTTCACAGACCCCTTATGTTTTGAGGTTTGATATCCTTTTAAAGCCGAGGGCCAATGCAATCTTTAGTTAATCCAAAACATAAGTCCAAGTAGGAACTATGTCACGAAGGATCCTCTTTGCTATCCTCTTCTGTACCGGAATTCTCTTAGCCATTTGTAATGCCGGGCCCATGGATGTGGACATTGACAGTGCCTGTGAAGAACCAAATACCTATGATGAGGTTTATTGAAAACTATATCATACATATCCACATATGTATAAGATAGCAAAAAAATCAGTCCGTAGTTTAATTTCAGGATTACCCTGTATAAATAATATATATTTCCCTGTTACATATTTATGTACATTCCCCAGAATACAATACATATATCCTTGAACTGTTTGATTTCCGGTTTATTAAAAGATATTTTTTCAAACCACATTTTTTATTTATTATTTAACATTCACATCATTATTAATAATTCTGTTCAGGGTATAATCCAAAAGAAAATAATTCAGATTAGAGATTGCTTTCTGGTATAGATATCTATTCCATGGTTTGCGGGTGGATATGCGAAGCAGGTCACCAATGCTATAATTTGAAGTACATTTAATTAGTTCTACATTGAATTATCGTATTAATAATACCCGTGAGCAAAATTCCTCGCATTCTGCTTTGGTGACGAACCGATTGGAGTTTCCGCCACAGATTTTAAATAGATATTTCTTGCATTCGTTTTTCTTGAAGTCGTAATACCAGTTATAAACTTTGGCGCGGCACCTTCCATTGCGTCGGGGCAGCTTACAAATATCTATGGAGTTAATTTCAAGATAAAGACAATTACAATTACAGAAGAGTCTCCGAACCTCTCTCCTTTTTGTAGTTTAAATACTCATCATATTCGTCCAAGTAGCAATGACATCCCAGGATCATGGCAAGGATAACCAGGTAGACAGCACAGCGACGCATTTTCTGCTCAAGAGTTAATACTGAAATGTTGATGCAGAAACCACTGCTTATATGGGAACTTTGTGGGGATTACTTTTCAATTAAAACAATTGGATAAACACTTTAGTAACTGCCGGCCTGAGTAACTGATATCAGGTTTACCAAAACCTCCAATAAGCAATCATCTTGTCATTAACATTCAAGACACAAAAACATATTTATTTAATATTTGAATAACTTAAAGCACAAGTCAACTAGTTCTTATACATGTCACAGAGCACCTTCTCCATGGGCGTATTGCCAATGGTGCGCTGGAAGTAAATTGCCTCGATCTTGTGGGAACTGATCATCCGGAGCAGTGGGAGCATCAGCAGGAGTCGTCCAAACCTGGCTATCTGGGCCGTAAACTGCGTCTTTGTGTGCTGCGACAACATGACCTGGTAATAAATACACCATTTTATTTATTTTTACAAGCCTGTCTTTTTTTTATATACTTACATGGGCCTGATCCTGAAGATTCTCAATCTGGGCGGGATCTTTTAGGCCACGGGTCTCTGGCCTGAAGAGGACAATGGCCTTGAGGCAGGCGAATTCTGCCGGATCGACCAGGACCGCCTTATATTTACAGAAAATCTCGTGCAGGGACCTAACGTCCGTTGCCAGCTGTTGGGAAAGGTAGTTCTTCAATGGGACCTTAGGATGGAACCATGTAGCTTTACTAACCTCTTCCTTGGTTATGCAAGTGTCGCCATTGGCGTTGTTCTCCAGATTGTTGCAATGTTCCGCCACCGAGAAGAGGGCACAGCCAGTGGGATCCAAGGGAATGCACCACTGTATGGCATTGAGCAGGAACAGTTCTGACCACGACTCCTCCAGCAAGATCACCTAGATTGGATGACGTTTAAATGTCTGCATTACGTGTTCACCTTGTTATGGTTACCTGATCTCGAAAGGACAGTCGGGCAAAGCTGGGCAGGTTCTTGGCCCACTTGACGGCCATGAAGAGCAGCCTGGCACTCGTCTCGTAGACCGTCTCGTGCTGGTGGGTATAGAGATTGGGCGACATGAACTGCGGCATGATGAAGCTAGAGTCGGATTTGACCGTGTGTGGCTCCTCGTCATTGGTAACATCTATAGAGTCGTCTGCAAGTATTTAAATAAATATGTTGTCCTTTTGAAAAGGTAAGAAATCATCACACCAACCATCATTGTCGTTTTCCATTGTGGGACTGGAGGAGCTTATGGAGGAGACACTCCCGCCGGCATTGTTCTTCTCGTTGCCGGCCTCCGGCGCCGGAGAACTGGGATCGATGGAGTGGTTGCTGCTGGAGTTGGTCGAGTGGGAAATGTTGCCGCTGCTGCTCAATTCCAGACCGTAGGGCTTTTCCTTCGGCGAGTGGTGCACCCCGCCGCCTCCGCCGCCTCCGCCGCCGGTGGTGAACATGGGAAAACTGCCGGCTCCCATGTGATTCGCCGCCAACTGCATCGAGGAGGTGAGGTGGTTGTGGTGCAGAAGCCGTCCTCCCGGCAGACTGCCCAGAGCTGTTCACAAGATTTGGTTATGAAACTATCAAACTATTATCCTGCGAAAAAGAACTCACATGGCGGGGGCAGCAGTCCGGATCCGTAGCAGGGCGGCGACAGTAGCACGGGTGGTCTGCAAATTGGAGTTGCCCGCAGATTTCGGGTGGTTAGATAGAGTGTTATGCAAATGACAGCTAGGCCACACCACATGCCCATAAAACACTAACCAAAAAATATGATCTTGTGGAAAATAAAATAATTATGAATCGAAAAAGGGAGGATAATTAGGGTTCTGTACTTCAAATAATACATAACTACAAAAATCAGTTATTAGAATAAACTAAAAGCCAATTAAAACTATGAATACACTTTTTTCAGTGCACTACACTCACCCAAAAACTCCGACGGCCACAGCGGCCTCGCGCAATGCCCGCCCGTGCTCCATCTCCCGCAGCGTCTCCGGCCGTATAGTGGCCGTGTTGCGGGGCTGTCGCTCATTTTGCACCGCTGTAATTGGAAAACAAATGCAACTAACATGAGCACTCAAAGTCTAGTCCGGACACGCCCATCCAGCCCATGAGCTGTGGCCCATGGAGGTGATTTGGGACGTGTCCGTAATGAGGAAATGTCACACTGACAAAATTGCTTCGGGGCTCGCGCAGGTATCGCCGCCACATCAGGCGGCACATCCGCGTGTGCCACGAATTTTCTCATCATCAGCATACACATACAGAAATTCGTGTATGCCAGCATCCTGCGGAAAGAAAACACAGCCATTGATGGCAAATTGGTTTTGTGGTCACGTGCCGCTCACGCCTACGAATTGTTTCGCCATTTGTTTATGCAACTTCCACCGCACAATGAGTCTGCCACAGAAGCTACTTGACCGCTAATGGCGGATCCACAAACAGAGAGTACTAATACTTTCCATTCGCGACACATACATCACTTGTAGATATATTTTAGAAGAGGTTTCCCCATAATAGAGGTTTTTAATATGGTTGCTTTAAGATCTCAACCTCGAGTTAGTTAGAGTTAGAGTTCTTAAATAATTAATAGATAAATTCTTAAATAGATTTCAGTGGAATAAATTTATAATATCTGGCTAAGAAGTTGCAGACTCTAAAATCAAGACAATGTGCATAAGATTTTCTTCCAAAATCGATCAGTCTTCAGGATCATTCTTCCGTAACTTTCAGGCCCTCTTTAAAACATCCCACAAGGATCTGTGTTCCCGGAATAACATTTTACGCAGAAATGATTATTGATTGATTGCATAATTCCTATGAATTTACTTATTCCTTCATATTGTCCTTTTCAAAGTCTCTGCCGACATCAGGACAATGACGAAAGTTTCTGTCAAAATACACAATTGGAGCTCATTGAAGTGGCAGCGCTAAAGCTGCATAAAATCTGTCAGAGACAACACTACCAGCAGGTAACAAATCAATTGGGTGAGCAATATGTAAATAAGGAGCACCCGCACCGCAGAGGTGAACCACCCCCTTTGGAGAGGTTGCTCTTTCGAGGGGTTCTTGGCCTGAGAAAGGGGTAACCGAGGGATAGATACCTTTGGCCGCCTGACATTTATGGAAAACGGAAAACAAAGTGTGGCACGTGTGCCCGGGCTTTTGAGGTCCTGTTAAAGACCAATTAAACCGGCTTCAGTTCATTAGAGCGAGTTGGAAGCGAATCGAGATGATAATGTACTTTTTGTTGTAAGTATGTAGATAGATAAGTACCCACCATCCTTGTTCATTCCCATTTGAAGGCACTTCTTGAGCCTGCAGGCCTGGCATTGGTTCCGGTGGGCCTTGTCCACAATGCAGCGTCCAGTTCCCGCCTGGCAGCTGAAAATATAAATCAAAAATAGATTAAGATAGTGCCGAAACCTAATTGAGTTAGCCCTGCCGCAAATAACGAGATTTGTAGTGTCAGAAATTGCAACATTTGTCAAATCCGGGATGGAAGACAAAGCATCAAGCGAGCGGAAATTCCAGCCACAAAGCACTTCAGAATCTGCCAGATACAAGGACCTGCTTCCCTTCCGGCCCATCGACCATTCGTCCTTTGTGCACTTGTGGAACTTTAATCAAATCAGGCCAGAGTGCCACATCCCACCCATCGAACCACAAAATCACCAAGCCACCATCGCCATCGCACGATGGTGCCTAGTCACCGCCTTCCATCCTTTTCACTCACTAAGCCTGCGCCAAAACTCAAAGATGGCGACTGCTCCAAAAGGATGCGAGACGTCTGCCCGTATCCTTGCCATTTTATGTATTTTTTGGCGCCTCTGCCAGCGAGGCACTTAGCCAAATGTGTCTTTGAGATACAACCGCCAGCCCTCTTGTATATAATTGAAGTATTTTGTATGCAAATGTCCGGTTTTCGAAAACAAATCTGGAATATTAGGTGCGTGTGTGTCTAAGTTTATCTTTATCCTTAGGTCTCCATAAAACTAATCAAATAATAGTGCCTTTGTGGAAAAGCCATAGATGATGAACACATCAGTGGTTGCCAAAAAAAAAAAAACTATTCCTGGAATACCCTTCCGTGTTTTTGAATCTTTAAAAGGGTTTTCTCTAAAAAATTAAAGATTAGGATATAATAATGGTTTCTCTTGTTTAACAAATATTATTTATATAATTTTTCAAATAATTCTAATCAATAAAAACAATAGTTAACTAGCCAATTGAACAAAATTAGATATACTATCGTATCCTATTCGGTTTTCCAGATGACACCATCTGGACGTGAACTGAATCTATACCAAATTTTCCATATTATCAAGCTATAATAAAAAATCTGAAATTATTTTGTGGACAAATTCGATTGTGAGAGGACAATTTCTTTGGCTAGATTGGAAAGTTGTGATTGGAAGCCATTGATTATAATTGAAAACGGCTTAATGGGACCACCGCAGGCGACAAAGAAACAAAGACCTATAAAATGGGCCCCAGCCAGCCTTAGGCCAGATAGACTCTGTCCGCCATCGAAAAACCAGTCACGTCGGTGAAAATATACTATACTAGCACCAGGACCCTTCGTATCCTTTTTTCTTCAATGTCGTGTTTCCCTCGTTAAGTCAACCAGCCAGGGGAGGATGCTGCTCTATTTTATTTAGAGCCACACCGAACCGCCCCCTTTTTTTGACTTTGTTGCGATTTGGCTGTGTCAGTCTGGGGCATCTTTGCCGGGTCACATTTGGCCAAGTGTTTTGCGCTTAAGCCCTCCATATCAATCTCATGGGACCGCACGGATATAGAGATTTCGACGTTTGTGATTTACCGCCTCTGCCGGAAAGCCGCAGAGCAGAATCTACATTACTGCATCATAACTTTATGTTTGCCGACATTGATTCTGTCGCACGGGCTTATGGGATATATTTCTGATTTAATGATAATTGAAAAAGAAGGATAAAGCTTTTGATTTGAAGGCTTTTTTCGAAATATTCTCACACATTTTCCAATAGCTCCTTGCTGGTCCTTGCAGGAAGGAACAAATAACGTTAAAACTTTTAACGAAATCACTTTAAATTCAATTACATTCAAAGCTGCAATTGGGGTAGAATGGTGGGCTTCCGCGCTGGAATCCGCACATGATGCCATCCTGGGCACAAAGTCAAAGCGAGGGCAAATATGCGCATTCAAAAGTTGACGCTCAAATCCCAAAGATTTGAATAATTGTAATGAATTTGGCTGAGCCTCGTAATCCGCCAGACGGGTCTCCCGGCACACCAGCCCATCCCACCCACCGCACCAACCCACTTTGGACAAATGTTGCAACATTTAATGGAAATAAAAATGCTAATGACTGGATTTAGGGGCATTACTGCAAGTTTTGAAAATGTTTGGCTATTTTTAAAACTGATGGTATATTTTTAATAGAATATTATTTGAAATATTTTTGAACTCAAACCGAAGAGTGTCCTTTAAACAAACTCTAACATGGCCTATGCTCTTTCCTTGACTTTAAGATCCTTGACCAGGTACTCCTCCTGCCTTAATATCATTTTGTTGAAGATATTTATTTATATTTCTTAATAATTAGTTAATTTTTTTAAGAGTTCACTTACCGATAGATGAGTTTTCGTCGCACACTGCGCTTAAAGAATCCTGAGCAGCCATTGCACGCCAGGATGCCATAGTGCTTTCCGGAACTAGTATCCCCGCAAACGACGCAGATCAGACCCAGATTCTGACCCTTGACCCTCGAAAGAGCCGTTTGCTCTCCACCGGAGGAGTGATTCGAGGCGTTGGCCGCCGCTGCTGCCGCCGCAGCTGCAGCCGCTGCAGCAGCACTATGATTCCAGCCAAGCAATCGTCCCGCCGGCCCAGTGGGAACGGCCGGCATGGGAGGCGGCTGCTGTGGAGGCGGACCCACGCTAGCTGCTGACGGTGGAGGCGGCTGTCCATGCATCGGGGCTGGCGGCGGGGTGTAACAATGTCGCTGAGGGCTATGCAACTCTAAAAAAATAGAAAGGACATCTTAACTTGTAACATTTTTCAGAAGAGAGTACTTCACTTAAAAATATTGCCTTTTTCGGAAGTCGCAAATGGGGTAACGCTATAAAAAATCACTTATGTAGTTCATTTAAATTAAATCTCAATTTGTCAGTTGGTGCCGGGAAGCAGGGCGATCTTATCCTTGCGTGGCGACATTGACGCCCTGTAATCCGCAAATATATTTACACATTCAATTAGGGTGCCATTAAGCCAAACGGCTCTCAGGACTCGGCCAGAGCGTGCCGAGCAATCTGTGCTCAAAATTTGCCTCGGGGGACGATTGTTTTGCCATCACACCCTAATTTGATTGTAGTTTCCTTGCTGATTTTTTGATGCACTTAACCCTCGACACACACAGGACCAAGGACGAAGGACACATTTGTTACACTCGCCACTTGCCTGTGCGTTTCGGGGTATCTGGAGTCTGGATTTCCGAACAAAGTCAGAAAGGTTTCCAATCTGGGGACCAGGACCAGGACCAGTACCAGTACCAGTACAAGGACCAACTGGCACACCACGTCTGCGGTCTAATGCCGGCGGATTAGCGTCATATGCTTGCATTTTCCGGGTGCTCCGTCTTTGTTAATTTTACGAGCTCGTTGAAATTCACTTTGGCGTACTTATACACACAATGGTGTTAAAAGGGCGCTGCCGGTTGTGTTATGAATTTTTGAAATTTTTGGCGGCCTGACTCGGACTCTAATTCAATTTCGTGATTATCGCAAATTGAATTTGTTGGGCCACTCGTGCATGCCATCGACAAGTTGGGCATCGATTTAATTTGTACAAGTGTTCTTCTTGGATCAGGTCTTGGGATTAACTGAGAATAACTCGTTACTCGGAAATTGCTAATTGAAATTGGAAGTAGTCCCTCGAAAGGATTAGCTCTTTGTACTTATTATCATTAAGATTCCGCTTAAGTTCTTTGCTTAGAAAATCAGTTTAAAAACATTATTTTTTGTAGATACAATATTCGATGTTAGCCCACTACAAAATCTATAATTTTAATATAATTTAGTCTTGAGAGGAAGTAGAAAGAAATAAATAAACTTGATCCCTTCTTGGGAAACCCCAAAAAGTAGGCAATATTTTCTCTCGGATGAATAATTATTTTTTGTGTAAAAAGAATGTAAAATTTGTAAGAATTTAAAAATAAGATACAATTATTTCATTTATTACTGATTAATTTAGAAATAACTTTAGGAATGTTTTTAGTTTATTTAATAATCATAATAATGAGAAATACAAATGGTTGATAAGAAAAAATGTCATTTCCACCATTGTCTCGCTAAAAACCTACTTCATTTTTTGAATTTTAAGTGAAACTTGATGTTCTGAGTTCTTTTTTTAAGACCGTCATTAGAGTTAATTTACCATAATTTTCCTCTAAAAAATTATGCGAAAAAATGCAGTAATTCGATTTTACCAGCCATTTCACTTCATACGTGATGAAGACCCTAATTTAAAGGGCATTTGTGTCCTTTTTTCACACTTGATAATTTAAATAATATACTGAACCTTTTTTCTTAACGAAATAATGGCCTTAGTCCTTGATTTCAAGCACTTCTTTTTCATATTTCTTAATTACCTTGTGATGAAGGACGCGTTTCGGGTAAACTTTCTTCTTTATTCATTTTGGATTTTGTTGATTTTGATTTGCAGCAGTAGAAATTTATGAATTTTATTTTTTAATAAACACTTTTCACGAAATTTAATTAAGCACCATAGTTTATATTTTTATTGGTAACTTCCACGACGGCAAAAGAGGTCCTGACTTGCACTGATTTGAACCAAAGCTATCCGATACGATCCGACGGGAATGCGAGTGTGCGGCGATGATGATGTTAACGTCTCGATGTCCGATTCCAGATTTATCATAAAAGCATGACAGCAGCTAAACAGTGATGTGTGTCCACTCCAGGAGCAAAATACAGCCAACCAGCCATCCGGCCAACCCCGGAATAGGAAAAAAATCGGTGGATATAATCCGCGGTCGCTGAGTGGGCAGAGAATCCTTCTTGTTGCCGGTGAGGACAAAAAGCACAACGCACACACATGCAAACACCACTATAAGAGCAAGGAGCACATACACATTCATATTCACATCCACAATCAAAGCCACATCCACATCCACCCACCGAGAGCAATAAGAGCAGAGAGCAGAGAGCGAGCAAAGCAGCAGCAGCTGAAACAACAACGTACAAGGGGATAACCGCACCCGCCGCCCGCCACCCACTGTTGCGCCCAGGACGAAGACTTTTAGTGGCAACTCTGGTGGCGCATTTGCTTGTTGGCTTGCTTTGATTCGTTCCTTCTTGATGCTGCGGCATCCTTGCCCGTTTGTGTGTGCGTGTGCGGGGTAAGCCAAGCCACAATCGGAATCTCCAATAAACACCCGGCTCTGCGCTCTCTGCGCACACACACCAGCAAACTCAAAAGAGCAGAGAGCGCTCGGCCGCCATCATGACAAGAACGGTCGCAAAGGTAGAGGCAGAAGGATATTCGGATGGTATGAGGAAATCCTGCCCAAGTAGGAGTTAAGGAGGAGCACAGAGCATTGGAGCCCACGCCACTACACCCACAGCATTCTGACGCAGCTGCGCGGCTGGCGCTCGTATAATCGTCTTGGGTTTTGACATTTTGTTTTTGTTTTATAATACCTTTGTGATGTTGGTGCTTTTGCCATGGAGTCCCCTTCCCGCCACGATCCCCCTCTTTTTCGCAACTGGAGCTGCCATCTCCCAGTTAACTGTAATTGAATTGCACAGAAAATTGTTTTTTTCTTTTTCGCTTCTCCGTGGCTGTTGGCACACATATACCTACAAATACCCATAGCCAGTATCTAGTATCTGTATCTGCATTTCTGCGTTGCATGTAGCTTATGTACATCAGATCATTTTTATCCAGTTTATCTTAGAGATTGCAAAATAAATAAAGAATGAATAATGAACTAAAACTATTAAAACTGAGTTACTAGCATTATGGATAGAATATAAAATTGTTCTAAGCATTTTTCAGTAACATTTCCGAACTATATTTCAAAATTAATTTTTAAAAGGAAACATCTTTTAAATAAATTCTTTATATTTCTGTTTTTATTTGTTTCTTTTTTGTTTTATTCTAGTAAATAATTATTTATTTATGGTATATCTATTAAAGAATTAAAAAAGTGTTTAATTTCCATATTCTTATCAAAAACAAGCTCAATCTTTTAAACTGTTTTTGAAAATTTACGAAAACAGTCCTCATGTTAGACTAGATTTATTCAAATACAGGAGAAAAGTGAAAAATAATTAATTATTCTTGATTTTAAACTATTTTTCAGAGTTAGGTTATGGATGCTATATCTATAGATATTATTAAATGATTTTAATATATCTTTTTCAATCGAAAATATCTATATTTCAAGCATGTAAGTATGTACATCCAGCTTTATTAAATCACTTTCCCACGACTGACGGTAATTTATTCATGGACTTCAATGCTTTGAACAAAGTGATTTAAGATGACCCCCAGGTCCACTAATCCAATAATCAATAAATGTGCTGCTGTGCTCTGCCGGAACGTGGGCACTGGAAACGGAAGTGGAGAGGGGCGGGGATTGGGAATAAAGGAGAGCTTTCCGTTCCGTACTCCGATTTTGTTGTGGGGGCTTTTGGCATGCTTAATGCGCCGACATTAACTTTGTAACAAATGAGATGTCGGAATACAACAGTCAGGCTCCTGCCAAGCCGCAGCCTCTCCTTGCGCTTTCTCCTCTCTCCCGCCCACTCCCTCCTTTTTTTCAGTGGGGCAGTGGGGGCTTTAGGGAGAGAGTATTAGCGAGTGAGAGAGCTGCAGCGGGCGGAAGTTTATGCTCGCGACAAAAGTGAACAAACGCAAGTCACAGCAGTGTGTACCGTAGCCACGCCCTCCTCGCCGGGGGAGGAGCGTGCGAGCGGGAGAGAGATAGATAGAGAAAGAACGAGGACAGCAGCACCGTTATCCTATAATAGTCCAGCATCAAAAGTACCGCATACCTTTCATAGTCGGAGAAAGCGAGAGAGAGGACGGTGTGCGAGCGAATCGAGCAGTGGCGACAGGGTTGGCTCTTGACATTTGAACGGCGACATTTCGCATTTTCAAATACATACACAAATACACCCACACAGACAAGTCCCAGAACCACCCACCACCTCCCACCCTTCACAGCAACGAAAAACATAGAGGAGGTGGTGGCGGACCTCATCAACTGCAGTGCACTTTATTTAATCAATCAAAATTCATGGGCTAGTCTTTTATACCGTTTTCGGACACTACACAGGGAAAAAATGATTTTTTTATGTTTTACATCCTAGAATCCTGCTAGTTTGAGCCTCTCCTCCTCCTCAAAACATTATCTACAAGCTATACTTTGTTCAAGAAAATGTACGTACCTATCATGAACTGAATTTCAATATCAGCAAAGGTCAGAGGTACAGACAACCCAAAAATATACCCCACATCATTTGTTCTATCTTTCCAACCTTGAGTTTCGAATTTATTTACATGTCTTCTTATCTGAAAAGACAAAACCTGACATTGTCCATGAAATTACTCTATACACATATTTTTATTTAAGAGATTATTTAATTTTGTATTTACTACACGGAGAAGTAGGGAGGAATCATACATAGGGCATTGATAGAGACAAGACACTTTTATGTATACCCTTTAAGAGGGTATTACTCAGTGATGGAGACATCTCAGACCCTATAAAGTATATAGATTCTTGATCAGGATCACTGAAGTCGATTTAAGCATTTCCGTCTGGCTCTTTCAACTAGGTTGCACTAGAGTCTAGTTTATCTCAGGATTATCGACTTAAAACTTGTCAGACATCCTTCTTTCCCTTATACCCACTATATAAGTCGGAACAGGATCAGTCTACTATATCCTACCATTTAACTGAACGATAGGTATTGTAATAATTTTGGTGTTTACGACAATAGAAGATTGGGACTGTCCTTTTCCGATCTTAGGTTAATTATTCGTCCAAAAAATGTCCTACGGATCTGGCGAGTTTATCCTGTTGCTTCCATATAACTCCATATAACTTCCATATAACAAATGTTTTCCAAAAAACATTTTGTATTCATTTCTGACAAGTGACCCCATGAAGCCCCCTTATATAATAATGACAAAAACTGATGAATCATATTCATTAATAATGTTAAATCTGTAAAAAAAACAAAAACAAATGATCTTCTTCTTCTGTCTACGAAAAAAATTATGTTTTGGTTTTCTTATCAAAAATAGGTTTTGGGTTTTTCAATAGGGTATTTCCGATTGTTTTAGAATAGTTTTTGGAATATTATTTGTTATCTTTAGCTGATTCCAAGTCACTTTAGATAAATAGTGTCATATCTTCAACTTTTCTGTTAGGAAAAATGAATAATTTTTGAATAATGTTGTATTTGGAAAGTCAGTGGACGTCAAATCTCGTTATGTGCCAATATAATCGAAAAGAATACACCAATAATCGGTGTCGTATAGTCAAAATATATGTTTTTTTTATTTTTTCCCGATTGGGTATAAAAGAAGCAATTTTTGTACAGCAGTTTCAGCTTCAAAATTGTATTCAACATGAAGGTTCTGGTGAGTGATCTGCTCCAAGTGGCAATAATTAAGAAAATATTAATATCTGTGATTTTTAGATTGTACTCTTCGCCTTGGTGTGCGCTGCCTTAGCTATGCCTCAAGGATTTGGAGGTCCAGGAGGATATGGAGGCCAAGGAGGATATGGAGGTCAAGGAGGATTTGGACCTCAAGGAGGATATGGAGGCCAAGGAGGATTTGGACCTCAAGGGGGATATGGAGGTCAAGGAGGATTTGGACATCAAGGGGAATATGGAGGCCAAGGAGGATATGGTGGAGGCCGAGGAGGACATGGAGGACATGGACCTGGTAACGGATTTATTAGTGTAGATCACCGTGGACACCATGGACACCACGGTCACAACCGCGGCTACTAAATGATTCATTCAATACTTAATTTTTTTTGATTTTAAACTACCAAATAAAAAAAAAAAGTTAACACAAAATAGGAATATACCATTTTTGATAAATTTTTATTTAATGTGAGATTAGAATCTTCGTTCGTCAAGGGGGTTTCTGCCAGTCAGATAATGAATTAATATTGAAAATAAAAAAGAATTTTACAGAATGTTTTCAAAGTTTTTAATTTATTCCCTATGGCAATCTTGCTCCTATAAAAATATTATGGAAAATATTATAAAAATTAAAATCAAAAATATTATATGTTAATCCAAATAAAACCAAAATTCATGAATTGAATTTAAAATGCAAATAACATGTTGAATTTTTAATCAAGAGTGTGAGTTAGATTTTTATTTGAATTTCGGACATTAACCTCAGTATTTAAACAGTCTCTTGAACCAAAAGTCTTGATAAGAACCATTAAACCATATACAAGTGTTTGTAAAATATGAAAATAAAATAAATTTGATAGTCATATTGTCGGAGGAATTTATTTGCTACAAAACTCCAATAACTGCATAAATACTAGCCAAAGTAAGTTCAATAAAATATTTAATACAAATCCAACCGTAATTGAGACATAAATTTTTCCTGTAAAGCCAAATCGACTGCGGTCCTTTCCTTGAATGAGAGTCTTTAAAAACAAAGGCTGATTATGGCACGCCCTGTTTAACCATTCATATTCAGGTAAAATGTGCGGTCCTGCTGGCGAGGGTAGTCCTTGCGAACTGACGTCTCTGAATGTGGCATGTTTACTTATCGAGTTGAGCGCACAAAACGGAACCAATTTAACTGACACGGAAGTCAGGGCCGGCCGGCTGTCGTAGTTAGAGATAATCCCAAGGTTAAAGGTTGACTCGCAGAATCCAGGATGAGGATCCTTCCGTTAGATTTGGCAAATGCCCAAGTTCGCGATTGTTGCTGTAGGGGATGGGGGTGGGAAATAATGAGAGACCCAGACACAGACATTGAGGAAGGCACAGTTACTATTTCTTTATATTTTTGAAGACTCAGTTTTAATCTAAATAGCAATCTATAGGTTTGTTCAATTGTTTGTTCGGTGTTTTTCTTTTTTATTTTGTTTTGTATTTTGTTGTTGTTGTTGTTGTTGTTGTATATGGGCGCTTTAATTTGAATATTTATTTACAATTTATTTAAGACTCGTTACCCTTGTTCAAGTCAAATATATAGTAACAGTTGCAATAAACAAGCTTTCAACTTATTGCTTACATGTCTCATCAATATAATTTACAAGAAAAACTTACTTAACACTAATCTCGCTTAAATGTTTCGCTTTTGCTTTATATCTCTTCTGTGCTTCACGCATAATTTTATTTTACGCATTTTTTTATTGGTTGCTTATATTGTTGATGCTTCGTTTATTTGTTATGTGTATTTTTACTAGTGAGAATATTGGTTGGTTAATTGAGAGAATATATATAATCGTTATATATATATATATATATATATATATATATATCTGACTTCTATATACCATTTTTTAACATTTTTCGTTAAGTTATGTACGTTCATAATTACGAATTGGGCTTCTTTACTATGCGCTTGCGGTTTGATGTCGTTTCGGTTTTTCTTATTTTTCTTTTTCCTTCTTCGTATAAATAAAATAGAATATTTTGCTTTTGCTTCGCTTCGAATAATACATGCCATATACATACATATAAGAAAATGCTCAATTACGACTCTCATAACTTATGGTTCGACGTTAACCAAATCAGGCCCTCGGCCAGGCCATCGCCGGATGTGGCACATGACGGTTGTACATACCAATTGCGATCTCTTATTCTAGTTAAACCTAGTTTTTCCTGGACTTCATGGGGTTTCATTGCTGCAAAAATGTCTTTGATTAATATCTGATTTGCTAAAAAGCCAAAACTCACCATTAGGCAGATCCTGTTTATTAGCAAATATCAGAATGATGGCGTCGCGCATCTCCCTATCGTTAATTATCCTATGCAGCTCCGTGCGCGCCTCGTCCACTCGATCCCGATCCGCACAGTCCACTACGAATATAAGACCCTGTGTTCCCGTATAGTAGTGTCGCCAGAGCGGTCGAATCTTATCCTGTCCACCGACATCCCACACGTTGAACTTGACGTTCTTGTAGGTGACGGTTTCCACATTAAAGCCCACAGTGGGTATCGTTGTAACCGATTGCCCCAGTTTCAGTTTGTACAGAATCGCTGTGAAAATATTCAAATTGTTAGTTTTGTCTGATAAGTGATAGGCATACAGTCTAGGCCCGATAAAGTGATAAGACATAAGTACACCAAGCTGCCGCTAAGCTGGATTCTTGTCCCGGTGGTAGACCCTCAGAACTACTTTATCTGGCCTAGTTTTTGGGATACTCACTTGTTTTGCCAGCCGCGTCCAGTCCGAGCATAAGAATTCGCATTTCTTTGTTGCCGAAAATTTTTGATAGTAGCTTCCCCATGGTGATGTGTCATCCATTAAACCTTAGCCAATCTGAAAGATGAGCAAAATGCGGTTGTTACAAATGTGTCAGCCGATCCGAGCCGAGTCGAGCCGAGAAAGGGGCGGTGGCGCCGTGGAGGGATGCTCCGAGTGACATGGCAGGGTCACTGTATTCCCAGATTCAACAGTCGGCAGGGCAGTTAATGTATCAATTTATGATATAAGCACGCCGCCAACAGAAATCGCGCGTCAGTGATACACACCAGTGGGCCAGTGGACATTGGATGATACGGTGGCTATATTTATGCATACCCATATATGCAGGTCTATGTAGAACGCCGCAGCGGAAGCCAAGACCATTATTTTGCATAATAATTTCACTTACATTGTTCGGCGGTCAACTGCCGCTGCTGCCTGCCGCCAGTGGCGTTAAATTTCGAAGCGAAAAATTTATCAGCCCAGAAGAGCTCTCTCACACACACACACACACCCGCGCCCACAAACACTTACACACTAACACACAACAGAGACAGATAGTACAAGTACAATTGGACAGATAAACACTTTAGTGTCGTAAATTGAGGCTGTGTTATCTCAATTGCAGAATTATCGGGAGCTGAATGGGAGGCGTTCAGCTTCTTTGGATGCCATTGCCATGGGATGGGAAGAAAGATCGTTATTCGGTGGAATTTCTTTGCTCTCTTGCTTGCCTAACACGTCACATACACACACACACAGGCGCACACCTATACACACCCAGATTCTCGACGACCGCTGGTACGCCCCGCTTCCTGCTGCCTGGACAATTTGATCCGGATCCGCGTGCAGCCAATATCCTTTAACATGTAGTGCCAATAGAGTGCATTTGCTGGCTCCCAATGACCAAAAACTAATCTAACAACAACAATTTTGCACTAATCTCTGTACTTATATACTTAGTTAGAGGTGGAAAAACATCAGTTAGGGTTGTTGATAATATATCAGTATATCGATATTCTTAAAGAGACCAGTAAAAATCGATAAATTTTAAAATGAAATTGAATTTTTAAATATTTTTACGATTCCAAGTGAATTAAGAAGGCGATAAGGATACTCAAATAGATAATTTTAATTTTAAAACGGAAAATATAGTTGTCGTGCACATTTTTTGCTTATCGAGGGCTTTAAAAAGAATCGATAAGAATGTTGAAGGAAGCAGAGAACGATTACCAAACGAAGTGGAGGAATAGGAGGGCTGAGAAAATACCAGAAATATTTACAGACCTCCGATAACAGTATCCCCCCCGTAAAGTTTCTTTTAAGATTTTGCAAAATATCCGAGCTAAGTTCGATTTTGAGACGGTCTGCCGCAGCCTGGAAGCAATGGAGCAGAGCTAGTCGCCACAGACCGGGAAAACTGAAAAAATGACTGGCATTTGTCCGAGGGAGGCGGTGCGGGTGAAAGTGAAGGTACGAATAGCCAGACAACAAAGAGACGGAACGAATTCATTTTTCCAATTTCATTCCATTTAGAAATGCGAGCCAACGCTCCGGCCGGAGTGGCGGAAGTTCTCCGTGGACCCCCAGATCACCACGCTGGAGTAATTGTGTCCTTGCCCATGTCTTATGATGATTATTTAACCGAGTCCTTTTTCAGGGTCCTTTACTCCCTGCTGGCCAAGGCCTTTGACGTCAAATCGGACTTCTCCATCAAGTACAAGGCCTTCGATCCGGCTGGCAACGAAATCTACCTGGCCGTGCGCTCCGACTGGGATCTGGATGCGGCCTTCCTGCGCATCCACAACATATCCATTCAGACCGCGTCCGAGCCCTGCCTGATGCTGCAGATTGATGTGAAGCCCTTTACGGTGGTGAGGGAGTGCGACTCCGATGTGTCGCCGGGGCGGTCCTCAACCGGAGCTGCCGTCCCTGCACCACCCTCAACCGCTGGAGCCGTTTCTCCTGCTGTGCCTCGCGAGCTTATATCGCCACTTCAGTCCCTCGGAGTGTCCCAGAAATACGTGCAGCACATGCAGACAAAGCTCGGCAGCTCCATCATGAACCAGATGGAGAAGACGTTCTCCATCGTCCAGAAGGCGTTCAATCTGTCTGACGAGCATATGGCGAACCTACCTCCGCGACCGCCCATGTGCGATGGGGAGTTTCGTCTGTTCCTGGACGCCCTGGGACAAATCCAACGCAAGGAGGAGCTGCACAGGGTCATCTTCCTGGGTGGCATCGACCCTAGTCTGCGGCGCGTGGTGTGGAAGCACCTTCTGAATGTCTACCCGAGCGGGAGTCACGGTCTGCCTTTGGATGGCCACCAGCGCATGGAGTTTATGAGGAGGAAATCGGAACAGTATTGCCGCTTGAGGGACACCTGGAAGGCGGCTGTGAAGAGAGGAAGTGTGGCCGGTGAGCTGGCCTATGTGACCAGCATGGTGAAGAAGGACGTGCTGCGTACCGACCGCCTCCATCCGTTCTACGCCGGCAGCGACGACAATCAGAACATAGCAGCACTTTTCAACATCCTCACGACCTACGCACTGAACCACCCAACCGTGTCCTACTGTCAGGGCATGTCGGACATCGCCTCGCCGCTTCTAGTAACCATGAACGACGAGGCCCAGGCCTACATCTGTTTCTGTGCGATTATGGCCCGGATGCGTGGCAACTTCATGCTGGACGGCATTGCCATGACCCAGAAGTTCGCCCACCTGACGGAGGCTCTAAGTTTCTACGATCCGGAGTTCTGGGAGTACCTCAAGTCGCAGCAGGCCGACGATCTGCTCTTTTGCTATCGGTGGCTCCTCCTGGAGCTTAAGCGGGAGTTCCCCTTCGAAGATGCCCTCCGCATGCTCGAGGTTCAGTGGAGTTCTCTGCGATACGGACGTGGTCCCGGAGAAAAGGAACTGCAACTATTCGAGAAGGTAATAATATCCTTCCAAATGAATAAAATCCTTTTAAAACCTTGTGTTATTTTATAGGAATTTGTACCCATTGCGGATAGTTCGCTTCCCAACAGCGCCAGCACATTCTCAAGCTCACATAGTGCCACCCCGACCAGCCCTTCCTACCTGCTGACCAAGCCCCGCGAGAATCCTTACACCAAGGTATGCGCTCTTCGTCGGCAAAGCTCCTCCGCTTCGCTAAGCTCGCTCAGCTCCTCCTTGGGCACCACCGGCCATGCCCTGGACAATACGAAGAGGCTGAATCACAGCCTCGATGACAATATGTCGCGCCATGCGTCGGCCGCCGTTCGTCGCCAGCGTCGCACCTCGTCCAAAGTGCACCAGAGCCTGGACGAAGCCAAAATGCTGGCTCTGATCGAAGGAGCCCTGGAGAGCGGGCCGAATGCCAAGTCGGCGCAGGATGTCTCTGCCGGCGAGGACACCGAGGACGATGATGTGTTCGATAGGAAGGAATCGCCGAGCTTCCTGGAAACGAATCCCTTCAAAGATGATGCCCAGAAGACTCCTGAGGCAAAGAATAAGGAAGCACCGCCCTCCTCTCCGGGACGAGCCTTCCTGTGCAGTTCTTCCTCCTCCAATCTGGACGAAGACGCCAACGAAATAAAGTCGAAGCTGCAGCACAAGAATATTCTGGCCATGAGCAACATCATCGCCAAGCAACTGGCCACGAATGCCAGCCAAGTGAGCGAGAGTGTGAAGCGAGTGAGCAGCTCCAGCGGGGGCCATTTCAAGGATCTCAAGGAAAAGCTGGCAGCCACCAGTCGGATCGGACTCTCCTTCGACGGAGAAGGGGATGACGACGGAGGAGATCGGAAGATGCCGCCCAAGCTTGTGAAGAACTTCAATGAATTCCTCAACTTCGCAACCATCAACAAGAACCGCATATCCGACCGATTTGCCACCCAGCAGCCGACAGCACCGGTATCCTCTAGCAAACCAGTCGTGCAGCTGACCAAGGGCGGGCTGGGTAGCTCTCTGGACGAGTCGGATTCTTCGTCGCTGCCGGAAACCAGTTGGAGCGCCTCCACGGCGGCCACGGCCATCCAGCAGGCGCAGGAGCAGGAGCTTAGCAGCTACAATCTGCAGCTGGACCTGGAGAATACCGAGCCAGATCAGGATCAGGATCAGGATGGTGACCAGGAGTACTACCCCATGACTACGGCCATAACGCGGGAGCTGCGCCTGGAGGCGGAGAACCTGGACCGCCAGGTGTTCGGGCTGCCATTCACGGAAAACGAAAAGCGAGATGATTTTGAGTACGAGAAGCTGGACAAGGATGCACTTGACCTTGTGGAGGACCTGAAGGAGAACGAAATCATTCCCTGTCCCGACGTCAGCGAGCTGCACATGAGACGCCGTCAGCGGCTGGCGGCGAAGAGCAATAGCGTCCAGCAGAGCGAGTCTCATGCCTTAAATCCCTTCATCGACGAGAGCCAGCTCCTGATGGACGGCCACCACCCGCTGGGCATGCGTAGCAGCAGTAGCCTGCCGGAGGTCATACTGCCCATTTCCACGGAGCCCAGTCTGGTCGAGGTGACTCCGCTGGTGGAGATCGCCACAAATGCCGACGACGAGAGTGCCTACACAAGATCCCCTCAGCGGATGGCTTCTCAAAATGGAGTCGGCGGAGTAAATGCCACTGCGGCGGCTTTGCCTCCGCCCTCTGAGTTCGGCGGCGGTAATGCCTTCCTCATGTTCCTCTGCCTCACGCTGCTGCTGCAGCACAGGAACACCATCATCAAGGGGGCCATGGACTACAACGAGATAGCGATGCACTTTGACAAGATGGTCCGCAAACACGACGTGACCCGCGTGCTCAACCAAGCCAGACGAATGTACATCGAGTACCTCAAGGCGCAGAGCAGCCCGCTGCGCCAGCGATCACCAAACGGGACTGGGTCCGCTGGAGTCAATGCGACCTCATCGATGCCTACGTAGGAGGATCTTGAAACCATAGTAATTCTGTCAGCCCGACAACCCAAAGAGCTTGGTTAGACTTGCCCCTAGATAAGAATTTGTGAATGAATTATCCTCCTGCTGCCCTGTCCTCCATGTCTTGCTCAAGGAGGCATAAGGAAGTTGTTGACGCACCAAAGTCTTTTTGTATTTTATACTTTGAGTTAAGAGTTTATTTATTTTGATGTACTTAACCTGCACTTCTGCCAAAAGATCAACCGAATCGATGTATTGCTTTGTTTTTTACTCTAGTCTGCTTAAGGCTTCAGCATTCCATGCCCTTGTAAAGATTACATCTTAGGCCTCTCTTACGCAGTTACAAACTAATTTATGCCCTCTAATTAAAATCAACTATAACCACTAATGTATTATCCTCTAACTCCTTTTAACCTCTCAGCAAACAAAGAAATTTTGTAAATTAATGTGGAAACCAAACGCTAGTTTTCGATTATCCTGTATAATGTTACGGAAACCTAATTAATCGACAAATAAACTGATTCGAAACCATTACAAAAGATGCATACAATTTATTGAAATCCAAAAACGGGTTTCAAATACAAAGAAAACACAAAAAAAGGATACACAGGATACGAAACGAGACGGACACTAATTCAAAAATTATACTTTTTCTTGAGGCGCTCGCGAATAATTAGACCTTTGATGAGCTTCTTCCAGTTGCCGTAGACGCGATCCTCGTATTTGGCCTGCTCCTTGCGCGCCTGCTCCTGCTGGTCTTCCTCCCATGCGGCGGTGACCACCTCGCGGAACTCCTCGCAGACCACGAAGCCATCGTACATGGGATGGCAGGCGCCCTGGTGGAAGTCGAAGCCCACTACCGCGTTGGCGCAGTCTATGTTGAGCTTCTTGCACACCCGCATCAGACCAGGAACTAAGAGGAGCGAAAGATTAGGAAAGGAGCCAGGATAAGAAGCATCCCAAAGAGTTGTACTTACGCCTCAGGTGCACTGTCTTCTTGGGCAGCATGCACGCCTTGAAGAGCTCTACGTTTCCATAGGCGTTTCGCGGGACGATTCCATTCTCCGCCGTTGGTGGTTCGTAGTCCTGCGTCTGCCAGTAGCCGAAGATCTCAAGGGGCTGGTCCTTGATAACCGTCCGCGTCAGCTGAAAAGAAACATTTTTTTTTAATATTTGAAGAACGGTCTGGCTTTCCGGCTTACCTTGTCCCACTTTGGACGCGCCTTGACCACCTTGTAGGGCTGCTCCCCCAGCTTAACGACTCGCGCGCTCTTCAGCCAAATTTCTCTGGAATGCAGGAGATGGACACAGTCCCGCGAGTAAACGGGCTCGCCCCGGATGAAGCCCAGGGTGGGGGCATCCGGCGGGTAGAGGCCCTGGAACTTGAGTAGATGCCTCGGAAGGACATACAGCGGATGATCTTTGAACTCCGCAATGGACTTCGGCAGGGGTTTTTCGGAGTGAATGCGACGCAGTTGCTCATCCTCGCGGATGTCGCGCTTTGTGCGACGTCCCAGGTACGGGGCAATCGTTTCATCCAGCCAGGCCTTCTCCACGCGAGCCTTGCGCACGGTGGTGCTCCAACTGGAGCAGTAACGGGCAGTCACGTCCTTGAGGCTCTGGTCGTCCTGGAAAGCGAACACATAGGCCAGACCTGCCGTTGCGTTTTTCTAGGTTTAGGATTAGAGGATTAGCATATGGTAAGGATGTGGAATGGAGCTACTTACCCGTATAGTTTCCACGCAGTGCAGCTTGCCCTTGAACAGGTCTATGCAGATCCATTGCTCCTCCACTTCGGACCACACCTCCACCCACATGTCGGAGGCATCCGGCTTCCGTTTGGGCTTCAAGCCGCCTTCGTCGTCGGTGGAAAGTACTCGCCGATCCTTGCGCAGATTTTGTACCGACTTGGGCAGCACTGGCGCCTTTTTCACGGGCTTCGACGGTTCAAATACCTCGTCGGAGTCCTGCGACTTCTGTAGCTTCTCCAGCTTCGGGCGCTTCTTGGGCACTGGGACATCCTCGGCCCCATCTAGCTGGGGAATAGTTAGGTTGGTGGCCTTCTGCTGGCGACTCCGCAAATGACGTGTCGGTGCCGCTTTGGTCAGGAACGTTGGCGAAACCCGAACTTTGGCATCCGGACTCTTGGAATTATTGGCAGTGGGCACTGAAGCTGTAGCTTTATCTGGAACACCTGCGCCCAAAAAAGCCGAGGAAATGTGCACCTTGGGCGACTTGCTCCGTGAACGGGTTATAATCTCTTCCTTCATGGCAGGCTGGGTGTTTTCCGCATCCCTGTTGTTGCCATTCTGCCTCCTGGCTTTGGGCAGCACCAACTCCGGCAAGACAGGAGATCCCACGGGGGAGAACAAGCTTCCCTTTTTTTCCTCGACCTCGATTTTTGGTATGGTTTGTGCCCTTCGAGTTCGTCCCGCCACAGGTGAGAAGGGATCTGCAGCAGCAACTTTGGCCCTCTTGCCGTCTGTGGCTTCGGAGATCTTCTGAGTGGTCACCCTCTTCAGCAGAGACAAGTTGGGCTTGCCTTTGGTTTCCGGGTGAGACATGTGGGAAGCTGCCTTGGAAGTGCTTGGCTTCTCCTCGAAGGAGGAGTCTGAGGTTCGGGATCTCTCCGATTTGATAGTCTCCTTGCTGGCCAGTTTGGAGGACAGACTGCTTTTCAAAATATTCTCCTTTTTAACTGTTTTGGATTTAGGAATATCCTCTTTCTGGGGAACATTCTCTTTTTTGGGCTGTTTGGTGCTTGCAGTGGCTGCTCCAGTGTCCTTTTTAACATTTTTTTCTGGCCCTTTGCTGGCGGAGGCTCCCGATTTGTTGGCAGCCTCTTTTTTGCTCGAAGAAGCAGACCTATTTTTGTCGGAAGGTCCTGGTTTGCTGCTGTCCTTCTTCAGGGGCTTGTCACTGCTCTTCTTGGCAGCCTCTTTGGGTTTTTCCGCTTGAGGTTTGGCTTTGGAAGCTTTTTTCTTCTTGGGTTCGGAATCCTCATCCTCCTCCTCGTCGTCAGAGTCCACCGTCTGGCTTTTGTTCTTCTCCTCCGGCTTCAGCTTGATGGGAATCAGATCGCTGGCCGATGGACGCAGAGGCATTGGCTGGAGATTCACTATCAGACGGCAGTGCATACCCATTCCCCGGGCAAGGACAATGAATATGAAGATCATATCCTGCTTGCAGCGGGCTTCCTTGCGCTTGATCTGCTCCAGCAGAGCCTCCAAGACCTGCTTTTTGCTGGAGACTGATTGCTCGGAATAGAGATTGGGATTGAGAAGCTTGACGGCCGTCTTGAACCAGGTGACGAACGACTGCAGATACTTCAGCTCAACGCCCCGCTCCGTTGGGTAGGCGTTCTTGCTGGGCAGGAGTTTTAGGGCAGCCTGCATCAGTGCGTCCGATTCGCCCAGAAGCCGGTTGTACCTCAGGCTCCTGCCGATCTGGCACATCAGACTGACCTTGTGCAGCAGCAGCTGTCGGTCCTTGATGTCCCGATTGAGTCGCCGCTTCAGGGCCATCTCCAGCTCGTGCTGGGTCTTTTGCTCCTTGGTGGGTCGTGTCTGAAGGCCGACATGGATCTCCAGGTCGCCGGAGATGTTTGGAGTGCCATCCTCGTCGCTCTCAAGGTCAGCATCTGCAATAGCAACAGGAGGAGAGATGACATGAGGCTTTGATTTTGATAAAAAAAATAAAGAAAAATTATTAAAAAAAAATAAAAATGTAATTGAAATGCAGGAGGATACAGGACATGGCAGGGGCAGGGCGAGCCGAGCAGAGTATCCAAACACAGAGACCATGTTCTTTTAACATTTTGCATTTATTTTATTCATATCGTTTGAAGTGCATTTGGAAATTCAATTATTGAGTTAATTACAATCAACATTCACTAAATTGCGCTAAAATGGTTGAAATGAGACTCATTTCGTTATTGCATTGTTTACGCTTACTGGAGTATATCTTTTTTTAATCCATTTATACGCTTTCTGCATGCAGTTGGTTTTAATCGTTAAGTGAATACAATTTCGCTAAAGTAAATTCGTTAAACTTCAGTTCTAATTATCGTTAGCTACTTTACGTTGTTAATTTCTGTGAAACACTTGCAATTGCCATAAAGTAAGTACACAAATAGTTGCCTAGACCATTCGACTAGCTCGTAAAATTATTATTTTCTTTGATTTTATTCGATTTTTCTTTAAAATTGTCATCCTATTTATGACATTGTTGCCTTGTCTTGTTTCGCATGGAAAACGAAAATTGAATAGCTCGCAAAACAATATAAATAAATGCATTTTCTGTGTAAAGTGTCCTTTAAGTTTGATATTTTATGCGGTGTGTGAGTGTGCTGTGTGTTGTGTGTGCGGGGAGACATTTAAACCACGTCTAGAATTCGAAAAACATTATGTTTTAGTTTGGATTTTGACTTCAACACACAAAGATCGAGCTTAAGCTAGTGCAAAAACATTTAGAAATGTTTAATGTTCATTGGTTGTAAGAAGCATTAATGGTGGATCCTTCTGCTCCTGCTTTCGGTCCTCCGATTACGGACTGCTGGATAACGAATTTTGATGGTTGTCAGTAGGTTAAGGTTAGTAAGCCAAGTGTGTGGATAAAGCGTTCGCAGCAAGAGCCATTTCGACGCCAGCTCCTCAGTCTAATCGACTAACAATATGTTACAGTAAATAGGTATATCGTAGATACACGGCCAGTATGTTCTCTAGGCTCTACATACATTCATTTATGCAGTTGCGGTCCAAACAATGGCCCTATAACTACCATTAGACTAATACATTTCATTTAGACTACATGTTTTTACAGTGGAATGCACTCTCTCCTCTTAAAATACCTTTCAAACATGATCAACAATCAACTTAGTTCGATTTAAAAACATTTAAAGTAAGGATGACACATCGGGACACTGTTTAAACCGCATCTGCATAGTTAATCTCTACATCGCCACGCCGTCAAATAAACTTCAAAGTACAAACAAAACTACACAGTCTCATACAGAGCGATTTGGAAGCTTATTTTGTTTTCGATCAGATACCAGAGATCCCAGCGCCACAACCAACTTTTGTAAGCATGCCTCCGCCTGCCTCGCTACTTGCATTTCCGCCTACCTGCCACTTCCTCAAAATCTGAGTCATCCGTGTCGCCGGCATTCGCGACCACTGTGGAAACGGGCCGCGTCTTGGTGTGGCGCTTAATCCGTGTCGACTTTGTTTTGCTCAGCCGCGACGGTCCGTCCAAGGGTGGCGGCTCTACCGACCCCACTCCATCTCCAGCTCCCCTCCGTTTATTCCCCTCAGGCTCTTCCTGCTCCTCGTAGTTCTGGTTCTCGCCCAATGCAAGCAGTGCGTTCACATCCATTGTGGCGGTCTGGCTCTTGGGTGGAGTGGCCGTGACATTTCGCTTGGCGAGCGCATCCCTCGTGCGCTCCAAGCTGTTCGCGTTCTCGAGGAGACCCCGGAAATCGAACGCGTTGCTAGCCTTGTCCTCCATACTGCTGTCGTTGTTGTCCTCCGATCCGGAACCCGAGTCCGAGAGATTCGTAATGCCGGCATTGCAGTCGAACTGCGGCACCGGCGACTTCTCTTTCGACTTTTCTGGCTGGCCGGCAAAGAAGGTTGACTGCAGATCCAGGTCAGCGGGATTAACCAAGTAATCCTCCACGCTGGACTCGCTGCTGGAATCAGCCGCATCGTGCTGCTGATCCCGAGCTCCGCTTTCATTGGGCGTTCTGGCGTTTTTTGAACCCGACGCCGAGGGCGAGTTCTGCTGCTGGGATGGCGATGTGCCGAAGGTCTTTGGCGGCGGTCGGTACTTGTTGTATAGCTTGGAGCGTAACGATTGCCCGCTGGGCTTGCGCTTCTTCACCGACGACCCCTTGATGCCGCTCGGCTGCTTTCGATCCCTGCCAGAGGATGGAGGTTAGTAGTGCTTTAGTTAGTATCCACATCGATACCTACTTCTTCTTAGATGCTCCTGCCGAGGAGCGACCACTGGAACCGGGAGCTCCGGCCGCCCCCGCAGCCTGCAGCTCATCAAATTCGCTGTCATCGTCGTCGGACGATTCGCCCCCGCGTGCATCCTTGGTCGGCTTCCACTCGTCCTCGCTGGCCGAGAAGCCCTCGGACACGGACTCCTCCTCCTCGTCGGACATCTTGGCTCCTCTTGCGTGGACCTCCTTTTCACATTTATGTATCGACGATGCGTGCCACTTACAGTTATTGATTTTTACTGCGCAGTTTTAGGACACCAATTCGTCTTTGTTTCGCTCACAAAACGATGATCTCGATGTCTTGTTTGCCCCCGACGCTTGGGGCCTGGCTATTGGCAAGAATTTGGTTCCAATTTGGACTTGGCTGGGCTGCGGTGGATGATTTTAAATCAATTGCGAAATTCACATTTTCGCGGCTGTAGGAATCATATATATATATAGATATATATGCCATCAGTGTTGCCAGACGCCAGATTGGATTTATTCCAAAATCTATCGGTTAGCCGTTAAAATATCCTTAATTCGCTCGAAATTTAAAATTTAGAAATTATTATTCCCTTTTTTTCATATCATTTAAAATTATTTACTTTTCAAAAATATTCAGCAATCTAGAACGAAATCAGTTTTGATCAATCAACTGTCAATCAATGACGAAATCAACTGTCAGGGGACAGTTTTATTGTAGAAACATCTCGTTTAAATTCGGATGCCAGGCCAATTTGAATTTTTAAAGAATTTTATTAAAATAAATTTATAAAAAAATATATTTGCACATATTTAACAAAGAAACCTATTTAAACTTTCATTATTTTTTATAATTTAAAGTCAAAGTTATTGGGTTTCATTCCGCCGTTCCACTTTCCACAAGAGTTACTCAACACTGTCTTTACTACCATCTGTGAAATGTTTATTTACAAATTTCGTTGAAATTGCAAGGAAAATGAATTCCTCTGGAGAATTACATCCAAATTGGCTGGCCCTGACCACACTACCCCTCCAGTTGAAGCGGTTCGTACGCGCCGGTGAGCCAGATTGCATTCAGGAGCCCCCAAAAGTAAGGAAACCGGAAATCGAAGGTATAAGTGGAGCGGATGCCCGAAATTTCTACAAGGAGGTACTGGAAACCCCAGCCACAAGTCAATTAGCCCGTCCTACTAAACGCAAAGACCCTAAAAGAGTTCCAAGGAAACGCCAAGAGCCATTTCACAGCGGTCAGTTCTTCCGGTTAGCCACCAACAACGATGTGCAGGAACTGTCCAAAATGGCCATGTCCCCCGAGGAAGTCAACTGTCGTGATTCCTTTGGCTGGACTGCCCTGATGATGGCCGCCTGCGAAGGAGCTGCTGATGTTGTGGCGTTTCTGCTTCAGAGGGGTGCGGATGTCAATCTCGAGGATAAATCTGGGAACACGGCTCTCAAATTGGCCCACAGAAAGGGTCATTTCCAGACTGTTCAGCTGCTGGAAGCTGCTTGCATTCCCGAAGGGCCATCCGAAGAAGAGGAGGAATCACCAGAGGCCATTAGACCCTTCTACTGTGATATTTGTGAATTGGACCTCAAGGAGACACCCTGGCCTGTTCACCAGACCTCCACCGTGCACCAGTTCAACCTGAAGTCACTGCCTGCCCACAAACTGCACAAATTCAACATTTCAGCGAAAAACAAAGGCCTCCAGCTCATGGTGAAACAGGGCTGGGACCAGGAGCACGGCTTGGGCCCCAACCAAAAGGGTCGCCTCTATCCGGTGAAGACTGTTTTGAGGAAGCAGAGAACTGGCCTGGGAATCGAGCAGCCACCGGCGCGAGTAACCCATTTTGGAGCTTTCGATTTGAATGCTGTACGGCGAAGGGATCCAGTACGGGAGCAGAGAAGAACTCGCAGCGATATGCAGCGGGAAAAGGTGCGGGAGTGGAAACGGGAGCGACATCTACGAAGAGAATTGAGCTAACCCGGATGATCATTTTCAATATAAGCTATTTTTATTGATATTTATTCTGCTTAAAATATTGTATATATATTAAAAGTTTAAAAGAAACCTTCACGCTTAGTTCAATAGAATAACCATTTAGTTATGTCCCCCACATTTCGATCTGCAAGCATGTAGGCGGCCTTGCAGTTTCCCCTTTCTAGAGTAACCTACTTGGAAGTGCGGCGGGATATAGGCTACGGACAGTTCTGCTACCAACATGCGGTGCTTAGCCGGAGTGTGAGTTTGGTTTCGGCAATGCTGTTGCATGTGTGCCCGTTCTCCGGCTCACTCTCACTCTCTCTCCCTGACATCCTGACCCTGAGGCCGCGAGTTGACACGGTTTCCGCTTTGCGCCTGCGTCCTGTCACTTCTCCTCTGCGTGTCGTCCGGTATATAAAGTACTTCTCCGAAATCCTTCGCCTCAGTCGGGTTCGGACTACAGTACCGTTAGCTTCTCTAGAGTCTGAAACTCTGTATTTACGGTTAGTGGGCCGCAGGCAGAGCGGAGTGTCATAAAAACAATTTCGCTGTGCGTGTTTTAAAGTTTTACTCTCTACGCGGCAATTATACGAAAAGTGGAAAAGGAGTGGAACGGCAGGAGAGGGAGTGTGGGCCGTTCGAAGGTCGCCAGGCGTTTTTCCAGCTAGGTAAACGCGAGTAAATTATTAATGCAGCGAGTTGTTTGCGGGTGAAAATGTTCGGTTTCGGTCAGTTCGGTCAAAGCCATTGAAAAACATTTTCAAAAGAACCGCCGAATGGTGTGAGTGTGGCAACACTGGTCCCGATCAGTACGAACAACTGGTGGTCGTTGCGAATCGTTTTAATGGCCCACAATAAAAGAACTAACAAAAATATTATTATTACGGAGATGTTTGCGAATGAAATCCTTTCTTTTGGTTTATTTGGACAGAGCCAATGAAATATAATTTGAAAAGAACCGCCAAATGGTGGTAGTGTGGCAGCACTGGCTCGATCAGCAGGAACAGCTGTTGTCGTGAGTTGCTGCGCTGCCAAAGGTTTACACTGCGAACAACAAAACAACCAAAACAACAGCGCGAAACAAACGTGTTCCGAGCGCTTGGCTCCAAAAAAGATTTAAATAAATTAACAAAAATGCCGACGTCGTTCTTTTAACCGTCTGTCGTGTGCCATTGCCGTTTTGTGTGCCGTTTTGTTTACCAAAAAAATAAATAAGTAAAATAAACTAAACTAAATGCAACGTCCGAGTGCCTGAACGCGTCGCAAATTACGCAAAGCCAGCAGAATCATTTAAAATATAATATTCCGCATGTAATTACGCTAACTACTCGCCATGTGACTGTGACGTGTATTGATAACAGTTACACATTTCCATAAATTAATAAATGCGATCTGCAGCTCCTCTGTGTCTCTTTCCCTTTATGGTCTATTTTTGTAGGATTTATTTTTGTGATTTGTTTGGTTTTGCATTGAACGCGTACATTTTACTTTCCTCTCTGGGCGATTGCTCTCAATGTTCCATCTCTTTGGGATCTGTTGTAGTCTACGGCCCCCGCTTCCGCCCTCTATCTCAGTGCCCACCCCCATTCCAACTTCGATCCGGGCCCTCTCCATGAACTTGTGCTTTTGTTGGATTTCACATTGCATTTCGATTTTATTAAAGCAAAACATTTTTCTATTATTTAGACAACTCAATGCTAAAGCAGGTGTGGGGTGGTGGGTGGTGGGTGCTGGGTGGTGGGTGCTGGGTGGGATTAGAATATTTTTATTATCTGAACGATTCCCTGGAATGTGGCGGAGCTGTTCTGGCTTGCGAAATAAACACATCTATGAAGTGGAACGGTCCCTTTTTGGTCATTGTTTGTATTTAAAAGATTTTTTACCATTTAAATCTGAAATCTAGGAATATAAATATTAATTTATAAAATTTTTAATTCTAAATAAATGAAATGTAATAGAAAAGATTCACCTTAAAGGGCTCTTAGAAGGCCATGTCTAAGCAATTTAGTGCTTTAGTGGAATTGAAACAAATCTCGTAAATCTTTAAAATCGTAAAGCAAACAAATGCATAAGAACCAGATCGCAATGGCCGAAATGAAAAAGCTAAATGTTTATTATTGTAAAATAAACCCAGCGAGGTAGCGAGGTAGCGAGGTGGAGGCCCAAAGAGCTGGCTACCAGAAGGCAAAAAATATTCTCAAATGAGATAAATAAAATGCCAAAAACTTCCGGGTCATTGCCTGAGAGCGGCAGCAATGGTAATGGCAATGGAAAAGTCGAGTATCTCCTGGCTCCCATCCTGGGGCTCCTCTCCATGGTAGGGCACTTCAATTACCATTCTCCTTTGTGCTTTCTGCAAAACCAAAAAAAAACCAAAATATGTACGAGTTGCTGAAACAAATTGCAATCAAACGATGCTAGAACAAACACACAAATATTAAATGATTTTATGAAAATTCTTAATTGCTTAACACCTGAAACCCTCCCGACCGCCGACTCCACCATAGATTGTTTATCCCAGACCGCCCCGACTAGTTTCGGTGGGGAGACCGACATAATAACCATTAAAGCAATTACAACAATTATAAACAACAATATCGAGAATGAGCAATACGACGAGGCGCATGAACTTGAGAAACAAATAAAAGCATTCGTGATCCAATATTCCGCCATATCCAGGTATTAATAGTGTCTAAAATACAGCCTCTGGGCAGGAAAAGCAACAAGAACCACAGCACCTGCGGATTCCGCCTTCATTCGGCATCAAATATACGGAGAATCGAGTATTACCCGGACTGCCGTTCCGCGTGGCCCCGTTTTCCGAGTGGCATAAGTGCTTGCAAAGGTAAGACTGCTGCTGGATAAATGCAAATTAATTCGCAGGACTCTGGGTGGAGAGTCTGGGACTGGCACTGTGAGAAAATCTTAAAAATAAAAAATATATGTATATTAAAGTGCCTTACTTTAGAAGTCATTTCTTTCTCTGTAGTGTGTGTAATTGGCAGGACTATGGATGGCATAAATCTCTTACCTGCTGGAATTTTCTAATATCGCGAAAGTGTTGCATACCAAGCGCTGCTTCAAATGAGCAATTTGCCAAAAACTTTTCGCATAAATTGTTGCTTCACCCCAAAATAAATAAAAAAAAGTGGAGCCCCCTTTGACGGGACGCCCATGGCATGGCCTGGGTGCTCAGGGCCAGAAAAAATTAACAGAAATTAGGCCTGAAGTTTGTTGGCAAGCTCGCAAATGTGCTGTGGCTTCAAGGGATAAAGAGCTTTGGCCTAAAGCAACAGCAGTAATTAACATTAATAGGACTGAGGCTAGTGGAGTCGACTTTTCTGTCGAGGAAGACTGACGGCCTCCCCCCTCATTACTCACTTGGAAGACATTCCCCCCCACATATAGGGTAGGTCTCGGTGTGCTGGTGTAGGAATGTGATTTAGTGGGACGCCCAACTTGGCAGACAACTGTTTTTTCAAGGCCGCACATTTTGAAATATGTGCATAAATTAGAAATAATGTGCGTGCGACTTGTTTACACGCCCGACCCGACCCTATGTCGAGTGAAAGTTCCCTTTTAACAAGCACGCAAACTTTTCCCGGCCAAAGGACGACTTTACCCCCGAAAAGTGTACTGTTGTGGCCAGTGTCAACATTTCAATAGCCTCTTAATTGCCTCGTGAAGGGCTTGACATTCCGCCGAGTGGCAGCAACAAAAAGATTGATACATTAATTAAGCCCACGGTGCCCCCCCCTCTGGTCCAGGTTTTCTGCATTGTTTTCATTGTTCTGTCGCTCCTTAATTGGCTTTCCCGGACCCGAATAGGTCACCGAAGTTTGATTAAATTTCTTAAAAGCTGAGAGTGAAAAAAGTTAATTGAATCCTGATTACGGGTTAAGCCAGATCTCCCAGCTCTTCACGCATGCACGGACAACTAGCTGGGAGAATGCGGAAATCCCTGGCCGCTTCCTCGACGTTTTATTAACGTGCGATTGACTCTCGAGACTAAATGTGGCAAGAATGTCAGTCGAAAGTGGAGGCATTCGATTGAGCGTGAAAAAGTGGCTCCGCCAAGGCGACACACTAGGCTGGGACACTTGGAAAAAAACTTAGGGAGTACTATTCATATAAATTGAGGCTTAAAGCCACATTTTGTCATAAAAATATCAAAAGTTTACGTTTCAATATCCTTCTAAAATAAGCTTCCTTGGCAAGATTTCAACAATCTTTTTTCTGAAATCACTTTTGATGTGCGTAACGCCATGACTGACTGACTGACACAAATGGCTATGGAAAAAAAAGAGGATGCAGGACCCTGTTGCTGTTGTTTTTTCTCCGTGCCACTCTTGGTCCTATGGCCTTAGGGCCCTTTGCAAAAAACCAAAACTTGCGGCAACAGCAACAAAATCCATTGAAGCGAGAAATCGACTTAATGCATTAGACTCGAAAGCCCAAGCCAGAGCTAACGAGTGAAGGAAATGTCAGTTCGGTAATGCCACAACAGGAGAACACGGCTCGAAAGACACGTAGAGCAAACATTTGCGGCTTACGAGTGTGTGGACGGTTGCGTGGGTGTGCGGCATCAACTTTGGAGGCACATACCCAGGTGTAGAGCATAGGAACAGGCCGATATGAAATTGAAAATTATGACAAGGTGTTGGCGACATTGTGTGCCAGGACGCGTCGGGGAAAAATGCAAGTTGTCTGTCACGACAAAGACTGCAAAATGGCTGCGAAATCCGGCTGGCTTTCGGCTGGAAAGTGGAGCCCGCCCACATAGCCAGCCAGCCATCCAGCCAGCCACTCGCATATTCATATCGCTTCATTGCTATGCAAGTTGATAAACTTGAGAATCCGACAACGACAGCGGCTAGAACGGCAATAACAACGTCAACAAGTCGCAATAAAACACAAGCAAACAAAGCTCCTCCGCCAGACAGAGACAAGATACAGTACACGCTATACGCCATACAGATGCAAAGATACTTCTTCAGATACAGCTACAGTATCTGAACGGAGCGACGGGGCAAACAGAAACTTCAAGGTTCCATCTTCAGCTTGGGATGAGTTTCCTGATCAAGATAGATACACTGAGAGCCAAGTGCGTCACGAATATTAATATTATATTCTGATGATGTATATCACGTGCCGCGTTTCGGTTCGGAGGGAGAAGTCAACAAATAAACCCACATTTGTTTATCAATAGAGCCACTTGCTCGATTAATTCGCTCTGCAAATAGAAATCTTGAACGAGTCATTTGCTTAAGGATTAAAAGCGGATTAAAGGTGCTTGCGGCATAAATCAGTTTCATTGACTTGGCCAAAGGTTCTTGACTTCTGATGGCAATGAAAACGTATTTTATTTTTCGCAGATAACGTCTCTGGCAGTGCGATAAGAAGCCACTAATCTTTCCCCCCCCCAAAAAACCCACGTATCCAGTTGTGCAATAAAACCAAGAGCGAAAGTTTTATTTTCCGCTTACCAAGAATCGAATCAAGTCGGAGGATAAAAAACGCCTGCAGGCGGGTATTAAGTGGCATTTATTATATATTTTATTGGCCAAAACAAATGCAGTCTATTTTTGGGTCAGTGATAAAGGGATATCGGGGCAGATACTGATACGCACGTGTCCCCAACATCTCGGACATACATTTTTGAGGCAAAAAGTCGTATTTGGTTTGGACGCCACAGCTGACCAGTCGACCATAAAATATAGATTACCTCGTTTGGCCTTTATGCGGGCCACTATACGAAACCGCATCCCGAATATCTGTTAGCCAAATCCAAATATTGATGGCCGATCGAATGAATCTGATGTTAATGACACTCGATGTGGCAGGGAGCGGCATTCTGCAGGCCACTTACTGGCCTTCTTTTTGGCCAAGTCACTGCGAATTAGGCCACCGAGTGCGAGAACAATAAACATTGTTCGGATTATCCAAATGGGTTTCAGCTTGTATGCAAATATTCGCATATTTCGAAAAATAATGTTATCCTGCATCGTCCTCGCTGATTGATTTTCTGAGCGCATATTTGAGTTTTCCGAAAGTTTGTAGAAAGCACAAATGTATTTAAAATCGTATGAGTGTGTTAGTCGCATCCTGTCGAGAGTCATAATGCGCACGTTTTTATAACTTTATCAGCGAAGAATATTTAATACAGATGGGCTGGGAAAAAAATAAATCTGTCGCATGTCATAAACAGGGAATTTGGACTTTCTCCCCCGTGCTTTCGGCCCAGAGATGTCCTTAAATTTTTAATGAAACACAAACATATTTTGTAATAGGTTTTATACACCACTCTGTTCACTGTTTACTGTTTCCTGCACCTTCATCGCAGTCCTGCTTCAGTCCCCCGAAAGGACACCCGACGACGACGACGACGACGACGATTCATTGTGTTCCGTAAACGCTTTGTGAGTTTTTGTGGGCCGGCCGAGAGTGCGGTGGGTATATGTATTAGTAAGCACAGAGCTCCTGGCAGTCCACAGTCCGGACCCTGTTAAATGCAAATCCCGACCAGGTCCTGCCCCCAACCGCCCATAATATTTATTCAAAAGCGTATTGGCGATTTGGGCCCTGGGATCATTCGGCCCCGGTCGGTGCCATTTGGGTGCCATTCTCCATTGTGTTCGATGGTTCCGTTCGGCCGACTCGGCAAATATGAAAATCGGTTTAAAGTTGAAACAAGCTTTTCACATTAATTCGACAAATATGGCACACCTTGCGAATCCAGCCTAAGCCTCTTAATGGAAGCCGGAATTCCAAAAGGACTGCCAAAAGAAGACACATCCACTCCACGCGTCCAAAGTTCTTGAAGCCGGAGTGCCAGCCCATTAGGCGACAGCCCATGTCACTGGGCAGGACGAAATCCTTTGGCAGCGGCCAAAACTTGCACCCAAAGCTACGTGCATACGAAAGTGGAAAACTTATTTCCCCAACACGTCGTTAGTGAGAAACGGGGAAAACTGTTGACGTGCCGGTGCAACGAATGGGACAGCTTTTTAAATTTATTTATGCACGTGACCCCGTGGCGGGAAAGGCCCAAACAAAGGATGTGGCAGTTCAAACATGGGGCGAAGGGATAATAGAAAGCACAATTCTCTGACCTGGTGGCATTAATTCAAGGAATGTGTCCATCTTCTCTCGGATATCGGGATAAAAGATAGATCTGGATGTGGAGAAGGGTTGGAATAATTACTTGTGGCAGGACTATTTTATTTAATCCACTAAAAAAGCAGTATAAACTTGATAAAGTCCTTAAATCACGATCTGTAATTTAGTTTTATAAACAGTGGCAAGTCCATACTATTGCCATGAAAAGAACTGGTCGTAAACTGTCGGGTTTCTGGCAAATAAAATACTTTTCTGTTCCGTGGGGTTAACACGCATTGCTGGAATTGGACATTTTTATAGCCGCTTCTGGGTGGAGGGAGAAAATGAACTATTGGCCAGGCTTTAAGGACATCAATGGAAAGTGCTGTGTACAATTAAGAGTCGACGTATTTTAGGTTTACTTTATTTTTGTGTAAAAAATTATTGCGGCTCATGGCCTCGATAAGTTAAGACTGTTTTTATTTTTCGGTATGCAATTTTGAAAGTTTGGGACGCCCTTTCCCAGCAGTTGGCATAGCTGTTCTTGTTGGTCTTAAAGTTTTGCCCCCTGACCCCCAAAACTTGGCCAACCTCAATTCACGGCTTCTGGGCTTGGCTCGTTGTTTTTTGGCGTTTCTGGTTGCATTATTACACATATATTTGCATGTATTCGGGTGCCCTGATTTCACGACTTTTCAAATTGTCTGGCAATGTTCAAAAAAGCTCTATACTATAGTACTATAGTACTTCTATATATCTGAACCTTTATGCCAATGTGTGAGCTTGAAAGCGATGCAAGTTCCTCCGAATGCGTGACTTTTCATGGCACGTGATTAACTTAAAAAGCTGAGTGTATGAGTGTATGAGTGTATGAGTGTGTGTGGCTGACCCTTTACCCTTCTATATACTATATGCTGCAGGACATGGGTGAGTGCTTGTACGGGGTCAGCATGCAAATGACCATGGTCCACCGCGTGCTTGCATGTTATAAATACCCTCAGTTTTGTGCTCGTTTTAAAATGTGAATTTTACGGCTCTCACCTGCGTCTTTTCAGTCGGTTACCTGGTTACCTGTTGTTTCCATAGCCGAGATTGCATTTGCATTTTCATGCCTTTAGTTTTTCAGCCCACAAAAGAGTGCTACGGAAAATAGAAAAGCATTGAACTTTCTCAACTTCTTTAGGGAGTCTCTTTTTTCATTGCTCTGTTTAAAACTTGAGCTATACAGAGAGTAATGGCGATTAATGAATAAAGTTTTTACAAGGTAGCCTTAATAAATCAAGCTTTTCATTCATAACACTTGCAGTTTTAACAATCCAACTTTCTACGTTTCTTCTCGTTTTGAAGGCCAAGCTTCAAAGGACTTGTATGAAATTCCCTGTGTACCTGAAATGTGCTTCCTCCTTTACATAAATTTACATAATTATTTCGTTACACACATGGCCACTTAATTATTAACAAGCGCTCTTCTTTTAAGAACAAAAATCAATGGAAGCAACAGTTTGTCGAACGGCTCAATTCCAGATTCGATAATGAGTCTGTGCGAGATAACGAGAGTAAACAGGACCTGCACGACAGCCAGCAAGGATTCGCTGAAGCCAGTCCACAGTCGTTTGGGGTTTGAGGGCCTTCGAGATGTCTACACTGCCACAAAATTTGGCCTCGATGTAGCTTTGATTAGAGACGTGACATTTTCCTACGAGGCTTAAGGTGAAGAAATTTTCATTTAATATTCTCCAAAATGGTATGATTATTCGATTTTAAAATGGCCATTGTATTGGAGAATATGTCTTTGGTTTCTCCGAGTGGCGGGCTGGCCATTAATGTGCAGCTGTGGCACTTGCAACCGCTGGAGCTCAAGAGCCACCGGCGGCTGTAAATTTGCTGGCATTGTCGTCGACGCTTACAAATTGCCACCGGGGGCTCCATGTGTGCATGTAAATTAGCTTATTTAAAGTCGGCAGGACGTGGGGACGGCTGGTGTCCTTGCGGCGTCTATTGATTGCTGTTTAGTTTAGTGCGCCAATATCGACTGGCTGGCTGGTTGGCTGACTGGCTTGCTGGCAGACTAGCTGGCACATGTGCCAAGTGTCAAATGTGCGGTTAATGCAGTTTAGCAAAACCTCGTAATAGTGTCCTTTCTCTGGCCTTAAAGGTGGCTCGAAAAGGAGCCAACTTAAGGCTCTAATTAGCATAGTAATGGTGGTCCCTTTTAGACACATACACACCTGGATAATGGACTGATCGTCGATAAGTTGCCGTGATTATATACAGGTTAATAGTGCCCAGACTTGGGCACATACCATTAAATGGTTGATAAATCACATTCCAACATGGCAAGGACAAAGGAGCACAAAGTCATGTGCGACTATAAATCTACGGAAAGAATGTGTGCGGTGTAGCAACCATTAAAGCATTCTATAATAAACATGAAAGGACCATGGACAACGTCCAAAGCAATGAGCTCGAAACATGGAATTTAATATTTTTAAGTCTGTCCTCATACTCGGATATAAAATATGCATTAAGTAATTATATATTTAATCGAGTCTGAATATTATAGAAATGCATTTGCTAATGCAAACAAGGGAGTGAGTGGCGCGATTGGACATTTGTGAAAACTGATGGATGAAATGGCTAGTCTACTCCATTAGCTAATCTCCAGTGCTTGTCGATTGTTTGCGTTTGGTATTCCAGCGCCTGCTGGTGGTGGTTTGTGGTCTCTGCTGGTCTGTTTTTGGTCTGGTTCGGGTGTGGAAGCAGCCGCAAAATGGCCATAAAACATTACCCAGCAATAATAATAACGAAATCAACCAGAGCTGAGCAAACACTCCTCATAAAACAAACAGCTCCACCCCAGGAGGGGTATAGTTTCCATTGCAGCGTATACCTTTCGCTCTCTGCAAGGTTACCGAGTGGAAAAAAATGTTTCTGCCCGAACTGAGCTACAATTTAATAAAAAATTTAAAAGCCCATGTTGCACAAGGAGGGAGTGCAGTGACTGTACTTTTATGTAACTCATAAACATCCCATACGTTTGCCGGCAATCCCCAACAATCCCTCCAATTAGAAGCGTGATTTGTGCGTTTCGCTTGCCCACTTGCCGGGGCTTGCCGAGGATCAAGTTGTGCGGTATAAATGCATCCTTGGAGGATGCGCCACATGTCGCCCATTAGTTTATGCTAATGAGGTGGCTGTTGCCGCGAGGTGAACTGAAGTGTCAGCCAAAACTTGCGGCGGAGTACCATTTAATTTCGGGCAAAGACTCGGGCTGATGGCTGACAAAGTGCGCTAATTGAAACCCATCTCAGGCAGCTTCAGGTAACCGTCTCTATGTAGTATTCTCGAATCTCGGTTTATCGGGCTACGGGCTGCCTTTTGTTGTCTGTCATTAAAGCCGAATTGCTGTCGGATGGTTGCATAAATTGAAAGAGGCTGGCTGTCTCTGGCATTGCTCCTTCTGCCTCTCGATTCCTAGAAAATTACGTATACGTATTCGCACATGTCGACGCAGTGGGATAACTGCCTCCCATGTGCGTGGGCGTCCGCTCCGAATGGATGTACCATCCACTCCTTTATATATGTATATGTATTTGAATTTGTGCTGTATTTTTTGGCAAAATTTATTGCTCCCATTGTCGTTATGGCAGCATTTGTTGCGCTACTTTCAGTCTTCCAATTTGTCGTCGGCCAGCGCTCCTGTAAGGGAGGCCCCAAAGTATTTATTTTGTCTTTGTCTGGGCGGCTGCCCAACGAAACCCGTTCAAAAAAGGATTTCGGGACAAATGCTGGTTCACATCCGGCCTTCAATATCTAATTTTAGCCTAAATTTGAATAAAATGGACTGCATTGAGGAGAGCATTGTTGGCCAAAACGCAGATTTCGGTTGTGGAAGAAGGCTTTAAACTTGAGTTGTTTCATAGAAGGATTTTCCAATAATCCAATTGATATTCAAACACAAAGCTCTTGTTAAGAATGCTTGTTTTTATTACTAAATAATATACTTTATTATACTTCCTGATTCCCTGATCAAATAAGTAATAAATATTCACTTTTTTTTTGAAACGAAACCCAGTATGCCATCTTAGTTTCTTCAGATTCATAAACACAAAAAAACGTAAAGTCAAGTACACAAAACACAAACATTTTTTAACCAGTATGATTCGCAAGCATCTAAAAGCCATGACCCGCCAATTAACCTCCATCTGGGTCCAACCTCGGAGACTGGTTCAGAGTGCATCCCAAGCAGCCGCCAAGAAGCCAGAACCATCTGGGACGGCTGCACCCCTGGCTGCTGCCAAAAAGCCAGCCAAACCTGCCAAAGATGCCAAGAAACCGGGACGGGTTAAAATCCCACCTCCTAAGGGTAGCCTAACCAATGACAAGACCTGCTTCGGTCCTCTGAAAGACACCGACCGCATATTCCAGAACCTGTACGGCCGCCACGACTGGAGGCTAAAGGGGGCCTGCCAGCGCGGGGATTGGCACAAGACGGGGGACATCCTGGAGCTGGGACCCGACTGGATGATGGAGCAGGTACAGAAGTCCGCACTGCGAGGCCGTGGAGGTGCCGGATTCTACTGCGCCACCAAGTGGGAGTTCCTCAAAAAGGTCAAGTCGGAGAAGGTGCCCAAAATGCTGGTGGTTAACTGTGCCGAAGGCGAGCCGGGCACCTGCAAGGACCGGGAGATCCTGCGCCATGAGCCGCACAAGCTAATCGAAGGCATCCTACTGGGCGGAGTGACCATGGGCTGTGGTCGGGCCATTATTTATGTCCGGAATCGGTTCTACAACGAGGCTTGCAACCTGCACTACGCCCTGGCCGAGGCCTACCACCACGGCCTGGTGGGGGAAAGCGCCTGTGGCACGGACATCAAGTTCGACATCATGATACAGCGGGGCGATCGGTATCTGTGCGGCGAGGAAACGGCCATGCTGAACTGCCTCATGGGCGAACTTGGAAGGCCGCGACGCCGGCCACCGTTCCTCACGGAAAAGGGCTACTTCAACCATCCGAGTCTGGTCGTCAATGCCGAGTCTTTGTCCGTGCTGCCCACCCTCCTGAGGAGAGGTCCCTGCTGGTGGACCGGACTAGGACGAAGCTACAACGCCGGCACCAAGCTCTTCTGCATCAGCGGCGAGGTGAACAATCCGTGCACCGTGGAGGAGGAGATGTCCATGCCCATGCGGGAAATAATCGAACGGCATGCGGGCGGAGTGCAGGGTGGCTGGGAGAACCTACTCGCCGTTTTCCCTGGCGGCCTTTCCACTGCCCTCCTCGGTCCCGAGGCAGCCGGCGGGGTGATGATGGACTTCGATTGCCTGGAGGCGGCGGGGAGCGGCCTGGGATGCGGTTCCATCATTGTGATGAGCAAGAAGTGCGATCCACTGGCGATAATGCACCGCGCCATTGAGTTCTACGAGGAGCACACCTGCAAACAGTGCACCTACTGCCGGGACGGCGCCATCTGGCTACCGGAGCTGTTCGGTCGCTTCGCCATGGGGCAGGCCCATCCCCACGAGATCGACTGGACCTCTGTGATAGCCGACAAGATCAAGAACAGCCGACCCATCTGCGCCCTGGGCGTCAGCCAAGCCATCACAGCCGAGAGCTTGGTTCGGATGTTCAGCGAGCAAATACAGCAGCGCATCGTGGAGTACGCCGAGGCAGCCGATAAGGGCGGAAAGGGTGACAAATGTTAGATTACTTGGAGACATTAATTAGTTAAGTGCAATGATTAGTGATGATGAATAAATGTGGGGTTTGTTTTTAAGATATTTGATTCTATTTATACCAGAGACTTGTCTGTTTGTCTCTCCAAGAACTCGAGGATCTCAGAGATTATTTATAAAAAAAAGAACTAGAATCTTGCCATCAAGACCATTTTTTGAGGGGTTATAGATTTTTTCTTCCTTTGGCTTGTTCCGAACTATGCCACCTAGAAGTATGCAACAAAATCTTGTTTAACGAAGTCCAAGAGAAGAGTACCGGGTATCATATAGTCATTTATATTCCAAAACTTCAGTTCTATAAAAACATAAGCATCAGAATCATTCTGAGGAGATAAGAGCTGGAAAAAACAGGAAAAGCAATCCCCCCCGTCGTAATCACTTAAGTAAATGAAAATCTTACCGGTATTTAAGCTTCTCTATGAAATTAATGTACCTGAAATGAAACAAAATGCAAAAGACAAACAAACTGCGCTGGTCAGCGATAGATAGAGATTTAATTAAGATGAATGGCACCGGAAGAGCTCGGGCTAATGCGGTCGGAGGGAAATAAATCTTTTGGGGCAAAATGTTCCGGCGAGTCCACCGGACTCCGGGACTCGCAAATCATTGATGCCCCTGCGGCCAGTGATGACGGTTTAAACGAGTATTCAATCCGGGCTGTCGTCGTCCATCTCGTCTTTAGTTAGTTAGCCGCTTGGTTGCTGCGGATTTCGGTTTGAGTTTGCGCCTGACGAGAGCCATTATGTTGGCGGACGGCATGTCCTGCTAAAGGACAAAACGCGGCTATGAATGGTGAGTGCCGGATGGGTGAATGGAAGAAATCGGGCAAGCTGAAAATCATGTGGCGGTTGTGTGTGGGGATCTGTGTGTGGGTCAAAGTGGCAGAGAGACACAATGTTGACATAAACAAACACCAGGGCATTTGTCTGCGCTTGAATGATTGCAGAGACAACAGGCAACATACTATATGAATGGGCACAAAGATTTTTTCCTACCAGGGCTGTGTCCTTGTTGGCCCTAATCGTGTTTGTAGGTCAGTTTGCGCCAGTCACCCCCCATCCCCATCCGCCGTTCCGCCATTATCCTTTCTCCGGCCTTGCCAGGAGGCGGCTGCTTGCATTGCCAATAATCAGGCTTTGCCAGACATTTGCTGCTGGTCTTGGCCAGGCACTAATTTGTTTGGCTCGGACAGGCGCTAAAAAAACAAGTGGCATACAAAGGCATACTTAAGGGAAAGTGTTATTTTTTCCGCTGTTGTTGTCGGAGGAGGTTGGCACATGCCACATAGGTCCATTTCTCATCGTCGACGGCAGCAGCCTGCGTCAGTCTTATCTCAATTAGGAATCCATTCATCCAGGCTGTCGAGTCGCTCCCGACACTTGACGGCACTGTCAAAGGGGCGCACTGTCCACAAGGATTGGCCCCAAACTCCAATTGGCCATGACTGATGGCCCAGCAATTAACACTTTAATCCTTCGAATAAAAACTAAAAAATTTACTAAATGAATTCTTAATGAAGTAGATTTTCGTTTAATTGGAAAACTAATGGCGGGACTCCCAAAAATGAATTAGTTATTGCCAGAAAAAGTTTAAAATAATAGTTAGTACCTTTTAGTTCAGTTCCGCTCCAAAAAAAGGTTTAATCTTTTGTGCAAACAAGAACATTTTAATTTAAGGATATTTAACGAAAAGCCAAGAGGATTAAAATCACGAATTTATAAAACAAATGAATAGAACAACGGAGGACGATTTAAAGTAGAATGGAATGGGATCAACTGCAGGCTCACTGTGCACATGCCGGGACACATGGAGGCTGGTGGCTTCGCTCGAGGCAACCTGCCCATCCTTGGCTCCTTTCATCCCTGCCTCCTTACCATCGCAATCATCGGCGCTCCATAGGACAGGGTGTGGGGGTAAATCTTTAAACAGTGACGCAAATGCGGGCTGGCGTATAAATTTCACACTCAGCTCCCCGTCGGACTTGGCAGACTGATTGTGGCACTCAAGAGCAGACCTCGGGAGTGAAGGGCCCTCCCGAGTCCCCAGCTCCCCGACAATTGCCATGGTTCAGTGCAAATTACAGATGAAAACCGCTGGAAACTTGCCACTTCTGGAAGTTTGTCGCAAGTGGAGTTTGTGGTCTTTAATCCTCGATTGATGGGGCTTCGGTTGCACTTAAAGGGATTGAAGTTCCTGGATTTCTCCTCTGTTCATAAAAGGGTTTTCGCATTATTCTTGTAGTGGGCTAAATTAATCAAAAAAATCAAAGCCCCAACTCTGTTTAATGTATTTTGGAGACCAACATTGGTGGAGCATATTTAATTTTCGTAAGTAAAGTCGAAAAGGATATCCGTCTGGGGACTTCCCCTTCGTTAATCAACTGAACTCGTACTTCCTTTCATCTAACAACAAGTTGGAGCGTCAGGATGAATAATATCCAGCTGGCACAACACCAGGACGCACGTTGCCAATGCCACTGGGCCAGTGCCTGGCAGGCAATTGCTTATTAAAGTCCAATTATAAGTTTGAGCAATCATTAGGGGGATAACTCGGTGAACAACCTTGCCGTGGAGTGTCCTCCCAACTTGGCTAAAATGTCTTTTGTTCATGCATAAATTTAATGGCGCGTTATCTCAATTTTGTGCCTTACTGACTGCACAAAAGTTAATCACATGTGGGTGGAAATCGTATTTAGATATTGATTTTGTTTTCTACTAGCATTTTTTCTCCAGCTCCATAGTCCTCCGGACTCCACTCCGGCACACATATTCCTATAGACTCTCCGCCCCTCCGGCCGGGGATTATAATGCTCGAGTATAATCTCGAATGAAAGCGAATGTCTTGAATTCCGCAAATTAAGAGCACCCGGCATAGGAGGACGCCGTCTTTGACTTTTACTTCGGCATTATCCCGCCTCGCCCACTCCGCCTTTTCCGCTTTTCCCGGCATTTCTTGCTTTTCCTGCTTTTCGCCTTTCGTTCCTCACTTACTTTTTTTTTTTTTTGTTTCTTGGTCTGGCGGGGTGCTCGTGTTATGGCACTTGATTCATGCTTAGCTGGAATACTTGGCATAACTTTTGCTGTTTCCAGCGCTTATTTTATTTCACTTTCTGGCCCGCCCCAGTTCCCGTTTCTCTCATTTGGCCTCCTGGCCAGGACCCTAGCCGCCGTCCTGGCCAGCTCGCATTACGGTAATGAAGAACAGCTCAGCTCAGCGCCCGGCCTGTCACTTGAGACGAGTCCCGGGGTCGGCTAGGAGTCTGAGCCGGATAGGAATACGAAAAGGAGCGGAAGCCCAGCCTTTCCATGTGTCGCCTACTCACGCATCTGCTGCCGTCACAAAACAAAGGTCACACCGGATTTCACAAGGATTTTTATAGTTTAGTTCCTTTTTTGGCTCAGAAGAAATTATTCAAAATTCATTCCCTTCTTTCAGATTCACATCAACCATCTAGTCGCCCAGTTGCTGTCACACATGTTGGGAAAATTCACCTCAAACCATGTCCAGGTATACCATCAGTACTCGAGACCAGTGCCCGTAAAGAAGCCCGTTAAGGTGAGTAGTACCAAAATGTTTCAAGGATCTGGTGTTTGTTTTCGTTACGTTTCTGTTTCTGTATTCGCCTTGGCTGCTCTCCTAAGCAAACACAATTAGCATGCATTAACAGAAAACCCTTTCATTGGCATTCCTTGGAGAGCTTCATAATTGGGTGTCGTAGCTAAAAAAAAATAACAAGGTGATGGAGGGAAATTCATTTCGTTGTGCGAGTATTTATTTTGTTCTGAATATTGTTTGTGGCGTTTGTTTTTTGTATGTTTACGCCGTCTTGGGCCGAGCCGCACAATGAAAGGGCTCTTTTGAGATGCATACAGATACAAAAACCTAAGCTGGGTGTTCGTATACGGGGCGCATACGTAATGCCCGGCGACCAAGCGACCAGCCGACCGACTAAAGACTAGAACGCATTGCATGACACGTGACTAATCCCTGGGAGCTAAGCCGAGCACAAATATCCTTCTGCATGCCTGCACGCCAAACACAAAGCGCAACTAGCGAAACAATAAATAATTGATATTTCATAATTGTTTTTCTTACCCCTGCAGGCCGAGAAGCCTGCGTGAGGCATCTAGAATCGAATTGAAGCGGAGGATATCCACCGCGCAACGTCCAAGGCCCAACGCCCAACGTCCATCGTCCTTATTCCCCGTCTCTTTCTCACTCTCTCGCTATCTCTGTCTCTATCGTGTTTATGTGTGCGTGTCTGTGATGTTGAAACAGAAGCGTTTGGCCAAGCAGAAGCCCAAAGCGAAACCGGTAAGCAAAATCGAATTACCTGCAAAATGGCCAAAAAAAAAAATAATAATACCAACAACACCCTACATCTATCTACCCAGCTGAACCCCTCTAATTTCTATCTCTAATGCCTATCTCCGATTTTGATTTTAAACTATGTACCAACATATACTTCCCAATCTGATCTGATCTGTTTCTCTGCTCTCTGTGCTAATTGCTATTTGACTGACTGCCAAACTGCTTTGTTGTGGAAATCTGAACTATCTCGCTCTATATAATTAACTCTTGAGTTCCCACCCACGACCCAACCACCACCCACCATCATCCTCTTTTTCAATGGCCTTGGAAACTATCTAGTTTAGTTTTGTTGCCAAAATACGTACTTATTGCGAGTTCTTGTTTGTAGTTTATACATTTATCCTATATAACCGTAGCACTCAGTGTTGGCTCGACTCTTTAGAGCGTTTCGAGTATTTCGTAAAACCTATTTTTAAGTAGCTTGCTTTCTTGCATTAAATATTTGCATACTTAATTGGGCCAAGTTCTTGTTTTCACTTTTGTCGCCATTTTGTTGCAGAAGTTGACTTTGTAGCTCATTCCATCCGTAGATTTTCTTTCGTAATTCTTAGATGAGATAATGGAATGCTAAGTAATAGTAATATTTCAATTAATTTTAAATGTATCTTATATTTAAGTTTTGTTTTTGAATTAATTACACTGCTATCCTTTCGTAAGACATCGATTAAACTGGCCAAATAAAAGTGAAATCTTGAACAGGCTCACTAAACATGAATAGAATTATCTACCAAACGCCTGAAAGTATGCAACTCGCCATTGACTTTTGTATCTGCGATCGGGTGTTATCTTGGGGCCTGGTCCCACAGTTGAAACTATCTACCATTTGACTGACAGCTGCTTATCGCCGGGACTAGCTGTTTGACTAGCCAGCCGGGTGGAACTTTAATTGTTCAAGTTATGGCCACTGGTGGGGCTTCGGCTTCCAGCAATGCAGGCTGAAAGGCTGCAAAAGTTTGAAACTCAACATAATTATGGCTCGCATTTAACCCTCTGCTCCCCGCTGTGTGCATAAAAGTGCCTTTCAAAGGCTTACGTTTTCCAGGATGTTTTCCCTGCACTTTATTTACTGCAACCCAATCCTCTGGAGATCGCCGAGTCCGTATTATCGTTCCTCTCACCGAAGCACTCTCCATCACTCTCGCCTCGGAGGAGCTTATCAGAGCGCTCTTGTTGGCGCTGAGTCGAGTTCGATTATTTGGCCGCTATATTTGTGCCGTTAATTGACACCGCTCGCCTTGGCCGAGTGGGAAAAGCTCTCAGCGGCAGTGTCTCAGTGCTCGACGCGGCTCCGGGCGAGCCAAGCGGGAATCGCTCGCTCCGAAAGCGCCTACACAGAGAAAAAAAATTAATGAAAGTAACAAAACTGCTATTAGTTCTATGCTTTTAAATGATAAAGTTTTTAAGGAAAATAATTCCTCCAATATATGATTAAAAAATAAATGTCTATTAAATAAAAAAGTTTAATCTTTCTAAAAATATCTGGCAATAAAATCCCTCAAGTTTCTAGAACAAATCTAAAGCCTTTGCTTTTTAGATAAAATAAAAAAATCCCCTCAAGAAAAAGAAAAAAAAAGTGTACCTTTAATAGTGCTATATATTTTTCCGAGTGTATGCCCACGAAGCGCAGTTCAAGCAGCGATTAGATACTTGCTTTCATAGCATGTGGATTCATCCAACCCTGTCCCCATCCCGCGGATCGGCTGCAACTGGAGCAAGTGACCATGTACTTCGAGACCAACTGGGTATTTGTGAGTAGAATCGCTCTGTCATGAGTAATTGTAATTAATTGATGATTGTACAGCCGGAGGAGGAGTACTGCAGTCGGTGTCTTGAGGCTTTTGGGGGGGTCTAACCGGTCTATTGGCGAACCGTTTGACATATGTATCTGAGCTAATGGCTAGCTAATGTTGTTGTTTTGTTGTCGATGGTGTTGTGTTGTCTTTGCCGTTTTGTAGTCGCTTCGTGTTAATCAGCAGCTGTCGGCTGACTGCAAAGCGGAGAGCCAGCACTCAGTCTTTATCACTCTCTCTCCGAAAATGGGGGTGGTGGGGAGAATTCTCCCGCCTGAGATGGCCATTTAGCTTTTTATTTTTTGAGTTTTAGAGCTTTACTTTTTATCTTTTCCCAGTAGTGTAATTTGTTTAGCTGGTTAAAATATAAAAAGCATAAATATTAGTGAGTAGCTAGTCAGAATATCTACTTATTTCCCTACAAATAAGTCTTTAAATATCCTCCTTTGATAGAAACTAAATGGTTTACTGGAAACTTCTTAAAGTTTATTTTATTCTTGAAATAACAAACAATAAAAAACAATACGATGGGACTTTCTTGATGTCTTTTTTTTCTAAAAACAAACAGTCGCCCAAAGCCAACCCCATTGTTTCAATATCAGGCATCACTGGAAAGTCATCCAGTAGCGTGAAAACTCCGAGAAAGTCAATTTCGCAGTGCCATTGAGAGTCAGCCATGCAAAAGCGGTGCTCAGCCGTCCCTCCTTCAGACACCTCCTTTCACTTAGCACCCAATCCATCGTCACGGCGACGTCATCTGGCATTTTTGCGAGAAACGAATGCGGCACTTCATCAGCCATGGCAACAGCCGCAACAGCTTGAGGAGAATCAGCAGCAGCAACGCCATCAATTTTCCACTTTGGAAAACCCGCAAGTCAACAGCAGGTGAAACACTGAAGTACCAACCACTGAGGCTAACCTCCCCGAAGAAGCTCCCCAGAAACCCCATCTCATGGTCCATGGGCATTGCATTATGCAGGAGGAGCAGATGAGATGTCGGAGCTTGATGTGGGTATTAAGTGCTGTTTATGTTGCACAAGTTTTATCGAGTTCGATAAGACAAAAAGTATGTGGTGGGAGGGAGGACGACAGAGGCCAGGTGACCTGGCAAATTGCATCCTGCGGCGGAACATCGGGCTGTGCGGTTTAATCCTGCCAGCGAGCGCATAAATTTTTATGTTCGATTCCGGATGCGGAGTTTAATTGGATAACCGCATGTGTCTGCTATTGGCTTTTAGTTCCATTGCAAATTTCCGGGGCCTTACCGGGCCCCTTGCATTGTTTTCAGTTGATTTGATGTGGGAGTTTGGTAGCATATAATGGCTAATTAGTTTAGCAATTTCCGCCCGAAAGGCCAGAACAGAAGGGGTTGGAGCGGCTAGGTCTTTTCTCCTCATGAAATGAATGCCCTGCACAGGGAAAAATATAACCTAGATCTTAAAAAACTAGTTTTAAACAGGATTTAAGTTTCATAAAATATTAAACTTTTGCCAGTGCATCATTTTTCCCATCGATGGAAATCATGAATTCCAACAAAGTGTGAAACAAAAGTTAATTAATTAAGTTGCCGTTGCCGCAATGCTGTTTTATTTGGTTTATTATTTTGTTCTTTTTTTGGCGTTTTCTTTTAACTTTATTCCCGTCGAATGGGGCTTCAATGGGCTATTAGCCATGGCTGTAGCTCCGTTGTTCCCTGTTCGGCTGGCCGTTTAATTAATTTGAAATATGCCACATTTCCTTCCGCATCAGCTGAACTGTGTTTTATGCCAACACAAAAGTTTTGTGGCTCCTGGGGGCTCGCCGGAGGCAAAAGCTTTTATTTTAATAGACGCTGTATGAAATGGGTCCGACGAGATGCGAAAATGCAGCCACACCATACCACACCACACATATATGGATGTTATGTTATGTGTTGATGCCTCGGAGCATGATTCGTCGAATGCCCAAAAGGTTTCGTTTGGCATAACATCCTTAATGTTCTGGCCACTTTTTTGCGGCCCGAAGTTTAATTGGTTTTGCACTCAGTCCTGGCAACTCGTAGTTATGAGCTGCCAAAGTTTCTACTCCTGGTTTCAGTCTTGATCCATTTGAATTAGGATATTATTTATCCTCGTCTGTGGTGGGGTTTGAGTAGCTGGCAGCACTCTTCTGGGGCCGTAGTGTGTCAGTTGCCAGTACTTGTGGCTTTCCAAGCCAAGGTAATGAAATGCTGGTCACTTGACAGGAATATTTGCCAGTTGTCGTTCAAATTAGCAGAAAGAAAAGTCAATCAGTAGAGTAATTTACTTTCAGGATGTAGGATCTGTAGTCTTAAAAGTAACAACAATTAACTCGAATTAGTTTTTGATAACTTGAGCACAAATAGTCCAAAATAACCAAAGCGGTCTGGTAGTAAGTCATCGTAGTTGTCCCAAAAACTGAAATAACTTAACGGAGAAGAGCGAATCGATCGTTTTAAGTCTTTCAACTAATTTTAAATCATAATATTTTTCTTCTACTTTCAAACTATGCTTTGCACAACACAAACACCCCACCAATAAAAAATCAAACACTGACACGCCAAATACCTTAAAAAAACACAACGTGATTCAATATGAAAATTGTCCTTTTTGTAAACAAATTTTTTGATTTGTTTTTTTGGTGCGACACAATGAACAATCCTTTTTATACATTTATCTTAATGTGATATTATATTTTAATTAATTAATTTGTGTTTTCACACTCTATTCCCCCAAACACCCACTACCGCTCACTACCACCCACTCCCGCCCACTCACTACCACACCGAAACACCGAAAACCACGAATTGTTGCACCACTTCGTGTATATGTGTTTGTGTGCGTACGTGCGTGTGTGTGTTCAAAATGCGAATTTGCATAAATGACAAAAAAAATATACATACATGCGAATATTAAAACATCAAATATAACGACAATTCGAACGCCGACACGAACACCAACACGGACACTCACTCCAACTGCCGACCAAAAACCAATCAACAATAACAATAATAAACAAATCAATGCAATGTCATTATAACATATACAACAACCTGACAATTGTAAAATGTTAATCTCAAAACACACGTACACCCACAACAAATCGAAAACAAATCAAACATAAACCCTTAAAGATACCATGGGGACTGAAAAAAATCTGTTGGGGTCTGATAAATATAACCGTGCCCAGGGTAAGCAATCAACATTTGAATTTAATTTCTATATCATTTAATTGTTTTCGTTGTTTGTCGTTTCCTCACAATCGCTGTTGTTTAATTATTTGTTTATGCATTTGTAATTGCCAACTAATGTGCACCTAACCCGTAATGTAAAAAATAGAATAAATATTCCAGAGAAACAGTAAGCATCGATAGAATTTAAGTAATTAATTAATTGAACATATTGGCCAAAGAGGTCGATGGCAAAGCAGACACTTGTCGACCATCGAAGCTGTCACTGAGCTGGCAGGCCGAATATTCAGCAAATTGAAATCATCGATATGAAAGCCATCGCATTCCGGATGGCCAGAGAACCCGGCCATCATTTATTTAGCAGGCTGCCAGAAGTGCCATTAATTAAATGGTAATTCAGATTAAAACACCTAATTGCGAGTGTCTTGGATGGACTCCTGCAGATTGCATTTAATATTGGCTCTAATGGATTTTGGCCAGAAGACATTTTGCCAAAATGGCACAATAGGGATTGGAAGTTGAATTATAAACAGTAGTGCACTGGAATTAACAATAATAGTTTATTTTAATTGGAATACATTTTTAATTAAAAAAGAAAACAATACAAAATCAGAGAGTTGCATTTAAGATTTTTCTCTTTTAGTTAGTTTCTATGGGAAACTATAATTTAATCAATTACTTAGCCAGTGTAGTTGACCTAAATTTGTGGTCTTCATGTTTCTATTTAATGAACTACAGCATGGGCTGATCAAATTTAGGCTCCCATTTGTTTGAAAGCAATTAAAATCCCTCAAAAGCACCACTGACCTGGCTAATTTGGCTTACAAGCCAATTTTCGAAAACATTTCATACTTTCGGGCTGCAGTTATGCGGTCTCTGGAGGAGAAAGCTCGGCGCAATGATGTCTGAGCTTTGTACATAGATTACCAATCTGCCGCTTGGCTTATCTAATTTGAAAGCTGGCTAAATGCCTCTCGCCCGTGGCTGCAGGCCCGGGCCTGCACCCGCAACCGCTGCCACATTCACGGCCTGGCGGATGATGCGGATATGGCCTCTCGCAAACAGGCCAATTGTAAATAACTCGGCTCAACCGAGAGACTCCAGAACAGAACACAAACAGCACCATAGCCAGAACAGGTGAGTGAGTGGAGCGGCAGGTGCGTGCCAGTCGAGATTCGCGTGTCGCGGTATTCAGATGCGGGTGCGGATCCGTCAGATGCGGCGGCGGCGTCAGATCGAAATACTTTCACGGTTCGCGTAGCATCTCAAATTCAATTAATTAGAGCACATTAGCGGAAAATAGTTAATCATGGTGGTAACATCAGCCGATTCTCCACTGCCACCGCACAAATATCTGCGCCGCATTTCCAAGGACTTTTCCACGGTGCGGCGGTTCAGCAATACACCGGCTGCTCCTCCTCCTGCTGCTGCTGCTGTCGTTTCGGTTCGTGCCTCCACATCCGCTTTCATTGCCGCCGAGGCAGCTGCCCACTTGCCCCGGACCGGTGTCACGCCCCCGGGCACTGCCACACCGTGCGCTCCCGGCACTCCGCGTGGCATACGCCGACGGCAACGGATGCGGAAACGGTCCTCGGTGTCCTCCACCCTATCGAAGGTCCTCATCCTGAATGTGCGTGATTTGCTGAAGGCTCATACCGCCAGTGAGGCTGTAGGCAAAGAGGTAGGGATGCGGAAGGATGTCATTCCCACTACTACACAGCCACCAAGTACCCTTAACCACTCCGGACGCCAATAGCTATTTGTGCTGCGGCTGCAGTGGATCACAATGTGGAGCTAGTGCCAAAAGGTGGCGGCTAATCCTTCGAGTGCCTGTGTTGCTCCAAAGTTTCGGGCTGTGGCTTTGTTTGCCGCGATAACTGCCAAGTTGCAGTTTGCCAAAGTTTTGATTCCAAAATGGAATCAATTGTGCGGATTTCAGCGAAACGTGACTAGGGATTCTGCTCATGAGAGCTAGAGTTGAGGGCGTAATCAGTTGCATAAATGTTTTTAGTTGGCAAACAAATCAGACATGAAGTGTAAAAAACAAAGGATTATTTTAGACAGACTGAGTAGCCGGATAAAAAAGCTAATAAAACGCTCTTTAGACTACTAATACCGAATACATTACCCCTCCATAAGCATTGTAAATATTTTATTTGGTAATTTCTTAAATTCGTTTGCTGTCAGTACCATTCCTTAATTATTCAATATTATTTTGTAATTTAGTAATGTTTACATACTGATTGTGTTGTGTCGTCAATGTGTTTATTCACAAAATATGTAATTACAGAATATTGGAATCCCTAGCAATTGAATTAGTTTAATTTAAATGTAATTTAGAACTTAAAGCAACTGAACTCTAACTATAATTGATTTTTAGTTACTTTTCCCATGGCTCTGTAACTGGAAATATATCCTTTGTTCTTTTCAAGTTTTTCAACATTTTTTTTTTCAATTTACTCCTCTAGCTGTATAATGAGTGTATAAAGTGTAACTATGAGCATTCATTAACTGAATATCCAATTCGTAAACAATAACTAATTGGCTTTATCCTTGTTGTTTCGTTCTTAAATCTTAAACTTTTGGAAATATAGCACCAGCCGCGCAGTTGGATCGAGACAAACTTCCAGAAGCGCGAGTGCATCAAGTTCATACCATGCCCAAAGGACGATACAAAGTAAGTGCCAACTAATTTAATTTATTAGCATTACATTTTGCATTTAAGTGCATTTGATGGGTGTCAGAGGGCGGCAGAAAGCGTCCGCGTCCAAGACGTAAACATTTGACCCAGTTTCTGATATCAAAAACGATTTGTGTGATGCAGCAGCAGCAGCTTCTGGCCCAGTTCCCGGCCCGGCGTTTGTGTATTTAGTTTCGTTTTGGGCGTTAGCATTTATTGTTTATTATGACAGGCGCTGTCCCAAGACCCGGCAATTGAGATAAATGCGCCATAAACCCAGACCCAGTACCAGTATTAGTACTAGTACTACTGCATAGTACACATTCGCGTACCCGGCACTGCTCCAATTGTTTTGGCTTCGGGATCTGGTGAAAGTTTTCAGCCGAGATAGCCCGGGAAATGGGCGATGGGTTTATGGCCCATCTTGACTTTAGATGACTGGGTGGTTGTTATCAGCAATTGGATTGCCAAATATTTGCCCGCTGACCCAACTGCTGGCTGGGAGTTTTCCTGAACCCCTTCGCCATGAAGTTTCCATGACAGCCGGTAGCTGTCAAGTCCACGAGCAACATCTTGGCCAAGTTAAAAAGTTGATTTATAGTTGAACTTTCGTTAATCACAATTGGCCAAAGTTTAGGACTTTATAATTATGCTGATGGTGTAAGTTTCTATGGCACTCTAAAATTTTCCTCCTTTCTAATACCACAAATATCTCCTGGCATTTCTGGTTCACTGTTTTATGTGGCATGACTGCCACACATCACTCAGGGCTCGAGGTATGTGCCACAGACACGTGCCGATTAATTTGATTATTTAATTCTACTTCAAGTGATTTATTGGGGTAAGACGAGCGTTACCGCAGGCTTAGCCCCGGGGGGTATCTGGGGACTCTAATTGAAATGCATTATTTAGCAAACACTTTTAAGCACCTGACAAGAACATCAGCTGGCAGACAGACTGTCGGAACGGGTCAGGTCAGACAGGTTATTGCCTCTGCGTTTGTTGCTGCCATATTTTGGCTTTTTCCGGAGGAAGAGGCAGAGGAGTGGGAGGGGATCTAGGGCCATACACACACTCTTGCATAAATAACGCTTTATATTACACGTGGGCATAGCAAACAAAGTGACAGGTGGAGTCAAATGCGTGTGTGTCCCGTCTCCTTTGTGGGGGAGTGCCGACTTGTCTCTCTTGTTTACCAAATATCATTTACACCCACAACGCATCCTGACATTCAGTCAACAAGTTCGACTTGTATAGGTATCCTTGGATTCCTTTCTAGACAAGCTGTGGACTTTTAAGGGCAAATATTTGGCGGGATATCAGAATAATTACTTAGTAAATAGTAACACAAAAGCCCGGTTTATATGAATGTAAATAAAATTGAATAAAACCCGATGAAATTTTGACAGAATATGATTGAGCTGCCTATTATGGCCCGATCCAATTACCAAACAAATTCAATCAAATAAAATTTCCATTCTTATCGAATTTGTGCGAATTATACTTACAAATCTACTTACAATAAATTGTGTAAAAGCCATCGAACAAGAACGAACGACTATAGCTCTCACCTTTTTCGGCAGATGCTGCTGCGGCCAGGCCCAGATCACACATCAGACGATACCGGGCATCGACAGTGGCTCACCCGGCGACCTTTGGCTGCCCACGAAGCACACCCGCCCCCAGCCGACGGACGCGTACGGCACCATCGAGTTCCAGGGGGGCGCCCATCCCACAAAAGCCCAGGTACGTATGTCCTTACATTGGCAATTTTCTTTTTCCTGCGAGCACGCGGGCTTTGTTTTTGTTTGTATCCTTACTTTTATATACTCTTACAGGATATATTATACTCTATTTCTTAGGATAATATCCTGAAGTAGATATATCCTTCTCTCCTTATATGAAAAACTCTATTTGTTTATTAAATATATCTGCCAGAGTATACAAATTTCGGCTTTATCCAAAGCTCTGTCCTTTACTAACTTGTTGGTCCTTTTTCCCAGTATGTCCGTCTGTCGTTCGACACGCGGCCAGAACTCCTGGTGCAGCTATTCACAAAGGAATGGAACCTGGAATTGCCAAAACTTTTGATCACCGTGCAGGGCGGCAAGGCCAACTTTGATTTGCAGGCCAAGCTGAAAAAGGTGAGTGTGTAAAAGTTTTCACAACCCAAAAGCCAAAAACTTGCCATCGCCAAGACCTATGTTCTCGAATCTGCGAGTGGAAATGGGTGGCTTCTGTGTCTGTCACTTGCTAATTGAATGGCCTAGCTGTGGGAGCTGGAACTGAAACTGAAACTGATTTCTTTCCGATTTCAATTCGCAGGAGATACGCAAAGGACTGCTGAAGGCGGCGAAGACCACAGGAGCATGGATTTTCACCGGCGGCACCAATACCGGTGAGAAGGCAATGCGTTTCATTTAAGTTTTATGAAAGGACAGTGAACAGGGCCCGGGTTTTATGGCCAACGATTACGGCCGGAACCCAAGTTAAATAAGCACAAAGAAAAATGAGCAAGGAAAATAAACAAAAAACACACAAAACAATCGGTGGGCAGGAAAACTTTAAGGGAATCCGCGCGGGAGAAAGTGCGCGGATGAGCGACCCCAGTCGAAAATTAAATAAATAAAATCCCAAGCGGAAATCACGCAGCCAGTGATTGTACACACTTCAACTGCTTGCCAGTCAACATATTGTGAGCTACCCAGTAGCCGCATAGTCCGGGTATATTGGCCAGGAGTGGTCCGGATGGGGGCAGTGAAGTTTCTATCAAAAATAAATTGGATTATGGCCGGATACGGAAGGGTATATTTGGTCAAAGCCGTTGCTCGGAGATGCCTTAGGTAGTTGGCTTTTGAGTGGATAGTAAATATTGACTTTATTATTGGTTAGTTTTTTGGTTAAAAAAAGAAAAAAATATGCAGTTATTGTAGAAATTCATAAGAGAAAGTATGAGATGCAATCTTTTCCCTATTTTCCAATCAAAAATGCAGTGTGGTATGAAGTCTGAGAGCGTATCTTGTAGCCGCTACCCAAGACCCTAGTTTATTCTTATTCATTCGACCGGACTTGGTCCTCTTTTTGTCGTCTGGGATTTTGTGCTTCAGTTTTTATTAAATTTTTAGACACGCCACCCTAACTAAGATATAAAAAAGCGGCAAAAGTAAAAGCTGTAGTAGGATGGGACAAAACTTATTTACCCACTCGCTCAACATGGGCTGTCATTGTTCTCATTCCTTGATATTTTTTTGACGTTATTGCCTCACAGGAGTCACCAAGCAAGTGGGCGACGCTCTGCTCCTAGAGGGTCAACAGCGGACAGGAAGAGTGGTCAGCATCGGCATCGCTCCCTGGGGCATCGTCGAGCGAAATCACGAGCTGCTGGGCCACAACCGCGAGGTGCCCTGCCACAGCATAAGTTCGCCGAGGTGAGTACTTGGGCCACACAACTAATGCATATTTAACCGACACGACATCAATCGGACCAACAAGTTAAATTGCGCCTTAAAGATTCATGAGTATTAGCTGTTGTTGCCGTTCCCATGCTGCTGCCACAATTTGTACCTGTTGCAATCACCTGCACCTGTTCTTTTCCCGCCTTCCATTGCAGATCCAAGCTGGCGGTGCTCAACAATCGACATGCCTACTTCCTGCTGGTGGACAATGGCACAATGGCCAAGTACGGCGCTGAATTGATCCTGCGGCGCAAGCTGGAGAAGTTCATATCCAATCTGAAACTACACCCATGTAAGCCCGGGGGAGAAATGCTCATCCGCGAATGTGTGGACAGGTTGGCAGCACAAAAGGCCAATCAGTCGGCACATTCAAGTTCCTTGTCGCCGGGCCATTGAGAGCCATTTCCTTTCATTGCCAATTTCGCCGCAGGCTAAGCTCTGAAATGGGAATAGCCTGGCTGAGTAGTTGGTGGAGCGGCCGCCTTGCGGTCTTATTAATACACTAGGATTAAAATGTATTTGTGACGAATAGTTTTTGATTTGGATTTCCTTTTTGTTTTCTTAAAACAAACCTTTAAAATGTAAAAGCTTATATTTATTTATGACAGATCTCCTGAAGCTCCACACCTTTAAGGTCATATTTCTATAAACGTTCCAGCTTCCAGAAAAACATTTTCCAAATCCCACGGAGCACAATATTGTCCTCTGCAAAAGCTATATCTTGGCCAATAGCCATCCGATTCTCAAGGGGTGCACCTTAAACGATTCGTAGATGGATTGGCTATAAATCTGCATCTAAATCTAGGAACAAATTATTTTTTAAATTTTTTCTCAAATTTCCAAGGGGGTCCCCTTAAAAAAATGGAGATTGCCGGAGGAGGACAATTTGGGACCTTGCGAAAGCTATATCTTGGCCAATAGCCATCCGATTCTCAAGAGGAGCACCTTATACGATTCGTAGATGGATTGGCTATTAATCTGCATCTAAATCTAGGAACAAATTATTTTTTAAATTTTTTCTCAAACTTCCAAGGGGGGGGTCCCCTTAAAAAAATGGAGATTGCCGGAGGAGGACAATTTGGGCCCTTGCGAAAGCTATATCTTGACCAATAGTTATCCGATTCTTAAGCGGAATACCATAAACGATTCGTAGATGGATTGGCTATTAATCTGCATCTAAATCTAGAAAAAAATTATTTTTTAAATTTTTTCTGAAATTTCCAAGGGGGTCCTTAAAAAAAATGGAGATTGCCTGAGAAGGACAATTTGGGCCCTTGCGAAAGCTATATCTTGACCAATAGTTATCCGATTCTTAAGCGGAATACCATAAACGATTCGTAGATGGATTGGCTATTAATCTGCATCTAAATCTAGGAAAAAATTATTTTTTAAATTTTTTCTGAAATTTCCAAGGGGGTCCTTAAAAAAAATGGAGATTGCCTGAGAAGGACAATTTGGGCCCTTGCGAAAGCTATATCTTGGCCAATAGTTATCCGATACTTAAGCGGAATACCATAAAAGATTCGTAGATGGATTGGCTATTAATCTGCATCTAAATCTAGGAAAAAATTATTTTTTAAATTTTTTCTCAAATTTCCAAGGGGGTCCCCTTAAAAAAATGGAGATTGCCGGAGAAGGACAATTTGGGCCCTTGCGAAAGCTATATCTTGGCCAATAGTAATCCGATTCTTAAGCGGAATACCATAAAAGATTCGTAGATGGATTGGCTATTAATCTGCATCTAAATCTAGGAAAAAATTATTTTTTAAATTTTTTCTCAAATTTCCAAGGGGGTCCTTAAAAAAAATGGAGATTGCCTGAGAAGGACAATTTGGGCCCTTGCGAAAGCTATATCTTGGCCAATAGTTATCCGATACTTAAGCGGAATACCATAAAAGATTCGTAGATGGATTGGCTATTAATCTGCATCTAAATCTAGGAAAAAATTATTTTTTAAATTTTTTCTGAAATTTCGAAGGGGGTCCCCTTAAAAAAATGGTGATTGACGGAGAAGTACAATTTGGGCCCTTGCGAAAGCTATATCTTGGCCAATAGCTATCCGATTCTCTAGAGGAGCACCTTAAACGATTCGTAGATGGATTGGCTATTAATCTGCATCTAAATCTAGGAACAAATTATTTTTTAAATTTTTTCTCAAATTTCCAAGGGGGTCCCCTTAAAAAAATGGAGATTGACGGAGAAGTACAATTTGGGCCCTTGCGAAAGCTATATCTTGGCCAATAGCTATCCGATTCTCAAGAGGAGCACCTTAAACGATTCGTAGATGGATTGGCTATTAATCTGCATCTAAATCTAGGAACAAATTATTTTTTAAATTTTTTCTCAAATTTCCAAGGGGGTCCCCTTAAAAAAAATGGAGATTGCCGGAGAAGGTCAATTTGGGCCCTTGCGAAAGCTATATCTTGGCCAATAGTTATCCGATACTTAAGCGGAATACCATAAACGATTCGTAGATGGATTGGCTATTAATCTGCATCTAAATCTAGGAACAAATTATTTTTTAAATTTTTTCTCAAATTTCCAAGGGGGTCCCTTGGAAGGACAATTTGGGACCTTGCGAAAGCTATATCTTGGCCAATAGTTATCCGATTCTTAAGCGGAATACCATAAACGATTCGTAGATGGATTAGCTATTAATCTGCATCTAAATCTAGGAACAAATTATTTTTTAAATTTTTTCTCAAACTTCCAAGGGGGGGGTCCCCTTAAAAAAATGGAGATTGCCGGAGGAGGACAATTTGGGCCCTTGCGAAAGCTATATCTTGACCAATAGTTATCCGATTCTTAAGCGGAATACCATAAACGATTCGTAGATGGATTGGCTATTAATCTGCATCTAAATCTAGGAAAAAATTATTTTTTAAATTTTTTCTGAAATTTCCAAGGGGGTCCTTAAAAAAAATGGAGATTGCCTGAGAAGGACAATTTGGGCCCTTGCGAAAGCTATATCTTGACCAATAGTTATCCGATTCTTAAGCGGAATACCATAAACGATTCGTAGATGGATTGGCTATTAATCTGCATCTAAATCTAGGAAAAAATTATTTTTTAAATTTTTTCTGAAATTTCCAAGGGGGTCCTTAAAAAAAATGGAGATTGCCTGAGAAGGACAATTTGGGCCCTTGCGAAAGCTATATCTTGGCCAATAGTTATCCGATACTTAAGCGGAATACCATAAAAGATTCGTAGATGGATTGGCTATTAATCTGCATCTAAATCTAGGAAAAAATTATTTTTTAAATTTTTTCTCAAATTTCCAAGGGGGTCCCCTTAAAAAAATGGAGATTGCCGGAGAAGGACAATTTGGGCCCTTGCGAAAGCTATATCTTGGCCAATAGTAATCCGATTCTTAAGCGGAATACCATAAAAGATTCGTAGATGGATTGGCTATTAATCTGCATCTAAATCTAGGAAAAAATTATTTTTTAAATTTTTTCTCAAATTTCCAAGGGGGTCCTTAAAAAAAAATGGAGATTGCCTGAGAAGGACAATTTGGGCCCTTGCGAAAGCTATATCTTGGCCAATAGTTATCCGATACTTAAGCGGAATACCATAAAAGATTCGTAGATGGATTGGCTATTAATCTGCATCTAAATCTAGGAAAAAATTATTTTTTAAATTTTTTCTGAAATTTCGAAGGGGGTCCCCTTAAAAAAAATGGAGATTGCCGGAGAAGGTCAATTTGGGCCCTTGCGAAAGCTATATCTTGGCCAATAGTTATCCGATTCTTAAGCGGAATACCATAAACGATTCGTAGATGGATTGGCTATTAATCTGCATCTAAATCTAGGAATAAATTATTTTTTAAATTTTTTCTTAAATTTCCAATTAAGGGTCCCCTTAAAAAAATGGAGATGGCCTGAGAAGGACAATTTGGGCCCTTGCGAAAGCTATATCTTGGCCAATAGTTATCCGATACTTAAGCGGAATACCATAAAAGATTCGTAGATGGATTGGCTATTAATCTGCATCTAAATCTAGGAAAAAATTATTTTTTAAATTTTTTCTCAAATTTCCAAGGGGGTCCTTAAAAAAAAATGGAGATTGCCTGAGAAGGACAATTTGGGCCCTTGCGAAAGCTATATCTTGGCCAATAGTAATCCGATTCTTAAGCGGAATACCATAAAAGATTCGTAGATGGATTGGCTATTAATCTGCATCTAAATCTAGGAAAAAATTATTTTTTAAATTTTTTCTCAAATTTCCAAGGGGGTCCTTAAAAAAAAATGGAGATTGCCTGAGAAGGACAATTTGGGCCCTTGCGAAAGCTATATCTTGGCCAATAGTTATCCGATACTTAAGCGGAATACCATAAAAGATTCGTAGATGGATTGGCTATTAATCTGCATCTAAATCTAGGAAAAAATTATTTTTTAAATTTTTTCTGAAATTTCGAAGGGGGTCCCCTTAAAAAAATGGTGATTGACGGAGAAGTACAATTTGGGCCCTTGCGAAAGCTATATCTTGGCCAATAGCTATCCGATTCTCTAGAGGAGCACCTTAAACGATTCGTAGATGGATTGGCTATTAATCTGCATCTAAATCTAGGAAAAAATTATTTTTTAAATTTTTTCTCAAATTTCCAAGGGGGTCCTTAAAAAAAAATGGAGATTGCCTGAGAAGGACATTTTGGGCCCTTGCGAAAGCTATATCTTGGCCAATAGCTATCCGATTCTCTAGAGGAGCACCTTAAACGATTCGTAGATGGATTGGCTATTAATCTGCATCTAAATCTAGGAACAAATTATTTTTTAAATTTTTTCTCAAATTTCCAAGGGGGTCCCCTTAAAAAAAATGGAGATTGCCGGAGAAGGTCAATTTGGGCCCTTGCGAAAGCTATATCTTGGCCAATAGTTATCCGATACTTAAGCGGAATACCATAAACGATTCGTAGATGGATTGGCTATTAATCTGCATCTAAATCTAGGAACAAATTATTTTTTAAATTTTTTCTCAAATTTCCAAGGGGGTCCCTTGGAAGGACAATTTGGGACCTTGCGAAAGCTATATCTTGGCCAATAGTTATCCGATTCTTAAGCGGAATACCATAAACGATTCGTAGATGGATTAGCTATTAATCTGCATCTAAATCTAGGAACAAATTATTTTTTAAATTTTTTCTCAAATTTGCAAGGGGGTCCCCTTAAAAAAATGGAGATTGCCGGAGAAGGTCAATTTGGGCCCTTGCGAAAGCTATATCTTGGCCAATAGTTATCCGATTCTTAAGCGGAATACCATAAACGATTCGTAGATGGATTGGCTATTAATCTGCATCTAAATCTAGGAATAAATTATTTTTTAAATTTTTTCTCAAATTTCCAAGGGGGTCCCCTTAAAAAAATGGAGATTGACGGAGAAGTACAATTTGGGCCCTTGCGAAAGCTATATCTTGGCCAATAGCTATCCGATTCTCAAGAGGAGCACCTTAAACGATTCGTAGATGGATTGGCTATTAATCTGCATCTAAATCTAGGAACAAATTATTTTTTCAATTTTGTACTCGAATTTCCAAGGGGGTCCCCTTAAAAAAATGGAGATTGCCGCAGAAGGTCAATTTGGGCCCTTGCGAAAGCTATATCTTGGCCAATAGTTATCCGATTCTTAAGCGGAATACCATAAACGATTCGTAGATGGATTGGCTATTAATCTGCATCTAAATCTAGGAACAAATTATTTTTTAAATTTTTTCTCAAATTTCCAAGGGGGTCCCTTGGAAGGACAATTTGGGACCTTGCGAAAGCTATATCTTGGCCAATAGTTATCCGATTCTTAAGCGGAATACCATAAACGATTCGTAGATGGATTAGCTATTAATCTGCATCTAAATCTAGGAACAAATTATTTTTTAAATTTTTTCTCAAATTTGCAAGGGGGTCCCCTTAAAAAAATGGAGATTGCCGGAGAAGGTCAATTTGGGCCCTTGCGAAAGCTATATCTTGGCCAATAGTTATCCGATTCTTAAGCGGAATACCATAAACGATTCGTAGATGGATTGGCTATTAATCTGCATCTAAATCTAGGAATAAATTATTTTTTAAATTTTTTCTCAAATTTCCAAGGGGGTCCCCTTAAAAAAATGGAGATTGACGGAGAAGTACAATTTGGGCCCTTGCGAAAGCTATATCTTGGCCAATAGCTATCCGATTCTCAAGAGGAGCACCTTAAACGATTCGTAGATGGATTGGCTATTAATCTGCATCTAAATCTAGGAACAAATTATTTTTTCAATTTTGTACTCGAATTTCCAAGGGGGTCCCCTTAAAAAAATGGAGATTGCCGCAGAAGGTCAATTTGGGCCCTTGCGAAAGCTATATCTTGGCCAATAGTTATCCGATTCTTAAGCGGAATACCTTAAACGATTCGTAGATAGATTGGCTATAAATTTGCGTCAATATCAAAATCAAAAATTATTTTTTGAATATCTTGCGAAATGCGTGGTAGAATTAAATAGTTCATGGCGTAGGCTATATTATTTCCACTTATTGTGTCAAAATTATTATTTCTCCATTATGTTTTTTAAGTGTCGTAGGAATTATTTAATTTTAATTCAAAACTATTAAAACTGGTGTAAAAAAAAGTGAACGTACTAAAGTACTCTAAGTACGCTTTAAAAATGCTTGAAAAGTTTTGTAAAGTTTAGGGGGGAAAAGTATTCTATGCTTGAGTGTACCTGTTGATGGCTGGCCACCTGTTGCAGCTGCACCACTCGTGTGAATTTGCCTAAACCGTGTTGCATGCCCCCTGCGGGTTTTTTGACTCTAATCCCAAAATTTCTGTGCTCCTTCCGCTGCAGTCACACATTCCAGTACACCCGTCGTCTGTCTGGTGATCGAGGGCGGCACCAACACGATACGTGCGGTGCTTGAGTACGTGACGGATTCCCCACCGGTTCCGGTGGTCGTGTGTGATGGATCCGGTCGTGCCGCAGACCTGCTTGCCTTCGTCCACAAGTGAGTATAGTTTCAGATATTCGCTTTAAGATGCCTGGAATTAAAGCATATGCCGGAGCAACTTAATGAGTAACCGCAGTTTGTGTAAATTTAATTAAGAATATGTTGGCATGCCCTTTGACCCGGCACGACTGTTTCTGTTGTTGTGAGGCATGCGACATTTGGCAAATTATTTAAATTTACGCAACGCAACCACCGCTCACCCAAACAAAAGGAAAATGGTAATGTAACTGGGGATGGGGAATCCTCCGATGTCCTCCGACGTCGGGTTGTGTTTACCTTACGGCGGGGCGGGTGGACCTTTTTGTGTGCCACATTTAATTTTGTTGTTTAATTAGTCAGAATAATTGGGCGCCCTCTCGAGTTGCGACAATTCACTCCGCCAGTCTCTAACTATATTTTGTTATGCAGATACGCCTCGGATGGGGAGGAGCAGCCGGTGCTGGAGTCCATGAGGGATTATCTCATTGGAACCATACAGAAGACCTTCGAAGTGGGCCAGGACCAATCCGAGAAGCTGTACCAAGAATTACTGCAGTGTACCCGCAACAAAAATCTGGTAAGTTTTCGAGGGATACTGTAATTAAATTATTCAAATGGAAAATGAAAATAGTGAGCATTTTGCAAATAAAAGGCTTTTGTTTCTGGCAAACATTTGCAATGAAAAGAAAGCAATTTAATTAAAGGATAAACGGTATAATCAATAAAGCCCATTCTCATATTGAAGCTTGCAGTTAAAAATGTAAAACAAAAAATTCCAGGAACAGGATATTGATGAAAAACTCTGCCATAAAATAATAAACGTGTTTTTTAAGGAGGAGCCTTTTAATATTCCCCGAAGACGCCTTTGGAGTCAAATTGTTTTAAAGCGGTTACCCCAAACATAGTTTTAAAAGCTGGTGTCAGCCCCAGGTGAATTATTTATGGGTATGAGCCATCAATTAAAATCCCATAACCTGGAGCCGAGCAGAGCTTTGCTCAATTAAGTTGCCCGGGAAGTCTTCCATCTTAAATAAAGGGAAATTAGGGAGGGTGTGAGGCTGTGTACGAAGTTTTCAATCACTTGAGACTTTTGCGCCAGCACCGCGATTTAAATTTTTAATTAATGCTCCTAGACCCGTTGAAATAATTAGGCTACAAAATTCAATTGAACGTGTAATGAATTTTAAATCACCGCTTGCCGTTTGCCAATATAAGGCCCAGTTCCCAGACAGTTTCCTGTGACTTTTCGGCGAGTGGGGCAAAGTGGCTGGCATTTCGTCAATTCCGCCGCAGATGTTATTAAGATTTTAATTGGTTTTTGAATGAGCACGAAGCCACTGCAGGATCTAGCGTGTCCTTGCCAGAGGCTCGTTTAATTCCTTCGTTCTTTCTAATTTTTTGTTAGCATTTTGGGGCCAGGACTAGGGCTAGGCAAACAAATTATGGGCAATGGGGGGCTGCATTAAGAGATACTTTGGGTTTTATGTACATTTTTTTATTTTTCAATTTCTCCTCCAGATTACCGTCTTTCGCATACAGGAGAAGCCCGAGGGCGAGGCACAGGAGCTGGATCAAACCATCTTAACGGCCCTCTTCAAGTCGCAGCATTTGAGTCCTCCGGAGCAGTTGAGCCTGGCCCTGACATGGAACCGGGTGGACATAGCGCGCAGCGAGATATTCGTCTATGGACAGGAATGGCCCAACGGTGGGTGATGCCGAACTCCCTCCCATCTTCCGTGTTTTGCATTTATTCAAATAAATTACCCTTAGGCGCCTTGGATGAGGCCATGATGCAGGCCCTGGAACACGATAGAATCGATTTTGTCAAATTACTCTTGGAGAACGGCGTTTCGATGAAGAAATTTTTAACAATACCGCGCCTCGAGGAGCTCTACAATACAAAACACGGTCCAGCCAATACACTGGGGTGAGTTTTTCGCCAGACTTTTCATTATACCTCTCTGTATACATCGGGTAGTATATACATTGCCCTGAAATGTTTTCCTTTCGGCCTATGTAAATAACAACATTGTCCTTGTGCCATCCTTCAGTTACATCCTGCGCGATGTCCGACCGCATATACCCAAGGGCTACATTTACACGCTCCACGACATTGGACTGGTGATCAATAAACTAATGGGTGGAGCATATCGGTAAGTGTATATATATTCTAGGATTCTAAATTCAGACTAGATTCTTGGGATAGTCTCTAAGAAAGTCTCTGATTTCAATCCAATAGCTATTAGTACTTATTCTAAAGTCCATCTAAAAAAACTTAAAAGAAACACTCTCTTACTTCTCCAATAAAGTATTTTTAAGTAAATTAAAAAAGAGAAATGATCAAACTTAATGATGAGAAAAATGCAGCGAATGTGCTGAAAAAGACACCTCGAAAGTGAGGAACCCAAAAGTTTTACTTTTTATTTTGCGGAAAAGGGCTGAGAGAAAGCCTTTTGCCGCCAACCCTCTGACTCCAAAGCCCTTAAAGTGTGGCGGATTAAATTTGATGTTTTGAAAATTTGTCCATGAAAATGTAATAAGTTTGCACATCAAGTTAACAAGAGCCGGGTTGGTTGTCAGGCAGGGCTGGAGCGCGGTTGCTTCGCTTTGTCATGCTGATGTACGTGAAGGAGGGCAAAAGTCGAAAGGAGCCGGATGCCTGCAAAGGACCTCCTTAATTATGCAGCATTAATATTTTGCCAGCAAGGCGAAAAAAACCCGGTGGCTGCTTAAATTTAGTTAACGCCGCTCCGGCGACCACAATGCTGTTTAATAACGCTCATAAGTTGTGGCTGGCTGGATGGGGTTTCGCTGCTGGGCTGTTGGTTGGGTCTTCTGGGACTGGGTGTCTGGGGGTACTGACGAGCCGAGAAAACGGTTTGTGGTTTCAATAAAAACTCGTTGGTCAAGCCACTGACCGCTGCCTGGAATTACTCAATTTAATTAAAAGTCATGCAAAAAGTGTTTGTTGCCTTGACTAAACATTTCAATCTTTACACTTTACTTTAGCTTCTCCGGCAACAATTTAATTAAATCGGACGGGAAAAAGCCATGCTCTATATAAAGTTGTGTAAACAGGTTTAGTGGCAGTTCCTCAAATGGCGATTTTTTGTAAGATAAACCCTTTCTGGCTCAAACTAACTCACTAAACTGGCAAATCATCTCCTAACTCTGTTTGGATGAACATGACGGGCGAAAAAAAGTCCTTCAACCCGAACCTCCCACTCCCCTCTTTGATATTTGACTTTTTGGGCTTTAATCAAAGGACCTGGCCTGCCTGAAAGTTATCTGACAAATGCCCATCTAAATGGCAAAAGGCTATCTAAGCAATGAGCCGGCGTCAGAACTGATGTGTTTATATTAAATTAGGGTTTTCGGATCCGGACTCGTCGTTCTTTGGCCTTTTCTCGGTCGGCTGGCTTACCTACTGGCCTGATTTTTGGCTTGGATGGAGGTAGCTCCTCCTGCGTCCTGTTTTTCAATGTCTAGACTGTAGACACTTGAATGTGTTGTGTCGGGAATGTCAGGCGCAGAAACAGTTTGGCCAAACTTTGGCGTAATTAAAAGCATTAAAGTTTTGTGATTTGATTAACATAAAATGCGAATGAGTTTTCCGGCTGGCAGTTGCCAGCTGCCTGTTGCTGGTTTCTTGCCTTCAGGTCAATTGATTTGGCCTTTTATTTGTCATAAATAATTTATGGACGCTTTTGTTGATGTCCTGAATTTAATTGTACGCTCGTAAATGCCGGCAGGTGTAGATTCGCAAACGAAAAAAAATAAAATTTTGCCAGGCCAATAAATTCAGAGATGGTGTGCCTCGAGGGGCTGGGAAAGTAAATGAAACTACAGTCACTCAAAAAGGACAGTTGGCGACAGTTTCTTCTTTCAAAGAAAAACAAACAAAATTACATTTACATTTAGGCGATGAAAATCTCTTAAGCTGTCCGCAAACAATGGCCGACAAGCAAACAGCAAAAAAATTGAATTGAAATGGAGGCGTTTCATTGTTATTCAAGTCCCGCTGCAGCAGCAACGGATGTCCATCAAAAAGGGAAAAAAATGCCGAGCTCTCCTCCAAAGCTGATACAATGCAAAATTACTGAAGCAAATCGTCGGACGGCATTAGGCCCAAAAAAAAAAAGAAAAATAGAAACTCAACCCTCTACCACCCCCACAGATCCTATTACACGCGCCGCAAATTCCGGCCCATCTACGCCAAGGTTATGAACAGCTATGCAAATGCCTGTCGCAAGTCCTCGACGTACCAGTACCAGCGGTACGCCGGAGCCAATTCCCTCAGCCTGGTCACTGGCCTGCTGCCCTTCACCTCGGAGATGGCCCTCTTCGAGTTTCCCTTCAACGAGCTACTGGTAAGTGGATATATATTGCAAGGCTTTCAAATCAACCATCCGCCCCGTTGTCCCCGCTGCTGCTTGCTTAGATCTGGGCTGTGCTGACCAAGCGGCAACAGATGGCCCTGCTGATGTGGACACACGGCGAGGAGGCTCTGGCCAAGTCACTGGTGGCCTGCAAACTTTACAAGGCCATGGCCCACGAGGCGGCCGAGGACGATCTGGACACTGAGATTTACGAGGAGCTGCGCTCCTACGCCAAGGAGTTTGAGAGTAAAGGTATGGCTATTCGTTGGAAGTTCTCCGGATACTTTAATCCTGAAAAATCCTTTGTTACATTTTTCAGGCAACAAATTGCTGGACTTCAGCTACCGACAGGATGCGGAGAAGGCTCAACGCCTGCTCACCTGCGAACTGCACTCGTGGTCGAACCAGAGCTGTCTCTCCTTGGCCGTCGCTGCCAACCACCGGGCCCTCCTTGCCCATCCCTGCAGTCAGGTTATCCTGGCGGACCTCTGGATGGGTGGTCTCCGCACTCGCAAGAACACCAACTTTAAGGTGAGTGAAAGCCACAATCAAATCTAGCCTGGGAAAACACTTATTTTGCGGTAACAGGTTATCTTGGGTCTGGTCATGCCGCTGTACATCAGGCAGCTGGACTTCAAGTCCAAGGAGGAGCTCCAGCAGATGCCGCAGACCGAGGAGGAGCATCTGGAGAACCAGAATCTGGACAACGACGATTCGGACCGTTCCCAGCCGGATGCCGAGGTATCTTCATCATCTCCATAGCCCTCCGTCGATGTTCTTTTGTTCATTTCTACTAACTAACTTACTTTGAATTTCATTTGGTTTCGTTGTCTGTACTGTGCCAGTCCTATATGTGTGTCGGCTTTCAGTTATTTTTCAATTTGTTCAACTAATCTAACCATTTAACTTTTAACATTAATCGCTCTGCTGTTCATCATAATCCTAACCGAAAGCTATCCAAATCCGAATCTATCTGTTTATAGAGCGCCCTATTAAAGGCCAAAAGGTCCATTTCCTTGAGATATAGGATGGGCGCGGGTGCCAATAATCGCGACAAGGTAGTAGCCATCAATCCGATCTAAGTCAACTACTTGTTGCTGTTCAAGTCGTCTATATATCTACTTATGCATACAACAAAACCACACACGTACTATATGTTCTATTTGCTGTCTCTTTCGCTGTCTTTCTATCTGTCTCTATCTCGGAGGCAACTCTACTTGTTCTCTGTACTGTATGCTATTGAAAACGATCTGAATTTCTCTATTTAATTATATGTTTGGTAACTATTTGTGCTTTAACTGTCTCGTTATTTTGTGTGAAAAATATTTTAAAAATTTGACAGAAGAGTATATAACTAAAAATGGGTGAAAATCTATGCTATAAACTTTAATTTAGACTCTGCCATAATAATTTATGTTTATCATTAAGGTAAAGAAACTAAAGCCTTTCCAACCGAATCATTTACTTCAAAAGGTTCTACTTATTATTGATTTTCTTCCGGGTGATTTGTGTTATTTTTAGAAAAGCCATTCGACAGTCGCCACGTGGCTGCTCCATTTTCTTCATTTTATTAAATAGTTTCGTCCCAGACCTTGGGGATGGTGTTGCTTACATTTAAAATTCATTTAATGGCGCTCATCGCATAGTCTCATTGCCCGGAAAACGCTCATTCCACTAACTATAAACGTATTTTTTCAAGTGTAAGCTTATGCCAGCCGAAAACAGTTCGCCCTCGTTCAAGAGTGTCGCCAATTCAACAGATGTAAGTGACCCTCGTTAGATTTGAGTAGCTTTTGCTTCTAATGCCACCCATTAAATTTTAAAGTCCTTCCCTCCATCCGCCCCACGCTTATATCCAATTGAGTGCGAATTTCCATTAGCAGTGTAATGAAAATCATTACCAGCCATACCAGTTGCGAGTTGCGAGCTTGGTTTAAAGTTCAATTAAGTAATAATCTTGGAGCCAACACCACCACACCCCATTCATCCTGCCAACCGCTTGGTGGGGAAAACCATACAGAACCACATCAAATTCCACACTATAACGACACTGCCACACTGCTATGTGGAAGCGGCTCTCCGGCATCCGGCAGTCAGCCAGAAGCTTTGCACTTTTGCAAATATTGTTCTTCAGTTACACGGCAACTGCACCAACTCACTGAATATCTACTACACACATGAATACATTACCTCCTGTGGAGAGGACTGTGGGCGCTACTGGGACTTGGACTTGGTCTGGGTCTGGGTCTGGCCGTGGCTCTGGCGAAAATCCTTTAATCGCAGAATCAAATTAAAATCTATTAGGTCTTGGTAGTTTGTTTACATTTGGCAAATACATACACACACACACACACATCGCTGTAAATACATTTCGGAATGCCTCTATGTTCGTGTCGAAAATTTATTGGAAAATATATATTCAATATTCTGTAACTACAAAACATTTCCCACACACCCACAAAATAGAACACACATGTATCTTACTCTTACACCTCTTCATCTCTCTCTCAACTCAAGTATTTCTGTGCAAAGATCACTGCAAAAATAGTTTAGAAAGTATAACTAAAGAGTGAATATCCTATCTGATAAATGCGAAAAATGTGCGTAAATTGTTCCAGGCTCTATTGGCGGATACTTACTCAGTGCGCGATACAAAAGTACACGAAAATGGCAAAGTGAGTAGCTCAAAAAAAAAAATAAAAGGATACACGAAACAAAACGACACATACCGCCTTTCATACACCTACTCGTATATTTTTATATATATTTTTTTTTGGCATTGAATCCTTCGACTCAGAATGCGATATGACTGCAATTTTTCTCAACCATAAAAGAAATAAAAACGAAATGCCGTTTTCCCCTTGGAAAGAGTTTTCTTTTTTCTTCTGTTTACGCAATTGTAGCTCGTCCCGTAGGTGAAAGAAACCCCTAGAAAACAATACCTACGCGGTATCAAACATCAAGCACACCAAACACACATCAGATATATAAAAAATAGAAATATATAGAACATATCCCGTCACACATGCAAATTCTAATGCCCCAGTACTTGTAACGTATCAATTTTGCAGGTTAATCTCACTGCTGGAGCGGAAGAACAGCCCTCCAAAGTTAGTTGAACCCGTATTTCAGTTCATTTTTTTCTCTCCCTCAAGAATACTTTTGTTTTCAATTTATTTAACTTATTTATTTTGAACTCAATGGCATTTCTGTAACTTGCTTTTTGGTATAATAGTTTATCTGATTTTATTCCTCTTGGAATGCGCATTTCGTAGCTTATGTTGCTTCCTATTAGCAAAACATTCAAATTCAATAGATCACCTTTTATTAAAAATAAATTTGGATTTTCCTCAGTAGCTCTACATTAGCTTTATGCTAATTGTTTGTCAGCACCACCATCAGTATTAAAGACCTCCCCCGGTGGCAAAATACCATTTAGTTTTATATTCTGCTACAATTAATTAACTTGTTCTGCATGTTTTGTCTGCTAAAACTAAACACGCATATAAATAGCAAAACAGCAATGGATCCTTAAACACCAGCGCAAATTAATTAGAAAAAGCAAACCAAATCACATTTGACTCGCCGATTCAACGAGGCGTATACTCAATTCCCCAATGTACAATATCCTCACGTGGCTCCGGCTATCCCCCTTTGAATGTTCATTGCACATTGATGATTTAATTAAGCCAAACTATATATACACACTCTGTATATGTATGAATTTATTGAAAGCTACTTCGCATCCGCCGAAAATACTCAGCCATAGAGGCAAACTAAACCCCATCGCCTTTATCCTCGTAGGTCTCGCTCACGGACTCGGATCCTGCCCAGTTCAGGGAGTTCTTTAATCTCTCGGAGTACAACGAGGTTAAGCAGCACCAGCCACTCCGCCTGAAGAAGAAGTTCTACGAGTTCTACACGGCACCCATTACCAAGTTCTGGGCCGATTCGGTAAGTGGCGGAAATTACTCTCCAGCTAGTTAGGGGGTAGTGTGCTTAATTTCCGATTTTAGTACACTTGAGGAAATTTTTAATTGATTTTTAAGCAGTGCAGAACTATTTAAAATTGTTAAATATATATTGTTTTAAATTATTTACTATAATCAGGATCCAATTAACTTGAATTTTTTTTAGTGTAAAAGCTTGTAACCTTTTTTAATTATTTTTGCGGCATGTTTCCCTCTTTTTTGGCAATATGTTGCCGCCCCTTCTTTTCTGCAGATTGCCTACATGTTCTTTCTGATAATGTTCTCCTTCACGGTGCTGGTGAAGATGGAACCGATGCCGAGGTGGCAGGAGTGGTACTCCATTGCATATATCACCACCCTGGGCTTTGAGAAGGTGCGGGAAATAATATCCTCGGAACCTGTGGCCATTACGTAAGTGAACGACTATGTATCCGTGTATCCTATGTATCCCTATGTATCTCATTGAATGATGTTTAATTGCATCTGGCGATGAGTGCAAATGAAGTTAAAGGCAGCCAGATTTCACAGTTGTGCGCGTTTCGATTACTTTTTTTCTTTCCATTCTCAATATGTGCCTATCACGCTTGAATTAATGCTCGCTCCTGCGACGTCGATGGGTTTCCCTTAATACGGATTCGAATTCGAATTCGCTCCGGCACCCGGCAGGCATAAATTCTCGGTGTGGGCGTGGAATATGTGGAATCCTTGCGACGGCGCTGCCATAATACTCTTTCTCATCGGATTGACATTTCGCTTTCGTTTCAATACGATGGATATTGGACGAGTCATTTACTGTGTGGACAGCATCTACTGGTACCTGCGCATCCTTAATATCCTGGGTGTCAATAAGTATCTGGGTAAGACTGTGGGAAAAGGATGTGAAGGAGACATTTCTGTCACTTTAAAATGAACATTTTAAAATCAATAATCTCCTTTGAAGGTCCCCTGGTCACCATGATGGGTAAAATGGTCAAGAACATGATATATTTCGTGGTCCTCTTGGCCGTGGTCCTGATGAGCTTTGGCGTTAGTCGACAGGCCATCCTCTTCCCCGACAAGCAGCCCACTTGGGGTCTAATCAAAGAGGTGAGTCATCTTCGAGAGAGTCAATGATCCTGTCAAGATCCTGTAAATAAACTAACCCTTTGGTCTGAGTGTACGTGCGAATGTCTGAATCAAAAAGCACACACCACCATATACACCTCATCCAGAAGCGAGTGTGGGTTTTGTGATTTCTTTGCAGCTTTTAAAATAAAAATAATATATAATTAACGAAGCGGAGTACATACATTTACTTAAAATAGCAAGCAAAGCAAGTTTTTGGCCTGCCTGGTTCCTCAGTAGTGGTGCAAGCGAAACTTTTTTACGTAGTTTGGTCGATTGGTGCTCTCGATTCCATCCACATTTTACATTAAGTAGTTCAACTTCAATTTAAAAAAGATTCATATACTAATACTACCTAGAACTAAGTGAAAAGTCACAAAAATTGACTGTCTCGTATTTTGTATACTCTTCTTTCTTTCTTTCTGACATTTTCTGTTCCCCAAACAAACATTTCGTACTCGATTTCACTGTCACTTTCACTGTCACTATGCCACCTTTCACCTTTGCCATCAACTATGCATTCGATTCGCTTTTTGATTGTTTTGTTTTTCGCCAAATAATCGCTGAATGCCAGGTTATTGCCGGCTCGATAGTTGCCCCAGGATTTTTAGGTGCTTTGGGTCACAATACCCGATCGCATAATGCCCGAGGAGCTGCCTTTGGACCCCATTTCAGTTCCAGCTCGAGCTCCTTCGCCGCCGGCTATCACCGGGGCCATGCAGCAGCCAGTGGCAGCACCACTACAAGCACCGCAATGCCACCGTCAATGCCAACACCTGCAACACCACCCACAGCACCCAATGCAACACCTGCTGATGCTCATGCTGATTCTGATTCCGATGCTGCTGCTGCTGCCACAACTGCAACATACAATGAGCACTCGAATTTGGCCAGCGGGAACTTGACAAATGTAAAGCAAGATGTGTCTGAAATTGGTTTGCTTATTTAGAGAGCCGACTGTAGAATGCTCTAGCTGCGTCTTCCCATATATTCCAAAAAAGAAAAACAAAAAATTATAATATATATATGCTGCATATTTGTGTGGTCTATAGTTGTTGTTGTGTCTTGATGGAGATCAGTGTGCCAAGTATTCTGTTTCTTTTTTTTTTTGGTTGTGGACTCTGCCACCCTTTCCCCTTTAAAGTTCTGACTATAATTCCCCCAAAACTTTAATCGATTTGTTCTGTCTCTCTATACCCTTCTCTCTCTCTTCCCCTACAGTTGTCTCTTTCGCTTATTTCTGCTCCAAAATTATTATTTGAAAACTCCTGCAAAGTTTAATCAAAGTTTAATCAAAGATATTTGCAAGGGTAAGGCCGACTTCGGCACTTGCCGAACTTTGACCCCAAGCATTATATTTCCACTGCATGTTGTACAAAACTACTACTACTACCAAAAAAAGTATTTAGCCAAACTATTTTAGCCTCTTTTAGGTAAATGTGTGTACTCTATTTTCGCTTTTCAATATTTTCCTTTTTTTTCTGCACAATTATTTTATGAGCATCCTCGCATGAACGTCCTAGTGCATTTTCGATATGACAGTACTTGTCCTTAGGCTGGCTGGCAATAAATCGAAATGAATTGATGTTTTCCTAATGAATGACTAGTTTTAAGGCAAATGCGATTAGCCAGGTGGAATGCCTGCATTTTAATCAAGGTTCTGCCTATTAATCTGGCCAATGATCCAGCTGTGATATGTTAATAAGATGGAACACCCACGAGTTCCCACGAGATAGGTGTATTCTGTGTCTATGCATAGCATGCTGGTTCCAATTTCAAAAGAAATGTCCTGGAAAATTAGAATTGAAACTATATTGCATCCACCCACACACTAACACACCGACAAGTGTTGGGTTAAAAATAACCAAAAACACAAACACAAACATACTGTTTCGATGTGTATGTAAAAATTGCATTAATGTTGGACGACGGGCGAAAATTGAATTACGCCCGGACGGCCATTTCTTGTTTCGATGGCGATGGTGATGGCGATGTCCTGCCCCTACACCCACACCCACACCCTACACCCCATTGCCATTGGCCACCCATTGCCAGTCCATCAGATGCCGGTTTAATGGTGATTTTAATTTATCGTTGTCCAGGTCACCTTCCAACCATACTTTATGTTGTACGGAGAGGTGTTCGCCGGCGATATAGACCCTCCCTGCGGCGAGAATCCCAGCCAGCCGAGCTGCGTTACGGGTGAGTAGTATTAAGCCGGAAGAAAAAAGTTTGTTACCATCGTGCTTTTTACACACCGTCACTAATTGGATTACAGGACATTGGGTGACGCCGATAACGATGTCCATGTATCTGTTGATTGCCAATATTTTGCTTATAAATCTACTCATCGCCGTGTTCAATAATATCTTCAACGAGGTCAACTCGGTGTCGCATCAGGTGAGTGATCCGCCCAGGGTATCTAATCGAAATCATTATCGAGGGGTTTTAAAGTAAACGGTGATAATTGGACACAAAAGGGCATCTATTTTTCAAAATGCTGACATGCCTCTCCCATTTGATGTTCTCGTGGCAGGTGTGGATGTTCCAGCGATTCACCGTGGTGATGGAGTACCAGCAGAAGCCCGTCCTGCCGCCGCCGTTCATCTTTCTGTGCCACTTCTACTCCCTGCTCAAGTACTGTGTGCGAAAGGCGAAAGGTGAGCCCGGGATGAGCAAGTTTAGCTTTGTTCCCTGTGAGTCAATCGTATCCGAATGCTTTCTGGCCAGCTGAGCAAAAATAATGTACAAATATCTCATTTTCTCCCTGCGTGCCTGCCCCAACAACAACTTGCAACTTTAACTACGACTTTGTGTGTGTGTCTGTGTTACTAACTGCATTACGTATACGCCACCTATGCTCCTACTTTCTATTGTATTGATATCAATTCTGTGCCACCCCTGCAAATATACAACAATAACCACACCTCCTAATTGGGTTATGTCCAATAATTTCATGCGAATTATGATTCGATTGTGCCTTTTGATTCCCCCATGGCATGGAGATGCTGTTATTGTTGTCGACCAACCATTCTCTTATTTCCCTTAATCACCTGCCACTTGTGTCATCTTGATCGACATTCCGCAGGATTGGAGGTGCAGCGGGACAATGGTCTCAAGCTCTTCCTTGAAAAGGACGACCTGGAGCGACTGTACGACTTCGAGGAGGAGTGCGTCGAGGGCTTCTTCCACGAACAGGAAATCATCCTTAACCAGTCGACCGATGAGCGGGTGAAGAACACCACCGAGCGTGTGGAGACGATGGCTCAGAAAATCGAGGACATCAATCAAAAGGAGAACATTCAGACCGCCACCGTTCAGGTGGGTAGCCATCATCTGGCACTTTAGTCCTTTACTACCGCCCCCCCCTACACTTTAACATCCCAATCTGGTGTCCGGACTCCGGATTCTTATGTAAATTTCGTGTGTGATTCGTGTTTACCAAGCTGACATGGGTACTGACAGCACGTCTTCGCATTCGCATTCGCATTCGAATTGAAAATTGGACACGTCCGGATGACCAATGTGTGCAGTAGCCATTGCAGAATTCCTTTTACGACAATTTGTTCCACTCGCATTGTTTTCCCTAAGCTGGGAGACAAACAGAATAATTGTGGAAATGTCATGTGATACTGAAGGTGTAATTTGGCATTCATTTTTGAACTTGCCCATAATTTTCCCTCTTTTATTGAAGCTTAGGTTGCTGAAATTCAATGGCATTAAGTTGCACTAGAATCTGAAATGAAATATTAATTGGAGGTTCCATATTGAATCTATATTGAGCCTGCCAATCAATTGTTTCTTGAAACTAATATTCCATTAAACAAATGAACCAAAATTCCATCTGCCACCTTCACAGAACATTGAGTTCCGTCTGCGAAAGATGGAGGAGTCCTCGGAGCAGATACTTTCCCACCTGGCGGTCATACATCGTTTCATGTCCACACACACTGCCGGCACGGATGATTTGCGCGGCTCGACGATAAACATTCCGGGAGAGTTGCACCGCATGCGCACCATTTCAATGTCGGACACTGAAGGCGGAGGCATTGGTAGTGGCGGAGGAGGAGCAGGAGGCGGAGGCGGAGGAGGTCCAGGCGGCAATGGCGGAGGAGGTGGAGCTTTGACACTGGGCGCCGGACTGAATTTAAATTCGCTGCAGGTGCGTTTGAGTTACATATTTGTGAAGTAGTGAAAACAATTTTCATATAAAAGCTCACTGAACCAAAAAATTGCATTTATTGAATTATTATTTAATTATTTCGTAGTTGGACTTATTATTTTGCCATCTATCTGGGCAAACAATAAAGAATGAAGTAACTAATTAGATCCATTTTTTATATATTAAGTCATCTTACTATCTTCCCTTAAGCATGCAAATATCATTGCTTTAAAATCTTTGTAATATTCTGTAAATATTTAATTAATTTAACTACTTTAACTATCCATGTTTAACAAGTACCTATTTTCCTATTAAAGGAATCGTATAGCTTGAAAAACATTTACTGCAAATTCCCTTTTTTGAGCTGTGACAATCCTGTAAGATAAAGCAATCTTTGTGTGACCAATTTTTTCGAGTGCACCTCAGATTAATGGAAAATATTCGTCCTGCAGGTGACCACTCGGAGGCGTTTCAATCGCTCGCTGACCGAAGTCCGGCCAGATGCCTACATCTTCGACGAAGGCACCCACTTCGAGGTGGTGCCCCTGCCCGAGGAGCCGGACGAGGTGGTTAAGTCCCGGGAGGCACTCAACGAACAGATGGTGCGCAAGGCGTCAATGATATCGGAGGCAGACTCGGACCTCTATCTGCCGCTTTCGCAACGTCCCTCGACCTGTGAGACGGTGAAGCGAACACCGTATGTCACTGTGCGCCAGGACACTGGTGCCAGCACAGAGAGCAAGGACACCCTGACGCCGCTAGGCAACAACGACGATGACCAGACACTGGTTGGCGGGGACAACTCCGATGATGCGGCTCCCGACATCAGCTTTGAGGGTAATTTCCTAGCCGCCAACTAATCAACCACACTGCTTCTTCTGTTGTGTTGCCTTGCGTTTCTATTACTACCGTAATCCGTAAACCGTAATCCGTTATCCGTTATCCGTATTCGGTATTCCGTAATTTATATTTGTGTTAGTGGTTGCTGTAGCGAATCTTTTTAGTAAATGACTCTTTCAATCGCATACAGCTGCCAGGCACCGGGCGATGCGACAGCGCACTGTCTCCCTGTGCCGCCGGAATTCGGAAACGTACTCCCTGACCGGGGCGGACATCAACCGGTCGCACATCAGCCTCAACCAGCTGGCCTCGCTGTCGCGCCGGCAGATGAGCCTGACCCAATCGGAGCCGGACAGCGACAAGGACGCTCCGGCTGCCCCACACCCGGGTATGTATAGATCCAGTAACGAGTGGGCCGTCCACGTTCCCACCCATTCCCACTTGGCCTTTAGATTTGCGCTCAAAATTCAGGCTACTAATCCCGTCACGCCATTCCCATCTAACATTAGTTGCTCCCGTCCCTGTTCCCGAACAAAACCAATCCAGCAAAACGATTTGGCCACCAGAAATTAGCATTAACCATTTGACCATTAACCGAGTCCAAGTCTACATCTTTTCTCTCTGACAAACCTAACCACGAACTCCACGAACTCTAGGTAAATCAGTATTGCATGCGAAACCCTCCAGAAATATCTTGCTGAAACTGCACAGCGAGTACACCTCGATCACTGACGAGCTGGAGAGTGTCTGCCACATGATAGCATCGCCCACCGTTTCCCTGCAGAGCAACAAAGGTAAGGAAGCCCCGGAGTACAGGAGTTGTCTCATCCGACCCGAACCCGAGGCCCTGCGAGCATCTCCGTGATCCGCATCAGAGTGTCAATAACTAACCGGGTGACTTTGCACTACCCGTATCATTGCCTTGCTTCCGCTGCCTTCCAAAAAAAAATAAAGAAAGAAGGGGAATCCTTCATTTCCCGCTGGAATCCCTCCATTCGTACAACCCTTTTCATGCTTGCCTTTCTCTTAATTGCCCCCGACAGCTTCTCTGGACCGCCCCAAGACGGAAATGTCACGGGCCGAGGCGGCCGCAGCGCTGGAGAAGAAGCATCTGAAGGAGTGCGAAGAGAATGACTACAAGATCCTCGAGGGACTGATAGAAGCACGCGGCTCCATCGATGCCAGTGCTCAGGTCTTTGAGGTTAATCATTGTTGGCACTTAAACAAGTCCTCCCCACTAATAAATCTCCCCACATTCCTCTTCCAGATTGGCGTTTCCATCGACTACAGCCATCGGTATCCGCTGCGCCGTGAAACAGCCGTGGAACTGTCGCCCTCGAAGCCCTCCGTTGAGGGTGACCTCCTGAGCGGCGGGGGCGGAGGAGAAGGCGGTGGCGGCGACAGCAGCGACACCAGTGGAGCCGGCAGCTGCGGTGCCATGGTCGTCGCCGCCAGTGGATTTCAGTTGAAAAACGAACGTCCCTGGCAGCGCAACTCTTCCATGGAACAGCAGACATATCCCTCACCTTTGGTGCCCACTCGGGCCACTAGCGACTTTCTTAATCCACCGTACGAGGGAACCGGGCGGCTGTTCAAGAAGTCCAGCGAAAGTCTGCAAAAGAACTCCAGCACGGAGACGGACTACTCAGCGCATCCGTATCGCTTCATCAAACAGAGCTCCAATGAGACAAACACCTCGCTGACCGGAAGCTACAACGTGGACACACCATCCCTCACAGCAGAGCCCTCGCTGGACGCCGGGGACTCGCACTCGGCGACGGGGATTAGCATCAGCGTTGGACCCGCCGGCGGCGGCACTGCCACGGCGCGTTACCAGCCCATTAGAACAGCGTCCGTGGGCGCGGCCGATGGGCGGCGGCAGCGAGACGAGAGCTCCAGCTCGCTGGATCTCAGCTCGGGGCCAGTGACGACGCAGGCGCAGGCGCCGGCGGTGCCATCGCGACCGATGCTGCTGAAGAAACAGTTTAGCGTGGACCAGGGCAAGCCGGCGCAGGTATCTGCCGCTAGTTCGGACACGGCACCCACAGCTGCACAGACGCCGGAGGCTGCCCAGGTTGGGGCCAAACTGATTTCCACGCTGAAACCCTTTGCCAGCAAGCTCGGCATGAATGTTCTGAAGGAGAGCAGCTCCAGCACCGAGGAGTCGGCTGGCTCGACCTCCGCCAAGAGCAGCAACCCGGCATTATCCATTCCCCAGATCAGCACGCATCTGGTGCAGGACGAGATCGCCAAGCTGTCGTCGAACATCAAGAGCAGCACCGAATCGGAAAAGGATCCGCCCTTCAACGAGACAATGTGTTAGCACATTTCCTTGCGGGAATTACTTAAGAAAGCTGGGTGATAACACTGCTGGATAACTAGGTTATATCAGATAATAGATTATCAGATTATATATATGAATAGAGAATATTGGAAGGAATCGTAGGTCGCGGGTTAGGGGCGTGTTAATGATTTTGACAATACATAGTTCACAAATTCTCTGTATTTTTATACAAGTATTTATTTAGAGAGCGTCATTGTTGTTATTGTTAGCCAGCTCCAGCAAGGAGCATATAGGAATTTCGTTTTAGTTTCGAAGAAACCACCAAAGAGAGGCGTATGGGAGGAGGTAAGGCCTGGCACATATTCATTTTAGAAAACTCTCCTAGTTGTAGTCAGTCTTGAACATATTGTTGCATGCAACTGTCACGCAGACATATCTGGAAGCAGCCACTCTACTTTATCAACAAAAAAAAAAACATACCGATTGTACGCACTTACCTCAACGCAATTAGTAACTTATCGCAGCCCGAAGTACTTGCATCATTATTGTAACTCTGCGGATTCCAGGAATCCCATTTTCGCTACGATATCAACCTAACTCTCCTCCAATATATATATGTGCGGCATTATCGTCTACTTAGATAGTCCATTTTACCTTCTTATATGCATATATATATATGAATAGGTATAAATCAATGTTTATATGGATGTGAAGAGAAGTTAAATGGAGTTTTCTGTGTACAAGCTGCCATTTTAGGCGGCCTAGTTAATAAATATACCTAGAAATATGTAAATATAGACTAAATGTTAAATATGATGAGATCGCTAATAAATTGTTCATGTTTGGCCCGTGTGTGCTAATACTATAATTAGTTTTTAACATATTTTCAAGGTTTGCGATTAACAGTGCATTTTAATAAAGAAAGAAATTCATTATTGTACTTATTTATTTTAAGAATTGTATGTTATTTTTATTGAAATAAATTTAATAACACTTTAAGTATTTGGAAACTGAGTGTTATTGTAACTTGAGTAACTCACATATGGGTTATTTTTAGTTAGTCCCCGTAACACCCAGGTGAAATGCATTTTCTTGGAATTGTTTATGATTGTTTATGAAAGGCTTGTCGACTCATTTATTAATGATATCATTTCAAACTTCTCTACACACTGGACTTATGAATAAACAACCTTATCAGTTGACGGAAATGAGCAAATTTCATTTATTTTTGTGTTCATTTAAGTTTACTTAATGAAATACTCTAATATTGTACAAAAGTAGGTTCTAAACATGTTTCGGTTTTACAATTTACACATTATAAAGTCTTTTGCGTCGCCATGTACATTTAATTACAGCTAGGAGGAATTATACATAGGAATACACATAGGAATTATTTTAAAAGGTTTAATAAATATTTACAACAAATGGCATTATGGCTGGTGCAGCACACATGGGACTTTCGTATAAATTAAATTGTAGACTACAAAATACAAGGCACTTGGCGTAAACCACTAGAAATTCAAACCAACAAGAACATTCAATGTTTCGGGTGGTTCACAAGTTGCACATACTCCTATAAGGTAGATATTTTCTCGTAATCGCTTCTCGCTCCTCGGTTTCTCTTCGATTTCGTTTAGTTTTAGTTTTTAAATGCATGGGAACACACATAGTTCAGTTGGATTTGGTATCTCGGCTCCAGCTTGCATTTAGAATGTGATGTGGATGCGGTCCAGGTCTAGATCCAGGACTTAGTTGCCGCTGTTGAGGTTCTCCGCCTCGGGTTCATCCGGATTCTGATGCACCAAGCGGTTCAGTTCGTCCTTCTTGGCACGGTTGAAGAAACCAAACTGGAAAGTTAAAGCCATATTAATAAAATACTCTTCAAAATTTAACTTTAAGATTAAATACCTTGTACAGGGCATAGGTCATGGCACCCAGCAGCAACAGGCCTCCGATTACGGACACAATTATAATCCATATGGGCATGCCAGCCTCCAGATGTTTCGATATCACATTCGGCGCTATCCTCCTATTGATCGTGAACGAGCTGGAGGTTGGATCACCCTTCTTGCTCAGCTGCAGATCGGTTAGGATGACGAAGTACTCCCACGGGTCCATCAGCAGGGTGTTCACTTCGTTCAGATCGACGGTGTAACGCATGTTCAAGTTGACGTACTTCTCCGGCCGGAAGTGCACCTTCATCTCGGCCCGGACACAGATGGATATCTCCGGATCCCGGCAGTTGAAGACAATGGTGCGGTTCACCGGCAGCGTGTCCTTGAACTCATCGCTCAGCAGATCGTGCGCCTTGACGTTGGAGATGCGGGCATACTGCTCCCGGTTGGCGGTCAGGGCTTTGAGATCTCGCCGCTTGCGGGACATGGAGGCGGTGGCCACCATATCCGGTTGCAGGTCGTGCATCATCTGGTGGACATGCCCGCTCGTCGAGATATCGTAACCCTGGCCATTCTGAGTAATCACAGTCTTCTCTAAGCCATCCTTGATGGAAGTGGAAATCTCAACGGTGTCCAAGAGGAGAATAGTGTCGTTGTGATCGTAAAGATCAATTCCCAGCAGCTGGGAATCGTAGGTGGCCTGCAACCTCAGGGTAGTTATATTGATGATTGGCACCACGGCTGTGGAGCCGGGAACTTTGTAGGCAATCGGTATGAAGAAGGACAGAGTCAGCTGCTCGATAATACTTGGTCCATTGCTCTTGATCTCGTAGTTGTTGATGATTTCCGCGGAGTTGGAGTAGTGCTCCAAATCAATCTTTCCATTTGTTTGCCCACTAAAGTATAATTAGTTAGAAAACGTACTACATGAAGGATTATTTTGTAGTTCTTACCCCGTGGCATCGATCTCCGTAAACTCCTTCAAGCTAATAACATTGGTTTGTTTATTGTCCATGGGATTCTTCTCGTAGCCCGTGCTGAAGACCTCTGCGTTGATGATCAGCGACAGGCCACCGAGTTGGCTGACATCGAAGCTAATGGTGATGGAGTCACTGTCACCCTTGGCCAGTGGCCTCCCGCGGTTCAGGTCGCAGACCATGTGAGCTTCGGTGACCTTGCAGTTTCCCGGAAACTGGGCGAAGGGCAGTCGCGCTGAGCTGGTGACATTGAATTGGGGCAGGTAGGCGGTCTCTCCATTATTGGTGATCTCGTAGTTGAGACGGAGGATATCGGCACTGCCCAGGATGTAGGTGGGGCTGTACGAGGAATTTATGGAGAGTTAGTCAGTCTCACTTGGCAGTATGGTTTACCATCCTTACCTAACGTTCTTGCTCTTCAACTGGAGATCAGCCACGCAAACAGCGGTGGCGCATCCCGTGCTGAAAATGATCTTCTCCGTAAAGACTTTGGGCTCCGCTGGATCGACTGCCACACAGGTTGTACAAAATTCTATTGCAAAATATGAACATAATTAATAAAATTTAAAACAAAAAACAAAACCCACAACTCACCATCCGTGTCTGGAATCTTTTTGGTGAGTTCGTAGTGCAGTTCCATGTCGATTGGCGTGAAGATATCTTTCTCACTGTACCGCACCTGGACCTCAAAGACTTGGCACTGATCGGTAAGCCCGGCATTGGCCTTGAAGCTTACTTCATTGGTCTGGGTTTGGGCGAACTTGACCCGTTTTAGCTGCGTGTCCATGGCTATCTTTATCGCCAGTTCCTGCTGCTGCACCTGGGGGTCCTTCGACGTGGTGCTCAGACGATAGCAGGCAGTGATCTTGACCTTGTCCTGTTCCGGCTTGATCTCGCGTGCCTCTGACCTGACAGTGGCATGCACCTTTACCACCGGATAGGCCCGGTACAGATACAAGGCTTCGGCATTAGGTGCTCCGACGGCAAAGTCATTGAATCCATTGCCGTCGATGTCAGAGCCGCGGGAAAGGCCGTGGCCGAACATATGGGATCCGTACTTGGAGGGCGTCGTGGCAATCGCATCCAGACGCTGACTGGCCTGATCCCGCAGTCCATGTTCACTGCCCAGGTAGATGAAAACAGACCCATTTCCGGCAAAGGGAGCTCCCACAGCAATGTCTGTTAAAAAAGAAACATATTTTAATTAAATGCCGTGCAACTAATATTATTGGGGAGAACACCCACCATTATATCCATCATGATTGATGTCTCCCAGTCGGGAGAGCGTCGTTCCGAAACGTGCACTACTGCTCACTGGCGATCGCAATATCTTCCGCTCGAAATTGAACTGCAAATTGTATGGATTAGTCATCGATTTCCCAGGCACACACCTCACTCCGATTCGAGATTAGGATTGTGCAATGCACTGTGGAAATATTACTCACAAAGCCCTTGTTCAGAAAGACGTAAATGGCGCCGTTGTCATGGGAGTCCTCCAGGGCGTACTGGGGTGCCGAGATTATAACATCCGTCTTCCCATCCCCGTTGAGATCCTCCGCAACCACGGAGTAACCAAAGTATTCGCCGAACTGTTCGCCCCGGAAGGTGTAGTGTTTCTTGATGGTCTTTCCGCGCACATCGAAGATGTAGGCTTCGCCGGATTGCTTGTTGGCTTGCGGAGCAGTGGCCACGTAGAGCAAGTTGCTCTGGTTGCCATTAAAATATCCGGAGCTCACTGCATACCCGAAGTAGGAGTCGTCCTTTTGGTCCCAGTTCGCCGGCCTAGGAATCTCCGGGGAATAGTCGGGCACGTAGTCATTTGTGTCTGCGTTTCGCACCCGGCGCCGGGGCTTGCTGCTCGTGTCCCGCCTGCTGGCACTGGGATTGTCGATGGGATCCACTTGACGGTACAGGACTACCGATCCTTTCCACGTATTAATCCCAGGACATCCGATCAGGAACTTGGAGTTGTCGTCAGTCACATGGGCACTCAGACCCATTTCGGCGAAAATGTAATTGAAGTGTTTAACACCTTCCGCGTCCTCGGTGACTTGCTCCACGTTGAGTCGGAGGGGGGAGATCCTAGTAACCTTTTCCGGATTGCTGGCAACGGTGTTCTGCACCCAGTAGCAGTTTCCGTGCATATGGTAGTCATTGGCGGTGGGAGCATAGAATCGCGGAGCGCAAACCAACAGCTTGTCGGTGTCGCGAGTTCCTCCGTCCATTGACATTCCCAGCCATTGGTGGTCCTTCCTTTCCGATTCTATGGTGTACTCGTTTTGAGGAGCTTTGACATCGCCACGAGAATCCAGAACATATGGACTGCAGGATCCATTGATGAGGGAACATCTATAGATGGCTCCCGTTTCGTTGATGTTTTTCTGCGATTCCAAGGTGGATTGGGCACGGGGAGCTCCCACAAAGATGCTGGAATTCAATAAAGAATTTATATTTAAATTAAGATTTATTGAAGGTTAGGGATTTAATTGAAATGATAATGGGTTGAGGTACTTATTTATATAAAAATATAAAGAAGGACATCTAAATAATTTCAGGCTATTCAGGAACAATAGAAAAGCCATTTTATAATCTGTTTACAGAAAAGTTAATTTTCTATTTAACTGGCAACTGGCAAACTTTATATTTAATTGCCCATAAATTCATCAGTAAAAAAACAAACATAGTTCGAAAATGATATACAAAGTGATAAAAAATGTGGATAAGTAAAGAAATATATTGTATATTATGCCGGCATATGCATATATTTGTAACAACTATATCCGCCAATCGTTGCAGTGTCAATGTTGGCATTAGTCAGACAGACATTGAGTTCAATTTAGGGCCTATGGCTCATCCATTACTCTACTTTTCCAGCTAAATTAAGTGGCCGGCATTGGAAATCCGATAAGATGTACCCTGACCAATAACGTGAGGTGTTGGCAATCTTTGCAACATAGCGGCCGAATGTGATATGTGCATTTCTCTAAGGTGGCTTTAGCGGAATACCACTGTGACAGCCCCAATCTTATCGTAAATCGTAAAAAAAAGAACGAAACTGGCAAACGGCTGATAACAAATTGGCATTGGCTGGGCTAAGCGTTCTAGAAATAAACCAACTTGGAAAAAGTTCAACTGACTTGTTATACCAACAATGGTTCCTATATAAGTGGGTTCAATATTAGCATAACTCCGCACCCCATGTACTAGGAGCTCCTTGACATCTCAATATATATTATAATTTGTATGTGCTGGCTGGCAGACACCTCCCACCTCCTCGGTGTGTGTAGATAATTGATATTAAGGGTATGACTTCATCGTTTGTACAAGGCATTAAGTGTCTTTCTTTTCCACATATTTGTCTTTTTTAGTAAATTTTTTTTTTTAGCTGCCGGAGCATTTTTGAAAACGTTCATTCAATTTTTACAGCTACTATTCGATGGCCATTTGGCGGCGTGAATCATCAACGGCCAGGCACACAAGCACAACCTGTTTACTCCCCGACCGATCTTTGGAGTGGGTACACTCCCAAGATGCGGGATCGGTTTGGGGCGTCTTACCCATTCGGTCGCAGGCTCATCGTGAATCCGAAATATGACGCACGCTCTTTGGGCAGATTGGTGGGAAACTGGGGGTCGGAGATCTGCTTGTTGGGACGCGGCGAGAGGTTGAAGCCGTTGCTGTCCACGGCCAGGCCGATCAGTACGACAGCCAACACCGCCAGCGCCACTTCAGGGCGCCCTTGTCGCACCATTTTTGCACTAATTGTAGCACTACTAGGTTGTATAATTCGTCCGCTAAATAATCTCCACTCTAGCAGTATTATCACTTTCGATTTATTGGCCACGCACAACTCCACTACCGATCGAATGCGGATCGCACGAAACCCAACCGTTCCGATCAAAAGTTTGCGAGTAACTAACCGGGCAGGTTCGGAGCGACCTGCCGATGACTTGGCTCCCTCGAGACTTATCAAATCGGAGAAGAGAGCTTGACAACAACAAATGGGAGGTGTGGGGAGAGCGTATAGGCCGCTTTGTTTTGACCGGGCTTACTCACTTTACCGTTGGGGTCTCACAGTCGTAGGAGTGTCTTCGCTAACATCTTTACTTCGGCTGTCATGCCCATATGAGTACTTCGGATTGAAACGCATCTAAAAGCAGTGTTTGTTTTTTGAAACGGTCATTATAAGCCTGAATCATACCAAAAAACTGATAATAACGAAAGTATTATATGCATGATAGTATGTAGGAAAAGAACCCAGCTTACTCATAAAGAATTGCATAAGTGGAGTAAGTAGTGGACTTGCAGATAAAGTGCCTCCGAAAGATATGAAATTGCATATAGAACCACACACAAGTATTAGGTCAATAAAACAGTATAGCACCACTGATAAAAAAGCTTTCAATAAATTCCTTTAAAACCAAGGTAAACTAAATAGAACATATAGACGAACCCAAATCTGTTCCAGTTTAACGACTGCTCGAGTTTCAAACCGTAAATGGGAATCATAAAAGCCTTTATAGAAATAAAACTTATGAATACTTTTATAGTTTTAGATTAGAGCATTAGACACTGCTGATAAGGAGGTTTTATTAAACAATCTTTCGGAAAATACAGTAATAATTAGCATAATAATAATTGAAAAAGATTGCTAGGAAGCTTCTCATTTTTTGAATTTACAATTCAATGTAATTTCAATTGTCATCTTGATTGTGAACAATGAGTTTGCCTTCATTGATCTTCAAACATAGCTGTGACCTCTACAAGATCATTGATTTATTATAAAAATAAAATAGACACATGTATAGCTGTGTATATACAAATGAATACAAGTTTTCCGGAGCGGGCTTAGTCAGTTCGGGTGATGAGTCACCAGCCGTGCATCCATTCCCTGGCCTCATTTCGCTGGTAACTCTATACCAGCGAATTGAAGGCGGCTAAATAGTTTGGGCTTGATTGCGTGTAAAAACGCCAATTATTAAAAGCCATCAAGACGTGTGACAAGCCCCTGCCGCTGCCACTCTGGGTACCTGAGCCAAAATGCTTTGTTTATTTTAAAGGTAAAACAGAGTACTTCCACTAAGAGTTAGTCAACATTTGTTTTCTTTCTTTAGCGACCAGGCGATGCAGAAAATTCGTTGTGTCTGGGTCTGAGTAACTTGGCCAAAAGTTTGGCTTGTTGTTTGCGTAGTTCCCCAAGATATGAGTCACAATCATGTTCGAGCCCTGTATCTTCCCCAGTTCAGTTTTCTTATGGATGTTCTTACTTGTATGTATATAGTATTTATGTAATGCAGCTGAAGATGTTCGATGGGGCGGTGCTTTTGTTTAAATGCAGCACAAAGAACTGTTTACTGTTTATGTAAGCTGACAATAAGCCATGTTGCAGGGCCACACAAATCTCCCGCGTCAGCCAAACAAAAACAAAGAACTACAACAAAGCATTCGCAGCGGTTTCTGGTCAACAAATTGTTAAGAACAAAAGCTACCACACTGCATCATCGGTTGGTGCACAGAGAGAAATATTGTAGGGGCCCCAACAGGTGCTAACATACTCTAATAAATATTTTTTTGACCTGTACAGAGGTCGTGTTTAAATTCCATTAAACTGGATACTCGACCCCCGAACATTGATCCCTTGGTACATTATTTCTCTGTGCACTTCTTATTTATTTTTTCCAGAATTCGGTTTAATGACCCAAAGCGGCAAAGAGGCTAAAAATATTCGTGTGCGGTGTCAGTTAGTTGGGGGGGCATGGCGGGGCTCCAGAGATGCAGTGGGTGGAGATGGCGCCTTTGCGGACTGCAGCTGGGTCTGATTCTCAATCCAAGTGCGATTGAAAACATTTTGTGACTCATTTCGCCAGACGGATGACAGATGGACTGGGATCTGGGATATGGGATCCAAGGCATGGTGAGTGCACTGGCGAGTGTGTGAAAGAAATCTAGAACGAAGCACTCCATTTGAGGGATTATGCTTTCAATATTCCAAACCATTCAGATACAGATACAAGTACAGGAAATCGTAAAACATTACTCGTACATTTTTTGTTTAAACTTCAATTGATGCGAAATAAATTACAGCTTGTCGTGATTTTACGCGCAATTTCCGTACATAATTAGGCGCACTTCGTAATGGCAGAACAGTCATGGGCATTTTGGGGCTTTCAAGTACTACTGGCCATAAAAACTGGGGGATACGTGGAGGAAGTACCAAATTACCCATCCATCCAAGTTATGGAAATAAAACCTGGCTCAGAGAGCCAGCTAGTTATGATCACGTACTGCATTCTAACGAGCTTGTACTTGATGTTATAAAGAAGATAAATTGTGACCCGAATTCGCTTAATTACTTTGGAGACACCGTTTCCGAAAGATACCCGAACGACTCATATGAATTGCATAAAAGGCAAGATGAGATCAGTGCCCAAAAAAGAGTATCTCAGCTTCCATTTGGTCACTTTCGACTTTTTCAATTAACTGTGATTTGTGGCGCCCGCCGTCTGAGGTGTGTGTGATGTCATTTGGGGGTCCGGTACTCCAAGCTCCAACCTAAAACCGCCTACGGAGTCGCCGCCAATGGGTCTACATATCAAACTTTAAGATACTCGTATGTAGGTCGCCCGAAACAGAAACTCTGAAAACGCTGAAAAGTGCTCGGTCGGTTTTGTCAATTGTGCTGAAGTCGGAGTTGCGATCTCTCAGATCCGTAGCAATTGAAGCTGAAGTAGCCAGTTTTTTGTTATTTTTAGAAATTTTGGTCTCAAGTGGTATTGTTTTTGAGTGGTTTTCAAGCCAGGCTGTGAAATGTGTTTTTTATTTTTTTGTCGACAAATCATTAGTGGAGCTGCAGAATATTTAGTGCAGCTGTCAAGTGGAACGAACGGATTCGTATTTCACTATTGATGTGGACCATTCGACGAGAATAACAACACTTTAATTGTTAGCCAAATAAAAGCGTGTTAATGGGCAATAAACCGAGCCGAAAAGACTAACTAATTTCGCCAAGCTTCGCCAACTTCTGCTGGAGCCCAAAAGTTCGGTTTCCGTTTGCCAGCAGTTTCAAAATATTGACAGAGGTGGTGCTGCCTGAATTTAACGGAATAGAGAGAGGTCGGTTGTCACCCATGGCAGACAAACAGTAGATATCTTGAGATAACATTTCACACTCCCCACATACCACCGATATGCAAATATTGACAGCGATTCCCAGCTGAAGCCCCTTGCCTCTCAGTCACTCACTCACCTGGTCTGACGGATGACGAGCGTGTATCCAAAGTAGGAACTACGGCTCTGGGGAATATGGAACTTCAGGTCCGTGGGACTTCTTATCACTTGGCTGGGGCGGGGCATGTAGTTAAAGGCTTCGATCTGCGACAGCAGGGCCACAAAGAGGATCACAATCGGTCGGCACATTTTCATTTCAGTTTTCATTGGAACTCCCATCCAAATTAAATTTTCGCATGTGTAATTTCGTAATTTCACTTGAGCCCCTCCGATGGGGCAGGCAATAAATCACAATTGCTCCACAGAGCCGAGCCACTAAAGCAGGATACTCCTCGCACGTTGGCACTCACTTATATATATTTATGATTTATTGAATTTAATTGACGCACTCTGCGCACACTCGAGATCGCCTTTGTGGCGGCGTTCTCTCGAAATAATATATTAATTTAATTAAGCCGGCAACTTGGCGACTGCTTTCGCTTTGTATTCCGAGAGATCTTTTTTCGAAAGAGCCGAGCAAACTAGTTTTTGGCATTTGTCACTATCCGACTACTGGACCATACTATCAGCTTGAATATCGCATAGTATTCACCGTATAGCGCGTATATTTCCGTAGTCTTAAACCAAAAAAGCATCGAACTGCGAGATCTTGTCTTGCGTGCAACCGGCAGCCCTGGACTTTGGACGTTTTCACTCTCCGGCGGCTCGAAATGAAATGAATTCAAGAGCTGCAGTCGAGCTGGTAGCCGGCAACATTGGTGCCTGGTCGTGTCCACCCCACACATGCGTCGCTGGCGTGTTTCCGCATTCTAAAGATACATATTTTGTATCTTACGGATAGGTAACTATCTTTTACAAATCTTTTCGCAATGTGGACCTTTGAAAATCAATGAAAAGGTGAAGAACTTACTAATGAAATAGTGTCTATTTATTCGATTATTTTTCAAAATTAATTGTTTATGATTTAACCCTTAAATGAATTTATAAAACTCTATATATTTCAACCCATGTAAAAAACAGAGGAAGTATCTGTTTAAAAATAATTTACACAGGTTTTAGAGGACTAGTATTTCATTTATTTATCTTCTTTAACTTTTAAAAGAGGCAATGAGAGGCTAGTTTGTAAATATTTCATATGAGTTTCCATATAATTTTCCTCAGTGCAAATGCCTGATAATGTTGAAACCTTTGGGTGGTGGCTTTCCTTGTTTCCAACACCACTTGCATTTACACTCCCCCTCCTACGCAATAGCTGACTTTTCCTCACATGTCCGCATACACACAGGCACTCACATAAGTAAGTGCACGCCCAAGTGCGAGGAGGGACTGTGTGCCACACAAACACCACACCACACCATGTCACCATGGAGTTCCAACAGCGAATTCTTAATTTTCTTATAGAGGGAGCCCCGAAGACAAGGCATTTTGCGTATACTCATTAATCGTATTGCTCATCATCTCGTGTATTTCATTATAATTAATATTTACAATGAGTTTTGATGCCGGTCCGGCAAGATGTGATCAAGTTTTTGAGGGAATGACGTTGGGGTTGGGATTCGGTATGGAATGGGTATATTATAACAACATATGGCGGAAATAAAGGATGCCGATCACGATTACCCAAACGGGTATCTCTGTCATTGAACTTCGCTGCAGTGCCTTTATTTATTCAGTAATCAAAATGCTTATCAGTCCGGGCCAGGAGGTACACAAAATATATGGTATGTACCTCAAGAAGCTATTCCACATTGGGGTAGGTTGCTGTGGTGCACCGCAATTTATGAATTTTACGATTCGGTGACACGAAATCGAGCCGCTAGACGGCGACCCAGCACGAGGGGTTCAAGTGTGGTTCACAAGTTCAATTGTCGGTGGCAGTGGCAGTGGTTGACTTTGCCCCCCAGTTGAGCCCCACAGCTGATAAGCGGGGAAAAGCGCGCTTAGATCGCTCCCTAGTTCTTTGTGGACTCCACCAGTAATTGATTTCCTACGAGCATGCCTGCAGTTTATCAAGCCAATGTAACAAACAATAAATACTAATAAAAACCGAAAGTGGGGTGGTCTGGGGTCCGTTCGCGTTCCTCCGCGACCGATAAGGAGAAATGTTAGACCAGATTACTCCGCCATAAAACTCAGTTCACAACTAGCCGAATGCTTCCATTTAGAATCCCCATTTCATAAATAAAATTCTTGTTAAAATCGTCTAAAATCGAAATTGAATGTGTGTTTATGCGGTGGGTGGTGGTGGGGAAACATTTCCAAACAATCGGGAAAAGCCCTAAGTAAACATTTAAAGTTTAAAAAAACTAAAATAGGGAGCTAATTCCGTTTCCACTATTCCGCTGTGGTAAGTGTTTTCGGCCACGCCCAGCCTCCTTTTGGCGTCCACTGTCTTATGCACAATTAGGCCCACGCCAGGCGATTTGACAGCAATTACATTCCCGGCAGGGAGCAACACAAGTGCGGCAAGTGCTGCAACACTGAAACACACGCAAAAGCAGCCAAAGCTGCAATGGGCAAGAGGCTAAGGGGAATGTGGGGGCACACCGCCCTATTATGTGGCACATAATTGCAGTTCATGACCCAATGCTCGACGTCAGATACACCCTCGCCCGATATCGAGGCCGTCTATTTTTGGTCTAGATCCCATTTTCCAGATACAAGCGCAGACACAAATAGGGGAAAGAAAAGGAACCAGGAGCAAATTGAGCTGTTACTCAGGCATAAAAGAAGTCTTTATTAACTTGTCAGTGATAAAATGAAATGGAATATATCATTATCATACTGAACAATTAAATAAGAGCATTTAAATAGCTCTTGAATAAAGTTACAACTTTGAGAGTTGCCCTTGAAATGGATCGCTGGGAACTACAATATCTATCTTTTGTTACACTGAGCGGAAGTTTCTGAACTGGAATTGCATTGTGAACAGCTCTTTTATCAGCACTCCGGCGGTCTGTGATTACGCCGTCTAGTTGAACCGGAGAGTTGGCAGAGTCATGCATCGCACAAATCACAAATCAACAATAACAACTGCTATGGAAATACAAACACAATACATATCGAATAGATAAGTTCCGATGAGCTGACGTGAGCTTGAGGTGGAGTCGACTCCGAGCTTTGTTGCAGCTGCGACAATATATTTTCAAGCGGTTCCTTTTTTGGACTCTCGGGGGGGATACTTCTCCATACATTAAATGTCAAAAGGAAGTGTAAAATAACGCTGAGACACGTCGGGAAATCAAGGCAGGTGTTCACGTTCCTATGACGTCATATATCAGGGTGAAGCAGTTTACTTGAAACCCCTCGATTAAAACTAAAATGTTCTTTTCAGAAGAAAATAAAAGCATTGATTGTGCAAGGACAAAATAATTTGTTTCCCGTTCTCGAACATTTTTGAAGACCGAAGAAGGAAAGGCTGACCATAAACCCTTTCCGGGATAATGACCAACCCCTTCAGAGCTCACGAAGCGCCGGCGACAGGTTCGTCTCATAAAACAAAAAAAGGCTACTTGGTAATTGATCTGGTGACCCAAATAGTTAAGGCCAAATGAGTGACAGACGACGCCCACATAATGCCACCTTTCATGCGAAATATCGGCCATAAAACACTTTCACTCGCGATAGAGCCATAAAACTGAAATGAATGGATCAACAACAATATCTCATTTTTCTTTCCTTCCGGTTGTGCTTAAAGATCTCGGACTCTGTCTTTCATTTGTTACGATCTGCGAAACAAAATATACATACAAAATAATTGTGTCACGCCGTCAAGGGTGTAATCTGAGATTTTGGAGAAGTAGCCAACCGATTGACATGTAATTGATCCGCTGATGGTCTTTGCTCTGAACCTTGGCGATCGAATTTTTTGGATCATGGTTCTCCAAGATAATCTTGCATTCCGAATACACCAGCAATGTCACATTAAATCTGATCAGCTGTTGTAATTATATGGTTATATATCCCAATACTACGCTTGGCACGTTGTCGTCATAAAATAATGAAACTATCTCTTAAATGCTCTCGACAACATCACATAAAAAGAACGAGTGGCTGTCGTCGCCCGGCCAGAACAGAAACTGAACTTAAAATTCAAATCATGGAGCGCCAAGACCCCACTCGGGCGTCACAAAGACGTGATTAGCTGGGGTTGCAGCTGCCGTTGAGATTTAAAATGGAAAGTTTGTTCGGATTTATGAATGCAAGTCAACCGCAACAAAGGGCTGCAACTCCTTAATTTATGGAGGTTTTTTAAAAACATTGTTTTCGGGCGACAAGCCTCAAAATGAACATAAAATTGCGTGACTTTGCGTTAAATTTTGTGTGGTTTTATATTTTAGAAATTATTGCATTAAATTTAATAATTTGTCCTCAAATTTGGAAATTTTCTAAGAGGACCCAGGAAATTTGAGAAAATATCTAAAAAAAAAATGTTCTAGATTTTCCATCACGGGACATTTTTAAATTTTCGAAAGGAAATTTGGAAACAAATCTGAAAATAATTTTTCCCTGGATTTTAAGGCAGATTGATAGTTAATCCATCTACGAATCGATTAACGTAATCCTTTTGAGAGTCGGATGACTATTGGTCAAGACACAGCCTTCGCCGGGGCCAAATTTTCCTTCCCAGGCCATTTTTAAATTTTCGAAAGGAAATTTGGGAACAAATCTGAATAATAATTTGTTCCTGGATTTTGATGCAGATTGAAAGTTAATCCATCTACGAATCGATTAAGGTAATCACTTTGAGAGTCGAATGACTATTGGCCAAAATACATCATTCGCAGGGGGCAGATTTTCCTTCTGAGGCAATTTTCAAATTATCGAAGGGGATATACCCCAGAAAATTTGAGGAAAAATTAACAAAAATAATCTTTTCCTAGATTTTGATGCAAGTTAATAGCAAATCAATCTACGAATCGATTAAGGTATTTCTCTTGAGAATCGGATGACTGTTGACCACGATATAGCTTTCGCAAGGGCCCAAATTGCCGTTTTCAGGCAATCTCCATTTTTTTAAGGGGACCCCCTTGGAAATTTGAGAAAAAATTTTAAAAAAAATTTGTTCCTAGGTTTTGATGCAGATTAATAGCCAATCCATCTACGAATCGTTTAAGGTATACCTCTCAAGAATCGGATAACTATTGGCCAAGATATAGCTTTCGCAAGGGCCAAAATTGTCCTTCTCAGGCAATCTCCATTTTTTTAAGGGGACCCCCTTGGAAATTTGAGAAAAAATTTAAAAAAAAATTTGTTCCTAGGTTTTGATGCAGATTAATAGCCAATGCATCTACAAATCGTTTAAGGTATACCTCTCAAGAATCGGATAACTATTGGCCAAGATATAGCTTTCGCAAGGGCCAAAATTGTCCTTCTCAGGCAATCTCCATTTTTTAAGGGGACCCCCTTGGAAATTTGAGAAAAAATTTTAAAAATAATTTGTTCCTAGGTTTTGATGCAGATTAATAGCCAATGCATCTACAAATCGTTTAAGGTATACCTCTCAAGAATCGGATAACTATTGGCCAAGATATAGCTTTCGCAAGGGCCAAAATTGTCCTTCTCAGGCAATCTCCATTTTTTAAGGGGACCCCCTTGGAAATTTGAGAAAAAATTTTAAAAATAATTTGTTCCTAGGTTTTGATGCAGATTAATAGCCAATGCATCTACAAATCGTTTAAGGTATACCTCTCAAGAATCGGATAACTATTGGCCAAGATATAGCTCTCGCAAGGGCCAAAATTGTCCTTCTCAGGCAATCTCCATTTTTTTAAGGGGACCCCCTTGGAAATTTGAGAAAAAATTTAAAAAAAAATTTGTTCCTAGGTTTTGATGCAGATTAATAGCCAATCCATCTACGAATCGTTTAAGGTATACCTCTCAAGAATCGGATAACTATTGGCCAAGATATAGCTTTCGCAAGGGCCAAAATTGTCCTTCTCAGGCAATCTCCATTTTTTAAGGGGACCCCCTTGGAAATTTGAGAAAAAATTTTAAAAATAATTTTTTCCTAGGTTTTGATGCAGATTAATTGCCAATCCATCTACGAATCGTTTAAGGTATACCTCTCACGAATCGAATAACTATTGGCCAAGATATAGCTTTCGCAAGGGCCCAAATTGTCGTTTTCAGGCTATCTCCATTTTTTTAAGGGGACCCCATAGGAAATTTGAGAAAAAAACTTTAAAAATAATTTGTTCCTAGATTTCGATGCAGATTAGCCCTTTTTTTTAATATTCAAATTTTGGCATAGCTTAAATTTGAATTTAAGTGACACATTTTGAATTTGCAGGAGCTGCCAGATTTGAAAAATGTTATCGAGTTGCCATATCCTTAAAATTGGATTAAATCTACCACCCGTTGCCACACCAGTTGGAACTTTTTGTTGCATTTTTGGCACGTGCGACACGTTTACCCGGCCTGCAACTTAATTTTATTTATTATTTCTTTTTCTTATTTATTTAAATTTTGAATGAAAATTTAAAATATTTTTATATATTAGCGCCATCCGGTGTTAGTTACTCACAACGTAGCTAGTAGAGGGCGCCACAAAAGGGGTTTTTTAATTTCCCTTATTATGGCTAATTTTATTTTCCGCCATCTGGTGGAGAAGTTTCAAATGGATAAATTCAATTTTTTTTCTCATGTGTTGAATACATCCTCCGAACTTATTAAATAATTTCATTAATTTATTGTTTAAAACAAAAGAAAGTTTGACTCGCACTTTAAGTCCATCTTCAAAGTTAAACATGTTGGAAGAGAAAATAACTTGTCGGTACCCGCCATACTTATCGATAGAAGTTATTTACACGAAAAATTCTAATGTAAAAAGTGTACGCAGTTTATGGCTTTTTAGCAAGTACCCTTTTTTTACATCAAAAAATTTAATTGTAACATATTCGATATTGAAAATTCGATTAATTTGGAAGAAAATCGATATAACGAAATGAATATATAATTTTGCAACAAAGAGTATCGATAAACTGACATTCGGATATATCAACAACCCTAGTTTTTAGCCGCGATCAGTTTTGTTTCAAACTTCAACAGGTGTTGAACACGCGTTAGAAACCAAGTGCTAAGGTCGACGGAAATTCGGTAAATCAATCACAAGCCAGCGCTGACCGAGCGGATTTAACGAGCACGTGATCAGCGCGCTAATTAAAACTAATTTATTAAAAAACCTAACTTAAAAATCTATGCCGGACACTAAAAACCCCCAACCAATAACGTGAAATCTATTTACTAAAGTTTGTGTGTTTCTTTTAGAGATTAAAGCCAAAACTAGGATTAATACTCTTCACATAGAGCCTGTTGTCTGCAAGCAGACCCGTCATAAGGTGAGTTATTTTCCGATCGAGGATCAATGAGATACATTTTAAGGTTTAGGTCGGAGGCATTTTTGAGGGACTATTTTTTTGGGTTTTCGAAGGAGGAGAAAAGTGCACTCGGAGCGAGGGCTACGATTTCGTCACTTTGGAGAATGGGAGCGACAGGTACGACACTATTGGCCCATTGAAGTAAAGCCAGGTAGAGCGAGTGAGACCACAGCTCTCTGGCAAGTATCTTTCCGTGGCTGAGAGTGTATGTATCGCTACCTGTGGCTCGTTACCTGCCGTATCTCGAAAATAACAAAAAAAAACATACCGAAGCACTCTCACACACTGACACCAGCTCGAGCTCAATGCAGCTGCTATTGTATCTGTGTGAGCAGCCGCATCTGTGTGGGTGTCGTGGTGACATATAAATTTCAAAGTTGAGTCGCAATTATCTGGATAAATTGAAATCAGCGAAAATTACGAATTACTCCCCCTTTTAATCACACAATTAGTCGAAAACCAATAATTTAGGTCGGGCTTAATCATGGAAATATTTTATGAAAAGGGACATTTACAAAAACAAGCGGGGAATGTCAAATAAGAGCCACTAACTCGGTGCACTGAGGTAGATAAGCCTGCACCTGTGTGGGTAGAGCATAGTATCTGTGTGTGTGTGTGTGTATGAGCCATTTGGAAAGGGGCACGAACCGGAGGGGACGAACGAGAGGGAAAGGGGTGAAGAAACCGGTAATGCATTTACTCAAAAAGAAGTCACCTTCATAACAAATTCAACGCTTCGGCTGCAAAAGCAAAAGCAAAAAGCCCAACAAGCTCAACTGTCAATGCGAGAGAGATAAATCTATATAGTTTAGGTCCGACCATGATCGTCGTTTGCATATACCATCCAACTCTATGGGGAGATGGCTTCGAGCAAACAGAGCTCGGACAAATATTGGAAAAGCTGAGCTGAGCCGAGCTCCACATAGACCCAGTTTTTCAGCTCCATTGCCCAGCCAAAGGTCGCCCCGAAACCCCATCAGAGTGAGGGGCCTACGGGTGTGTATCTTTGTATTTCCAATATTTACCAATCACACATAATCGCATTTAAGAGCTTCCTGAAGTATCGGCCAATTAATCAAGCCAAGCACACGATAACAGCCCCACCGAAAATATTCTCCAAAAATAAATTATTTATTTTTATTTCTATGCATAATTCAGAACCAGTTCCAATCGATTTTCAATTTTTATAACCATCTTTGGAGTCCGGACCAGCACGGACCTGGAATTTAAATGTACACAAATAATTCACCGAGATCTCGGAGCAATAAACAGGCGTTTCATTTCATTTTTTTGAGGTGCGACGAGACGCGGCGTGTCTCGATTTTCCAGACGTAATCAACCCGTTTGGAGGAGTGTGCCGTGCCCCGTGGCCCGTGGATTCCTGGAAAACGATTTCGTATGCAAATTCAAGCTCGGCTCTCGTATTGTTCTTGGATAGCAGCGGCAGCAGCAGCAGGAGGAATTAATTCCTCTCCACAATAGTGTGGCATATGAAATGTGTCGCCTGGTTGGTGGTAGAGGTGGTGGGTTGGGGAGGCATTATCTAATCGCCGCGATTATAAGCCGGCCACACATCGGAACCTCCGTGTACCTATTCATACAGATAAAAAGTCAAAAGCAAACACATGCCAGTTGAGACTTTGACTCGTTTCAGCGGGGAGTTAATGAGGTCACAGCACTCTCCGCTCTGCCCTGGCTGGTTTCCATGGCTGGTAATTGGCCGGAGGTCTATTAGTGTTAGCCCCCGACGTAGGTATCGACGTAGAGCTATCGTCTCTACCGACTCCGCCGTGGAGGGCGAATTATGAATACTTAAACATATACTTTATGGGCAACCGGAGCTTTGGTTAAGTGCCCAGGCAAACATTTACCAGCCAAGATCGACTCAATCTCAGTAAGAGTGCGCCTGTGTGTGTGGGCTAACCGGGCTTAAAGAGAGCTGTCTTACCAAGAACTTAAGTGTCGGCACATGCGGCGTATGCGTAATATCGTCGGTGCCTGGCTCACTGGCGCACTAAAAACTTTGTTTTTGGCACATGATTGTAATGCGAAAACCACTACAAAAGCAGACTATTTTGAGCGTTTTAACGATCCAGGTTTATGGCTTCAACTACTCTCCAAACAATGATGTCATTCGATTGAGATTTAGATCGTAGATCGGGCCAGATTCTAGGGGGATATCTATGGGGGGAGACACCTCAGATAAATGCAATTCTCAGCGTTTTTTTTTTCGCTGTTCAATTGGGCATGACGGTTGGCAGTCAATCGGCCAACATATTTCGCGCCCACATTGCGTTGACATTTTACCTTAACCCTGAATCTAATCGATCATGCCTGACAGAGAGCGAAAGAGCTCGCCGAGGCATTAGCATTAATCAATTTTTGCCATAAAGCATTAGTCATGCCCAAGGGGGAAGGGGACTGCCGGCAACTGTTTCGACAAATGAGGAAATGTTTTGGCCCTATTCTTAAGTGCAACTTTCTCCTCTCATTGGGCAAGTACTCAAAGCAGCTGGAAGTCGGTAGCTGCCAAATGTGTTTTGGACCAAAGCCTTGGTCCAGGCCATAATTCAAGATCTCGGCCTTAAGCCGATTTCACAGCGTCAACGTAGGGGTTCAGGGTCTCCGGCCATGCCTGGCTATGGGCTATGGGATGGCTAATGAAATGCAGAGACTCGTGGCCCGAAATGACTCAGAGGAGTGTTTGTGCTTACGTGCCATCCGAGTGGTTTTGCGACTTGGAATGCCGCCTGCCAGTTGCAACTGCCACTCGGCAGCCACGTCGGCAAACGCCCAATTGCAAGCCAAAAAAATTCCTTCAAATATGAGAGTGGAAATATGATAATGTTGTACTCGAGGACAAGTAAACAAAAGTAGATCGCAGTCGGCCCAGCCTGCTTTGACAGTCTAGATTAACGCCATTCAGTTGTCGGTTCTCCCAGTGCTGGCTATTTAGCACCTGACACCTAATAAATATATTAATGTCTCCAGGGATTGACAATTCCCGACACTCACCGTTTAACCGATAAACCAATACGTGAGGGCGACTACCGACTTCGACACAGTCTATGCCATATAGTATCGGACCTTTGTTGGGGGGAAACAATGGCCCGGTTTCGAGTGCAAAGTTTAACGTCGGAAAAGTGTATTTGAAATATCACACTTGGCTAGATAAGCAAATCAGGTTTTCCGCCGCCTAAGCCACACAATGAAAAGCACTTTTTCACGAAAAGTCGTGCCCCAGTCTGAACTTTATGCGGCGGAAGCTGGAAGTCGAGGTGAAAACTGATCTGAAATCCGATCCAGATCCAGATATCGCTAATGAAGCACCACCCAGCCACCGCCCGCGCCTTGGAGAGCCGGTTTTGTGGCTCCTTAAGTTCTTAATTTATGCCCTGCTTCCTGCTTCAGCATCAGGGCTATATATACGGGCTATATCGCTCGATCCGAACAAAGCAAAGCCTTGCTGGCGGCGAGGAAGTCTGAATAAATATCCGACTCGAATTAAGAATGGCTGAAATCAATTTAATATCCCATTTTAATAACTTTACCGCTCCGATAACAAAACAAAATAAAAATGCACTTTATCAGCGGAATAATTTCGACGGGACAGTTGAAATTTTAAGTGCGATCGATCAATGGGGATTACTTTTCGATAAGTTGTGTCCCTTTCAGGTATTTCCCTCCATAACTTTTCAAAACAACAAAATGAAGGTACAACCTGGACTTATTTTCTAACGAAATGGCTCTAAAAGTCCACTTAAATGTAATAAAAGTGTAGATTGTCTGTATTTCACTTGAAACTGGAATCTAATAACCTTCCGAAAGTGATAATGGAGGCATTATATAGCCATTATATATAGGCACATGCCGGCAAGAAAGTGTCACGCTGATTAGAAGTCTGGAAGTAATGGCTTTATTTTGATTCCAACATGCAATCTGATTGCAAAGTTGAAGCAACTTCCAGTTCGTAATATTACATGTCACACAACCTCTCGTTGGTAATATTCGAGTGCGTTAGTCTTGGAAACGAATTGAAATGGCTTTTAGCAAGAATTTTCGTAACTCGTAAAGACATCTGCCTGACTTTTGGCCGCCACCGGGCTCTAAGTTGGCTCACACACAGCTGCTGCTCTCCAGCCAAAAACCAGTCTTACCATCTTTTTCTTAGCCAACAGTTTCCCCTTTTTTTTAACGGCCACAAGAGTGAGCTTGTGAGCTTATGGTGTGTGTGGTCAAATGTCGGCGTTTTTTATACTTTTGTATATGTTTTTTCTTGCTTATATTTTATGTGCACGCCTTGGGCAATTCTGTCCATTGTGCTCCGGTGTCTGCAAAAAAATTAACGTTGCAGAAATAATGTGCCAGAATGGCGTCAGCCGAATAGGATACAACAGTGGACTATATAGCGGGGAAATCGGATATCTGGCCAGTTGGCCCGAAGGTGTTTTTTTTTCTTCTGTTTATTCTCTTTCCTTGAGACGGAATCATGACGATCATAAAAGCTCGTGATGCTAATGAATCGGTCAACAGATATGATTGAGTCGTGATGGCCAGATAATGCCAGATGAATTCGGTTCGAGTCAGCTGAGTTGTTTCCGTCCGCAACCACTCTTCCCAAGAATCCATGTCCTTAAAAGGAGCAGCTGATGAGGCTGCCTGCCTGCCTACCTACCTACAACCACTCGACGACGCTTCCTCTCTCCGGTTTCACTTCCTGTTAACAAATGCTATTTATACCCAAACAGCTAAATCATTAACCGCCCCCGCACGGATACACACACTCTCATCCGGAGATTTGTAAATGTTTTGGATATTTCTGGGTATTTGGCAGAGACACTTTTGTGCCGATCCAAAGCCGGAGTCAAGGCGAGTCTACCTGCGTTCGTTGATACCGTTTCGGGAGTTCATTAGCTGACCTTGCTGATCCCGTCTCTCTGTATAGCACATTCTTGCTGATGTATCTATCGGTTTAATATTCGCTGGGCAAAGGGTCGCACCCAGTTTCCAATTTCCAACCGAGGGCTGCGCCCATCACGGCGATAACTTTCAATCGCCTCCTCCCAGCTGCTCTCCAAATCCACATGACATCTCCCATGTCATGTGTAACGTGATCTGGAAATGAGGGGTCCCCCTGGGAAAAGTCCAACCAGTCGATAGGGAGACCCACTAAACCAAGAGATTAAAATAATTCAAAACATAATAATAAATTAAAATCGAATAGATGTTTACGTTTTAACAAAACGGAGTGGTATCATGTTTGTATCATCATGTGGTCGTCGGATATGCGATACTCTGATAATGCCCTGATTAAAAAATTCCATCCGAGAATCGAAACAAAACGCTCCAATATGTTTCCGTATCTGGTTACGTCGGGTTGATGTGCTCCAAAGGCCATTAAGTACGGCTGGTCGGGGCGGTCGAGATCAGAGTTTATCTCGTTCGAATGTCAAAGTGTTCTAGAAACAGTTTCAGGAAAGCATTTTTCCACTCCCATGGCATTAATTGATTCTCAAAAGCAAACTAATTAGGTGCACGACACCGAAATGTACTCCACCGATCATACTTTCCGATCATATGAGGGGAATCGGACATATAGCCCAATGGGAGAGCTATTGCTACTTAGTATCCCCAGCAATATGATGAATTGGTTGAATCACGAATTTCCGACTGGAAAACCTATTTGCATACATGTACAAGTATGGCCAGTGCCAGTGCCAGTTACCGGTTTCTCTCTAAACTTGAACGAGACACACTGGATCGCACACACACGGCCAGGCCAATACGCTTCTACGCTCGGACCAGACCTGGCATATAGTATCGCTGCAATGACAGAAATGGAATTAATTATGGTCGGAGTGTCGGCGGCGCCTTGGCCCAAGCCAAAGCCAATTCAAACCGAACCAAGCCAAAGCCAGAAACCAATCCAAGTCGAAGCTAGCCAACTGAAAACCAAACCCAAAATCCGTCTCTGGCTCTGAAAAATCATTCGTGACTCGATGAAATGTTAGCCAAAAGACCTAAACACGTTTAATGCGATCTCTAGCTGCTATTTTCCCTTCGGCGGGTTTCACCAATGCAGCGTTTGGAAAGAGGGGCATGGGACATGGGACATGGGGCATGGGGCAAGCACTCAACTTGACACCCACACACATATTTTCTGTGGCAGCCAATGCTGGCTAAGCGGTTTTTTGAGCCGACTCTGCGTTTGTATGTCTAATTAAATGGCCCAACATATATGGAGGATATGCACTGAGGAAAATAAATAAACATTCCATAATCTTTTCAGATAAATAAGTATCTCTTAGAGATAAGATAGAGTCTCCTTGAATGGCTGTAGCTATAGAGTATATTCCCGTTCTGTTCGAAAACCGACTTGGATAAATGCGATCTATTCTGGCCGCTCTCAACTGCGCATTTTGCATTGGGACTGGGGAGATCCCGGGTCGTTGTCGCTGGCTTGGCTACAAAAATTAATACCTTACGAGCTTATGGTTGGCTCTTTGTTTACCACACGACCAGCCACGTTTCGAATTATTTGCTTTGCCGTGAAAACGAAGGCAAACACAGGCGTGTTCCATTAGGGGCATCCGCGACGGAATCCGCATCGAATGGCCGGGAAAATGCATTCTCAGACCATATTGCATAAGGCCGTTAAAAATCGTTGGGAGCGTTTTGCGCTCGGCAGGTTTCCGAAATTCTTGGAATTACAAGCCAATACAGCCCCATGCCAGCGATCTGGCAAACGAGTTCTTAATTGGCGTCAAGAAACGCTCGTTCCAATGGGGAATCCCTTCGGACACTCTCCCGTCTTCTGACTTGGACGTCATTAGTTAACTTATTTAGGGGTTAGGGCGCGCAAATATAAAGCAACTCTAATCGAAAAGGTAAACGATCGCAATACTTGAGGGGGAAGGAGAGACCTCCGATCTACATCTAACTTTTTCGAGTGGGGAAGTACTTGACGGAACTGGTTGTTGGGAAATGAAATGCTTTCGCCAACTTCTGAGTAACGAATCGAAAATAAGCGTAGAATCACTGTTGACTGTTGGCGAAACAATTGCCATTAAACGATAAGCAAACATGTTGCAGCATTCAAAGGGTTTGGGCCGGAGTTTGCTGACCGAATTAGCGGCTCCAATGATGTCAACCCACCTAGGTGCCAAGGTGCTAATCTTGAAGGCAAACACATACCTCACTATTTCGCCAATGAGATCCGCAGTTTTGGTTTCATTTTTTGGGGAAATGAGTGATACACTGAGCGGGTATTCTGGTGATGGAAGAGCCATGAATACAGCCACTTCCCCCGAACGTTGTTGATTCAATAAACGTACTTCTGCTTATCTGGCGGCAGCAATTAGCGATAAGATAGCAGGGCGGTTTCGTGGAGTATGAGTGGTCTGTTTTTTCAGTATTTCTCGGAAGGAGACACGACTGTACAACTTGCTTTTCTCTTCCCCAATCTGTGGACCATTTCAGTTTGCTCATCTTCCGGAGAATGGGTCGCAGGCTGTCGACTTGCAGGCTGGTCCTGCTGCTGGCCTTCACTCTATGTGCAATCCAAGCCAGCCACTCCACCGCCCTTGGGGGACCATCGATTAAGTACATCAAGGATGATTTGCTCGACAATGAACTGAGCTCCGGCGAGGAGATAAGTCCTGCGGATGCCCTTCCCAAGATCTCCACGCCCAAAGTGAAGGAGCTGCCGGCGGAGACTACCACCAAGAGTCCGCCCAAAAAGAAGAGCACGCCCCCGAGCAAGGAGACGACGATCAGCGAGGAGGCTCTCAAGGATCTGATGGAGGCGGCCAAGCACAGTCAGTTCCTGGGCGAGGATCCTCACTTCAACCAGATGCTGGAGAGGCAGAACGCCACCGTCAGTGAGTCTTCCGGCAAGAGCTCCAACAGCAGCGAGGACAACTACTTGGACGTCGACGAGGACGATGACTATGATTACAACTACAACTATGACGATGACAAGGAGACCACAACAGCTGCTGCCAAGAAGGACGCCTCGAAGAGCACCACCACCAGCAAGCCCAAGCTGCAACCCATTGTGGATAGCACTTCCTCCTCGCCCAAGGTAACATTGAATCAGTTTCTGGGAAACAAGGACTTTATAGATCTGTCTTGACATTTTACAGCCAAAGCGCAAGGACGATAAGGTCAAGGACAACACCATTGAGAGTGATAACGATTCCAACTACGAAGATTACTACGACGACGATGACGATGACGACGATGATGACGATGACGACGATACCCCCGAGAATGTCACCGACGACGAGCAGGTGGCTTTCAGCGAAGACGTTCCCTGTCCCCGATTCTGCCAATGCGCCCGCAGCATCAACAGCTACATGGTGGCCACCTGCAGCAGGTTGGTCTCTACAGGATTGTCAAATAATCAAAATAATAATTTGTGCACCAAACTCTGACAGATTGGACCAGGGCATCCAGAAGTTTGGCTCCGACATCACGGATCTTGTGGTCACCAATGTGGGACCCAAATACCCCATTGTGTTGAGCTCCAAGTTCTTCCTGAACTTGGGCCTCAAGAACGTGGCCTCCATTAAGATCGCCAACTGCACTCTGGAGGTCCTGCACCCCGAGGCCTTCCACGGCCTGGACGAGCTCTATGCCGTCAATCTGACGGATGTTGGCCTGGCCCTCTTCAACCCCAACACCTTTTCCCAGAACAAGAAAATGCGGATGCTTACCATTTCTGGCAACGACCTGAGTGTGATGTCCAGCGTCCACTACATGCTCAAGGTAGGTCTTATAATTGTACACCTCCTTTCGAGAGGTTTATTGATTTCGGTCTATTTGTAGTCCTCCAGCATCGAGGAGTTGGACATGTCCCGCAACAACCTCATGGAACTGAACCCCACCGCCTTCTCCCAGCTGTCCAACATTGTCTACATCAATCTTAGCCAGAACGGCCTCAAGAAGTTGCCCGCTAACGTGTTGGACAATGTCACCTCCCTGGAGGAACTAGACCTGTCCTACAACTCGCTTTCCCATCTGCCTGCCGACATTTTCAACAATACCACCCTGTCGATCCTCCACCTGAAGTACAACACCTTCAGCGACAACCTGCACTTTGGCACCAATGACCTGCAGCAGCTGGACTTGAGCTTCAACTCCATCCGCCAGGTGCACCACAGCATGTTCGACAAGATGCCCAGCCTGACCAACCTGAACCTGAAGGGCAACGGCATCACCAAGATCCAGCCCGACTCGTTCCTGGCCCTGAAGAACCTGCGTCACATCGATCTGTCCATCAACGAGCTGGATCAGATATCCGGAATGTTGTTTTTTAAAAACTCCGACCTGGACGTCATCCGTTTAAACGATAATCCTCGTCTGAGCCAACTGCCCACCGATGGTTTCCTGAGCTACAACGGAGAGTTCACCGTCTACTATCTGGACATCTCGAACTGCGCGATCGGTCCTCTGGGCCACAAGACCTTCTCCACGATGCCGCACCTGACCACTTTGAAGCTGGCCTGGAACAACATCAACCATCTGCCCCGGGAGATCTTCACCAGCCTGCACAAGCTGATCGACTTGGATCTGAGCAACAATCTGATTCCCCGCCTGGACGACCTGATCTTCATGGAGAACGGAGAGCTGACCAAGCTGAGCCTGGCCGGCAATCCCATCAGCCGCCTGTCGGTGCGTCTCTTCCTGCCCCTCCACCAAATCCGCTCCCTGGATGTCAACGACTGCGAACTGACCAGCCTGCTCGCCGACCGCCAGCTGGGCAAGGACTACAAGCTCTTCGAGACTCTTCGCAGCTTCAACGCCTCCGGCAACCGGATCAAGAGGATCTCCGTCGCCGATGTGAAGAGCTTCAAGAGCCTGCGCTCCCTGGACATCAACAACAATCCGCTGAAGTGCAGCAACGACTTCCAGGAGTTCATCAGCTACGTCACCCTGCAGATGCAGATGACGCCCAAGCGCCTGCCCGTGCTGGCCAATCTGGAGGACGATGCCACCATCGTGGAGCTAGAGACCCAGGCTCAGGAGGGTTGGGCTCTGCTGGCTCGGGATGTGTGCAAGCATACGGAGATTAGCATTGACGAGGATGAGGAGAAGGCCGACAGTGCCGAGGCCAAGCTGGAGAAGCGTCTCAAGGAGAGCGAGAAGAAGCTGGATGAGGACGAGAAGAAGCTCCTGGATGTCCTGGACAAGAGCGTGCTGGACAAGAGCAAGCTGAGCAGCATGCAGAAGATCATGAAGGGCTCGGAGGCGCCAGTATTGCACCCAGAATCAGAGGACGACTCGGAGGACAATGGTGGCGAGGAGAAGGACGAGGATGCCAGTGACTACGACAGCGACGAGGACGATGAGGATGATGAGGATGACGACGATGATGATGATGATGAACGTTTCGAGGAGGCCAAGAAGAACTCGCAGGTCAAGAAGAACTCCCAGCCCAAGGAGCAGAATGACTTCATCAACAAGGACCTGAAGCCCAGGCTGAGGGATCACGGCATCAAGGCCGAAGAGGTGGACATGTCTGAGGAGACAGAAAACAAGTTCCTTCTAGGTGAGTTCAAATGGCATACTTATCGAAAATGATGTAATCTATTTCATATTTTGCCCATCAGAGAAACTTGGCATCGACACCGACGCTTCCAGCGATGAGAGCGACGACGAGGAGATCTTCATCGAGCGCGGCCGCATCTATTATGGCAGCTATGGCAACATGCTGATCCCGATGATCCTGGTCATCAGCTGTGTCCTGCTCATCCTGCTGGCCATTGCCCGCGTGGTATATATGGTGCTCCGCAAGCGCGGCGAACGCTACAGGATGGCCCTGCTGGCCTCGAAGAACTCGTTTGTCTACCAAAAACTGAGCGAGGACATCACCAAGCCCAGCGGCAAGGACCAAAAGCAGCCCAAGATGGTCAAGCAGCCCAAGGTGCACCGGTATGCGCCCATCAACCAGGTCTAAGTCGGAAGTCGAACGAGTTGCGCTGTTTTTCTAATTTATAAGCCTATTGATAGTTAAACATGTGGAAATCGCATCAGACACTTGACTACACACAAAAATCAAAAACCACCACACACAAAACACAGCACACAGTAGCACCAGAAAGCCAGGAAACAGGAGCAGGAACAGGAACAGAAAAAGGAGTTAAAAGTATTAGCAAAAGTGCGTGGCAACAAAGCAACAACTGAGAAATACTTGAATCCAAATAGGTTTTGAATGAAACTATGATGAATTGATAAAGGACCCTACTACTCCCTACTAAATAGCTCATCTGGCCTAATCCTGTTGCCAATCTTTTGACAACTGCAGAGGTCGGATTGGGTGGGAGTTCGATTGGCAACCGTTTCGAGAGGAACGGTCCTGCCCCTGATTGAACCGCCCAATAGTCTCCACTCCAATAGTCCCAAAAAAAAAAAAAACACTCCATAATTAAGATAATTTCGGGAATAACTTGAAGATTTAGTGCCATTTTGCCAAAATTCCAGCCGTGCGACAAATTACTTAAAAATCGATTTACTTAAAAGAATACTGAAATTAAGTCAGAAGGATGCGAGGAGAAGGATATTTGTATGAGTTTTAGGATCCAGATCTGTGTAGCAAAACGTAAGACGACTCCCTAGTACCAACGTCTGATTTGAATTCCGATCAAGAGACGAGAGATATGAGAGAGAGGAAGTAATTAATGCATAAAAACTTATGTTAAGTCTTTTTTATTATCTTTTTTTCCAATCGAAATCAAATAATCGCTTGACTTATTTGACTTTGAAACCAATTCCGAAAACAATAAATTATTTTAACCAAAACGAGCGTAATCTTTACAATGCATACTTAGTAGACGTACGTAACATTTAAACCATAACAATGCCGTTCAATAAAATTGAATATATATATTTTATCTGCATTCAATAAACGATTCAAGTGGCCCGACATCCCTATCTCTGATGTGTCGAAATGGTTAGCTTCCTCTGGAATCGGAGGGCAAAGTTGGTGACTTCCTGTTCGCTTTTCAGTTCCTGCCGGATTTGGCGCCACATCCGTTCGAAGCCGCTGTCATAGGGCATGTCCAGAAAGCGACTGTGCTTGGCTCTGAGCTCTTCGCCGATTTGTTGCCACAACAGCTCGAATTCCTTGTCATAAGGCATTCCACAAAACTTATTTTTAAAATCGAACATGAAAGCATACTCGTGCTTAGAATCGGGCATTTTCCAGAGCTATCTACAGTATTTTTAATCTTTATTTCAAGAAAATTTGATAGATTTTATAAAACTACATACATAGTGTATTAAAGGCCGGCTTAATGACTTAAGAATTCCAGCCCTGTTACAACCAGGCTCTAGGAAAGAGCTCCTCCTAAGTTATATAACTATTTTTTTTTAATTCTTGAAACTTTTGGAAGTCAAAACTCCATCTTTCAGCCACAAAATTGAAACTCAAACTGAATGACTCAAATATAAAGAGGACTCCGAAGCCCAAAAGAGGAATCTGGAAGAAATAATGCTGAGTAGAGAGTAATTACCCTTCGAGGGGCTCTTGAAACATTAAAAAGAAACAAACAAAAAGGCGAGGCATCAAATTCCAAGCCACTATATGGTATTTTTCCCGAACATATATACAAAAGTTTATTGACAATCTGGGCGTCTCGACAGAGCGTGTGTTTGTTGTTCCTCTTTTTCGAAATTGAAAGCTATGGTTCCGCGGAAATGTGACCAGCTAAGTGATTAGGATTCCGTTAGTTAACAACTTTTGGTCAAGCGAGCAAGTCGAGCGCGGGTAAGTAGAGTCTCTGATCTGGAATTAATAGACCTCCATGGAATTCTCGAACAACTGCGAGAGATTATCGTGAGTCTGGGCCCGGGGTGCCAGTTTAGTGATCCTTTCCTGGGGCAGAGTGCCCTCCACCAGAGCAGGCACATCGCTACTGGAGAAGCCCAGCTCACGGAGGCCATTTTCAATGCCGGCACGCTGCATAAAACCGCGTACAGTGTCTGCCAAAAGACGGCCAGCATCTTCGGAACGAACTCCGCGGGTCTCGGCGCCCAGCAGCTGGGCTGCCTCGAGGTGGCGATCCGGGCAGGCCGGTGCCGTGAACTCAAATACAGCCGGAGCACTGATCACCACCGATAGACCATGGGGAATAAGAGCGTGATCCGAAGAGTAGCCCTTTGGCTTGTAATTGCGAACATTTCCTGAAATGGGATACGAAAGACCGTGGCACAGGTGGACTCCGGCATTGCCGAATCCCACGCCGGCCATAGTCGAGGCCAAGTGCATTTGGGAGCGGGCCTTCAGGTTGTCCGGCTGGTATATGGCGTCCACAAAGGATTCGCGTATTGTCTCCAGAGCAAAGCGAGCCCAGACATCCGAGACGGGGTTCCTGCCCTGGTAAGTGGGTCGCAGGCTGGGATCACTGGGGGCCGGACCACGTTCCCTGTAGTCCACGGCCGTGAAGCTCTCCAGGGCGTGGCAGAAGACATCAAACCCGGCGAAGGCCATCACACGCTCCGGTTGCGAGAGGGTGTGCAGGGGATCAATGATAGCTGGAAGTAACAAATCTTAAATCTAGTCGTGGGTGTGCATGTTTATCCATAGACCATACCCAGAGAAGGTTTGAGATGCTTGCTGGATATTCCAGTTTTGGCGTGCAGTTTCTTGTAATCGAATATAGCCACTCCGGTGGTCTCCGAACCAGTTCCCGAGGTGGTGGGCATAGCAATCAGTGGCTTCAGTTTCACGGATATCTGAGAAGAAATACTCTTTAAATGTTTGTGTTTAAAAATATGATCTATTCTTACCTCTTTTCCCTGGCCTATGGGACAGTTGACATAGTCCAGGAATTCGGCCTTCCTGTCACTACTGTAGAGGTTCGCCGCCTTGGCAGTGTCCATGGCCGATCCCCCGCCAATGGCCAAAAAGGCATCGAACTCCTTGCCGCGGGCGAACTCCACTGCATGCCACATGCTGCTATCGGTGGGTTCCACACGGGTTTGGTCGTACACCTCATAGTTGATGCCATGACGAGCCAGAGAGTCCAAGGCCACCTTCACGGAGGGCAACTTGGCCACATTCTTGTCCGTGACCAGGCACACATTCTGGGCACCCCAGTTGCGGAGATCGGCGCCCACTTCGGCACTTACTCCAGGTCCAAACCGCACTGTTGAGGCGGACATCTAAAAGAGAGATAATACATTTACTTGGGTTATCTCCTCTACAAAAAACTAGCTATTTTCAGAGATGACAACACCTGGACCAAAGTTCAAAAAATCAAAGACTTGCCTCAAAGGCGTATTCCATGCGACCCATTTGGGTGGCGGTGGGGGCGGCTGAACCATAATTATGCGAGTGAGCGGGGCACTTGCAGCTATACGAAATAATTTAATTTAGAATAAGTTTATAAAATTTTTTTTAATTTTAAACTTACGAATTAGCCACAATTGTGTTGATTAAACTTAAGACATTCTTGCGCGACATTCTGGATGCAAATGGCATCAGCTGCTCCAATTGGAACTCTTCTGATAAGAGCTCTGATCGATAGGCACTTGATATCGATAAAGTAACCGCCAAATTTTGAATTTATCTCTTTCCAGCATTTAAAAAAAAACCTATAAAAAACAAGATGTGCGACTACCAGAGAGACTACTCATTTGTGTTCGAGGACAGTTCCTGCGAGGGCGACGTCTCCATGACCGCCCACGACAACGGATTCGAGAGCCTGTGGCAGCAGGTGGGCGAGGAGCTGCGACGGGAGCGGGAAATGGACGAACTCGGCCAGCTTTTCCAGCAAAACCTGAGCCTGAGCCCAACAGTTTTAGGAAATCCATGGATGTTTTAAGTGGAAACATCTCCCCAGAGCCAACTCATTGTGATATTTGTATAATTTGAGACTTGGTCGCGAGACCTTTGATCGATCATTTGCCAGACAAGTGATATTCGTTGCAGTATTTTTTAAAGAAAATGTTTTTATTTTACCTATTAATGCAGTCCCCAAAATTATTTTTGTATACTTTGCCTAGTTTATGAAGTTTTCCGTTTCAATTGTTATAATTTCCGCGTTGTTTTGTTATTTGAAGCAAACTATAATGTTTGTCCTAGATCCTAGAAAATGGCAAGAAATTGCTTTCGATATCGTCATGCCCAGTTAAGTCTGTGAAATCTATATTCGAAACTAAAAATATCAAAAATATTGTATACAAGAACATTGGAAGGGAAGTTCGAAGCCCCAAACAACTCTAATAAAGATTCTATGTTCAAATCTTTGTCGTTCGAAAGCAATTTTCGTTTTTAATTGGAAACTGCAATGTGTGATTGCGATTTGATTGTAATGGAAACAATTGTCCGATGGAGCTAATTACCTAAATGTATGTCCGCCCATTTTTAGCGCTAGATTTACAACTCAATTTGGCCGTCTATCTGGCCGATCTGCGAACATAAAATACCGGCAATGGTAAACGATGTTGACGGCAATTCCCTTCATTAGCATGCAGGTGGCCGGGGGGCGCCAAGCCATAAAAAGTACGATTCCCAGGCGATCGGGCATCAGTTTGCAATTGAGGAGACAACCAAACACAAGCCTTAGCACGCGATGCAGTGGTTTAACTTGTTCTTGATCTTCGGAATCCTGGCCATGATCGGTAGCCTGGGCACCCTGACCACCGCCGAACCATCGCCCGAGCCCAAGGGACGTCCCCACACCACCCGACGTCCCAGGAACGACAATGATGACGATCGGCGCTAGCAACTAGATGCAGCAGGAGCCAAACAGGATAATCCCTCCAACGATACACCACGAAGATGCACTGATCCACAGCAGATTCAAAAGGCACATCAACTCTCGGTAAAGGTCAAATGTTTTGGAGTTGAGAAAACGCAATATGTTGAAGTTCTACTCATCTAGTGGGATTTCCTTATACTACCAGTAGTAGCTATTACCAGACACCTCCCTAAAGCCATTCAATAAAGATCCTTTAATTTACAACAGAGTTTTGATCATTGGTTTATTCGATAGTTTCCTTTTGTCATAGTTCTAGAGTTAAATTGGTCAGCTTAATAATACCCTGACACTTTCGGGGATTCTTCTGATACTGATAGATTGGCGGATGAAGCACGAAGACCTTACTAGACTTGACTTGATTTCTTTGGTTGTGCGAGGGTTTTCCATATCATTTCGTATTTTTTGGGGAAGTGCGTTTTCGTATTTACCATATTCTATATATATATATTTGATTCTGTATTCTGTATTCGAGTCTGACCATTAATTTATCAAATTTAATTCAATAGTTTCCGTTTTCATTTGCTTAGCTACGATAGTGTCTTTTTATTTGGTTACAAAATAATTTCAATTTATCTAAACTGCAATTGCATCTCCAGTGTCGACATCAGCTTGTAAATGTGTGTGTGTGTGTGAGTATGATAATTCAAGATTTAAAGCTAACTTTACAGTTACAATTACAATTAGTATTACACCATAGCATGTACTATATATGCGATTAATTAATCTATTCGAGTTGATTCTGGGGGAGGATAGATCTTATGTCTATGTCGGCTTATAGTTCGTAGCTCTATCTGATTTGATCAAATTACTCTCATCGTACTTTGTATCTTCTGCTTGACGCATATGTATCTGTATCTGCTGAATGCTTGTATCTTGTAGGTGGGTCTGACACTGACTTGAATATAATTGGTTTGCTTGTCGTAGAATCTAAGCTCAAAATGCAGCTGGGAAGGTATTAGTCGTGGGTTTTTTTTTCGGGAAGTTGGGGATTTCATGCAGGAAAACAGCTGAGTATCTTTGGTTGAGGTTAATGCCTAACTATCTAGATTTCCGCTCTCATTCCGGTGACTCCGAGGAGGCCGATATGCCTCCCAGGCTGCAGGCCCCCACACTGCCCGCACTCGTCGACGCCCCAATGTCGCTGATGCTCTTCACGCGCCGCCTGCTCTGCTCGTAGAGCATCTGCGCCTCGGCCACGCCCATGCCGTCCAACGCCCCCACACCGCCCACAGGCGGAGCACTAACCCTGTGACCTGGTGGCCCGTAGTTGCCGCTCGCCGTAGGGATGGGCGGTGGTGCAGTCGTCGGCGGGGGCAGGAAGTGGTGATAGTGCTGCTGCTGCGGGTGATGATGCGGATTGGAGTACTGGTGGCCTATGGTTGCGTATATTCCCCCGCCACCCTCGCTGCTACTGTACGAGGGCGTTGGGGAGGTGGAGTTGCCGAAGGAGCTCCGGTCACCGGACCGATGGGGCTTGCTGTTGAACCGAAAGGCTTTTGAAAGGGAACTCTGTAAAGGTAAGATTTATGAATTAGTTTTTAGGAATGCTAGAAACGCCAATTTCAAAACTCACCTGGGATCCTTTCCATGCCGAAATCTTTTGATTCACAAATTAAAAATGAAAAGAAATAAAAAATGTATTAAGTTATCTAAAGCTAATCCCTTAATTTTTAGAAATATCTCCTCATAGTTAAAACTCTTTACAAACTGTCGTGAAACTTCAGTTGCTACCAGGCTGTTTCTTCAAATTATGTTTTCGACTTTTCAGTATTTTTATGTATTTATGTTGGAAGTGTAATTATTAATTATTATTTAAATCATTTTGACAAAAATCATGCTTATTTTTAAGAAGAAATTATATGAAAAAATACTTGAATGAAAATAATACTTATCTTTTTTAAGACTTGTCTATTATCAGAGCTTGCTTTAATTACTTTCATTTCAAATTTTTTTATTTTTAATTTTTTTTTTAATTGCTAACTTTAATCTCTTAGATCTAAAAACAATAAGTTGTTGTGCTTAAATCATTTAGAATAGACACCGACAGACAACGAAAGCTTCACGTCAATTCAGGCTTAGGACACATCAAATATTGATTAGCAGTTAAGGATATTTTAGACATAAGTTATGTGACTAGTTAGGGGATTCGATAGGGGTGGATATAGTGGGTATCAATTGTTACTTACCCTGAGGCTGCCGCTTGAGCGGCGATCTGTTGTGGCATAGTGCTGCAATCCGCCGGGTCCTGTCAGGGGCACTACGCCGCAACCGGAACGGATGCCTTGACCCAGAGTCGCTCTACACAACAAACATGGCAATTTCGAGTTCGATTTGCGAATATTTTGCATACATTTTATATGTATGAGTGTGTGTGTGGTTGTGTGTTTGAGTGTGTTGATTCGAGTGGTTTTTGGGGCATGGTATGGTATGTTGTTATGGGTTTTAGGTGCATGTTGTTTCGTATTTTCATAGGCAGGCAGGCAGGCAGCACAAAGTAGACAGGACACAGACAGTTTGGAGATTTTGGAGATTGGTGAGTGCGTGGAGGCGGAGGGCACGGCAGGCAGGCAGAGCAACAGAGATAGCAAATACAGAGCAAGATAGAGATAGAGAGAGGCAGGCACACACATGTTTTAGTTTTGTTGGTGGTTGATGGTGGTGTTGTTCGTTGTTGATTTAATTAATTGCATTAATTTTGGTATTTTGTAGATTGTTGTTGATTTGTTGTTGTGTTGTTGTTGTGTTGTTGAGTCGTGTTAGACATTCAAGCATAGTTAGCAACAACAACAAGCCGTTGATTCGATTACAATTGGAAATTGAAGAGGTAACAATATGGATGGAAAAGCAAGAGAGTGGAGAAAAAATATAGGAAAGATTGAAAAAGAAACGGGACAAAGACAAAAAATCTGGTTAATCAATGTTGGAGAGTTACTTTTTAAATAGATTTTTGGTATATTGTATGTATCGATAGCACAATTAACTACTTGTAGCGTAAACAACAACAGAAATCAAACGAATATCGTCTATGGTGAGAGAGAGCCCCCGAATCAAAATGGAAAGTAAGGTTCAAAACGAAAAGAATAGATTTTCTAACAGACAAGAAACCATCAGCCAGAAATGTATCTTTTTTAAAAGCCTTTTTTTATGTTTGTTTAAATCCAATCACACTTACAATCGATATAATGTAGTTGTATTCATATGACAATGGTTAGACTAGGTCAAGCTACTTAGAAACATTGATAACACATACATAGAACTTGGATTCGTGTCGTGTGACAGTTGTGTGTTTAAGAGAGATAAGCTACTTAGTAAGCAAGTTTTACTTACAATTGACACTGTAGTTGCAAAATTGCAAAAACCAAAATAACGACTTCTTAGAGAAAACTTATTGACTTATGGGAGAGGGTCCTGCGGTCGGTCAAGAAAGCGCTCATAAGTATGCTATTATTTCTTAAATGCAATTCAACTAACTAAATTATCCACATAATAATCTGCATTTTTTATTCAACTTTCGACACATAAACTTTTCGTTTAAGTTTGTTAAATTTTTCCACAACTATCCATACAATGTTTTGTGTGTGGGTTTTTTTATTTATTTTTATTTTGTGAAACTTTAGAGACCGCAGGACCAACTCACTTAAAGCGCCTCACAGTATGCAACATCAAACATGGAGTAAACTAATTAACCACGGTAATGTAGATGTATGTGTATGCTCGTGTATGTATAGGTGTTTGTGAATGTGTGGTCATGTAATTGGTCTTTAAGGTTCAATTGTGCGTTGGTGGCTGTCTAACCGAGCTTAGTAAACAGGGAGGGATCCCTGTATCACAGTGACCTAGTGTGTACCGGGCTAGTAACGAAAGCCGCCTATTTGTGTGACATGGAAACGGTGTACGATGGCATTTTTAATGCAATAAACTTGACTATTTTGTATATATCGATTACATTGACGAAAAAGACTTAACTATGCGGTTTTCCATTTTTTAACTACATTAAATGCTTGACTTGTAAATCAACCTAATTAAATGCAACGTTAAGCGCTCCTCGGGGAGTCTATTTTGATATTCGGATATGCAAAGCTTGGACACATGGTTTTTTTTTTTATATTATTATTTTTGTTTAATTGCGTGCTTTCCTATCCTCGATGCCTAAAGCACTTAATAATATAATGTATGATTGCTAATCGAATCGTGATTATTCTGCCGTGAATCAACTATCAACTACACGTAATGACAAAATGACTAGCGCTGTGCTCCAGTTATTGTTCTCTCCCTAAAGTTATTATCGTATCATCATCATCAGCTTGGCTAAACAAATCAGTATGAATCTCATTTAAAGTTTTTGATTTTTTGTGTTTTTTTTTCATTGGTTTTTTCTTTGTATTTTTTGTGGTTCATGCGGATTTAATGGCCCTGCAATTTGGCCAATTGTCTGGAGGCTTCCATTTGAAATTCTTCCATTTGGCAGTAAATAATGTATCTGCATTTTGGATATATAGAAAATATATGAAATCGGTTTTTGGGAAAGAAAAGAGAGAGAAACACATGGCCACGAGGGCCGCCATTAGTGGAATTTTGCCTTTTTAGAGCATATTTTCATAATTTTTGCTTAAAAGTTTTTATCTTATGAGATTGTCTAAGACACGTACGTTCACATGATCAACAAAGAAACACATTACAGATCTATTATCTAATAGAAGAGACCGTTACATACTTATGCACGAGTAGACAGATAAAGATACAGAGATATGACATCGCATGAGGTTTGGTATGAGTTTCTCTAATGATTCGAAAAGTTCGAGTTTCTGCAGCCATGAGAGATGGGGAAGAAAACAGATGGATAGTGTATGCATATAAGAAGCGGCTCAAAAATTATCACAGCACTAACTAAATGTAAAATAGCCAGAGATGAAGATGAGTGTGGTGTGTCTTCTAATGTGATGATGAGAAGAAGCGGGATTATGAAACAATAACTGATTAGCTCCCACAATAATAGTATAACCTGACAAATAATGAGCATGAATGGTGTCTCGGGGGGGTGGGCAGTTGCACAAATTAATATTATCGAGAAGGTTATGTAAGCGTTAGGGAGGGATTCGTTCGGATATGGAAATAAAAAAACGGCAATAACTCAATCAAAAACAAAGACAACTCTAATCAAAACGCTGTATTACGCTACATATTTATGTATTCACATTTCACATGTCAGACCCGAGGGATTACACAAAAAGGATACTCGACACACGCAAGGCACAAACACACACACTCGCGCACACTGGCACTCAAACACACACACACCCATACAGAAGAATATCCTATAAAGGATATTTCCTCGCTAAACTTACCGTGCAGGCAAAATAAGCGCATCAAATTCCGTGTTTAGATGCCGCCGTATTATGTTCTTCGAGGGGGGAATACCCAATGCCGTGGCCATGGTGTCACCGGAAAAGGATGGCTCCAACACCACCAGCCCGCCGTGCACTCCGCTGTCTGCAAGTGGTTGGTATTAGAGAGAGGAGTGGGTCAGAAACCACAGTAATTGCAGCCATGAATGGCATAATCAAACGGCAATCGATATGCCCAACGCACCCTTCAAATTGTCGGCGTACTCGCCCAGGTCGATGGATCGCACCCAGCGGATGAATCGCTGGTTTGTCCAAACAATGGGGTCCGTATCCACCGTCTCCGATTGCACTCGGCGCATGGCCAGTGTCTGTCTGTCGTACTTGACGATGCGCAACACGTGGATGCCTGGAAATGGAAAGGTAAACAGAGAAGGGCATTTGGTAATGAACAATATGGTTAATTAAGGTTAGGTTACAGGACCGAGGACCTCAAGGACTCTAGTAATAATTACCATGCACAATGCTGGCCTGATGAAACTTCCGCGTTACGCCCAAGAACTTCTCCAGCTCCTTCTTGGAGAGCGTGTCCAGCATTCGGGCATCGACCAGGGACTGGACGAACGGCTCCGCATACTGGGGCAGTCCGATGTCCGGCAGCCACTCCGAGGCCACCCAGGTGTGTCCCAGTTGCGTGATTAGCGGATATCGGACCAGTTCCGGTCGCCGCTGCTCCTCGATGGCCAGCCGTAGCTTTTTACGGTGCATGGGATGGGCCAGTCCCAATCCCGCCTCCAGCTCCACATCGTTCAGCTCCAGCAGGACCTTGCCGCTCTTCACATTCTCCGCGCACCTGGCACTATACTGGGGCATACCAAGAGCCACCTCCAGCCAGGCCAGGACCTGAAAGCATTCAGGATTGGAGAGTTGGTTTGGTTTTTAATTAAGAAAGTAAATTATGGGAAATACCTGTGTGGCACGCCAGCGATCGATGGGCAACTGGGAGGCCTCACGCAGCAGACGCAGCTTCTCGGCGTAGCCCTCCTCCGTCAAAGGATTCCACGAGTAGTCGGCATCTGTTAGGGTTATTTCATTAAACATGATTTAAAGTCCAATATTTATCTCTTCAACTCACATTCAGTCACCCCATCGGCGGATAGGGCCTTGCTCTTGTTTCGGGATCGAGCAAAGACCCGGGATATACTTCCCCAAGTACCACCACGTCCGTTGCGAGCTCCCAGAGGGCCACTCTTACTGGCGGCGGCAAACTTCCGACTTATGGCGCCCCCACCAGGGCCTTCGGGATCCACCGGAGAGCCCAACTGCTCCACCGACCTATTGAGTTTCGAAAATAATTACATGATATTAAATAAACACACTATGCCATTAATTTAAGCCCGAAAATGATTGTAAAATAATCTAAACCAATGCCGCTTAATGAGGCTTCAGCGATGGCTGATGCATCTAATGACATCTGACCAGTTTGGCAGATTAAATTAATTTGCATAGTTAAACGAGCTAATTAACTATGAGGTTAGAGTTTACTAAACGTGTTTGGCAGAGTCCTTTGTCACTAGAACACTCATTAAATTATTATGTGGAATTTCAAAAAAAATACCTGGAATATGCCGCTGAATTCAAGGGAGATAGTGTGGGGCTCCGTTCTTTGGGGGTTCCAACTACATTCATTGAAATAATAATTAACTTAAGGGTTAAGTGGTTAATAAATGGTAACCCCACTCACATTGATACATATTTTGGCTGGACACCAGCGAGATGCTGTCCGGATCTACTGTGATGCAGGGACCATTGTCGCAGGTTCCGTCACTGAAGTTCAACTCCCCGCCGGTGCTTTCGCGATCGCTGCTGTTCCTCAATCCGGAGTCGTTTGAACAGGAGTTCCGATCCCCGGCCGTGGCTCCGGAGCCGCCACTGAGGCTGCCGCTAAAGGCGGACAACGAGTTGCCTCGGCCACTGTCTTCGGTGGTGCCCCGGATGCCGGCCAAGCCACCACCCATTCCGGAGCCGGCCACCATTTGGCTGAGCATTCCGGATGCAGCGGAGGGTGGAGTCAGTGGGGCGAACGAGTGGAGGCTCTCCTGGTCGGAGAGGCATCCTGATAGCTGTCGTCGCGCCTCCTGGAGCTGTTCCTGCAGCCTCTGGAGCTGGAGATCTCGGGAGGAGAGTTGCTGGGCCAATGCCAGAGAGCGCTCCGCCTCATCCCGAGCCTGCTTAAGGAGCTGGAATCTCTCCCGGTCCCGATCGCCGGAAATCTTGGCATTTGTCGTCTCCGTCTCCCGAACTCTCTCCTGATAATTTCGGATGAAGTCGCGCAGCTCCTGCTCCTTTTCCTGCAAGGAGGCACATAGTTGCTTCACCTGTCCCAGTAGATCGGACTTATCCGTCCGGAGTTTCTTGCGCTCCAGCCGCATGGTCAGGAGCTGATTCTTGACGGATCTCAGCTCGGACTCAAGTCGTTCGATACGCTCCTTGACAGCAGATCCCTCAGAGGATCCACCTGCCTCCGTGTCTGGTGTGGCATCCACACCACCCACTGCTCCATCTGTGGAGAGTTCAAGGAGTCGCCTCAGCCGAAGCAGTTCGGTGTTGAGACGTTCGTTTTCCTCGCGCAGCTTCATGGCGGACTCTAGAAATCGAATTGAAAACTAGTAAGTCTCGGGAAGAGGAGTCTTAATCCTGGAGCAGGATTCTCAGCTACAACTACCAAGCTGCGGTGAAGCGATGATCGCAATAGGAGTGCAAGCCAGCGTTTAGTGTCACAGAAGGTGTAATTAAGAGGACTCTTTAGCATCTCCATTAAATTACACTTAAAAATACATTACGAAACTTCTGTGACACCCAAGTTAAGGATTCAAAACTTTTAGGAATATATTTTCGAAATTATAGCGACTAGCTGGCGTACATGCCTACTTTACGATACTCTACTCATTAGCCATAATGCCATCCTCTAGCCGCCCACTACCACTACCGGTTAGCGATTCCCTTGCATTTGTACACATTTCCCAGGCCAAGTTTCAAAACTAAAATGCAGAACTTAAGGAATGGGGAAACTGAAGCAATCGGTATGGCATACAACGAAAGTTTCAGGACCAGCTGATGCCTGCCGAGCGTTTTAATATGCAAAGTGGGGGTAACTGAAAACTGAAAAAAGGAAAACTGAAGTGAGAAGTGAAAGGCGGAGGCGTGCAATCCGAAACACATTGAAAGTTTTGCAGGCAAACTGAAAATCAGTGTAATCATAACTTAACCAGGCCAGTGCAATGAATTGGCAGGCACTAAGCGGATGAATTGGTAGCCAAGTGCCAACTACAGTTTGTGGGAATCTGGGAGTCTGAGATTGGGGGACATGCGGGCTAATTGTGATGGAGATGCCATTGCTGCTTCAATTAGGAGTACAGAGCGGAGATGCAGATCGAGATAAAAGTTGGCAGCACAAGAGCGGGATGACCTGGTGGTGGTTGGACTTACCTGATCCGGGCAAATGGAACCTTGACTCGTCGTTGCGATTGCCATCGCAGGACTCCTCCAGCATGAGTAGGGCCGCCGAGGCGGCGGAGGTTGGCGAGTGCGGCGGTCCCACCATATTCATACTCAGGGCCAAAACGTCCGGATCCGTTAATTTGGCCATCGAGCACACATCGTTGGCATTTCGCTTGTCAACTGGTTACGGCATTGTTCAGATACAGATACATAGATACATACATAGATGGATAGATGAGGCAAGGTAGGTGGGTTATAGGATGGTTATCGGTTGGTTAAAGGTGGGTGGGCTTTGGGGATAGGCGGACATTTTCGGGTTGACCCAATAAGTAGTTCCAAACAAAACAAATAAACGGCAATCGCAAACAACAACCACAACAGCAATAGTATAAGAACAATGCCAACAAACGAGGATAATGGTAAATGGGGCTTGTCTGTATGCGTGAGTGGTTTTATGAAATGAGTATGTGTTGGTGTGTTTAACAATAAGTGTAAGTATGTGTGTGTGAATCGGACTGACTGACAAATAATTCCCATACCATACCATCCCAGGTGGAAAAGGTAATGGGGACAGCGTGCAGGACACGAAATTAGATTTCCTCTCGAACCGAAATCGAAAACACAATACCCCGAAAACGTACAAATTGGATTGAAAAGTAAATAAACAACAATTATAGCAGTCGAAACAGGAAAATGAATTAATATTGATTTTCGGTACATTAATCTAAATGCAAACGAGTCAACGAGTAATGGCAGGAACAATGAATTCAAAAGGATGCATTTACGAGGGAGATGAGCAATTCGATTACCTATTTATTCCCAAAACATCATCATTTCCCCAGCCCATAATTCCAGTCCCCATCCCCGACCAGCTTAGCCCAGGTCGCAGGTTCAACCATGTGAATAACTGATGATGAGTCCAAATTGATTGCACACCCACCAGGATACTCTAGGATAATCATTAATATACAACAACAGGGCCATACACGTGGAAATGATTTTCTTTTGCTTCTTTTTGTTGTCAGATTTTCTGTTTATTGATTACCAGCATGGATTTATTTTATGGCAAAGGATTTTAATTAAAATTTAATTAGCATTTAATGCTTCGCATAAAATCATTATTAAATGCATGTTCACATATTTAAATTGAGGTCAGAATTGGAGGGTTTGAACTTTATGGCCACCATTTGCCAGACAAGTATCAACAGTTTTAAAAGAGTCTGACTATTTAAATCCCCAAAAATAACAAAAACAGAAAACCAAGTGGAGGCTGTTAAATTGAGATTCGGGTTAGAGCTCCACTCAGTTTAGATTTTAGCGTTTAAGTTTTCCTAGCCCAACTCGACCGCAACCACTTTGGGTCTACACCAACTTTTTTCACCTTCCCGCCACCAGGAAAGGGGGGGCTCGACCCTCTGCTTCGTTGACTTTTGAACTGCAGCACTCAAAGTGAAATCGGGGAGCGATGGTGGGCCATGGGGTACTTCAACGAAGGCCATTACCATCCATTTGTCAGATTTTTGAAGTGTACATCACTTTGCCATTCTGATATAATCCGATGCGTTGGCCAAGCCGGCCACCAAAAAAAGGCACTTTGCTCGCAAAACTAACCCATGGCCCTCTCGGCCCTCTGTGGCTCTTGGATGTTGTGTCTGTGCGGTCATCCCAAAGTCCGATGTTGCCTTCCTCAAGTCTGTGGCTTTTATCTCTAGCATTTGCCACATTTTCATTTTCATTTTCATGACACAACAACACACACCAACTCATAGCAATTACATTAAAAACTGCAACTGGATGGCAACCGAAATATTTAACGCATTTTGGGGAGCAAAGAATTAAATCAGAATCAGAATTTCGGTTTGAAAGGATTCAATCAGGAACGCTGATTTAATTCCTCTCCTTGGTCCCTGGTTGGGGGAGGGGAGTCCACTTTGGACCCATTCCCACGGTGGCCAGCATTTGCTCATTCATGCCACAAAGATACCCTGCCCCTCTGCTCTGGACCTCCTTCCTTGGCCCGCAGCAATCTGCTGATTGCTCTTCTTTCCCCCAGTCGTTTACACATTACAAATGCATTTGCATACACTGGGGAAAAAATCAATCGCTTTTAATTATGGATAGTGTGGCTTCCACTTTCATTCTCTTATTTTTGTTTTCTTAAAAAGCCTGCGAGTATATTTTGGTTTAAAGAAAAAAGTTTAAGGCTTAAAACACACTAAGAAAAAAATTGAAAAGTTAATGGCTTGTATTTATTTATATTTTCTCCCTCTGTCGACTCACCCACACCCCAAGTCATACCCAAACTCAAACACACTCACCCACATACACTTACCTGCATTGAGTGCACCAGCGCTAGAGGAGGTGGGTCCGGACCCGGATCCGGAGACGGTGGCAGACCCGGAGCCTGCCGGCTGAGCCAAGTGACCTGCGGCAATTAAATTCGAGTTATTCGCATGGATCATGGCTGTGTGGCTGGTGTTGCCGGTGCCATTCGGTAATTGCTGCTGATGCTGTTGCTGCTGCTGCTGATGCTGATGTGTCCCAGCGGCAGGTTCTCCTTTCCCAGGATACGCAGGTGACCTGTGGGGCGGCTGCTGTTGCTGCTGCAGTTGGAGGGGCTGATTGTCAGCGGTCATGGGTGGGGTGAGGGTCTGGTTGCTGCCATTCGAGCTGGCCGGCGATGAGCCGCTCTCGTTGCTGGGCGTGAGGTCTCGTTTAGAGGCCAAAACCAGTGGTGACGGCTTGACAGGAGCTCCTCCACCGCCAGTACCACCACTCGCTCCACCTGAGGTCGACGCAATGACAGAGTTGTCCAGCGAAAGTAGTGGCCTTATGGGCTTATTATTGTTGACCGAAGCCGTCTTCTCTTTCAATGTTGTGATCACTGAGGAGTCCAAGGATTTCACAATTTTCTGTAAGAGGTTTTTGAAATGAAATTCGATTTAAAATTAAATGCATTCACAGGATTGGATTAATGGCTTAAAATAGATAGAAGCAAGGCCAAAATTAATGCTAATCAGGATAGTGCAGGAATAAATCAAACAAATCTATTTAAAATTTATTTTAAAGTGCAACTTAGTCACTGGATCACTCCTTGACACATTTGCTTTGAAAGCCGAGACGAGTGGGATTTGGAAATTAGAGAGTTGATGAAATAAATAGTGTATAGACCTACTAATAGCCAGAAACAGATAGCCGGAGGCGGATGGCAAAGAGAGACAGAGATGTACAGCCCAAAAGTTGTCAATTAGTCAATGAGGGATGCAGATTGAAAGGAATATCTGTTTTTTGTTTGTTTTTCAGTTTTTCAGAGCAGGCGGGCAAGATGAAGTGGTGCGCCAAAAATGAGGAAAGGGAGATAGCTGTATAGAGAGTGGGTGGATGGGTCAGTGAAGGCATGCATCCCATCCACAGACCCTGGAAAAAAAGCAATGAATGAGGTCCAATTAGGTTAAACATCAAGTGCGGATTCGTTTGGGGAAATTGCTTTTTGTGGTGCAGGCAGACAGGTTCCAGTACAAGTATCTTTTCAATGGCAGATGGGCGATGGAATGGAATGGAAGAGGGGGAGGGAGTGGTGTGGTGTGAAGAGGGAATGGCTATCTTCGGGGTGCTGGTTGTACTTACGGATTCGCCCAGCTTGTGCAGCGAGGCATTTATGCGATCCGGATTGCGCGGCGGCGGCTCTGGTGGCTCTGAGGCTGCCATCGTTGGTCCGGCAGCAAGACCGTTGATTTGCATTCTAACCACCACCAATATACCCAAGCGCACAGGCACCACCGCACGCACACACACACCCACGCACACTCGAGCACTCGGGACGGACTCACACGGAAATGGTACCAACCGGAAATCGGGCGTGTGAGTGGGCGGGAAGGATGATCTCGAGCTCTCTCCTTGAAGCCTCAACTGCCACAACTCTGAACTAATCGACGCTCAAACATTCTGACTTGGCACTACACAGAGAGAAAATTAGCACAATATCAGTTACAAACAGGCCATCTAAAGCACTCATTTTTGGCTATCATAGTTCCAATTCTTGTTAATAAATAAAAATGAAAACTAAACCATTGACGATTCGGATTAATTTTGCTTTGTCTCTGTGTAATGGCCAAAAAGGCCGGGGGAAGTGGGTGAATACGTACGCTGAGCTGGAGGTCCCTCTTGTCCAGCAAACTTCCATTCAATTACGAGATGTCCTGCGAATGTCCTGCAAGTAAACAAAATGGGAGAGTTTTCTGTCAGCATGCTAGTTCTTTTGCTTTTTTTTTTCCATTTTGAAGCCTAACTAATTTGGTGCCCCACACAAATGGCCATAAAAACTGAGAGGTTTTCGAGTCCCCGACGGGCTTAGTTGTTTGTTAGCATGTTGGCCATAAACCACCATTTTGGTAGCTTTTTTGGTTTTCCGATTTTTTTTTCGTTCCAGTTGCATGTCAACGCTCAGTTGTCGGAGTCTAGTTCTGCAGTTGTCACTGCAGCTGCAACTGCTGTTTCAGCCGTTTCGGGGCTGCAGTAAAAGTTAAATTACAGCCCGGGCGGGCTTTCAGCTCCGAGCGGCAAGAGTCTTAAATGGGCGGAGTGACAGCTGTTAACTGGGCACGAAGCGTGTGACAGGCCAGGGAACTGCCACATGAAGTGCTTGAAACTTTACCCGCTTACAAATCATAGGTGACACGGCATAAGGTTATCAGTGAGAAACATCCTAAGCATTCAAAAGTTCAAGCAGGCGGGTTAAGCACACGACTACTCCATTAAATAGAACCATGTTGTTGGTGTCAACCTTTTCTTTCTCTGTTTTTCTAATTAAACACACACTCGTATATAAGCTCAACAAATATTAGCCAAAATATTAGCATAGTCCCTGGCCAAAAATTACCTTTTCAATTGGCAGATCTGCCTCGGAAGCCCCTCCAGCCAACCACGCAGGTACTTTAAGTTTAATCCGCTTTAAGACCCACAACTGCCACAAAGGATGGCCAGAAAAATATGTTGCGGTCATGTTCTGGCTTCATGTTTTTCTTACATTTTTCCCTAAACCCCTGATCCAAATGGATGGATGGCTATGCCCTATGCATATACCCCAATATCCTGGCCAGGACCAGCACCAGGCTTAGGGCAAACAGAAGCGACCCCCGCAACTGGAATCCAACTCCGAAAGCACCTTGACGACGAGACCACAAACATTTATATTAAAGCAGCAACCCGGGCAGGTTACGGCCAGGGACCCATGGCGGCTGGCGGCTGGCTGCTGGCAGTGTGGGTGGTGTGGCAGCCACACTAATGTGGTGTGCACCACACACTAGTAAAACAAACTTTAATCATAATAATAACAAGGAACTTTTGCGTTACATCCGTGCCACGAACACAGACCAAGTTCTCTGAAGCTGCACTTTTGTCGGTGGCAGACTAAATATGAATAGGTATTTACGAGAATGTTGCACACAGACAGGCCGCAGATAGATATGGATGGGGCCATGGTTAACTTAACCCTTGGCTGCCCGGGGCAACATTGCATTAACTACCAAGTCTGGTGCCTGTGATTTCGCTCTTGTTTCAATTTTTGTCTGCAACTTGCGATGTTGTGTGTTTATTTGATTTAAAAAAGTTTATCCACCAGGAAGATTGAAAAAAATAAACGCAACCCAAGCAAACTTTTGAAACAGTGTAGGGCCTGGCGTTTCGCTTTTCAAACCTTTGTTCGAAGCATCATCAAAATTTTCCAAAAACCCTTTCAAAATTATGAGTGTCCCTGAGGGAATCGCGGGAGCCTGGTCCGGCTCCAAAGCCTCTGCCTTCTATGTCCACCTCCAGGATCCGGTCAAGGATCGTCCGCCCGTCGAGCTGCAGCTCAAGCACCGCCGTCCGTCGCCACGTCCCCTGGCGGAGCGGCAGGCGGCGGCGGCTGAGCGGCGCAACGCTTTGGAGGATCTCAAGGTGCAGGAGCTGTCGGTTCGCTTGGCCAAGGTGGCCCTTCTGACGGACCGATACCATCGTCACACCACGAAGAGCTGGCTGGAGGCCCGGGATCGTATTAGCCGCGACATGGACGCCCATGTGCGCCGTCGTACGACCCAGATATCGAACCGCCTGAAACACCTAACAGAGCACAACGACGAGGTGAAGGCCCGCAAGGAGGAGGCCCGGCAGGAGCGGTTCCTGCGGAAGCTAGCCCACCTCTACGAGGTCAAGACGGAGAGCACGATTTCGCAATTTTGGGGTAAACTTTAGGACTAAACACTACACAGAAAGAAATTAAATACATCCTTTTGCATATAATGGTTGGGCGAGTGGAAAGTTTTTATCCCAAAGATTATGCTTGGGATTTTCACTTTCCAGCTGGCAAGTTTTGTTTTATTTTGCAAGGACGCTGTTTTCCGCTTAGAAAGTTTGCTTGTCGAACTTCCAGTTTCTCGCTTGAGTCCTTGTCATCGACATAGTTGCAGCAAATCGTTTGCCAACTTTCGAACATGGCCCGCTCCCTGCTGCCTGGCCTTTTATAAGTTAACTTTTTGGGGCTTTAAGTTTGTCCAGGTTGGGTCCGGCCAGCCAGCAATTTGCATTGGAATGAGGACTGAGTACAAAGTTGAGTACGTAAAATTAGTTACAATTTGTGTCGGAGCCGAACAAATTAGCTTCACCAAGTGGCTGGGGGCGAGGCAAGTGAGGGGGTGGGCGACGACTTGAAAGCATTTCTCCAGAGCTGCTCCAGAGCTTCAGAGCTCCAGAGGCTGTCGGCGTCAAAGGCTGGGTCCGATTATGTGCACTCAGCTGCAAGTTTCTGTGTACACATATCTCGAGTGATAGCATACGTGTTGGCCGTTCTGGTCGTTCTGGCCAACTAAGTGCTTTCCCTTTGTCCAGGAGCATCTTGCTCCTCCGGCTGCTAACTGGGGAATGTGATTTCAAAACTGGGAACTGGGAAGTTCAGAGCTAGCACTTGACCTGTTTTCGCTTTACTTATTTGATTTGTGGCCTGCCGGTGACGCTGCTTATGCCGTTGCCTTCGCATTCAATTAAAGACCAGGCTCCTCTGTGTGTGTCTCTCGGTGTGTAAGCAATTTAGTTGGGAATGGAAGATTGCCCTGAGAAGTGTGCTTCATAAATTGGTTTTTATGTTGGGGTGTACGTGAGAGGGTGTGTGTGGCATTGAGGATTTTATCCTCTCAAGAATATATGCGTATAGAGATTTATGAAAGGAAATATTTGGCATTTATGGCAAATATTCGTATAATATAAATACATTTATCAATTTTTACTTGCCACAAAAGCGCTTAGGTGGGCATAAATTCAAAATTCAAACAAATCCGATTGAGGCACTAATCAAAAGCTTGAGCTGCTCTCGATGAGACACAAAATGGTATTTCAAAAGTGTTTGCTTTTGAAATCGAATTATTCAACCAGACATCGAAATTATTCAACCAGACATCGAACTTTGCCCTCGAAATTGGCCATGACAGGGCCGACATATGTATTCCCTTGGGGCAACTGGACTCTGTACTTGCAACCACTGCGTGGCAATTGACATTGACAGTGGGAAATTCAATGAAAATTAATAAGCTGCTTTAACAGACTCACGCCGCGGGCCAGGCATTGAAATCCCAGCCGCCGCACCGCATGCCAAATGAGAATTTAATGCCCGATTGACTAGCAGGACGACGTCCTGACAGCTATCATGAAGGACTTGATTGGCAGGCGGCTGTTGACCAAGATTTCACTCAATCGCTAACTTTATTGGACATCTGCATGGCGTACAGTGTGAGTCATAATTGGATGACTCATTCCGAAAGCCAAGATTAGGCCCAAGGATGTTGAGACTATAGGATATAGGATATTTTTCCTAGTGTATTGACCATTTCTCTCTGGCTTTAGCCCTAATTTCCTGTATGACTTTTTATCCTTTCTCGGCTGGGGAACTTCGATCGAAGGTCTGGAATGTGTGAGCAAAGCAATTTCCCATTTCCCTGCTGGAGGAGCCGCATAAACCATACTGCCACCGCCACCAACTCCCTTCCTGAGCCCCATCTTGCCGCAAACTGACAGCAATCAGCTTTGCTGTGGCATGCAACGGCGCCAGATAAAGTTTTGTGCCGAGAAACTCATTTAGTTTGCAATTAATTAGTGGCAGCCGGCAGAGCAAAGTTGAATTTGTGTTTTTAATTTGACTAAATAGATGCAGCTCCCAGCCAGCCTGTTGTAGTGGCAGTTGCAGTTGCCGTTGCTGTTGCTGTTGCTGTTGCAGTTGAGAGCGTGTTGAACACAACGGATGAGGCGTTTAAGTACGCGGTGGGCGTGGCCAGTGGTAGTAGAAACTTCTGGTTGGAAATATTTGCGCTAGGCGCGAAATGTAAATGCTTGACCCAATTGGTAGTGGGGTCAGAACAAAAAAGTGCTGTAAAAAACGCAACCCCAACCGCCGACAACAAAATCATTTAAAATGTTTTCCACGAAGGAGGGAGGGGTCTCTAAAAGTTTTCCCAGGAGGTTGGGCGAGGACAACTTGAACACAATTTGATAACCTACATTTCTATGGGGAGGGAGGGGGGTGGCAAGAATACAGTTCATGTTCTTGGTATTTTTGTTGTTGTTGGTCTTGGCAACATTAAAAATTTACACATGATGAGCTCGAGGCAGGCGAATCAGGCTGGGCGCCATCGAGCTGGGGCTGGGGCGGTGGCCAAAGGTTGGGAGGGGGGGATTTAGTGCAAAAGTGGAACGGAGTGTTTCCTCAGTGTCCTTGAGCTCTTGTTTTTATTTGGTATTAAGAGCATGTCAAGTGAGTCTGGCGAAGGCGTAGCAGGCGAAGAAGCTGAGGCAGCTGGCTAAGTGAGTTTTCGTTGTGGTTCTTGTTATTGTTGTTTTTTCTGGTTCCTTGTGACAGGAAACGGATGTGTGCGTAAGTCTATATGTGGTTGTGACGGGGCACAACGGGGCGGGACTGTCTCTTCCTTTTGTGGGCTGGAAAAGTCTTTAAGTCTTTGCCTTAATAGCTTTCAGTTTTGCGACTTTCCTGGTCACGGCTGGGTCTTACTTTGTTCAACCCCTTTTCCACCTTCCTGAACACACACACACAACCACACACACGCAAGTCACCGTCATCTTTTCCGTTCCCAGTGAGTTATTGTCGTGCGATTTATTACACGACGCACTGTTGGTGGTCTCTGTCGCGGCCCACACGGCGTATGCGTTACGTGCGGCCATGTTATGTGCAATATTCACCCTCCGCCCTGTTGGCCGCCCCGGCCCGCTTGATTTATTCAACCAGGTTGGCACACTTCTGACCCATAAGGCTGTGATTTAAAAAGCAAGAAGAAACCTTAAGGCGCCAGAGAGTGAATTAAAAAGGTAAGAGAATCATACTTTATTTTTCGCGGTGCCGACCATCGCCAAAGGATGGGTTAATAGCTTTCGTGTCTGGCGACAATTACAGGTGTTGTCATTATCAAGTGAGACACGGAAATTAATAAAGATTTATTCAGGCAGCACACTTTAAATATATTTATGCGCATATTCTGATTATTCATTCATAAATCCCTAGTTTCCCCACAAATCCCCAATGAAAAAGTGCGTAATTCTGTGCCACGGATTATATTTCCCTTTGGCGCTCCATTTTGGGGGGTGAAGCTATTTAAAAAGAAACAACAAACACAAAGCGAATGGCGGCTGAATAAAAATGCCAAAAATTTCCCTCTTTTTACATACACTAACACACACACACACAAAGCACACGAACACGCACACGCAATAGCAACAAGAACATGGGAACAAATATTGACCGAATTTCACTCTGGCGTTGAAATTTCCTCTTCGCTTCGATTCTGTTATTTTTGTTGCTTTGCCAATGTCTGTTCTGTTTGTTTTTGTTTGGTGCTCTGCAGGATAGATTTACCTCGAACCTCGAACTGGCCGGAAAAACAAGCTCCGCCACGTGGTCAAGTTAAAGTCAATGTCGGATCTTCTTTTTTTGTTTTACTTTTTTTTGGCTCTACAGTTTCTGGCTTTCTAATTTGTTGGACACGGTCTGGTCGAAAGTTTTTGGTTCGCTCTTGTTGATTTTATTGACACACACGCACACTCACACCCACACACAGTCACTGAAACACTCACGCACGCACGAGTCCTTCGAAGAGAGAGGTGGAGTGCGATAGTGGTGTCGGGGAGAAGAGGACAAGGCTCTGTTTGAGAAAATGACTATCAACCGCTTGGAACGTCTCACTTGGCGAAATTCTCGAATGGCACTGAGCAAGAGTCCTTGGCATTTGGCTCGAGTGCCGTTTTTGGCGGCGTCCCTGTGACGTCACAAAAGCTACAGAGAGAACTAGAGAGTTCTATGACGCATGCGCTGAAGCAAAAGCTCTGGGATCCCTTTCCCCATCAAGGAGATTATGGGCTCTCAAAAACCCGACCTAACCATGGACAAGTGTTTGTTTACGTTTTCACGCCGAAGCATCCTGCCCAAAAAGGGCTCTTCCGAATCCTTGTTGCTCCGCTCCGGAAAAACGAAGGTCAAACTTTAATTTACCCAACGAATTTACAAAATTGCATTGACACCCCACTGCTAACCCACACCCATTCTGATGCAAAGCTCTTGTTGTGCCACTCCATTTCCAATTAATCAGCAAAATAAATTTCTCCTTTGGTGCTATGAAGCTAAGAAAACCACAAAACATTTTCTCGACAATTTCACTTGGCTTAAATCAGTCCTGTTGTTGGCCACAAAGCAAGAGTTCCCTCTAATGAAATAGCTACCATAAGCCCAGACATTTTGGTGGTTAAAACGGAGAAAACATTGTTCTCCGAAAAGCCAGAGGAAGTATTTACAAAATATGCAAGAACTACGTGGCAATCGAAACCGATTCAGACTACAGGGGCACAATTCGCACATTTGAGGTTGCCGGTGGCAACTCCAGACTCTATAGTCGCATATACATATCATAAGTGTAATTTAATCTGCAGCAGACTGTACTTACAATTGTGTGTTGTATTGTCATTTTTAACATGAAGTGACAAAGGCATTGCAAGTTTGCCGGTTTCTGAAGAGTCTGTGGCATTGTAAGAGCATTTAATTAGGAAAGTGTGTGGCAAGCAAGTCACATATTTCTGGGCTTTGATTTCATTTTAAATGTGCACTCGCAGAGTACATTTGTATCTCATGTTTCGGGCATTTTTTGCCATTAAATTAAACCAATAATACAACTACAAAAGTGTTTCATCGAGTGGCATGGCAATGTGGAGTAGCAAACACAGCTTAAACAGAATGAGAGCACATTATCCTGTAAGCAGAATTTGAACCTCGTAAGCCCTATTCAACTGTGTTGCACAGTGAAGTGTCATTCATAAATAGGAGTGGCAGACGTGACTAGCCGCTGCCACGTACACCGCTTGCACCTGACAGCATCGGACCGATATATCCTGCCAACAAGAGCAACAAGCAGCCAACAGGGCATGTATTTGTATTTATTGTGACTGACAATCATTGTGTTGGCTTTGTGTCTGCCCCCCTGTCTGCGGATATGTGGCAATGTGAAGTGCAGCCATGAGATAAGCGCACAGGCTGATGCTAATAAAATGTTATCAAATGAACGTCAAGTTTGCTGGGCCTGTTCGGGCTTATCCTGGCAGGCGCCATCGGCGATAGGACATACACTGATATCCAGCTGAGCACAATGGGGAACAAATGCACAAAGTTCCTGGCTCACACACATCGATTCCAGGCTCAGTTCAGTTCATTCAACTTCCATTGTAGGCCTAAAAGGATCTATGCTCTCCCTTCATCCTCCTCTTCGGGTCCCCAGCACACAAGACGTTCGATGGGAAAACGGAAGCTCGGAGCACTATCTGCCACAGGTGACGCGTGAAAATTCCTCTGGAGCAATGCGAGGAAGCGAGTCTTCTCTGCAATTTCTCGCTTTGTCGTAACTCAACTGCCATTGACAGCAAAGTGTTCCACTGACAGCCACCACCACCCATATTTTCTGCCGTATCCTGAACAAACTTTGCTTTCGTATAGTATAGTGGAGATAGTGAAGCTGATTTGAATGCAGAAGATATTTCTACCCGGTACTAAGAGGTACTAAGAGTCTTCTGGAAAGAATTTAACACAAATTCTGGGACGATTATGATAAAGACTCCAAAAAGTATTACCATATATTATTTCGCAGTGTCTCCTTTTAGCCAGTTTCCGTGGCCAGTCGTTTTGTCAAGCCAAACGATTGTGGGCACGGCACTGTCATTGTCCTTGGCTGACATCCGCATCATCCTTATAGCTCACGAACTGCCAGTCGGAATAAAAATGAGAAACTGGCTGGGAAAGCGATGGGTCTATGGGTGTGGGTGTGGGCTTGTGGGGCTGTGATAATACCGAGTAGAACGAGGATGTTTATCAATGCTTTACGCTTATCGCCGTCAGCCGCCGCACTCAGACCAGTGGAAACTATACAAGCCCGGCAAACAGAATGTATAAAGGAGTACTATGCGAGTATATAACAAAAAATACAAATAAAAAATATAAAAAAAAAGGAATAAAATAAAAGGAAGCCGGATGCGTTGGCTTGACAACTTATTTCAACATCTTGTTATTGTCGCTGTGGCTGCTTCCTATTTTCATTTATCGCAGTAAACTTTTCCGCAGATGGCACTGCAAAGAGGCAAGTAAAATCATCTGGGGAGTGGCACCATGCCACGGGGCGTCTCCAAAGTTTTCCCAATACTTTTTGAAGTCATTGTTGGCCCGGCTGGGTGCGTGGGCATATGAGGCAATATCTTATTGCAAAATATTTGCGTTCAGCTCGAGTTATTGAATTTCTAGCAGAGTTCAAAAAGAATACCAGCTGCAAAAATATTTCGAAATTGAAAAGCAAACTGAGATGCTTCCTGTGATGTCTAAACTCATAAGGGGGCATGGTATTGCAACCAAATCAGCTTACAGATGCATTGATTACCTCTATTGGGGCCCTCTATCGTCGTAGCCAAGTAATGAATCGAATTAGTATGCAAATGTCCCCGAGAGGACAAAAGGAAGGATACCCCTTTCGTTTCTGTTTGTGTTTATGCTTCTCTTGGCCATTCCACATCCTGTAGTCTGACTATATATGTGACTATATATCTGTGTGTATGTGCTTCCGGATGTTGCTAAACGGTTTATCGCACTTGCCACTGAACATAGAGAAGGAGAGCGGAAGAGACAAGGAAACTGCGATATATTATTAATGTCTATTATAAGGCGGACGAAGCCAATGCGGCGTATGCGCATTTTTTTGTATATTTTTTATTTCGTTTCATTCGGTCGTTTTTATTACGGTCTTGCCCCAAGGCAACGACACATTTCCAGCAAATGTTTCTCCATTTATCCTTACATCCTTTTTCCCTTTACTGGGTTCGGGGTTCGGGATTTGGGGCTCGGAGCTTTGGCGGTTTTCGTCCGGACTTCAGCGGTTCATGGCAAGATCCAGAGCATCGCCCAGCATCGCTTAATAAGTTTTTATTGCCCCAACTCACGCCAATTGGGTGTTGGGTGATGGGCGGACGAACGTGTCCGGGCATCGGTCGGGCAGATAATCAGCCTGAGTTTCAATTTCAATTTTGGCCACCTGGCCACACCCCTTTTAGCCATTTTCATTTGGCGGCAATTAACGCTGCCAAATGCCAGAAATTCCCTTTGGTTTTGGTGGAGATTATTTAACTGCGGTTGATTTGCGTGCCCGTGGCAATAGCGTGAAGTTATGCAGAAAGAAGGGCTTAAATGTTTAACAGCGTTTTGAAGCGATTAACCCAGCTGCTCGTCGGCTGCTTAATTGAAAATCGTGCACAGGATGTGTGTTTCAGGATATATGTAGCTCACAACTTGGTATCAAATCAACCGGAATGTCCCTTCTCTCTCTCACTCGGTAGCCCCTCGGAGGAATTTGTAGTTTCCTGCTTTTTTATTCATGGCCCGAAATATTTCGTTCATATTCGCAATTTTATGGCAAAGGGACGTGCTCCCATGAACAGTTTATGTATGAGTTGGCACTGCCATCGATAAATCTTCTTCGGAAGTAAAAAAATAGTGGAGAGCTCGAGAGGAAAAAATAAAAACAATTTAAGCTACTTTTGTCATACTAGTATAAGGAAAATAACTACAGGACCAACATAAATATAGATGTTGGAAAAATAGAGAAGCGCAAAATGCAGAAGCCCTTGAATCGATGTTCGAGGAATATTTCAATTTAATTGGACTTCAGTGCAAGACGGAAAGTTTAATCTCTTAACAGCAATTCCAAGGAGCTTACAGTCAGAAGAAGTGCAAAAATTACTAGTGGCTTGAATAAATAAGCAATTGTTTAAGAACCGGAGTGCAATAAATGTAAGGAATAGTTGTTGTGGCTCAACAATTTGTTGGCACTTGCCATGGACTTTCTCACGCAATCTTCTTCACATGGCAACTGCTAATCCTCAGCTTCCTTGGCTCCATCAAATCTTTATGAATACTTTCCCCCCGAAATGAACATTGTAAACTCTACCCCATAAACCCCCAGTCCGAATGAATGAGCACACAGAGCGAAAAACGGCGGAGCAGAGCTACCCTCCAGAGGGACAAGGTTTCCGATGGCTTTGTCTGAGGCAAATTGCTGCCGTAAAAGCGAGTCCGGTAAGCGGCGGCTTACCATCAGCCGGGTCCGGATCCCGGATCCGGATACGGATGCGAACAGCGACCTGCATGCACCCAAATGCACTTAAGATGTCACACCAAACTGCAACCGCGGTGGCAACAAAAGCCACATGTGCATCCCTGCCACATGGCAGTCCTCGCGATGGAAGCCACCCCTTTTCGTCCTTTTTATGTGGCACCATAACTTTTATCCTGGCTCCGCCTTTTTCCACTTTTATGGCTGACCAGCGATTAGTTCATTCCTTTCACACTTTATGGCCGTAAGTAATAGAGAGAAAATACGAAACTGCGGGGCTAACCCCAAACTCTGCTGATATTGATCAAAGCCGGTGGCATTTCCATATTCCGAGCCACCATCCATCCACTTTCACTAAAAGCTTCCACCCCACAAAAGGAGAAGAAGTGCCCGCATTTGCTCAGCACTTGACCAAGTATTTTCCATTCCGCAAAACTTACGGCTTGAACCAGTAACCCATATGCTAACTCCACTCTATTCCACTTTATTCCACCCCTTTTCAAAGTATTATAACAGTGCCTGGTTCCAATAAACTTACCAGACAATAAGCGTTCAATTAGTGACACTCTCTGCAAAGAAAACAAAAAAACAGACATGAGTTTTAGGTGTACTGGAAAAAAATAACGCTAAGATAATAAATTATATGATTTATAGCAACTTTTATAGCAAGTCCCGGGTATTAACAGTCTTTTATTTCCCTCTTTTCAGCCATTTCAAAAATGTATTGCATACCCCAAGGCGCTCGCCTCAAACCAAATTCAATTCCAGAAAAGGCGACTGAGCACAGCTGCCTGCATCGGGCAAAGAGATTAAACTTGTCTGGGGCCACAGCCCCGGACTCATTCGAGCCTCCTGCCACGTCTTGTTGCTGCCTCCTCTTGTTCCTGGGGAGCCTTGTTTTGCATTTGTGCTGTGTTTTAATTGGGTTTTCTGCCATATTAGATTTCAGATTTGCAAGCCTGCCAGCTGAATCTGCCAGCAAAGTGCAGCCAAATGCAAATTTTTCAAAGAAATCTATATGGAAAATGTAGTAGGAAGCTGTCTACCAGCTTCGGTAATCAGTTAGTCTAAAACTTAAAGGCTTTTAACATAAATGCTTTAATAGATTTTCCATTATTTGGCCAAAACAATCATGGAATTAAAATCATAACCCATTACAAGCCAAACACATTCAAGTACCAATTTGAGAGTACAAACCTAATTGCCCCTAATTCCATTTACATATTTTCAAACATGGCCACTTTAAAGCTCTTCCAGTCTGTGAAGCGCCATTAAATAACGAGTTCCACTTACGCAAAGACGGACATAAATTGCCATTAAATTTTGAGTAAATATCGGAAAAGGGAGATGGGAAACTGGGCGAGGAAAACAATTCCCTCGATGCAAATTTCATGCTGTGGAAACTCAATCAAAGGAAAGGCAAGACAACCAACTCACAGATGGGAATTTTTCTGGCTTTTCCCTTTTCGGAATGCGAATTTCGAATGCCTGCTTAACCGCACTCAGATACTCAGATACAGATACACATTCAGAAACAAAAAGAGACGATTGTTACATTTGCATACGTTGGTATGTAGACACGAAATGCAGTCATGAATTGAATTGCATATTTTGAGAACGCAGACTTGATTTCGAATGCCATCCATTGAAGATTCTCCAGGAAAATAAATGATTATCCCTGGAAAAGTAAGTCTCACCTGTCTCTACCTGTTGGCAAAAGTGTTTATGCCTTAGCCTGCCACTTTATTGGCATTTAATGAGTAGCTTCCCAGTATCAACATCAACATCATCACCGTCATTACCTCTGCCGGATCGCTTCTTCGTGTTCATCTAACCATCCGCTGCACCGTCATCTAATGCCACTTTGTAAGTGGTTATTTAGCGTAAGTAATGCAATAAGTCTGTTCGTTTTCCCTTCTATATATATACCCGTCCATATATATCCTTCTGCTTCTTGTAATCCTCGGTGTCTGGTGCCACCGAAAAAAGCCAAGAGTAGGGCTGCACGCGGTGCCCGTGCCGGAAAACTATTTTCCACGGCTGGCTGGCGGAGTAGGAGATGGAAACTGCAAAGTGAATTAGCAGGGAACTGAAACGCGAATGTGAACGCAAGCTGCACTACCAAGAACTCTAATTCATTCCATAGAATTTTAATTGGCTTCTTGCCGAACGAAAAGTTTAAGCTGGAGCTAACTTTTTCCAGGTGTTTTTTAATAGTTTTCGAACAAAGAGCAAATGTTTTCACCTTTTTCCTTGCATATTTTCGTTCAAGTAACTTTCAGGGACAGATCTTCCTGGCTATTCAAACTGGGCAAATACTTCCTTTAGCCTTCGACTGCCTGCAAACCTTAACCGTCGTTATGGATGGTTGTATATTAATTAATTGAGTAATTATCTAATTGATGGACAAATTGATAGTCGAAACTTGTGAGCTAATATTTAGTTACATCATGTAAGACTTAATCAAAGTGAGACATGTTTGTTAAACGGAATAATTGAAAGTTAATACGTTTGCTCATCGGGGTAATTAATAATTCTCTTGGCGCGTGTAATCAGTCAACTATTGTTATGGGCCAGAACCGAACTGCTGGGCAGACAGGAATATTGTTGGGAAATAAAAAGCAATTTAAATTCACAGGCCACACCCAAAAAACAGCTATTGATCGGTTTTGGCCGTCGAGAGACAACTGTAAACGCTCTATATATGGGCTGCCAGTCAATAGGAAATCATTTGGTAACGCCGACCAGAGGCGTTGCTGGCGAGGGGCAACCCGACCTGCCATAAAGAGAAACAGCTAACCAAACGCGTACGTGACAATAAAACGAAATGTGTAATAGTCGCTGACGTCGCTGGTGTCTGTGGCAGAAGCAAAAAGCTGACAAACCGGCGAGCAGATGGAGTGGCTCAGCAGCTCACGATGCTCTTTTTTTCGCGCTTTTCCTTTGGGGAGGAAGAGGGCGGTGATAGAGGCGGAGGCAGAGGAAAAAATAGCGAATTGCAAATGCAATGGCAACTGCAAGTTGACAAATTTATTTTCCATGGCGATGTCAGGCAGCAGCGGAACGCGACTCGAGTGCAAATGAGTAAAAGGAAGCATAACAAACATTTCGAATGTGGCAAGTATTGTGAAGGGTGGAGGCAAGGGACATAGAGACAGCCATGGAGTCTTCAGAATGTTCAGAATTTGTCGCATTGTAGCAAAATATATGACACAAACACTGTAGAAAATGGGAGAAACATTTTGACGTTGAGATATGGCAGTTGGACTTCAGGAAAATATTACTCATACGACTAGTGGGTTTCTTCTAAAACAAACTTGAACACGGTCGTGTGGAAATACGGTCGTGTTTATGAATAAAGTTATTTAAAGCTTAAACAATAAACTAACTAGAAATAATATGATTTTGGTTAAACTATTACTCATACGCCCCCTAAGCCCACACAAACTCTTCCCCACTAAGTAGTTTCTCCATCGCAAGCATAAAGGAGAAACTTTTATTTAACTGCTAACCACATTAAAGCTGAAAGTCTCGGCGGACTAAATAAAACACAATTGTTTCCAGTCTAAACCAATTAATATTGCATTTGACCAAGACGTAGCTCCAGCCATAACTCTCTTCCTTTATCTCCCAATTCTCCATTTCTCCGTCCGCCTTTTCTATCGGCACACCCTTCTCTTCCAGCACTTTCTTGTTTTTCCTCGAGACTACATGAAAAATGTATTGCCACTGCAGTGGGGCCAAGGTTGGCCAAGGTAAGCCAGCTCCCCAGCGGTGGGAATAAGTTGCTGGCCGAGACCATGACTTGGCTCGGCAGACAGGCACGAATTTAATAAAACGAGAAGCTACAGGACAATCCTGAATGAGAAAAAAAAGGACGAGAAAGCCAGGAGGCAAATATGCGAAACATACGAGCGGAAGTTGGGAAAATATGCAGCCCACTTGAGGTGTGTCCTCTGGCAGAGGGACCTGTTGCTCGGATGCCACTCGCACTTGAATCCAATCGAAATTGTTTAGCGGAAACTAGGGACACAGGATACGGGATGTAGGATACGGGATACTTGATATAGGATACAGGACACAGGTGGGGATCGCAGATGGAAAAGGGTAGCCAAGTGAGAGATGCGACAGGAAGCATAGTGGCAGTGGGAATTTCATTTAAAATGTGCGCCATAAGTACGCATTACACACACTCAATTTCCTTTCCCATTTCTCCGCCCCCTCAGGCCCTCTCCCCCATCCAATGCCAAAACGGAAGCTTTAGGTCCTCACACATGTGGCGCTTTTCCTGCTGCCGTTGCTTATCAAATTCCCGTTAACCCACCATGCCACCATGCCACCAAGCCAGTGTCCCCCAGGCTCCCAGTTCCATATCCTACTGCTACTGCCACTGCCACTTTCCCCCTTGAAACCGAATCTACCCAACCATCCAACGTTGTCGGTAATGTCGGCATTTTATGCGTTCCTGGCATTTTGTGGCTGCGGCTGCTGCATCTGCATCTGCCACCTCCACCAATTCAAAAGGCCCGGACAGGCCTGTCGCCCCTCCCACCGCCACCGCCATCTCACTCGATGTCTGCTTAAATTTGTCGCCAGGGGCAGTTTTCGCCCGGCATTCGTAGGTGTACATTCCCCATTATCCCCGGAATTTTACTGATGCACCGAGAAAAAAGAAGTTCTCTTCCACAGATAATAATAATAATTACATAATTACAGGTATGACATATTGTCAAAACCCACATAAACACTGTATCTGCTCTATTTTAAGTTAATAACAACAAAATGTGCCATTTTTCTGAAAGTACACCTGCTGCTGACTGCCGTCCTTCATTAAATATCGTAAATTATAGCCTGAAACAGCAACCTTTAGAAAATCAACCGATATTCGCTGCCTTTGATGAACTTTAATTATCAGCACGAACAATTGTGACAAACCCAGGCCGTGCACGGTGGAAGCTATAATTTCAGACCTGTCCCCGTGAATGGGCCCCTCGGGAGGCCAGCGAGAGGTGCGTCTAATAGGATTTTGGGTCACTTGCAGTACATTTCAATTAGTGGCTACAATTCTGGCGGCAGCTAATGCAGTGAGGTGAGTCTGGGATTAGGTGATTAGATGGGACAACCAGCTGTTACCTCTGCTGTTACCTTTTTCGGCCAAATATGCTGCCAAAAAGTCCGGATCTGCTTTAAAACTCAATAAACTCCAGAGACTGGGACCCAACAAAAAGTACTTCCGAGACGATGCTTAAAGTCCAGACAGCTGATGAAAAAAAAGAGGGAAGGAAGAGTACTAAAGGATGACTTTATGGCTTTTCAATCCACTTGTGCTTCCTGGTCCTTGTCTGTTACATCCCCATACCTCTGGCGCCCCCAGACACCAGGCATCCTCAGAAAACCGCATCAAATCATTTCGTGCTAATGGAATTGCTTCAATGTTGATGGAATTTTTATGGTCCAAGTGGGAAAAAAATCCGAAAACACAGGAGCCACAAATATTTAAAACAAACAAGAAAAAAAGAGAAAATAGCTGCTTTTGGTTTATGGTTATTTTTTCCAATAATAATGAATGGAGTTCAAAGTTCCTTTTCGACTGCAGCAGCTCTCGCCCAGGACGAACAATATTATTTTTTGATTGAATTCAATGGGTGTTTGGGCCCAAACGGAAATTGTTGTCCAGACCGGGCAGCAATAATATGCGTATCAAATGGAAATTGCATAAATCTGCATATAAAGCATTCGTCAGATAAAAAGCCAATAACAATTTACGTAAGATTGTCAGTGTCAAGATCGAACCGGGGGGTCACAGGATACTGCAGGATACTGGAGTCGGGGTGGGGGTGATTGACGACGGCGATGAGGGTGAAAAGCGGCGAGGTGTCTGGGGTTAAAACATCAAAAGAAATTAAAAACACAGTGGACCCAGGGGGCCAAAATGAGAAAACAGTGGTCGATATACGATTTCCAAAAGTTTGATGAAAAATAAATAAATCATTTGAAATGGATTTTTACTCCAGTGTTGCTTTTAGATTCAAACTTTATTGGCTTTTTGTATGAAAAAGATTAAATTGGTTATAGTTTTGTTTCATATCGAATATATATAAAACTCGTAAACCCACAAAAACTAGGTCATAACTTCACATACACTTGAATAAATAGTTTCTATGTATTTTTAAAAGCTTGCCAAATATTGGGAGTAAATAAAATTTTGGCAGCTTTGAACCACAGTGCCGCTGGGCCAAAATAATGAACAAACTCTCGACTATGCGACCAAAAAAAGGGGCAAGTACCGGCCGGGGTGGAGAGAAGGGGTGAATATGTCGACTGCCAACAGCACGTGTCGACGGCCCTGGGGGTTTCCAGAACAGGCCTGGCCTCTGGCAAGGGGAGCGGACGGAAGTCCACCAACGTCAGCCAAAATGTCACTCGACGCTTAGCAAATAAAACTACCGACCAAAAAATGAAGCTGAAACCAGAGTTAGGAAGCCGGGAACTGGAACACCAAACCAAATACCCTGGCAACCCTGCCAAGTGGGTTACATTTAACAGACTGTTGCTTTCTCCCCCAGCCCTGTATCCCAGGCCCTGTCACTGTCTCTTACCGCCCTCTCTGTCTCTATTTTGTTGCCATTGCTTTGTTGTTGTTTTTTTTTTTGCTGCTCAATTTAGTCCATTGGCTTCAGGTTGTCCCTTGCCGCCAGACAATCACTCACGGCTCCTTTTGCAAGGATATTCGGGGTTGAAAGTGCATGACACACAATATAGTACCTGACCGCCCCCGCTCTCTGCTCTACCCTCCAAATCGCGATACCCTGCCACCCCCAGCCCCCTATTGGCATTAACATGCACATATAGAGGTGAACCAGAATCGTTTTTGTGGTTAACTCGGTGGTTTACGGTTTCACATACTCTGTTGCTGCCTTAACGTTATGAAGTGCACCTTTTCACTGCCCCACTCTCTTTCCTTCTATCTCTCTCTCTGTTTGGCACAGCAGGCCGTCTAATAAATGGGGGCCAACAGGGGGCGTGGTTGCCCATAACTGACCGCATTCAAAGAGCTGCCCTCCATTTGGCCTGTTTTGTCTCCAATTAATGGCTGGCAGCTCGTAGAAAGCAAACTACACAGGGAGAAATGAGTAAAGATTAAGAGAAAATATTATATCATAAAATATTATATAAGTACTTAATTATATCATTAAAAGTTAAATAAAAATTGTGGTTATTCTTTTTCCATTCTGTTTAGTTGGAGATCCTAATTCAAGACTCTCTAGATCTCTCTCTCTATAGATCTATTTATAATAAAAAAAATGTATTAATTAATGATCTATTAAAGGCAAAGATATCTTATTTTTCTACAACATATTTAAACCAAAATCATCCTATAAAAAAAACCCTTTTTTCCCCAGTGCAAAGACAATCTCGGATATTTAGCTTTTTTTATGGCGTACAGCTTCCGCAATGTCAGGGGAGGCCAGGCGCCATGACAATTTCCCCACAGATGTCATCGAGATGGTATTTTAATTCATTTAATTAAAAGTTTAATTACGTTTCTGTTTTGCGCCGGATTCGCCAGCCATGAACTCTTCGCCGTGACATCTGCAATGCCCATTAGGGCTGTAAAAATTTCATAACACAATCCCCGAAAATAAAAACATTTTCTGGCCACTAATTTTATTTTGATTTTCAGATTTCGGTTTAGATCGGGATTCAGATTCGGATTTGGTGGACAGAAGAAACAGAGGTTGACGATTTAATTAATTCGAGATGCGAGATTCGAGTCCATCAAACAAAAGCTACAATAATAGAAAGGGAATCCAGTGGAGCGCGTCTACAATGAAAATTTATTTGATTCGACTGTGAGGGCCAGTCACCCAGCCACCCACTGGCCACTTGTATTGATGCTGCCCCTTGCCACAGGCCCCGGCACACACTCCTGCCCCATGGAGATGTTCCATGTGTCTGTGTGTTGAGCTTGGGTTTATCATTCTGATCACGTAACTTGTGTGTGCCACCAGCACTTTTTCATTTTCATTCACTTAGGCTGACTTGGCTGTATAGAGGGCGCTATAGATGGGGCGGGGGAGGTGGTTGCTGATGGCGGACAGAGCAGACAGGGGGCGGGGGTCTCGTGTAGAGTCCCTCGTCTTATAATGAAATGATTTCTCTTGACGCTTCGTCGATTTGCGTGGGTTGTGATTTCTTGCTCTGGTTGCTCCGAGCTTTTGGCTTCTGCTTTTTGCTTTTGCTTTCAGAGACTTTCAGTTGCGGATCATTAACCCACTACCGACCAACTGACATTGAACTGACACCAACACACACACACACACATCTACCCACCACCTCACCTCCTCCCCATGTTGTGCGTGTCTGACTTGGAGGAGTGAGTGCCAAGGAATTCGATAAGTTGTAATTCAATTAAAGTTTAATTGGTCGGCAAGGAAATGGCGTAACTCGCACAATGAATATTTTATTGCGTTTCAAAAGTCTAATTCCTGGCAGGAACTTGTTTGAATTCAATTAACTTTAAATTTTAAGCTTTATGACAGCGGGGGATAATACCGTTTATAAGGATATTTGATTTTCATGGATCTTTCGGATAATTACATATTTATGATTTTCATAGACAGGGTCTTTTCTTATTACCCATTAATTTTATTACCCCTTTTCCTTCTATTTTGTTTATAGCCTTACAGAGCGTCCTTATCGACTTTGTCGACTAAACCTTATAGCTTTCATATAACTGAACTTCCTTATATCTTAAGTCTTAACTTTGGGGATGTAGAGGATAAAAGATAGGAACTTTTCTTTAAAAATAATTCATACTATAAGGAATTGGCCTAATACTGAGATTCTCATCAGGATATCCCCACTATATCTGATAATAACGACATATATACGATCCAATATATATTTTATAAGTATATACCCTAACTGCAAGGGTATATCGACTTTAACACATCCCAAAGTTACATTTCCCTTCCTGCTAAAATAAAACTTTATCGAGAAAGGATAAAAGGGAAGCAAAAAGGTAGTTTATGGCAGAACATTGTTAATTTTCAGCCAGGAGATTACCAGCTCGTGCATATCTTCTAGCCATCGCTAGGAGTCTAAAAACAAGCAGCCAGAGCGCCAGCCGGAAAATCACGCAACCTGGAAACTGGAAATAAAGGCTTGTTTCCAAAGCTGTCGACAGCGTAGTTTGCACCTGCCGCATGCCGCATACCGCACGCCACCAACCACCTGACCGCCCCTGTCGACCGCCTTTTGTTGTCCGCGTTCCACATGCCACACGCAATCTAATTTGGTCTCGCAGAAATACATAGAAATACGTGATAAGCGCGGAAATGGAAAAATGAAAATTAAGGCCAGGCCACGCCACGCCCGTTCGAGTGGCCCGCCGGCGTATCCCCTTGCCGAAAGGGTTAATATAACGCAGAGGTTATAATTCCCCCTAATGTACGAAGCTGCCTAATCCGATAAAAGCCGGTTTAAAGGGCATAGTGAGTGGTGTACTGCGACCATTCCTAATGATTCTTGTGGAAAACTCGTGTCACATACTTCTGTAACATGGATCTGCGTATTTTTATGCCACCAACAAAGGGGGGATGATGCAACAGAGGCAGCAATGGTAGCAGCACCAGCAGCAGCAGCTCAAAGCAATTATTTCGAGGACTGTAGCTCCTTGCTGGGATTTATGCTCGTTATTCCGTCAGTCGGAATATGCATGTACAAGGTGCATGGCACGGACCAAGCCAACGCTCTTCTGTGCATCTTCAAGCTGAATTCCCCGACTGAATTATTCATGCCTTTTGTCGCTTCACGTTGTTGTCGTTGCTGTTGCTGTTGCCTCCGCCAAGCCTGGCTCAAGGGTGGCTGCATCCTTGAGGGTTGGCCCGGGCAACAGGCAGTAAAATCCGTCACCCCCTTTTCAGCCAAAAAGCTTTCTCCTCTCGGCTTTGTGCATTTGCCAGTTTTACGCAGAAGTCATGGTCCAAAAAAAAATACTTTAAGAAATTAATTTATGGTTGAAGAAATAAAAATAAAGAAACTATTTAAGACATAAACTCTTTTATCTCTTATCTCTTAGGCTTGAAGTATTTTATTTTTTTGTAGAAATATAAACAAAGTATATTTTTCTTCATGTGTAATCCGGCATCCGCTGAACAGGAAAGCCCATTGTAGCTGTTGCTTGCTGCCAAATCCGAAAGCAATTTCTGCAGCATTAATCATCCCCCCCTCTCAAACATCCTTCCATCCCCCTACCACCCAACACCCCCCATCTAGCACTACTGACTGACTCGCTTATCTGCTAGGCGTCCGGCCATTTCGGGTTAATGTTGACAAAACGCATTTTAAGCACTTCAGCTCTCGCCTGGCTTTATTTTCTTTTGTTTAGCCAACAGCCGACACTTTTCCGACTGCCGTCGTACTCGTACATGTCCTGTCTGTTTGATTCTGATTTGAGTTTTCTGCCGGCTAAAAATTTGCATTGGAAATGTGTGTGCATGGACCGACCACACACGCAGAGATATCAGCATCCTGGCCAACGGCCTGGAAGCCTTTTCCCAGCCCGAAGTGCAAGTGGCCGGCAGCATCGGCAGCCACCGCTTTTGTCCACCGGCCACTTTTCCATCATTGTTTGTTTCACATCATCCTGGTCCGAACCTAGTCCCCCCCAAGGATATCTGTTTTGTTATTCCTATTTCAGTATGTGTGTGTGTGTGGGTCTAACCTTTTGAAAAGGTTGTTTATGGCCTAGAACGGAGCCATATAATCGAAAATCTCTCTGAAGGTGGCGAGGGATGAAATTGAAAAGGCCAGCTTTTCTAAAGGATTTTCTTAAATTATAGATCCCCAAAAGCCTAACAGCATCAAGTTTCAGGATGAATCTTTTGTTTTCTGGCATTTCCAATTACATTTCATCTAATTTGTTGGAACAATAGCCCGGAGGAGGATGAAATTGCCATCAATTAGGGTGGCCTATGGCGGGTAGAGGTTTGAAATTTACAGAAAAAATATTTTTTTTAGACCAAAAATGTTTGTGTTTGTCAGAAATTGATCAGAAACTATGTGAATATTTTTAAAGGCTGATTTAGTCAGTTAGTTTGATTAAAAACCCCGATTTTCAATTACGTTTTTGGTGGCCCAGTTCTACCGCAAATTGTTCGAATTATTCGGAGTAATTTGCTAATTTGTACTCTCCATTGACCGAGATAGTCAGCAGCCATTCTTTTCTGTCAGCAGCAGCCAAACAGGACCAATTAATATTCATTTGAGCCAGAGACCTCGCCCACTCCTAGCTGGGAATTGGTAGAGGAACGGAAAATGGAAAATCCTTTATTTGGCCAACAACTTTTCGCGTTTGTTTTTCTTTTTTAGCTTCGTGCCGCTTTTCCCAGTTTGGTTTATCCGAGTTTAGTTTTGGTTTTGGTCTGTTATGGTGGGGGGAGTCATGGGGGGCTTGTTATTCCCCAGTTTGCTGTTGACGTTGTTCCTCAGCCAGGCTGCAAATGCACGACAAATTAACACAGAGCCTGGCAGCGCAAAAAAAAAAAACGACAGAGACAGCCAGAGACCACTAGAGAGAGAGGGCCGCAACAAAAGCGCCTAACAAAAACGGAAAACGAAATGCCATATCCTTCTTAACAAAAAAAAAAAAAGAAGGACCTTGAAGGGGGGAGGAAAGCCACGCCCGCGGCTTGCTGGCAAAAAATAAAAATAAAAAGTTGGGAAAAGCGGAAAACTAAAACTCTGTCACTTGCTGCTCTGTGAGATTTGGTGGGAAAAAAATCGAGAGCTGTGGCTGTGGGGGTTCCCAGCATAATGCAGGTGTCTCCAACCCCCCTACCCCGTAGCCCCACTTTTTCTCACCTTCAGACTTCCATTATGTGCGGCTCAACGCACAGTGGGCCTTGTTCCTATTGGATTTTTGCCTTTTTTTTCCTCTGGGGGATTTTCTTCGTGAGAAACACTGAGCCAAGCACTTGTTTTTAATTTTTTGTTGGTTTCAACCTTTCTTTTTCTTTCCTTCTTTTTTTGGCTAAGTCACTCTGTAAAATTTTATGACTGGCTTTTGACGCTTTTCCGACTCGTATTTGTATTTTATGGCTATTTTCAACCCCCGTCTTCACTTCACTTAACCAAAATTCAAAATACTACACTGCACTACACTAATGCTACGCCTACGTCGAGCGACCGTAGTTTGTACGGCCGTAGGTTTACCGTTACCGCTTCTGCACTCGCGAGCGTCGTTCGTTGGACTGGCGTTGGCGAAAAAAAAAAGTGGCGAGAAACGCACACAAGCGCCCATGTCACAATTGAACTTTGTTAGTTTCTGCGGCAAGGTGGGCCGAGCCGAGCTTTTACGGCCGCTCGCTCTCGCGGGAGTTGCTCTTCGGCCTCCGTCGCTCATTGTCTCTGTTTTTCTCCAGCCCCCTCTCCCTGCCCACCACCACCGCCCCCCTGGTCGCTGCCACATTTGGCAAACAGCCGGCGCAACGCAACGCCAACGCAACAGAGCCGCCGGCCGAGCAAGCTTCCACCTCCGAAAAATGGCAAACAACGCGAGGAGAGGGGGCCTGAAGTCTGCTCATCGGCCATGGCCAAACCCCTCGGGCCAGCGTCGCTCTCGCAGCCACCCTGCGCATGCCCGAGAGCCCAGCTTCAAAGCTTCGCCTCGTCCGGGGGTGGCCCGCCAGGGGTGGGTGGTTACTGGCGAATCGCGGTACAGTGTTTACTCTGATATTTAGCAAAGATAGGCTTATTTCAGGGTAATTTCAATTTAAAAGCCATTGATTACTAAATAATAAAAAGTGTAAATAGGGGAGGTCTAGCTTTTAGGGGTGGAAGGGGCAAGAAGGGCTTTAAAGTTGACTTATGGAAAGACTTTTTTTCTTATGATTTTAGATTTATAATCCAATTCCTTTTAGTCCTTTTCCAAGTTAAGCATTTTTTTGATATAAATATTAAAAAAATGTTTTTGAAAACTTTTTCATAAAAAGTTAAGATAGTTTCTAAAGGAGTTTTCTAAAACCACTTCCTAAAATTCCTTTGGAGATTAAAATATAAATTACAATCTTATAAATATATATTTTTAGTCATAAATTTCCTTAATCTACAGCGAGTGTCCACTGTACCAGAATATGGTTTTGAGGGCTGCGTAGGGTGGCCCATCTATGGCATCGAGTGGGCTGTTTTTATATGTCGTCGCATTGCTTATTTTGGCCACTGTTTTTGTTGGATTTGTTGTGACTGCCATTAGTGGTGTTGTTGCTGTTGTCGAATGTGCACTTTGTTGAATGTGCAGCCGCAGTTATTGTTGCTACAGCTACTGTTGCTGCTGCCGCTTGTGATGTTGCTGCCGCAGCAGCAGCAGCAGTAGCAACTGCAAATTGCCTTGCAGCATTTAAGTCGAATTATGAAAGTGTGTGTGGGTGCGGTATTGCATTTCCACCCTCTTTCAGGGCCCCTCTCCAAAAAAGAAACCCTCCTGCCCTGTCTTACGCCGCCCCCTCCTAGAAATCCTAGAAAACCCGCCCGAGGGACAACGACTACGCCTGCATTTTAATTAATATTGATTGTGAGTTGTTTCCAGGGGGGCATCCGGCGAGGGCAGCAGGTGTGTGGTTTTAATTTAGTTTTCAAAATATGTTTGTTTGTGCGCCCAAAAACACACACACACTATCCGCCCCCAACACTGGCATACAAATTTTTGCGGGCAAAGCCCCATAACCCACTTATGTATGTAGTGGGGAGCTGGGAGCATCGAAAACAACATGGTTGCAAATAAATGTTTGCCTATTACAGGGTACACAAAGTCAGAATCCTCGCTCTGATATCATGCAAATTGGAGGGGGAGGAGTGGGGGCGTGGGGGCGGTGCTAGCCAACAGCGATGCCAAATTTGCATTTCAATTCAACAGTCGCCGGCTCACTCATCCTTGCACCACCCACCCATTCCAGCCAGCCACCCACCTCTTCCGTCACTTACCCCTCCTTGCTTTCTGTTTACCTTGCTCGAACAGCTTCGCTTTATTTTTTCAGCTCGGCTTTAAGTGTGATTCAGTGTTGCGCTCGACAGCGCGGCAAAATGTGCACGTGCTGTTACAGCCGCAAGGCTGGAAAAGCTGCAAAAGGGTCACAGGAAGGCAGGCCGGGGGGTAAGGACATGAGTAAGCTTAAAAAGTGTCCAAAAGAAAGTGGGCTCAAATGTGAACTTTGCATTTATTGCAAGGGGTATCGATTCCGCCATCTGATACATTTCTTTGTGTTGCATGCGACATTTAAGTAATTCATAGCAACATTCAAGGAATTAAGGAGAGATAACATTTAAAATTATTTCTTGTTGAAGTCTAGATCGAATTTAACTTGTAACTACGTCTTAATTTCTTCAAAGTTCTAGAAAAGAAAGGTGTTTTCCTAATGTATCTGTCCATCCAAGCTCTTCTTCTATTTGAATCAGTTTTATTGCTTTTTATTGATTTTTCCTGATTTGAAACATAATCTCTAAATTAAAACTGTCAGTATAAAGTTAAATAATTATTAAATTGCTCACTTTAAGTCAAAAACTTTAGATAAACGATGAAGAATAGGAAAACCAGTTTTTGAATTTCATTCTACTCTTATTCTACAGGACATGTCATTTATTTTACACCGAAACAGAGTTGCCGGATCGATAATAAACTTATGAGACAGAACCATGCTTTTGTTAGAAAATGTAGTAACAGATAATAAAACTTATTGTACGATTTTCAAACGGTAACAGCAATAGAAATAAAATAAAACCTTTTTAGAACTGTTTCAAATTACATAATTTCGTTATCGAATATTCGATTAACATATATCGTTTCCGGTAACATTTGATATTTTCTGGTATATTTCCATGTCAATAATGGTATAATTAAACAAGATTTAATTTTTTATGAAAGATAGGATAAAAACAGTGTTTTTAACTAAAATTCGTGCAAAAGAAAAGATAAATATTAATCTTCCTCGACAGCCAGAACAATGTCCATGCCTAAAGCAAAGACACAAACCACCTTTTCGATATTTGGCAATCAACGAACATCGATTGTTCCTCTACATTTTGATATATTTGCAACAACCCTAATTTTTTTAAGAACTTGCTGCTAAAAACTAAAGGAAAACGTAATGGGGAAACGGCGGACCCAATCCCTGATGGATTCCAATTCCAGCGACAGTGATAGTGAGTCCGACACCAATCTGGAATCGGTGAGTACTCATTTGGGGGACAAGAAAACCTTCGCGAACCTTTTTCGCAGCGGCCATTATGAAAATCAATGGGCTAGTTGCAAAACCCAACTTGTTTTAACAAATTTGTTACGTATGCCATCCTGTACAGGATCTGATGTCCTTGGCCAAGAAGCGCAAGAAGCCCGCGGCGGCGGCAGCAAAGGCGAGCTCGCGCTCCGACTCCGATTCCGATTGGGCCAACAACAAAGCCGGAGCTCCGGCCGCTAAGAAGAAGAAGCGCCAGAAGAAGGCCAGCCGAGACTCTAGCTCCTCAGAGTCGAACTGGGACGACGACAGCCAGGATGAGGCCCAGCCACAGCAGCAGCAGGCCCCGCCTGCCCAGCTGGAGCACAAACCCCAGGCGGTGGCGACCGCGGGTCAGTCAGCCCAGCTAAGCGAGGCCGAGGAGGGCGAGGTATCCGACAGCGATTCCGATAAATCCAAGTCTTCATCCTCCGGGTCCGGGTCGGACTCCTCCAGCTCGTCGTCCTCTAGCTCGGATTCAGAGTTCGATGATGGCTACGACGACGACCTTATGGGTGACGAGGAGGATCGCAGGCGTCTGAACGGCCTGTCCGAGAAGGAGCGCGAGACGGAGATATACAAGCGTATTGAGCAGCGCGAGATCATGCGCACTCGCTGGGAAATCGAGCGAAAGCTGAAGCTGGCGCGTCGCGGCGAAAAGAACCAGGAAAAGTCAAAGACAAAGGGCGAGCGGGCCAAGAAGAAGAAGGAGAAGCGCGACAAGAAAGCCAAGAAGGCCAAGGAATCGCAGGCTCCTGTACAGCCCCCGGTAGCCATGTCTTCCCTGCCCGCAGTAGAACCCAAGCCTATTAGCGAAGTAAAGGCGGCTACTCCCATGTCCCCACCAGCTCTCATTCGGGAGATGGCATCCACCTCGGCGGCGGTGGCCAGCATATTACCTGAAGATCAGGCTTCAGGAGCGGGTGTAGCCGACTATTTCGATCACAAGGAACGCTCCAAGGAGCGCAAGAAGAACGTGGAGGCCAACAAGACGGACGACAAGCGCAGCAATGCCATGGCTATGCTGAAGGCCAAGCGCGAGGGCAAGGCCAAGAGGGGTTAGTTACTACTTTTTCAATTGCTTCTAGCCACGTTTCTAAAACCATGATATTTATTCTCCTGCAGAAGAGGAAGAGGCCAAGCGAGCGGCTGAACGAGATCGCGACGACGACAAGGAAGAGCTGGAGAGCGTATCGGGATGCAAGTCGGCTGTGAAACTGAAAGCCTCTGAGATCTACTCGGACGACTCGGGCAGCAGTGACTGGGACGAGGACGAGAAGCCCACGGGCAAGCGATCAAGATCCAACAGCAGCAAGGCCTCCAGCGAAACCGAGGACGAGGAGAAGACCACAAAGAGTCCTGTCTTTATCAGCACCCGCGACGATCTGAACAAGCTGCGCCTGTCGCGCTACAAAATGGAGCGCTTTGTCAACTTGCCCATCTTCGAGGCCACTGTTGTGAACTGCTTCGTGCGCATCAGCATTGGCAACAATGGCCAAAAGCCAGTTTACCGTGTGGCTGAAATAGTGGGCGTAGTAGAGACGGGAAAAATCTATAACCTGGGCACGACGCGCACCAATCGCGGACTGCGCTTGAAGTACGGCAGCCATGAGCGAGTCTTCCGCCTGGAATTCATCTCCAACCAGGAGTTCACCGAGAACGAGTTTAACAAGTGGGTCGAGACGTGCAAGGAGTCGCAGGTCCAGATGCCATCAATAGACCTCATCGAGATTAAGGCGAACGACATCAAAAAGGCGCTGAACTACGAGTTCAAGGACGAGGATGTCGACAAGATCGTGGAGGAGAAGAACCGCTTCCGTAACCGGCCCACCAACTACGCCATGAAGAAGACCTGTCTGATGAAGGAGCGCGATGCAGCTATGTTGAGGGGCGATTACGACATTGCCCAGGATCTGGGGCAGCAGATCGACGAGCTCGAGAGCCGGGCCTCCGAGCTGGACAAGCGGAGATCGCATACTCTCAACCTCATCTCCTATATCAACGATCGTAACCGCAAGAAGAACGTTCAGGATGCCGAGAAGGCAATCATGGAAGAGGCTCGTGCCAACAAGGGTCTGAAGATCTCGGATCCCTTCACTCGCCGCATCACCCAGCCCCGCATGGGTTTCAAGGGTGGCAAAAAGGACGAGGAGGAGATGCTTCAGGCGCCGCTTCCACCTCCGCCACCGGGCAAAAAAAAGAACAACGAAGCGGGTCCATCCAACTCAAGCGCCAAGCCCACAGACTCCAAGGATTACAGTCTATACTCACTGCACGACTTCGATATTGATCTAGATGTTCCTCTGCCGGGTATGTTTGAAGCGTTATCCTTTTAATTGATTCGATTTAATATCATTTTGAACCTTTCCAGTTAACAGCACGAATTCCGTGCCTAAGCCGGCGAGCAAGCCAGCCGAAACAGTCTCAAAACGGTCTTTAAATTTGGAGGACTACAAAAAGAAGCGCGGCCTCATCTAGAAACTATCATGTATTGACAAAGCCTAACACGTTTTCGTCCTAGTTTAGTGTAGTGCCTAAATGACTACAGCAAACATTTGTTAACGCCTCTGTGACCGACACACACACACAACTAGACAAGCAAACGCAGGATGGGTAGCTTCCCTTGGCCTTAGTTACAGTTTATTATTGTATTTAGATTGACACAGAAAGGTGGGTCAAGCGTACCAGAGATTTGCCGCAGCATGCCCATTAAATATTTCATCGAGGATTATTCCCAGTTTTGTCTTTCTTCTGTATCGCATTACAATTCAAAATTTAGCGAAAATGTATACCAGATATGGGGTGGGGGACCCGCAAAGAAATGACTGGATTAATAATGCCCTATTGTAAGTAAATTAGGTTCTAGGATGGAATTGTAATTAAAGCGTATACACCATTCAGCCCAGCCCACTAATCCCCACAACGATGTTTCATAATTTTACAAAACAATATTATTTATACAAGAATTTTTACTCAGGCAAATGGCAAGTGTTTACGATGATGATTCCAGGGACAATTATTATAAAAACAGGCTGATGAAATTGGATATGAAGAAATATAGAATAGATACGGAACGAATATATCCACTGGTTGTACTGTAACCGTTCATTGATGTATTAGCTTTAGAGAGAAATTCATCAATTGTGTAGCAACGGCATACACACTTAATTCTACAAATATAAAAATAATTATTATTTATAAATAAAGAACAAACTATTACACTCGGTTTGTTTGTTGACTTTAATGGATAATGCTTTCAATACTTGGGGGTCTTGGTTGCAATGGTATGGGTGTGAAATAAAGGATACATTAACCCTTATGCTTTCAAAAATCGTTCATCTTTGGCGCCAAACTCAAATGAAAAAGTACACATGTTCTTGGGTCAGGTCCGAGGCTCCGGGTTGGCTCTTTTTAATTGGTTTGCCGACTGTTTGCGCAGCTGGCTGACTCCTTTCATGTTCTCACCAAATTAATTGAATTAATTTGATGAAATTGTCTTTTAATTGAAAACTATCGCATTTCGCGTTGTTTTCGAAAGAATCCCCCACCCATATAGAAGCATTAAATGGTCAATTTTTTTGGACCAGACGTAGAACAAATGACAGTTTTCGGTTATAAAGAGATCTTGCTGGACAACAATGAAAATATATAGGAAGTTAATTTTTGGAGAAAACTTGAATAATGCACTTCCGCTGGAATACTCCAAAAAGTTGGTCTGAATTCGTAGTTTCTGACGGTGGAGGAGCTCGGTCCCATGAACATATTGTTCCCAAATGGTAAATGCGACTGATCCGATCACAATGATGAATCTGAAGCTGGAGAGATGGCAGGAGAGTGGCAGGGGCTGGACGGCTATCCATTGTGGCACAATGACATTTTATCTCGGAATATGCAACAGCAGCACGTTCTCTGAAGCGGAGAGTGTAATAGATCAGCGGCGGAATCTCGATTCTGAATCCGAAAACTACCGATGCGTGGCTCATGCAAATGTTTTTGCTGCAGTGCCGTTACTGCGGTGTGGGTGCATCTCACAGATACAGATACCCATGAATCACATAGCCATTGCATATGTGGAGGTAGGGGAGAAAATCCCCTTGGCGGCAACTAATCAACCGGCATGCCATCCACACAAGTGCTGGGCTTCTGTCCATCGTCGGATTCTTCATCGTCGCCCCCGGCTTGGGCATCTTTCATTGTCTGAGCTTCTGAGTATCTGTGTGCGATCCAATCTTTGTCGGTGTGTTGGTGTGGCCTAGGGGACGCTGCCAGTGGCTTCGGGAACAGCTCAAGCGATCAGTTCAAAGTTGATTTTGTCGCGGACCGGAGCAGACCGTTCTAATTCCGACACGCGACCGTGAATTATAGAATTATCAAATCACGGGCTAATTTAATTTAAAATATAAACTATACACTAAACAGATAGTAGCTAAAATGTTCTCCAGAAAGTGCTCTTTTGTTTGGTGCATATGTGTGGGCGTTATCCTTGGCCTTGTCCAAGCCGAACTGGACTTCAACAACGATCTGGCCAATAGCCAAAAGTTCAAGAGCATACCCACCACAGTGAAAACCTATGAGAACGACACGGTCCTGCTGCCCTGCACCTTAAACAGTAAGTGTCACCTCAAGGAGCAGTTCTAGGTGGAATTTTGACGATTAGGTTATCTTGAGGGGCCTTGAAACACCAGGGGCCACCAGCAGCAATTGGCCATACAATAAGATTTAATTCGATTGAAGAAATGAACATACAATGGCACAAATGGAGGTATTATCCGACAATAATAGAGCCCGAGGGAGACCCAGTCCAGAAACGGATTCTATTAATTGAACGCTTAACACACTTAGCAGCCTATTGATGTATACATACTACACAAGTTTTCAGGGCCCCTCCCCAAAATCAGTCGCCGTCTGTCCATTAAAGGATTATTGACAGGGGCAATTAATTTTCAAAAGGGTTAACAAGATTACACAGAAGTTACACATGCATCCATCCGAGCCCCAGGGAAAATAAATGAATGACTGTCATTAAGTGACATTCAGTTAAATCTTCAAAACAAATACCCACATAAAAGAATTTGTTTCCAAATTGGGGCTAATAAAATACAAGTTGACGAGTTTTGTGAGATTTATTCTCTTTTTCGTTTCCAGCACCTTTCCGATATGTTCGTTGGCATCGGGACGATGTTCCCCTGGTCGATTCCCGACACCCCGAAATCCCGAAACCGGATCGCATCATGCTCTGGCCCAACGGAAGCCTCCAGGTGGCCAATGTCCAGCCCAGTGACACGGGCGACTACTACTGCGAGATGAACTTGGACTCGGGACATGTGGTCCAACAGCATGCCATTGAGGTTCAACTGGCCCCACAGCTCGTTATCGAGCCCGCCGATTTTACGGAGCAAAGGATTGGGGCCACCTTGGAGGTGGTGTGTGAGGCCCAGGGAGTGCCCCAACCGGTCATCAGCTGGCGTTTGAACGGAAATCCCCTACAAGCCCACACAGGCACCGGAAACCGACAAAGTCTAGTTCTCGAGATAAAGTCCAGGAACCAGGCAGGTCTCATTGAGTGCCTGGCCAGCAATGGAGTGGGTGATACGGCGGTGGGCAGTGTCTACTTGCATGTCTTGTGTAAGTAATCCAAATCCTCTTCAGAATTTAAAAATTTATGGGTTCGCCAATATGCCCCCCAGGGACAGCCACATCTTTGCCAATAATCACCTGATTCTTGAGCGGAATACCTTAAACGATTTGTAGACTCATTCTCCATCATTCTGCATCAAAATCTAAGTACAAAATATTTTTCAAAATTTTTATGAAATTTCCTGGGTGATCCCCTTCAAAAATTATAAAAAGTACATGGAGGCACAATGTGGCCCCCAGCGAAGGCTATGACTCGGCCAATTTTCTTCCGATTCTTGAGCGGAATACCTTAAACGATTTGTAGACTCATTCTCCATCATTCTGCATCAAAATCTAAGAACAAAATATTTTTCAAAATTTTTATGAAATTTCCTGGGTGATCCCCTTCAAAAATTATAAAAAGTGCATGGAGGCACAATGTGACCCCCAGCTATGGCTATATCTCGGCCAATTTTCTTCCGATTCTTGAGCGGAATACCTTAAACGATTTGTAGACTCATTCTCCACCATTCTGCATTAAAATCTAAGAACAAAATATTTTTCAAAATTTTTATGAAATTTCCTGGGGGATCCCCTTCAAAAATTATAAAAAGTGCATGGAGGCACAATGTGGCCCCCAGCGATGGCTATATCTCGGCCAATTTTCTTCCGATTCTTGAGCGGAATACCTTAAACGATTTGTAGACTCATTCTCCACCATTCTGCATCAAAATCTAAGAACAAAATATTTTTCAAAATTTTTATGAAATTTCCTGGGTGATCCCCTTCAAAAATTATAAAAAGTGCATGGAGGCACAATGTGACCCCCAGCTATGGCTATATCTCGGCCAATTTTCTTCCGATTCTTGAGCGGAATACCTTAAACGATTTGTAGAATCATTCTCCACCATTCTGCATCAAAATCTAAGAACAAAATATTTTTCAAAATTTTTATGAAATTTCCTGGGTGATCCCCTTCAAAAATTATAAAAAGTGCATGGAGGCACAATGTGACCCCCAGCTATGGCTATATCTCGGCCAATTTTCTTCCGATTCTTGAGCGGAATACCTTAAACGATTTGTAGACTCATTCTCCACCATTCTGCATCAAAATCTAAGAACAAAATATTTTTCAAAATTTTTATGAAATTTCCTGGGGGATCCCCTTCAAAAATTATAAAAAGTGCATGGAGGCACAATGTGGCCCCCAGCGATGGCTATATCTCGGCCAATTTTCTTCCGATTCTTGAGCGGAATACCTTAAACGATTTGTAGACTCATTCTCCATCATTCTGCATCAAAATCTAAGAACAAAATATTTTTCAAAATTTTTATGAAATTTCCTGGGTGATCCCCTTCAAAAATTATAAAAAGTGCATGGAGGCACAATGTGACCCCCAGCTATGGCTATATCTCGGCCAATTTTCTTCCGATTCTTGAGCGGAATACCTTAAACGATTTGTAGACTCATTCTCCACCATTCTGCATCAAAATCTAAGAACAAAATATTTTTCAAAATTTTTATGAAATTTCCTGGGGGATCCCCTTCAAAAATTATAAAAAGTGCATGGAGGCACAATGTGGCCCCCAGCGATGGCTATATCTCGGCCAATTTTCTTCCGATTCTTGAGCGGAATACCTTAAACGATTTGTAGAATCATTCTCCACCATTCTGCATCAAAATCTAATGAAAGAACAAAATATTTTTCAAAATTTTTATGAAATTTCCTGGGTGATCCCCTTCAAAAATTATAAAAAGTGCATGGAGGCACAATGTGACCCCCAGCTATGGCTATATCTCGGCCAATTTTCTTCCGATTCTTGAGCGGAATACCTTAAACGATTTGTAGAATCATTCTCCACCATTCTGCATCAAAATCTAAGAACAAAATAGTTTTCAAAATTTTTATGAAATTTCCTGGGGGATCCCCTTCAAAAATTATAAAAAGTGCATGGAGGCACAATGTGGCCCCCAGCGATGGCTATATCTCGGCCAATTTTCTTCCGATTCTTGAGCGGAATACCTTAACCGATTTGTAGACTCATTCTCCATCATTCTGCATCAAAATCTAAGAACAAAATATTTTTCAAAATTTTTATGAAATTTCCTGGGTGATCCCCTTCAAAAATTATAAAAAGTGCATGGAGGCACAATGTGGCCCCCAGCGATGGCTATATCTCGGCCAATTTCCTTCCGATTCTTGAACGGAATACCTCAAACGATTTGTGGATCCATTCTCCATCATTCTGCATCAAAATCTAAGAACAAAATATTTTCCAGAATTTGTGTGAAATTTCCTGGGGGATCCTCTTCGAAAAATGATAAAATGCTTGTGAAGTGAAATGTGATTCCTAGAGGTGGCTATATCTAAGGCAATAACTATCCGATTCTTTAAAGGGGTACCTTTAACGACTTGTAGGTTCATTATCGTTCCATTTTCTCTATTTTTGTTTCCCTTAAAACAGTTACACCAGAGGTTAGTGTGTCGCAGCCTGTAGTGTACACCAAACTTGGAGCTCGTGCCCACCTGGAGTGTATTGTGGAGGCAGCCCCCGCAGCCACCGTTAAGTGGTTCCACCACGGATTGCCGGTGGCATTGGGAGCCCACTCCAGCAGTCACGAATCGGAGGTACAGGCGAATCGCTCAGTGGATCACTACGTGAATGCAGTCCGTCACCTGTTGGTGGTGAAGAGCGTACGGAATGCGGATATGGGTCAGTACGAGTGCCGGGCGAGTAACCAAATTGGCTCAAAGAGCGGCAGTGTCGAGCTGACGGGTCGCCCGATGCCCTGCTTATTCAAAATCAATCCTGGCACCCAGAGCTCAACGTCTCACGGACTGGTGTGGCAAACGGAGAGCCTGCTGCCCATTATGGAGTTTAAGCTGAAGTTCCGGCAGATTCCCTCGAATAATGCCACTCGGTCCGTGCGAACAAACTGGACTGAGCTGACGATTCCGGGCCAGGCCACAAATGGTTAAGACAACTACCTCATACTGTTTATACATGAAAAATAATATCTTGTTTTTAATTTGCAGGACTCATCTACATCACCACCTATACGCTTCACGGCCTGCAACCTGCCAGCCTTTACGAGGTGTCGGTCTTGGCCAGAAACAGCTTTGGGTGGAGCGATAACAGCAAGATTGTGCGCTTTGCTACGGGTGGTGAAGGTAAGATGACAAATGATCTTGTAGTGATGCCCAAACTATATACCTTTTACTCCCCAGTGGAACTGCCAAACTACTCAACGGAATCGGAGCTACAAGAAGACTTCGCCGATGAAGACTTTCACAATGAAATCACACAAAGATCAGAGGTTCTGTCGGCCAGCATGATGTACAACTCGGGTTGTGGTCGCGGTATCAGCTTATTAATTTATTCCCTATGTCTAATAAAACTATTTATAGTCTTAAGTTAGGTTTATCTATAAAAAATATATCAATTTTGTACTGGAGGAGAGTTACGCGCTAAACCAAATAAAAACCTTTTCATATGAATTCTGGTTAAGAGTTGGTTTCGGTCATAAGTGATTCACATCTTAGAAAAGGTCTGTTGATTCAGAAGGAAGCAGATAAGATTCAGCAACGCTGAGCAATATTATAATACTGTACTTGTGAGTAAGAAAAGGTTAATTGAAAGTGTGATGCGATTTTCGATATAAATCCTCATCTGGGAGAATTTTAAAAGATATTTTACACCTTTCATTAAATACAGGTACTTTATTTTAGGAAAACCCAATCAAATATTGAATCAAATGTTACTTAGAAGACCTACTTTTAGAAAAGCCAATCAACACTGCGTATGAGTGATGTTTAAGATGACTTAATCATACCTAAACGAATATGCCTTTTAAAGTTTCTACAAGGGTACTTATTCGGTGTAGGGCTTCCTCTTTGGACCAACAACAACAAATGGCACTGACATTGCGGGCTAACGCATCTTTTCGCCGCAAGCCCCGCTCTCTTCTGGCCAAGTTCATCACTCTATCTGCTCCAACTCTGTAAGAGTCTCGCAGAAGGGAACGAAACGAAAATATGTGCAGGCTGTTTACCTTCAGCCCCAACTGTTAAGATAAGCACTTGGAAAAATAAATTTACAATTGTTAGACATTTTTTTTAAAGACATCATTAAAAAACTTTGAAACTACTAAAGAAGCCCTACGAAAATAATAAACTATATATAATAATAAATAAATAAAGAATAATATTTTTCTCAGTGTATAGAGAGCGCAGTGAGAGAGAAAGAGAGTTCCAACTCGTTGGGGCCATCGCGTTGGGGCTGTGTTCCATTTACCATTTCGTTTCGCGGCGCTTTCGGGCATCCCAGCCCGCGAACCGAAAGTGATTTCAGTTCTCAATTGAACAGCTTCGCGTACGGTTTCGAGGAAATCCAAAGCGCCAAAAAAAGGTCTCTAAATGTCCATAACTTCAGCCCACTACCCCGGAACGACCTTAGATTTAAGGCACTTAAAGACAGCTGTAAACGTTTTCAATCGGTCTGGCTAAAACGTGTAAAAATCACTTAGGACAGGGCTTATACGCTTTCGGAAAGCATTACAAGTGCAAGTGTTAAATGTTACTTGGAAACAAGAAAATCTTTAAACAAATCGGGAAAAACAAAAGACGTCAAAAACTGTTTCTTTTTTTTAACGCTTTAACCGATTTTTGGTTGTTGTGGTTGGCGGCTCTCGGCTCGCGTCGGTATCTGGGGAGCAGCACTCCAGCTAAAAAACCAGTTTTCCTCCTCTAGGCTCTCGGGCAAAATAAATACGAAACTAAATAACAATCTTGAACGCATCGCATCCATTCTGTAACTGGCCCTGAAAGATTCGAAACTCAAGGAGCGATTTCGGTCGATGGTCTTTGGCCAGCGCCGAGTCACAGTCTAGCGATGATTCATAATAATGGCCCAGGCAGATGCTGCTTGCTCCACATCTTCACTTTTACTCCCTTATGCCAAATCCGTTTTGGCCAGAAACAGAAGAAAAAAACTGAAAAGTTGCAGTCTCTTTCACCTTCGCTCTCCTTTGGCAATATCTTTGCTGCAAATTCTATAAATATGTGCAAATATGTAAAATAGTTGTCGTTGTGCCGGCAACAGAAACGGCTATGGCTATGGCTAAGGCTATGCCAACGGAAAAAGAAGATACAGTAAAGGACTGAGCAAAAAGGTGGCCAAATGAAAGCGAAAATGCAAATGAGGGCCATCGACAGGGCTGGGGCAAGCGGAAGAGTCTGGGGAAGATGGAAGATGGCAGCAATTGGGGGCCAGCTGCTCCTCGTGGAGGAGCTGGGGAAGTGCAAACAAATGCTGAATGAAAAACAAATTTTTTTTTATTCAATCGTATTTTTATTTACACTACTGTGCTATATAGGAAACTCGAAAAAGCGAAAAACAAAACAGAAAAGTTTTCAATTCAATTCGATTTGTGGCGGCAAAGTGCAAGCATTGATCCCCAAAAGGCAGCTGCAGCTGCTGCCTGCCCCCCATCCAGCCATCCTCCCCCCTGAATATCTATCCCACTCCAGGAGTCGCACACACAAGTGCACTCTGATCGTATCTGTGTGTGTAAACTTGGAGCGCAATGTAAATAAACAAAGCGCCAAAGACACAAAAAACAACAACAATCAAGGCACTGATTTAAAGAGAACCAACAAGAAAAAGAAGAACCAAGTTTGCACCTTTCCCCCTGCGTCCCCCCTCTGATTGTATAATTGATAAACGGGCCGGGTCGGTAAATTCTGTTTTAGTGATAGTTATAGGGGGGGCTTTTGTAGTCTCTCCGTTGGACGAAGGTGTCAACTCTCGGGGCTCCAACACACACCTATTGTCGTACTTGCCGGCCATATATCAGAGGTGCCGTTTATTCAGATGACAGTCATAATATGGAAGTGCTGGGAAACTCTGTTACACAAGCGAGTGAGAAAATTGCCGCTCATTAGACGGCCTTTGTTCAGGGATGTTAACTTTTTCCGTCAAGGATCCAGTACCTTTGTGAGATCTACACTATTCAAAGATAAAGAGTAAATATCTTAACGAGAGAAGCAATTAGTTTTCGTATAACTCCCATGGTAGAGCATCACTTAGTCGTCTAGTTCGTACAAGCTTACGAAATATTCGAAAAACATTTTTTTTCGAATGCATCAGCGATGGATTATGATCATCAGACATTGCAAAATTGTTTGTTTTATGAGTCGAGCATACAAACAAATTGTGCAAATACGCACATATTGATATACAGATGCAGATCGCTATTTGTTTGTGTGTGTGAGTTATGCCCGCCATTTTGCAAACAACAATTTTTTTTTATTTTTTGCATTTAACAGACCGAATTTTGGTCGGTCGGTGTGCAGTTGTACATGTTTTTTTCCTCGTGCTGTACAATTTTTTCGCATTTGCACATTAATTTATTTATATGCATAAACATTTGCATGCTATTCGACTTGGCACACCCTGACCCAACACGAAAAACCCCCAAAGCCCCCACTTCGACCCACTTTACTGGCCGGCTGGCATTGAGTCAGCCCCGAAGAGAAAAAACTACAGTCACATCTATCAATCAATAGCCCTGTGGCGAGTAATAATTTTAAAAACTTTAAAATTAGCTTAAAAATAACTTTAAAAACTTTTCTTTATTATTTAATTTTTATAGTATAGTTTCTGATTAGATGTTAGTATTATCTATTGAAGTAGCACTGTCGAAAGAGAGAGCGGGTCTCTGTGTGAGCTGCAAATTAGCCAGCATCTGTGGCAGCAGTAGCACTAGCTGGCAAATGGCGATTTTTCGCATAGAGATCATAATATCTTCAAGATACAACTTATCGGCGGAGAGCAAATTGCGACAAGATACACGGCTCATACGGCCCATACCGCTTGCATAACGCGGCCAGGCGAATGGTGGGCAATGTTTACCCACCGATCGGTCGAATAGTTTACCCCCGCTGTAATGGCTGCAAAAAATTCGTTTGTAGTTCGCGCTTTTCTTTGCATTTTGCCAGTCAATTAGAAGTTTCCGGCCAGCGACGCGGCTGGCATATAAAATACACAAAATAAACGATAATCGAAATTAAGAAATCACAAAAAAACTAAATAATTATAATCGTTTGTGGTCGGCCTTTTGGCGGCTCCCGATCGGGAAAAGCAAATTAATCAAGTACCAACCAAACATATTAATTGCAGTTAACAACCTACCTCCGATAGCTCCGAACCAAAATCAAAAACAAATCGAAAGCAGTCGAAAAACCATCATCAGAGGCAATCAACATGATCAGGGCGAAAGACACAACATGGCTGCTGCTCATTTGTCTATTAATTGGACAATTCTACGGTAAGTCAAGGACTCCAGCTAATGAACTATAAAATCAAAGAACTAATTCGATTTGATTCGAGTTAATTGCCACCAAATCGACTTTTATCGAGAGCTCCATAAGAGGCAGTTCCCAGAATCGCCGAGCTGAAAGAAGTCAAGAGTGGTGGCGTATACGTAATATTTAGTGCTCTCTTTAATGGCTACGCTTAGAGATAAGAAAGTGCAGAAGAATGCCAGTGATTGTCTCTTAAACAATTAAATACTATTCCTAAAGAATATAATTAAAATACAATTATGGGTTGGGTTATTAATTGATCCCATAAGACCATAGAGTTTTGAAATTTTAATTTCTTTTGAAAAGGTTGAGTTCTTTAATGACTTCGGTTCGCTGCGGTTCAATGGGTTTACGTAAGTTTCCAAAAATTATGAATTACCGAATGTCGGACGAAAATAAGTATGAGCCAAGTTAGCCTACATTTCGACCCGCTCCCACTCACACATCGACGGCGAAAAGCTCCAGATATGGAAGGTGTGTGGTCTAGAACCACGTGCGTATTGCTTATCTTTTGCGTAAATGAACTCACAGATACACACACTCGCAGATAGTCTCACGTAGCCTCAGATGTAGGTGCCAGTTGGAAAAACAACAAGCATATCTTATCACGGAAAGAGAGAAAGAGAGGGGCACCCACTTATCTCCGTACTCCACACACTTGGAAAGTTAAATTTCATTCGCTTTAGGAATTATGGCGCAAATTGCTGATAACGGTTAACATTCCATTTCACGTACCTCGGAGCGTCTGCACATGGAACGTTGGCTTGGAAACTTTCCCTGCCCCAAACTCCCCACCAACAATTCCCCACCAACAATTCCCCACCCAAGAACCCCCCAGACCCTAGACCCTAGACTCTAACCGGGTGCCATGTGTTTCGATATATGCATGTGTGGATAAAAAATAAAGGGAATAGGCCCCAACGAGTAGAATAAATATTTGCTATGCACGAACGGTTCTGCAAAGAATGGCATTTTGATGTCGAATATTTGCTCGTAAACCTCCTGACTTTTTTTTTTGTATTATTCCTCTATCTGTACGTGAAACGCCCCCGGTGTTTTAAATTATCACAAGTCCCAGGGCATAGGCCATGATGTTTTGTTTTTTTTTTTTTTAATCCACCGACATTAAGGAATATTCCAATATTTATACGAATACATACGCAGCTATGGTGGTCTTTTAATTAAAACTGAATTCGATCCAATTTTAGCCAAGAGATAAGGTGGCGGATAACCAGAAATGAAGCAGCACATATGCCAAAAATGTGTATGGGGAAAAAGTCTGAACTTTGTATTCTCACATATCACATATCCACATACATAGCTTCTGGCTGTTGTAAATATCCAAGAATGTTTGGCCCACAAACAACTCGAACAATGAATATTTCATAATACTCCTCCTGGCAGCCAAACAAAAATATTTGTTTTCATGTTTTCAATTCTAGTTCACTCTTCACTCGCCGAAGTAGATAAAGACTTGGCCCTAATGGAAATTTGGTTTATTTACATCGAAAACAGTCCCACTCAAGGTTAACAAGACCCGAGGGATCTAATAAAATAATATTCCCAGAATTCTGCGATAAAGGCCTTACTTTATAATGCACATGGAAATGAATGCTTTGCTGACTAGTGTAGTGTTCGGTTGGGCTTTTCGAAAACAGCCGAAATACTCAAATTACTCATTCGTTCGTTTTTTTCCAAAAATAAAGATCGCATAATAAATCAGTGATTGGATCAATCAAAAGTTCTCCAGAGGGTGCGGAGCGACTGCGTGGCCCCACCCAGGAAAGGGTAGACGTAGAATCGATTCGCCGATTCAATTGATTTCAATTTAATTTCCCATTTATTATGTACATGTTGGCGGGTGTTTGTTTCATTTTATTATGTGTCTCTATGCAAATTCATGGAATCGAATTATGTACAAATACAGTGGAAATTCGACTCAAGGAAATTTGATTATGGACCTTAGCCCTAGTAGCCTTGACATAACAAAAGGGCAATAAAGATGACATAATCTTTTGGTATTGTAAAGAAGTTTTTGCCAAACTGGAGTTTACTAGAGATTTTTTGGCAAACAAATAGTAGGCCATAATTTTTAAATATTTTCATAAACAATTACGACATTTTTGTTCAAAGCAAAATCGAAAATAAGTCCTAATCTGAATATAAACTTCCACTGTAAATCTATTTCAAATCTCCCATGGCATCCATAGGTCTGACATGTGAAACTCGCACAATTCTAAGCACTTTTACGACCCCACATCAACATTTGACTGCTCCATCGGGCCTCGGACATGACATGTCGATTAAAGAATTTTTTGCTCCCCCCAGTTCCCTTCTGCTGACTTGACCGAATTGGGATGATGTTACGTTTCCTTTCCGAGATTTTCGAAAATCTTGTGCATTTAGGATTGGCAAACTGGCGGCAAGTAGCTGCCATCATTTATTTATACACATTTCATTGACTCAGCAGACTTGGGCGAGGATGTGCCAATGTGGGCCAGCCATACTACTAGATTTGTTTACTTGTTGACCCCATAACTCATCCATAGCCACATATATCAGATCCACCATCCCACCGTCTTATAGTGACTCAGACATTAATGAAAGCAAAGACGATCATGAATGCGATCGGAAATCTTGAACTGAATCTTGAATGGGAGTTATCACCGGGGCTCGGTCGCGACTACCATCCGACCTTGCTGATACGATGGAGTGTATTTAATATTGGCGCCTAGCACAAGGAATTCTCATAAACAAGGTTCCGTACTTGTACTGCACTTTTATTTGAAATGTGGGACAGAGTAATAAAAATTAAATTGCATTCTGAAGTAGCAGAAATTTCCTCACGAGCTGTTAACAGTCAAAATGCAGTCATTAAAACATGCACTTTATAATTACTTTTTTTTACATCCTTCATAATAGGGAAAAAATAAATTAAGGAAATAATTAAAGAGCTTTTTAGGGAGGAGACTATCAAATAACAAAAGTAAATAGTTGGTTGTCAAAAAAAGAACACCCAAGACTAAACAAATGCAAAGAATTCCAAACAATCCCACGCCAACAGGCTATTGCATTCGAACATGCCCTCATCTGGCCAGGAATGCAAAGTCGTCAAAGCTGGCCGAAAGGAAACCGAACGGAATGCGACAAATTCCTGGCGACGGCGCCCCAATGCCAATGCAGGCCACAAACGGCCATTCTGTATAACATTGAACTCAAGTTTAAAGGGGAAAAGGAGTGCCAGGACGGGGATGGAAGCGGAAATGGGGACGGAGAGGGACGGGAGTCTGGACGGGGTCCTGGCGCCGCGACATCCTGACGCCATTGTTCCACTCAGAGCGATTGCACAAGGGAAGAGAGGCAGTGGCAGATTAGCTCATTCATCCATATGGATGAACTTAAGCTAAGTGGACGTTGTTGTTTCAGTTGTTAGTGTTGTTGTTGTGTTGCCGTTTTTTATTTGCAACCCCCGACATCGATCCAAGGACAACGGATGACGCATGTGAGAGCAGCCGCAGCCCCCAGTCTCCACCCAGTCTGACCTACTTGCAGAGAACAATTGCGTGAAGCTAGGAGGAGCCTGCTGCAATCCCTGGATGCTGCTTCTCCGAAACAGACTCTGTCCCTGGACCATAACCTTGACACAAGCCCAAGACTGCAGTTTTCAGCCAGTTATGGCTCTGATCTGAGAAGGCCAACTAAGAGTCTTTTTCTTACCAATTTATGTTGTTTTTTTCGGAGCGGCCCAGGCCATATACGAAGCGACTGGCTGCGGATATGAGGAGAGGCCATTGGATAAGATAGCTGGCTCTGAGACGCAAGTGGTTACCTTAAAAAGCTTTAATCGACCATTGATAACGAGTTTAAGCGACTTGCGTAATCCCGACAATATCCATCACAGCCGTATAGGAATGATGGCAGTGAGTCACCTCGGCTTATGGCCGTTAGAAACCGCATATGGCATGTAAATTGTTTCTGGCTAATACATAAAAGATCACGGCCGGAAAAAATTACTCATACAATTTGCATATTCTGTTTCGGGGTGCAGCAGGAGTCATCATTCAAATGGGAAATGGAAATAGAAACATTCCAAAATCAGAAACCCTCCCCGGAGTATGTCATACTTCTAGGTATTGCGCTAATTTGCCCAAGGCTTAGAGTATTTTTTATATCTTCCCGCCATATCTCTTTTCGTATCTCGTTTTTATCTCGAAGATTAGTTCCAGAGTTGATTTTTTTTAACTTTTATAAATGTGGAAATTTTATTCTAAGGATTAGCGGACTGTCAGAGTTGATGGAAATATTTTATGGGGATGAGGACTGAATATTATGCTGCATACTTTTAGGAAAAAACATACAAATGGTCGCGATTGTAGAACCTGCTGGACTTCCACGAGAACTGTGACTAAAAGCAAATATTCGGAGTAAAGTATTTGCAAATATTCACCCGGTTATCTCCCCTAGTTCCTGTTGGAACTCATTTCCGGTTCAGAGCCATATAGTCGCGTTCTTTGTGGCACAGACCCCTCTTGATTGGAAGCAGAAGTTGCAGTGGATGTTGTGTGATTTTTATCAGTTCCAATTAAGTCTGGAACCACTCAGGGCCCTGTCTGGCTGACTCACTGCTGCACCTTCTCCGCCAGCACTGGGAAACCATCATTTTAAATAAATTTTAACACTATTCCAACTCTATTTTTCAGTACGCACACATGCAACGCCCATAGACGAGACTAAAGATGATTACCAGGACGATGACTATTATAGTGATAACAATGAAGATCCCTTAGAGGATGAAACCCCTCCAGTTGTGGACTCTCCAGCAGCAAAACCCTATTTCGAGGAAAGCGATCTTCGGATCGACGCCAAGCCAGGCGATGATGTGGTCCTGAACTGTGACGTTCGCAACTTCATGAGTGAGTGAAGCTATTAGCTTTTAGTATCTAGAACCTTAACTAACTAAATTTTAATTATTTCCTTAGTCAACAATGCTGTTATGTGGTACAAGAACACAACAATGATTGTCAATGGTAATACTGCGGTTGTGCCTCGCTTCGAGGCCATGAAAAACAATTCCATATTCCTGCAAAACGTAACGCCGGCGGATTCGGATAACTATTTCTGTGTTATCCTGCCGCAGGACGTTCGACAGCACACAACTTTGAGGGTGGGCGCCCGGCTGTCGATCCTCTGCGACGACCGTGACATCACGGATCGATCGCAGACGTTCAGGCAGGGTGACCACCACAAGCTCGAGTGTCGAACCTATCTGCCTGGCGAGGCCACAATCAAATGGTCCTTTAATGTATGTATAAACTGCTTTAATCTTAATCATGTCTCATAAATAATATCTTTGATAGTTTTTCAATATCTACTTCTTATCGCATTGAAATACTTGAAGTAGACTTGAAAAAATAGCAAAAGTTTACTCATTCTTTCCATATCATTTCTTATAAAGTTTAAGTCTATCTGACCGCTATCCAACTCTAACTGAATCAATAAGCTAATCATATTTTAAACCCATTTTAGGGTATTCGCATAGAATCTTCCCCAAGTGATGAAGAAAAAGGAGTCATCGTCCTGGACAGTATCGACGATGTTAATGCCGGCGTGTATCAGTGCCTGGCTGATGACGGCAGCCACGATCCCCCGCATGGAATGGTAACCATCGACGTCCAGTATAGCCCCAAGGTATCCACCCACCGGCATCATGTCAACACAGAGGAAGGCGGCACGGCGGAGGTTTACTGCAACTATCGCGCCAATCCCATTGCCCGGAGCTTTTTCGTCAAGGAAGGCAAAACCATTCAACTGTCCGAGAAATACTCCCTGAGGGATTCTGTCCACAATGGACACAATCGCACAACGCTGATTGTCCGAGATGTGGAGGCCAGTGATCTGGGCGAGTACCTGTGCCACGTCGAGAACGCCATCGGCTACAACGAGGTGAAGGTGCACGTAAGCTACAGGCCGGAGACGCCGCAGTTCGAGGACATGAAACTGGAGGGCACCAAGGTCACGATGCACTGGCTGGTGAGGAGTCTGCAGCCATTGTCCGAGGCCATGCTGGACTACAAGCTATCGGGGGTAAGTCGGGGGATACCGCGGTCTTTGATGAAGAGGGATTTGGCAATCTCGATCTCTGTTTCAGTCCTATACTTGGAGCACTGTGTCGGTGCTAGAAACGCACCGTCATAATCAGACTGGAGGCATCTGGAAGATCACGCACCAGCTGGACTTGCCACGACGTGGCATGTGGCATGCCCGTGTCAAGACGAAGAACCCCTATGGTTGGTCCAACTTTTCGCCGGATCACGACTTCACGATCCAGGCCGACGGCGAGGGTGAGTCGACATAATTTTGAGTTTCCCCGAAAGAAATCGCATATAACTTGATGTTTTCCGTCAGATTCTTATGAGCCCAGCGATGCGGATCTGCCACCGGATCAGATAGTCCAGGCCGGAATCGGTCTAGGGGGCCGGAACACAGCGACAGCCCTCGGCCAAACGCCCCTGGGCGGAGTTATCCTGGCGGCGCTCCTGCTGCGCCAGATCCGCCAGCTCTAAGGCCGCACCAGCGAGGCGGAGGAGGAGTGTACATATGTATTTCCGGATTACTCAGCTATCGATGGCAACGGAGCGATAGCAAATAGCGACAGCCAACGCAAATAGGAAACCGAAACAAAAGTATTCTAATTAAACAAACAAAATGCTAATGCGCGCCTGCTAGCTTGGGTCAATGCTACCCATATACCATGTTAATGCTATATCGTACACGCTGGAGCGATCGCCCTTAACACTAAACACTAAACACATTTGTGCCAAGCAAGGAGAAACTGAAACAGAAACGGAATTAAATTTAATTTAGTTTAGCTAAAGTTAAAGTTAAAGCGAATCGACATTGGGCCGAGAGTGGTAGGTGGGTGTGAAATTGTTGGATTAGGACAGAAAAACTGCGAGGATCGGTTAAAAACCGAGCAAAAAAACACAAAAAGAAACATTTTGATTAACCCTAGATGTAATATTTATTTGTTTTCGTATGTATGCATGTAAAAGTTGGCACCTTTTGAGGACGATATAGGAGAAGAGACGCATCCTTGTTACCTGAACCCGAACCGAAAACGAATACATTTCTAAGGTGGCGACAGAGAAATGGGAAAATGGGTTTCCATATCGTCTAGAATCTAGATCTTATCGATTAGAACTCATCGCCGAGAAATTAGAGAGGACAGATCAAGATCTAGTGAATTTTTAGGATTTGTACTTACTGAGGGGCTTAGAGAGGGGTAGGGATCGAATCAATCGAATGGCAACCGAATTATTTTATAAACTAGACCAAAGCTTAGACATACATATGTGTACCTACCACACCCACATGCATATGAACCTAATTTTACGGAACCAACGCCACATCAACTCAACGAAACGATCCAGAATACATATATACAAATCAAATGCAAGGATTATGGGCTGGGCTTTATATTTTCGTCCTTTTGATTCTGCTACAATACCTGAGAAACGAATGAAATATCGCCATAACATGCTGACCATATACACTATACGTATGAGTAATCAATTGTGAATGTAGGAATATATATTTTATATATATTTTATTTAAGAATCATAGCCTAACATTAGAGCTGATCAATAAGCGTGCCAATTGAAGCAATCAAGCTGATGTGATTGCTCAAAAACTGAATCAAAAAAAAAAAACAAAAATCTAAACGACACAAGAGAAAGTTCCATAATCAAAGTTTCGACGAGGACCTGATTTCAAATGCCGACCTTAAAGCATACACATAACTATAATATACACATATATACCAAGAGAATCATATATATATATATACTGATATATTATTAAAGCCAGTGTCTTAAATAAATATTGTAATTTTCGTTGAGTCCATGTTAAGAGATAAAAAAAAAGATTTGGCCAAGATGTTTTTTTTTTGTAGCTGGAAATATTAAACAAATTTTACAATTCTGTATACTTTGGTTCCTTTTTTTATTTAATAAATAAAGTTGATTTTGTGTCTTTAAAAATACAAAAATTTACAATCAACAAAATGCTCATTTTCCTGTGAGAATAGAAGAGTGGAGAGTGTTTTGAAGAGGGCACAGATCTCTGCCAGCGTAATACTAATCCTAAGCTAAACCTAATGACGTCCGACTCCCAACAGCAGGATGGCAGATCCGAGGACCGTCCAGCCCATCAGACTGCAGGTCATCGCGCTCGACGCCGAGGTGGAGCTCTCCGGTGCAATGGCGTCCAGGGAATGATCGGCGATGACCACCTTGGTGATAACCTCGGAATTGGAGGGAAGAACCAAACAGCGATAGGTGCCGGCGTCCTGGGAGCTGGCCTTTACGATGGTCAAATCATAATTGGGATCCAGTTTAAAGTTGGGCTGCACCACATTCCTGCCATTGGTGATCACATTGTTCCCGAAGTACCAAAGCACAGCAACATTTTCCGCACTTAGCACTGAAAAATACATATTTCTTATTAGTGTTTTGCAAACAATTTTTGATTGTATGGATACACTCACTTTCTGATCCCACATCGCACTGAAGCATCACGTCCTCGCCGCGAATTCCAGTCACAGACGCCGTCTTGCTGATCTTCTGCAGGGATGTGGGGGTCGAGTCCTTGGTCTGTGGGCTGGGGGCACTTTGGTCGTCACTCGAATAATCAAAATCCTCGTCATTTTGCATATTCTCATCATCGATGCTGGATTGTGGGTAGGAGAGTACTGTAAGATGTATAGAAATATGTTGTTAGAATTATTATATCATCATAAGGTCTTAAGATTTTCTTTAAAAGAATTCATTTTTTGTCTCTGACTGTCTGAACTTCTTCTAAAATATTTCTTTAGAACAATTTCGCTTAGAGAGCAGAAAGCATTAAAAATTGAAGCTATCCAGCCAGATAATAGCAGAAGATCTGCTGTAATTATAGACATTTCGATTGTTTATCCCTTGGGGGTAGCCCCGTGGGGGGTCAGAGCAGTCGTCGCTTTTAGTCGGTGGGTTAATTAAGAGAAATTAAATGGAAATCGAAACCAGCACAGTCTTCAGAGTGCATTAGGCCATCATAATACTGTTATGTGTTTTTGTTTGTATTTTCATTTGTGCTTATCATTTTCGCAGCTCGAATTCATCAGGGAAATGGGCAGGGAGGGCTGAGAGTCCGAGAGGGCTATGGTGGTGGCATTAAGAGACAGCTGCACCGATGATGGGTTAAATTAAAAGCCAGGCAGGCAATTCGCATTCACGTTCACTCTTTTTCCACCAATTCTTCAGTCTTTCATGCCCCATGCCACACACATACATGAATGAGTATATGCCACACACTCGCATGTGTACAAACACATATTTTGTCGAAAACATTTTCGGTGAAATGGGGTCACATGAAAAACGAAAATTAAAATGAGCGAATGGAAAGAGAAAACAACAGCGCCTAACCTAACACTCCCCCTCGATTTTTCCCAGTCTCTGCCACTGCCACTACCCCGGCCCAGGCCTATGCCTCTGCTTGGTCGATCGCCGCACCCACATGTGACGTGCTGACGGGGAAGTCCAACAACAACAACGACAATTAAAAAAAATTGAATAGTTTTTAAATTAAAGAATACACAAATTTTGAAAATATTATTCAAGTTTTCATTTGGGATTTAGGAAGTTATGCAAAGATTTATGATAAAGAGGACATTACATATTTTCTCAGTGTACCAAGCAACACAAACAATCATAAGAACGGCAGCATATTGGGCCACTTTTTGTCGTTTTTTGTTTGGTGGTGTCACCGTTGGACACTCAGAATTGAAAGCATTTCACAACAATGTCCATTTTCATAGTGCCAACTGCACCACACACCCTCGAGGCAAGAGAGAAAAGGGACAGTTTGGTTCGTTGATTGTGAAAAGTTTAAATTTACATTCTGGTACATTTATTTCGGCCGCTTTGGCCCTCTACCACGAGCGAGTGCCACTCTTCATGCGGAAACAGGAAAAATGAAAATTTTACAAGCTCCAAGTACAAACGAACTTATTGAGCTTCGAATTTCCATTGCGGCTCGAAGGAGTGAGTGGCGATCGCTGGCTCTCCTTTTCATGCACTCCTCTTAACCGAAACCCCCAACTCCTTGGAACTCTGCTCGCCCCCTCCTCCTGGAGAATTCCCAAAAAAAATGCACATTCACTCACGCATTCGCTCTTTGTCGTAAACTTGAGCCATAAAAGAAATTTATTCTTGTATTTACATTGAAGCAGGAGACACACTGAGCCAACTGAATTTATGTTGGACGCCTTCCGCCCCGAATAAAAGGAGAAAAAACAGCCATTGAACCGGGAAGATAAGGCCCCAACTGAACAACAATTGCAATGAAAGTTTATTTGCAGATTTTTTTAACGGGCGTGATGGTCTGGATCGGATTTTCTGACTTCCGATAAGCATAAGCGATAAAGTAAGAGCTCCACAGAGCAAAACAAATACATTGTATTTCGGGGATAAACATTAAGGGCATGGGGCGGATATCTTGAGGATGTTTTGAGGAAAAGAAAGGGGGGCAGCAAGTAAACTAAACTTTAAAACAGCCCCGCATTTATAATTCCATTAACTTTTAACCTTTAATTTTGGGCTCACATCCTCCCGAAATGATCTCTACCCGGGATTATGTTCGCCTTCATGTTTTCCTATCGCCGGAGATAGCCCGGCCGGCCAACTTTCCTTAACCCTTGTCCCCTGCCAGCCCCATTTTAATTACTACCCAGAATTAGACCAACAACAATTTATCATAACCATGATTCCAAAAATTTGAGATAGGGAGTAGGGAGGGAAAAGTGCATTTCAGCTAATAACCCCAAGCCACAACCCAAAGCCAAGTTGGCTTTAGTGCCCAGTCACTCCCCCCACTCCCAGGCACTGCCATGTTGGGAATCATTCAAGTGCAGCACTTTTGTTGCCGGGTTTACTACCTGTGATAAGGCCCGGAGGAAATTAAGAGCCAGACCCGGAGGGAGCGAGCTCTCTGATCTTTGATCTCCTTTCCGAATGTTTTCAGGTTTGTCCGGCTCTCCCACCACTCTCTCTAGCTTACACTGGGAAAAATCACCATGAATATATGTATTAATTCTTTGAAAGTTAATAACCTTTAAAGTTTTCAATGTCAATACTAATTTTGAAATTAAATTCAATTGAAAATTAAGGCAATTATCTAGATGGTTGGCTGAAAGAGACTTTGTGGACTAATGAAGTTGCAGCAATTTTTTTTAAGTGCCCTACGTGACTGACCAGTGCCAGTTCCCGGCCCGACCCGGCCCGGCCCAAAGGGACAGGGGCTGCGTTATATGAGCCGAAAATTGTTTGTGTGGCAGGAGATGGAGGAGATCGTTTCACTTTTGTGTTAGTGAGTGTGTATCTGTGTGCTTGTGTGGCAGATAGTGACATGAGGCGAAGCGGATAATGATAATGGCATTCGGGTTCTGTGAAAGCGATCAGGTTACGGCCACGAATCGAGAGGAGAGGACCTCATAAAGTGACGACTACCTACGCATCGGCCACTTTCAAATTGGCCAGGAGCTCTGTGGCATTATCGCAGAGGGGGTGAAGTAGAGTGCAGTGTGGGGGCAGGAGACCCTGCACAGAGGCAGATGTGCAGCATTGACAGATGCCGAAAATAGCAAATTATTCGCAAAAGCATCGAGCGTGTGTCGGGTCCTGTCGAAGGGATTGGAATCGATTCAGAATAATTCGTTTGCCGACAGATGCCCGGCAGTTGGTAGCCCAAAAACTAATTGAGTATTTTTGAAAATTTTCAGAAACGACTGAAATATGCAAATAAGTAGCTGTCTGCCGCCACTGGCTTCTCTTTTCTCCATTAACCTAATCGATTTATTTCAATTTCCATTTGTTTGATCCCCCATAATAGTGTTCTGGCTGTGTGGCATCAAGTGGCTGCAATAAATTTCGATTTCGATTCGATCATAGAAATCCAAACGTCCAGAAGCACTCACGAGCTTATACTTTCTTTAAAAATATACGAGTATGCTATGTACATGGGATTCCAAATAGGGAACATTGATTTCACTTAAACGATTTTCCATTGCGCCCCCCAATCTGTCGGAATAAACAAAAATTTCTTCGTTCTTCTGGCACACAACTAATGTGTGTGTGTGTTCCTCCCCAAGAGTGGGTGCACGTGTCTGTGGCAAGTGCCTCGGGTTTTGGGTTCAGAATTGTGCGGGCGCCCAGCCAACTATATAGTTCCTCGATATTGAAGACGAGGCGCGACTCAGGCTACGCCTAGTGCATATTAAGATGGTCTGAGGCAGGGCTCGTGTTTTCCACTGAGTGCCTTCTAATTAATATGCGGCACTCCTTTCTAGTTCTTGTCCCATTCATCCAAGTCGCGTTCTCCCCCCCCGAAACTATTGTGGGTTCATTTCGATTTGGGTTATTCACTGCCATTCGACTTCAAGCCCTAAACTTGGAATCCAAAACGTCTCAATTGAAGTTTTAGCACGAAGCTGAGAGGAATTTTTAAAATAAAATAAGACAAGAATGCCATAAAATATTGACACTTAACTAAGGCTAACCACATTCCTTGGCGGCAAAGAATTCAAAAGAAAAACTGAATAAATTTGATGATGTCTGGGCGGTTCAGAGGCGAGGAATTTCAAAGATTGCAAAACTATTTATAGGAAGGCGTTGCGCTATTCTGAAAGGTATTTTATAAGAATGTTATTCTTTAATAATTAAGAGATTAAAAGATTCTACAGCTTAACCACAAGCAGTGCCCTGATTTCGCTAAAATAAAGGCAACATTCCTAAGCTCTTAAATGGCTGACATGCCTGGATTTGTAATAATGCCAAGTACTTTGTAACAGAATTATTGCCTTCCACTTCTTCAGCACGGATCGTAAATTCTGGAAATATTTTCATCCGAAGAGTCTCTCCGGAGAATCCGGAGAAGCATCTGCGGCTTATTCGCTTTTGACTTTGACTTCTGGCCGCTGAATCAGTAGTTGGGTTCTCCATTATCGTGCCGATCATCAGCGTTTTTATATGCATGCTCAGCTAAGGCATACCAGTATACATACAAAATACAGAATATATATATATTCGTGCCCCACTTGAATGGTGCAGCACCACCAGCCAGCCCGTCCGCCCCTTCTGGAACCCGCACCCGGCGGACAACTCATTCAGCGACAGGCAATTCGCCAGCAACGTTAAGTAAATTGATTCTTTAATTGTCGAGAATTGGTTACGAGTTGGTTTAACTCGCTTTTGCCGGCTGTCGCTGAACCGGCACTCCAGCTCGGCCCGCCCAGCCGCCCGGCAGCTCAGCGCCTCCCCTTTGGTCCACCCACTCCATAATGCCCCCATCTGTTGCAGTGCTGGGCCGTGGATGCAAGTCGAATCGGAATGGGTATGTTGTACGCCAGTGAATACCAGGCCATGGCGAACAGACAACATCGACTGAGGATGAGTCAGAGAATCCAAAATAAATGCCTGGTCTCGGAGGAGGAATTTCTGCACAGAACAAGGGCAGGGCCCTCACAATATGCCACACCCTCACCTCATCTCCCCCGACAATGCCCCCACCGATTCGAAAACAAAATCTTTTTTTATGCTTCGCGCTTCTCGATGTATTCGCGGTCATTCGATGCCTTCTTGCCCGGGCATTTCAATTCGCACCAGGCAGGCTACAAAACGCTATGAAATTCAATCCCCCAACAAAGCAAATTAAACCCAAACCTAAAAAAACTGCCAGCATAAAAAGCAAATAACGACATCACGAGGAGATTCTCAAATTCTAAAAACAATTTTTTTTGTCAAAAATGGTCTCTCTAAGCACTTATCAGTTGTTTGAAAAACCATTTTTTGAAAGGAACTTTTGAGGACAGCATTTTTCTCAGTGATCCCATTGATCATCAGTTGGACTTCAGTTGTTTACCCATGTCAAGCCCAGTGGGACGACTATGGAATATTAAGCAAATATGTTAAATACGGAGTGAGCAAACATAAATTCCTGGCAAAACATGTCAGCAGATCAGTCGGCGATCGTCGCAAAGGAAACTGCCTTCTTCGCAGAAGGTAGGTAGCTACGCTACGTCTTCCAACATCTACCATTTCGCAATCCAATCAATCTGATGATAATCGCATTGTTTATGGATTGGGGTAAGCAAACAACAGGAAAAGGGTTCCTCTAGGTGATCCACCCAGGGTGATCTCCCTGCCGACGACCAATAATGTTCTCACGCTTCTTCGACACGCTTCTTTAGAGGAATATCGGGCTACCTAGAGTTGCGGTGAATCGAGGGGCTAATTAATACGGAACCAGAGGCCCCTGAATTCGATACTCCCTAACCCAACCCTCCGGGAACTCCATTTCCCTATTGATCCATAGAGCTCCTAGAATTGTTTTCGCTACTTAGCCGCTGGCTCATTTCCTGGGCGCACAGACAATGGTCGATGTTGGAATAATTAACAGCCGTAACCGATTCGGAATCACAAATGGCAAACAGCAAGCAGCAAATGGCAAATGGCACACACCTATGTGTGTATGTGGCGTTGTGACCCCCTCCCCTCTTTAGAGACTTCCTCCTGGCATCACCTATTGAATGGGCCGGGAAAAACTTGAATGCACTCGGGACGACGCCATTCATCCATCGTGATAAATAACTGAATTAATGTGACAGCCTTTGCACAATAAATTACTAAGCTAACTGTTCGAGTCTGCTGGATGCGAAATTACACAACTAATAAAAACATTAGAGATTTACTCCACGTACATAAAAATCATTTGAATAATGCGGAAAGCTGACAACAACCGCCAAATGCCATTAGTCAAAAGATCTTCTATGATTCACACTTTATAGGAATCATTATTTTTTGCCAAATAACTAAGTGAATCATTTATCTATAATTTGAATAAAAATTATTCATCTCTTCAGGAGAAAGCCAATCCAATAATACAATCTCAATCATCCAAAGAATCAAAGTAATATACGATCAAAAGATTAAAAGCCTATTACATAATATTATTTGTCGATTTTCTCCATTCGATTTGTATGTTTTTAGTTACAAGTTTTATTCCCAAACTGATAACATTATTGGACTGACCTAATCAATCTCCCATATTCGGTTTGTCGGTGACCGATCAGGGAACAAATGTAGGTCAGAACTGGTTTAAAGCATTCCGGCAACGACATTATCATCTCGACCAGCTCACGCCCAACAATCACAGCGATTTATAGTGAATTCCAATTCCTATTCCTGCACTTCAGATCCCAGTCCGAATCTGATGCATTGCGATCAGTGAGATCGTTTTTGGGGTCGCCCTCCCATTCCCAGTTCGATTAGATTGTGTCGGCGGGGGGAAGCTATGTGTATGATTGCATCAGGTCTAACCCCAGAAAGCACTTACCCGTGGAGCTGCCCACGATCAGTAGGAGTCCGGCAATTAGGAGGGCTCTTCTGGACATCATTATATTTTATAGTTTTATATAGATCTCAGTGCACTGGCCAACGGTCGTTGTATAAATATATGTATCCGGTGGAGTTTTCGCTTTTTGTCCAACTTGGAGAATCTGTGTCACCTGGGGCTATTGATTTCTGCTGATCTCTTTGGGTTTTCAGAAAATTATGCCCTGTAATTACTATGTTGACACTAAATAGTTTCAGTTTCCGGATAGCACAGTCAGCACTTTTTCGAATTATCTGCTTTTGTGATTGATTGGATACTTTTCGTGCTTGCTTTTATTATTATATACTTTTTCTTTTTATTTTTATTCAACACCGGGGCACACACAGTAGAATTCTTTTTGGTTCTAGAATTCTTATTTATTTTGAATTTTTTGGTTCAGTCTCGATTCTGCTGTTTGAAATTCCGTTAACAAACCGTTCGGGGCAACAGTGGATGTTCGATTGAGGGGCTACCTACCAGTTCCCAGACTATGGCTGCGCCTGAACAGCACCACGACCGCTAAAGAGAGCGCCAAAGAGAGAGGGAAAGTGAGCTAAGAGAGAGTTTGTGAGGTGGCGCGAAAAAGAATGTTATTTAAAAACATTCTGGCGCGATGAGGGGTTGTATTTATAGAAGGAAAGCATTTCCTGGCCATAAATATGAATTAGCGGATGTGGACCGATGGGTAAGAGGATTGCGATAAAAATATGAAACACAACGAAATATGCCAGAGTTGCCAAATAAAAACGTGGCTCCAGCAAGCTCCAATTAATTTACAATTAAGAAGCAAAATGCAATATCGTTTTGATTATGCCACATGCTTGAGCTAAATTCCTGCAATTGCTTCTGTGCTGCACAGCACATGTACGTCCATATGTATGTCCACGAATTGCGCTTTTTTCCCCGCGTCAAGTTACACTCGAAGATTCGCGGAAATTTATTTGCATCCCCCGGAGACAATTTGCTTGATGCAATTGCGGCTTTTTCTCAGGCCGGCAATAAAGTCAGGCATGGGAAGCCGTGATTTCCTTGCGGCAGACCAATGGGTTATGCTCCGGCTAGGGGAGAGACGACTCCCCAAAGAGAGGGGCAAGGATCGGAATATGGAATTGCTCCATTGCAAGTTTGTTTATTTCTCAGTGCCCGTTGAGATGACGCCTACATCGCCTACCAGCCGAGGAAAGATACAGATACTTGGCGCAACAGATGCAGATACAATTTATGAGCGCGACAGCGACCGCATTAAATGTATCTACATGCAACATTTGCACTGTACAAACAAACAAACAATTAAAATTAATCTACGAGCATAAAACAAAGTGCATTATGCTTTACACAGATACACATCTTTGTAAAAACTGCACTGGCGGAAAAACTAATTATCTGAAATTACAAATTAGATCTTAAAACAAACTATTGCAAGTTGCAATTTTGCAGTTTATTCATCTGATAAAAATATGACACATTTTTAATTAAAAATCTGTTCAAATTAGAAACTTTGTCCTTGATTTCCAGTGCACTTGGTGTAATGTTTGTGTTGTCTTCTGTTGGGTGCCAAGCTTGTAAACATCCGCAAATTTAGAACAATTCCAAGGGGGCCTCTGTATGGGATTGAATGGGCGTGGATATTAATCAAATATTTATATTTACACGTACTCGCATCCAAGCACACACACACAACACCCCAACAACCTCATGGATAGACGGGAATGCACACAAAGTGAAAGATTTTCTCGTGGCGGTCGCGATGCATTCGGAGAATTTCCAAGAATTCTTTTCTTTTGAAAAGAAATTAATCAAACAACAAGGGCGACAACAAAGTTAAAAGCCAGCAGAAGAATGGACGAATAGAAACAGTGCGCTGACAGCCCAGAAATATTTGAGTTGAATCACCCGCGAGAATTGAATTGTTAACCGAACTTTTAGGGGCTGCGCAGACTCCAAGCAACAGGAAACATTATGGACGTTCAGATAGGTGACGAAATTCAGAAGGTTGACTGTTCTTATTTCCTAGTAAGCAGTTAAACAGCATATTCCTGTCATTTAAGTGTTTTAAGTGCATTCGTCACTAAACTTTGTCTCATCTACTAGTTTCATTTAAGAGAACTAGCTAAGAGAGTGGTTGCAACCAGAAAATAGTTGTTCTATGGATTGGGGGAAGATTCTTTGGGCGGCTTTGCTGCACCAACTGCAAGGGAATGCTGGAAAGTGGAACTGCCACAGCATTTGAAATGGAATTGACCTAGGCGCTCTCTCCAAAATTTCTCCAACTCTCTCCCAACACTTTTGCTCCTTGCACTCGTGCTTTGCATACTAAGTGAGAAATTAAGTTTCCTTATGGCCTGCAATCCGACTATGTTCTGACACATTTCTGGATTTCCAATTGGGCACTCCTGCGACTGTGCAATATGAGTCATCTGCTCTCCTTCGCCGCCTTCGGTTATTATGCTGGCTCTCTGCCCTCCTTCCTTCCCCAAATTCCACACTAGCACAACATACACAGTGGAGTCTCTTAGTTCTGGGACGAATTTTTAAAGGAAATTGGAAGACAAGGCTGTATTCTAAATAAAATAAAAGACAATATTAATAATTTTTATAGATTATAAGATTTTATTTATTTGCCTTTTAGTTTATTTTTTTTAACATAATTTTGTATGTTATATTTTAAGTTTGTATTGAAACTAGAAATTAAGAACAACGTTTAAAACAATTGGATTTCTTCCACCAGGCGTATACGTAATATATTTCAAAAGCTGAAAGCTTCGATATTCTGAAACCACCTACTATACTATCATTGTTAAATACTTCGATTCGAAGATTCAAGTCTGTCCTATATCCAAATATCCTCCTTAAGGAAGCTATACTGTACCGAATATCCCTCTGTCGGCATTCGCAATCGCACTTCTTATTTTCTGCTGACAGTCCTCGACGAACAACAGAATCGAAAACGACTGCCCACGCAAAGTCAAGACAAAACCTCGAAAAAGAACCAAACCCTAGTGACAAAACAAAAAGTTCAGTGTCTCGGCAGCCGTTTATCCTCCAAGTTGGCTAAAAAAGCGAACGGGTTCCCGTAGTTGCACACTCGTATAGAAAATACGAACGCGAAAAGGACTGTGAGGAGTGGCATTTGCATACATATTTTAATCATAAATAATCGCTTAAAATGAGGCATATCTGGCTGCTGCTACTTATCGCCTGTGGATCCATCCACTTTCCAGGTAAAAGTCCAGGTTCAAACTCCTCACATCTTTTGCCGCTCCAAGGGAAACACACTAACACACACACCCATCGAAACAACAAATTAATTTAGTTTCAATTAATAATATCTTTATGTGAAGCTGATTTGTGATTGGTAACATATGCGGGTCCTATAAAAAAGATAACGTCTGAAGAAGGGCTTAATTCCCACATATTTATTGTATATCAGGCACAAAGAAATACTTGAAAATTTCCTGTTTGTTTGCTTCTCCTCAGTACCCACTCATGGCAGCTAATTTGCATAATCTCGAGATTATAATCCTGGGCGAAACGTCTCGTGCAGTGGTGCAGTGGTGCTACTGTGCCCCAAAGCGTGTCTATGTGTGTGTGCTTAAGTAATCGATGCATTACACTTACCCCATTTTCCATCCGCTGACCCAATACGAAAAAATAAAACAGAAAACCCTGAAAATATAATATCATGTGCCCTGGCGATTGCCTCATCTATCATATTAATATCAAACAGTCGATTGGTTGTGTATTCACCGGAGGTTGCATTTTCGCCATATCCATACCACATCGATAGCCACATGGAGCCCGATTCCGACTCCATAAAACCATTGTCTGTCGCCCAAAACCATCAAAGCAAAAGTGCCTCAAAGGGTCGCCACTTTTATGGCAAAGTTTTCCTAAAACGCTCGCCGGGAGTTATTAGATTGCAAAGGGGGGGAGAGCTACATAGTGGTCGGGAAGAACGTGTCTCATTCACTGAATTGACGACAATTTGGGAACCACTTGTAAGCAGGGCTTGTCATTCCCAACGCTACATGAAGGCCATACACTGAGAGAAAGGATGGTCATAGTTATCTTTAAGGGGAGAGGATTTACACTTAGCGAAATGATTACAAAGATCTAATAATCTCTCCCAAGAGTAAATATAATCAATTAATATTATGAATACCTATTTCCTACATCTTTTTAAATATTTTTCCCAAGTCTACAAGAATTGTTCGTTGGCTACAAATAGAGAAATTAGTGGGACAGTAAATGAAGGGAAAAATATGGGATGGAGAAAAGGAGGAATGAGCACATTGTTAAAAATATCAACATGATTAAAGTGGCTCTTGAATAATTAAGCAACTGGGAGCGTGTTCCGGGGAGCTGTATGGTAGATGAGCTGTCAAAAACTGGGAGGGAATATGGCGAGGTAATTGCCGCATCATGGGTAAATTTCGGGTTATTTATGCGGCTTATCGATATTAATTATACTATCCCTGTCCCACAACAACCAAAGCGTGGGAGGATGAGTGACAATAATGTGGTATCTTTAAAGGGCAGTCTTTAGCTTTCTACAAACAAATCATTTACTTTTTGACCTAGAAGTGATGAGAAATGCCATTATGATTTCTATTTCCAGTTTTATATGGAATTTTTATAATTCAAGAATAATTCGAGTTAAAATCTTTAAGGACTTCTTCTTTAATAACAAAAATCATTGCCTACTTTTGGGATATCACGGTCATACGACCCCCAACCGTCAGCCTGACATCAGACACCCCAAGACTTACACATTTTATGATAGTTATTATGATCTTAAAGATTAAATCATCCCCGAATATTCCCAATGACCCAAATACCATTTTCCGGGCAAACACAAGGCGGCAACTACGCCAAGGCTAAGAAAGGTGTCCCAACTTGTCTGCCAATGTCTTTCCTTTTCGCCTAACGAGAGTGTAAACAAAACTAATAACTTTGGCACACACTGTCACCCACACCCACACCCACTCACACACTTAACCACACACATACATACATATACAAAAAAATATAAAGCAAGGAAAATTGGCAATTTTCACAGCCATTAAGCAATGCGCTAAACGTGCAAATGACGCAACCAAAGCGAGGTACACACATCCTTGTGCCAAATCCAGATATCACATATATCTGCGAAAAGATATGTGTGTATGCATATGCTGAGTGTTCCCGAAAAGAATTCCATATCGTGACCTGACCTCCAACAGGAGCTGTAGCCATCACATAACATAGCCCGAGTGCTCCAGAATGGGCGTTGACACGCTCTCAGGGAACAAAGCGGCCCGTAAAAAGGGGCTTGCCAGCATATTTCTTATTCCGTTAATGGTTTTATGTTGCCAGCGAGCTGGCCTTTGGGGCTTAGGCATCGAAACTATCGCCAGACACGGAAATCTGGCACGGCACCTTCACGAGTGCTTTTCAATGCATACCTAATTACCATTTATTCCAGGTGTGCTGACCTTGCCGGAGGCGCACCCAGCCAAATCTTCCGCGGCAGCTGGAGGCGGAAACGGAGGTGGCGCTGGAGGAGGAGCCGGAGGTGGTGGTGGGGCCACTGCCCAAAGTAGTGGGGAACCTGGATCAGAACTGGGAGATTATGACGAGGAGGAGCCGCTGAATGCGCCCGGAAATCTGGCCAAGTCCACACCGAGTTCCAAGCTGCCGGTTCCCTTCTTCAACCAGAAGGCAGTGGACGTGTATGTGCCTGGCAATGCCACCAGTGTGAAGCTGGAGTGTCCTGTTAAAAACTATGACGGTAAGTTAAAAGGATATAAGCATAGCTTTCTTATTCTGAAGCATAAATATTTATCTTTTCTTCAACTTCAAAAGCCGAACGGCATGTGATCCTCTGGTACAAGGACGAGAACCAACTCAGCAATGGCGAGAAGTTGATGAACAATATCTACGATCTGGATAATCAATTCTCCTTGACCGTTCCATTGACGTCCAATGCCACCGAGCTGAGGTTCTCGTGCAGCGTGATGCCTCAGAAAGTGCGACAGCAGGTGACCATCCGCTTTGGCCCGGAGCCAAGCACCCCGGCTCCGGCCGTAGATCCGTCTCCGGACGCCACACCGCCACCCGCCCATGATTCAGCGACCGATTTCCGCCGAGACATCGGCCTTTGGCCGGCGGCTTCTTTGCTCTTGGCCGCCATTCAAGTGGCTGGCCAAGCACTCTACTGAAGCTGGCCAAGTTCAAGAGCTCCTTAAAAAGAATTGCACCACCGGCATTGAAGCCAACCGAGTTACGAGTTTGGAGATGCGCACCGCAACAGATGAGCTTGACATTTCCGGATGAACCCAAGGATTAGCGATTGCTTGGCGAATTGAGTTAGATGTTGCTTTGTTATTGTAATATAGGACGATGATCTTGTGGGGGAGCAAGCCTCCTAGAGCTATAGATTTGATTTAAACTTCCGATTTCCTGCTTCCTCTACTTCCAATCGAAGCTATATAAGAATGTGCTGTTACCAATCGGTTCCTTTGACGGTGCAACTTTATTTACTTGTTGAAAATTACTAAAACGAATAGTTTTCCTTAGGAACATTAACATGAATATATATGCTACATATAGGATCGAGTTAGCCTAGTGTATTTGCTTTAAACGTGCGCTTAATGAATCGAAACTTTAGTGAATAATTGATTTTAACTTAGCGGAACAAAATGCGATAAACAAGTGGCTTAATGAATCAGTGTAACGAGAATACTACGGTATACTATATGTATGATCAGATTATCTGTACATCGAAGCAGTCGAATGTATGTTATTTTGTCGGATGTAAACTGAAATAAACTATAGCTGCTATAGACCCAGCCGAATCCATTCAATGCTCACTGGTACGAATCGAGGTAAGCCACCCCTAAATATGCTGGCGTTCGGCCAGGATTCCGTCGTGTACTTTTCATTCGAGTGTGTGAGAGAGGGAGGGAGGAGGTGGAGGGGAAAACACAGCGCCCGACAGGGACAACAAAGCGCTGTGTTCGTTATCCTGCAGCTGCAACGCGGTGGAGTAGGAGGACATTCCGCAATGTGCGTAGGGTATGCCAGCCATATGGTTGGTGGTTCACTTCGGGGTGGTGGTATTATTTACGGTGGTGGCACAAGCCATCATAAGTTTAGTATCCTGTGTTCAGTCTTCAGCTGCATAGCGTCCAGGACACACACTTCTAGTCAGAGGAACAAATCACGGCTACATTACCAAGGTGAGTTCTGTGAGATCTGTAAGCCAGGAGTCTTTCTAAAGACATCCTCATTCTTCAGATGATTCCCCAAACCGAGAACTCAGACTCCATTGAGGAGACTCTGCTGGAAGAATGCCAGTTCTTCGAGGATTGCGGAGAAAGTTCATGTAATCGAGCGGAAACAGCCTTCGAGGTTTATCACAGAATCCTGCAACGCTTAATCACCCATCCACAAGATTACTCCACTCCACAAACGGATGATACCGATTTGATGAAACAAATCTGGATTGCCAGTTTCACGGGAGGACCCATACAATATCGTTGCTAGTTATATATTCCATTTCTTGTTTTGTGATAAATGAATAAAATTATTAAAAAAAAAACCTAAAAAGTCAAATTAATTCAATGATAGCTCCCTAGAGAAAATAAAAACTTTATAAACAGTACATTTTGATTTGATATCTTTATTTGAATTTCGGGAAAATTGATTATTAGTAATAAAAAAACTTAAATTACTTACCCATGAAATAGTTAAAAGATAAAATATTTTTTGTTTAATAAATATATGTGTGTGAAGTTAAGTTACTTAGCAACTTTAATAGTTTATTCATAGTTTCTTTTGGTTTTATAAATTCATAATTGTTTATTAACTTATTTGTAAACGGCTTTTAATATCTTTGATGACCAAAAGGATTTTTGATCTTTCATTTATTTTTTGCCTTTCAATGAACAATGTGATTAATAGATTTTGTTATCATTTTTTTACTACTTCACTTGAAGGAGACATATATCCTGATTCTACGACTAATGACATGTGTATAAGTGTGTTCATATATATTGATTGTGAAAGGGAGGTTTGGGAGGTTTATTTAATTATAATTGGCTCTGCTCGGATAGTAGTTATTAAGGTTATTCATTTTATTTCTCTTCTTTCAGTTTTTTTTTAAACCTTTTTTTTTTGTTGTATCATAGAGTTAAAAAATTATGAAATCATAATTTTAACAGTAAATATAATATATATTAAGCTTATGATCAACTGGCATTGTCCAAACGCCAAACGATTGAACAGTTTTATTTATTCATAAATTAAGGTTAAATTTATGTTTTTGAGATTTTATAGCGCACATACGCATTTTTATTTTTATCAATTATTCATTCATAGCTTCACTTTAAATTCAGCTCCTTCTTGCCACACCAAGAAGTCATTATTATTATAAATTGTTCATATTGTTCTCCTCTCACAAGTTTTATAAACATAAACATCGTCCTTAATTTCAATTTATAGCGGCGTGTGGAGATATCAACACGAGCTCCGATCGAAGCAGCTCGGTTCGGTTGAATGCAGAAGAGTTCTATTATTTATATTTTTTGAGTATGGAATACGGATTGGGCTTATAGGACTTGACGGGCGGTTCGCGCATACGTTTCATGTCAGTCGGATACGGACGTTTATAAGCCGCAGCGCTTGTTGGTATTATTGATGGACGTGCTATAAAATTCATTGATTTTCATTATTACTTTTCAGAGGTTATGCGTATAATTAAGAATGGTTTAGATCATTAAATATACAAATGGTTATTATTTAAAATTAGTCATTCCAGAGTATTATATTATTGCATGAAGATTTTTGGTTTTTGTTTTGTTTCATTCACTGGTTCTACAATACGGTCTACCCCAAGGAAGCCCATCAAAAGTGCAACCCGCAATATCTAAAAGGTGAATTGGAGGCTGCAAGCGGATCCAATCTAACAGATCCCAGCATAAATTGTCTAAGGATGAAAGGATCTGAAAGAGTGCGTGCATGGGACCACTTACGTTTACTATACTCGTAGCCCGTGGGCGGGCGTTTGGGGGGCAAACGGTGCTCGTACTCGTAAACCACCTCCTCGGCATCTTCGACTCTACAAACAACAAGATTATTAATGACAACCCCAACACAAGTTGGCCAAAATGTATAAGGGTAGTACTGATCTGTTTCGACTAACGTTTCATCCTAGTTTGGGCGGTAAATGGTACAAAATTATACTTTACAACTAACTTACTCAGGCGGATTTTCCGCAGCTCGCTTGATGAGACTTATGTACTTCGGAGCTCCATTGCTGCTGCTGCCGAACTTCTTATCAAAGACAGACCTGCAATCAAACATAACGAAGTAATTATTGAGGTTGCAACGTAGCTGAGACTTACCTGTAGGCCTCCAGGTTGGGCCCATGTATGCTCTTGGCCGACTCAGGATCCATTTCCATTAGTTCGCGTAGCTGCTCGTGGGACACCTCGTCGTTTTTGTCTGGAATCAAATACTTACGGATCTCGGCAAGGGCATATGCGATGCGGGCATAGCACTCTGCCGGTGTGGCCACTGTGCTAACCTCCAGAAAGAGGTCCTTTTGCAAATGGGCATAGCGGGGATCCCCGGAACTGCGGAGCGATTCTTCCTTGTTCCGATCGCGTATAGAGCTGCGACCTTTGATTGCTATCTTGCACTGGGTCTCCTCCTGCAGACGTCGCAGCGAATTTCCCTTGGGTCCCAATATCTTTCCAGTAAAGTTGAACTGCAAAAAGGACTTTAAAATGGCGGCCAAAGAGTGGGATTTGAGGACTCACCTTAGGGTACTGCTTGACGGGCACAAAGACCTTTTGGGTTATCTTCATCGGCTTCTGCTTGTAGACGTCGGCGTAGAATTCCTTGCCGGGAATACGGCCTGTACAGTAAACTCGGTCCACGGCTGCAAATACAAATTAGGGTGGGGAATAACATGATTTTCATTGGGGGATGCATTGATTTTACCTTCATCAATTAGTAGAGCGCACAGTGGAAACTTGGACGACAAACGCTGACGTTCTTCATCCAAGTCGGCGAGAAATTTTTGGGCCACCTCATTTAAGCGTGGCTGATGGTCATGGGTTGCTGGTTTTTCGGCAAATTCGGGCGCTGCTTCCATAGTAATATCTTATTTTTACTCAAAATGCGACTTGCTATGAAAAACTGTATCTATAATAGTGCTGGGAGCCTGTCGATAGTTGCCTTGATCACACTCTAGTTTATCTTCGTGGGTAATATACTATAAAACTAAATTAAAATATAGGGTCAACTATGCTTTGACTATTATTTTAGATTTTTTTTTAATGGTCTCTGCACTACATAAGTTTTAAAGACAATTTTTTAAAAAAGGACTTTTAAAACCGTGAACCAGTTCGAGTCCGTCAAGTAATCGATATTTTTGGCGGCTCTGAACAGTCCATCTCTAGGGCAGTTTATTTCTATTTTTGCAAAGTATAAACAATGGCCAGCGAAGACCTATTTCCGCAGGAATTAACCGAAGAACAGGACCTGGAGCTGGAGCAGGCTATGGAAACAGAGCCTGTAGACTCCGAGCAAACAGAAGCACCTCCAGAAGAGCTTGAGGCTGAAGACACAGAGAAGGAATCCGCAACTGAAAATGGACCCGAAAACAGGGCCGATAAGCCTGGTTGGTTGGAAGTATTAATATAATTGTTTACATTCATTAATTATTATATGCAATTTAAGCAACCAATGGTGTTAAGCCAACTGATCACGAAAACGACTCCAAAATCACGCATCTTCCTTTGGCTCGCATTCGAAACATCATGAAACTGGATCCCGATTTGAATCTGGCCAACAGCGAGGCCGTGTTCACATTGACCAAGGCCGTGGAGCTTTTTATTGCCTCTCTGGCGAGGGAGTCCTATACGTACACCGCACAATCCAAGAAGAAAACCATCCAAAAGAGGGACGTGGACATGGCCATATCTGCCGTCGACAGCCTGATGTTCCTAGATGGAGCCATGAACTTCTAAGCGTCCCAACCCAACCCATAAATTAAAAACAGATATCGTTTATATTTTATTTTATTATTTGGATAATGTAGCGGCAAACACATTCGGTTCTATTCAGCCTAGTAGATGTTAAAATTAGAAGTAAGGTATAAAACAATCGTCGGTTCACAAGGTCTAAAACAAATTAAAAAAAAAAATCATAATAATAATCATAAACGCAACGTTGAACGTTTCACAATACTCAGAAATCTCGTGGGGAATTGTATCGAAGCCGGCATTTGGTTAATTTTTAACTGCTGATTGATTGTGTTTGTTATTAATAGAGTTCTGTCCAGGAGCGGTACTTACTTTTCGTCGTTGGGTGGTATATAAGTAATTTATTTTATATTTTATTGTTGGTTTATCACCATAATCTTATGAGACAATATTTTCAAAGCTTAGTCTAACATTACGCATTGATTAATTGGTTTTTTGGGGATTTTGTTTGTGTTTAGTTCTCATTTGTATTCGCATTAACTAGAATTAAATTGTTTGATTTAGATTTAGAATTAGATTTTTGTGTACAATCATTTTTTTTTTTGCTTGTTCTTTTTCGAGGATAAAATTTGTTGTTGCATTAATGATTTCTTTATATAACACAATTCGAACATTGGAACAATTGCAATCAAAATTGGGGTTATCATTCGATTTTAGCTTTATATAGTATATATATTTAATAGGTGTGCATAGTTGGATTTGTTGACTTTAAATATTAACGATAGTTTTTGTTTGGAATATATATATATATTTTTATTCTTTATGCTTAATTTTTTTGTTTTGTTTTTGTTGTTGTTCTTGTTGTTGTTGGGGGATTGGGGGTTGTGGTAGTTGTTGTTGTTGTGGTTTCAAGGATATTGATAAATCGATGGGTTAACGTATTTTCGGATATGGAGCCGAGCGATAACGTACGCTTTCACGAGATCGGGATCCTGTTTCGTAGTGTGCAGATGAATGTGATCCCGAGCCCGAGGTTGTTGGTCGATACGACGATGATGAACGACCGTTGCTTGGTTTTGCTATTTTGGAAAAAATTTTATTTTTTGTTTAGATTTTTTAGGTGTTTTTGTCTCTGTGGTGCATTTTTGTTTTTTTTTTTTATTTATTTGCTTAATATATGTACATTTAAAAAAAAAAAAAGAAAATAAATTGTTTAACCGGTTTTGAATGCACTACACCCTAGAAAAAGTTTCATTTTTTTTATGGTTTTCCTACAAGTTTGTTTCCGGATAAAAAAAAAATGGCACAAGTATTTTATAAATTTGGATTAAAAACTATTTTTATCACAGTTACGATTTTTTACATTTAAAATATGTTTTTGTGAGTTGAGTATTTTGAACGCTTCCTAAAATGATTTTTGATTTTTTTGTCTACATTTTCTACATTTAAATTCAAACAAATTCGGTTTTTGTTGGTTTGGTTTTTTCATTCAGTTGGTTCTTGATTTTGTGAGTATGTTAGTAGTCGTCCAATTCATGAAGATGATTTTATTGTCGGTACGGTTTAGTTGATCTCGCCTCTGTTCAGGCATAGTGCATTTAAAATCTCGTTAAAATAGGATGGCTTTCCGTTTATTCCGTTTTTTATGGCGATTGTTTAAAATATATATATATTTTTTTTTGCATTTTGAATTTTTTGCTTAGTTGGAAATTTTTTTTTGGTTTTGCATTTTTGTTTCTCTGGTTGTATTTTTTTTTTACGCGATATAAGTTTAGTTTGTATATTTTGATTTTCTTTTATTTTCTTTTTAAATTCCTGGTGGAGGGAGAAAGATTAATTTGTTCTATAATGCTATACATCTTACCTGAATATGCTGCGGCATAGGAAGACGAGGACGAGTGTGGATGATACTCACGCCGGTAGTCGCGCTCGTAGGAGCTGCTTTCGTACTGCGCGTGGTGACTGGAGTGCTTCGAGCTCGGTGGCGGTGGTGTCGCATAGCGATCGTACTCCCCATGATGGTCATACAGCTCGTGGTCCCGCGATCTACTGAGGTCGACATGTATTCTGGATCAAGTCAATTGAAATTATGAAACCAACCTGTGTGTTTTTACGATTCCGTAGTTAGGATCGTCCATCACATAGCGGGCCTTCTCCAGAATCGAATACACTTTCGGTTTCGAGGACGCGGGAGGAGGTGTGCTACAAAACCAAATAGTCTTTAATGAATAAATCTTTTCTGTCAAAAATTCAACTAACCGAGAACTGTAAGCACCATGTTCTCCATACGACTTGGAATAGTGGTGAGACTTTTTGTACAGGCGCTCCTTGCCGTCCATCTCGCGTAGCTGCTCCAAACGGATATCGTCATTCGCATCGGGGATCATAAACTTCCTGATCTCGCCTAGCGCGTAACTGATCCTGTGATACGCTTCCGCCGGCGGGGCCACTGTAGATATCTCCACGTGAAGGTCCCGACTGAGATGGGCGTACTTGGGGTTGCCAGCGCTACGCAGCTCCTCTTCCTTTCCATGATCTCGCATCGAATTCCGGCCCATTACCACCATTTTGCACATTGTCTCTTCCTGCAGCTGCCGCAGGGTGTTCCCCTTGGGTCCCAGTATTTTGCCAACGAAATTAAATTTGGGGTACTCCTTGATGGGGAAGAGCACCTTCTGGGCGACACGGATGGGCTTCTCGCTGTATACGTTGGCGTATATTTCCGGCTTGGGAATGCGGCCACTAACCAAGATCTTTTCGACCTCTGTTGTTACCAGTTCAAAATCGATTAGATCCGCTTCTTGTTACGTGTCCATAGTTGTTTACTCACCGTCATCCAACAACCTCTTGGTGATTATGTGCTTCTTCTCAAGTGTCTTCTTCTCCAGCAGGCACTCCTGCAGGTAGGCGTTAGTTTTCTCGTTCAGCTGGGGCGTGTCTCTGAGGGTGGTGTGGCTGGTGCTGTGGCCTCCGCCGTCCGCCTCCGGAGTCTCCTGAGCACCGGTCGTCGCTGGCTCCTCGTCGCGTCGCTTCCGTTTGTAGTCGGCGGCATCCTCATTGTAGTCCCTGTCGTAGTCGCGGGGCATCCCGGATCTGTGTTTGTTACGGTGATAGAAGTTGGCAAATTTCCACTATGCGGAAGAGAGATTCTACTTTTGCTGAAAAGTAGTAGGCTGAAAAAATATGTATGTGGTACCAAAGCGATAAACTACTTAATGTTATCGTTGTGTTGTCAGCGATGTTACGGCTGTTAGAAAATAGCCAAAAAAATCCAAAAATTGTATTAAAGTTATGTAATAGGAAACATTTAAAAAAGGCATTTAACAAAGTTTTTATTACATGGTAAGTTGTTAATAACACCAACTTAAATAACAAATTCAAAACTATTTTTCTTTTTAAATGATTTGCGAACTTTTTCTAAATGCAGCTGGGCGCTCATCTCTATGTGAATCAATCGTCTATCGAACCGCTGCAAACGACTTTAAAAAGTAATCAAAAATCAGATTTTGAAGTTAATGTTTGCCAGCTCTCTTATATCTTTGAGGACTCCCCACCGAATGCCATTTGAACAGAAAAATTGTACACAACTTAAATTATATTCTACTATGTATTAAATTTACAGGCACAGCTGTATGGTTCAATGCTATTAATTATAAACTAATCTGGAATACTAGTAACCTAAACATTAAAAGAATAAATTAATTAAATTAAATTTAAAAATATTAAAGAGTGACCAATTTGAGAATACAATTTTCGAAAAAGAAACTGCGATATTTTGTCAAAAAAATTTATCTCTACGATAACATATATATTTTCTTTTGAAACTTAATCGATATATCGATATATTGATATATTTTCGACATCCCTAATACACACTTGGACAGGGAGAGAAAAATTAGGGCCACTGGGAAGGTTGAAGTCGCACACTTGCTTGGCTAGCTAATCGAATCGACTACAACGCGCCGCCAACGACCTCCCGCAGATCACCGCAATCAGAAAACACGCGACGCGACCCATCCTCGTCCACACCAGCAGCAATTGATCAAGTGTCAAGAAGCAGGACAAATGGCGGAAAACGGAATGCGTGTGCCAGGGTCAGCCGCGACGGCGGCATCTTCCGCCGGAGCTGTGACCACCAGCAGCACCGGCACTAGCAACGGGGAGCACGAAAACGAACACAACGCCAGTGCCGACAGCGAGAAGGCCCAGCCGGCGCCGGCGATCCAGAAGTACATGCAGGACCTGATGACGGAGCGGTCCCGCATGGAGAATCACTTTCCGTTGGCGGTGAAGCTAATCGATGAGGGTAAATCGTTTCGATAGGGTTTCTCTCCCAGTTAGACTACAATTTTGTCGTTTTTCCTCATTCGCAAACAGCTCTGGAGCGAGTGCAACTAAACGGACGCATCCCCACTAGAGACCAGTACGCCGATGTCTACCAGCAGCGCACTATCAAGTTGTCTCAGAAGGTGCACGTGCCCATCAAGGATAAGAAGTTCAACTATGTGGGAAAACTATTGGGCCCCAAGGGCAACTCGCTGCGGCGTTTGCAGGAGGAGACGCAGTGCAAGATCGTCATACTCGGCCGCTTCTCGATGAAGGACCGAGCCCGCGAAGAGGAGCTGCGCAACTCTGCGGACGCTAAATACGCCCACCTGAATCTTCCGCTGCACGTCGAGGTTTCCACCATTGCCCCGCCTGCCGAGGCGTATGCCCGCGTGGCCTACGCCCTGGCCGAAATCCGTCGCTACCTCACGCCGGATAAGCACGACGATATCCGCCAGGAACAGTACCGGGAACTCATGGAGGACCCGGAGGCGGCCAAGAAACTGACGCTGCGTCAGTTGCAGCAGCAGTCCAATGCAGCGGCCACCGGAGCTGTTGGTGGTGGCGGTAATGGGGCAGCTGCCGGTTCGGGGGGTAATAATGGGAATGGTAACCAGCGCTCGGGCGGCAACTACAGGTGGGTGATGGGGTGCATTCTTTAGCCACCTTCGATTACGACTTGTTCCGTTTTAGACAAAAGTTTCCGCAGCAATCGCACTATCATCACAACGACGAGACTGTCTACTATCGCTCACACAATAACGCCTACCACCAGCCAAAACCTTTTGTGCCAGGTGAGTTGATTCTCTGAGACCCTGTGCCAGCGGCCCTTAGACAATATTCATGTTATCCCCCCACAGCCGCCCAGCGGGGCAATGCCATGCACACCACCTTGCCGCCACAGGCAATTGTGCGAGCCTCACCACCGGGCATGGTTGTCAGCGCAGCCAGTTTCAATGGCCGAAATGCCGGGCTCGGCAACGCCGGCGGCGGTGGGATCATGGCTAACAGCATTGTGGCCGCCACTGGAGGTGGGATTGGCGGCACTGTACCACCCAATATGCGCTACCGTCCCGCTGCCCCATACCAGTTCGTCAAGAAATAATACGGACGGGAGGTTACACCGCCCGCTGCCGTTCGCTGTTTGTTCAACTATTCCTCACCATCATTAATGTCGTCCCATCCGGAAGGATTCACCTCCATGCGTCATGCCCATCCAAACACCCGCAGTCAAGCTCATATTCACATCCAAACACACACACACACATACACTTCTCCAAAGGTAGATGTAGTAATTATGAGAACATTGGAAACTTGTCATGCATTGAGTTCATCAGGATTTCGGCGGAGTGGAAACCAAAACGAAACGAATGAGTAAATGTATGTTTAAGAAAACTAGCCTAAGTAGACGAATGCTCCTAACATCAAGAACACGACCCAACCATCCAGAAATTGGAAAGAAAAACGAAAGAAATGAGAACACCCACCCTCACACAAGCACACCTGCTAGAACTCCTTGAGGATTGGATTCGAATTCGGAATCGGGATTAGAAAAGTCTGCGATTTGGAATCGGTGTGTTGGGCTCTGCGAGCATTTGGAAATTAATGAAAAGAATTGATGAGTAGATGATGAGTACGGACCGAATCGAATGGATGTGTTCAGGGATGATCCTAATCGAGCCAGCTGTCCTTGTTTTGTTTTTCGTATATTATTATCATTATTATTTTATTATTGACACATACGATGATTTCATCAATTTCTAATTTATATCGATGAATATATATATCTCTTTAATGTATACATTAATACGTATCCTCCCAGCCAGCGCTTAATCCTTAACTCCTTGCTTTCTCCAAACCTGCTCCTAAGTTATTCTACTTTTGTTTAATGCATTTTAAATTACGTTTACGATTTACGATTTGAAGAGGAGGCTTTATATATTTTTTTCTTTATTTGTTTATTTGTTACCGTGCCAGGACAAAGAACTACCAACTAAAACTTCACATAATATTATATATGCAAAGTATATAACTGCTATATGATTTGTAACACTTACATAGTACACAAGCCCACACCGAATCACGTATATATATATATATCGAAGCATCAGAATATTCACGTAAAACTTAAACCAAAACCACATTAGAAACGCAATCGAGAATCTGCAGTCATATGTATGTCTATGCCAGGATTATTTGATGGACATGGCAGCCACCACATCCGATAGGAGAGAATTAAGCAAACACATGCATACATAATTGTTATTGTTGTTGAAAGCAACTAAAATTGTAATAGAAATTATGCAAATATACTTACGAATATGACGACAAATGTTAATTGCAGCTTAGTTATTATTTTGTTCACCTGTCCACCTGTCCACCAGTCAACCAGCCAACTCCCATTCATATGAGACAACCCCCCAACCCAACCCACCCACACTGGAAACGAGACCTAAGATATAGTCATATACATATGTATAGAGGATCAGATCAGAGGACTTTGAGTTACATTTTGTTGAAGATGCTTCTGAAGCCACTCTCTCCATAATTTGTCTTGATTGAAAAATTAAAATATGCATACAGACACACACACATATATATATGAAAATACGAAACTATATATTTTACAGTGCATTATTATATATTGCTGATTATCGTTAAATAAATTTCCAATTTGAACTCGCCATGTTGAATAAATATAAAATCGAAACATGATTGGAATTAAAATGAACGAACATTGCTTTCTATTCCCCCACCATTTTCTGTTCCCCAATAAAACACGAGTCATCCGTTGTGTTTAACAAATCATTTAAGTTTATAGGTTAACAAATAAAGGACGATCCCCCACCTACAAGGCTCTGACCAGTTGCATCAGTGCGTAGGGATTCTTGTTGCTCATAAACTTCAGCTGGTCCTCAAAGCCCTTCGGTGTCTTGTTGATCCAGTGGCGATCCAGGTAGTAGCTTATGTAGCTGTGGAACTCCTTATCGCTGTAGTTCTCCACATGGATAGGCACGAAGGGATCCAGATGCTCGAATCCCTCTGTGCCCAACAAGTAACGTGGCATGTAGGAGTCCATGTGGCCCTCGGTCATAGCAATCTTGTCAACGGATAGAATGCACACACCGTTCGTCCAGTCGTAGCGGGTGATGTTCAGGAAGGGGTGCGTGAGGGTGATCTTGTCGGGCGTTACCCGCTGCTTGTTATCCGAGAAAATGCGAGTAACCGGGTGGAAGAAGGCATTGAAACCGTCAATGGCCACCATCACCTTGCACTTGCCAGCGGTGGAGAGAAGCTTCAGTTCGGCAATGAGTGCCGCTGTGGTCTCCGAAGCGTACTTAATGCGGGCTATTCCGTGCTCCACCAGTTCGAGCAGAGTGGAACCTGCCGGGGTACTTTCTCGTTTGCTCCACACATACTCCTTGCTGGTCTTCAGTTCGAGCCGCTGCAGGAGCTTGCTGTTCTGCCCCTTGAAGTGCACCAGCCAAGCGGCCGCGTCAAAGGGCAGGTCGATCATGCCCTCCTGGCCCGCAGCATTGGACGCCTCCTTCGGACGCTTCGTCCAGTTTGGCGCCCATGGCACGTGCACCAGCAGGAAGTCGTTCACAGCACCATAGTGCAGTACGTGAGCCATGGTCAGGGTCTTACCCGTACCATTTTCTCCGTACAGCACGTATCGCACCGCCGGCTTGGACAGATCCGCCTTCTTAATGTATTCGAGGACCTCCAGGGCAGGATTCCTCACCATTAGACAAGCCTCTGTGAAGGTTTTGATCTGCTGTTCATACTGCTTAGGTAGTCCGCCTCCGGCAAAGATTTGCTTTTTCTGTTCCGCCGGAATCGTGTAGAATTTAGCCACCTGGAGCGCCGAGTGCTCGCCGGGATTGGTCACCGCTGTCCGGAACTCACTGATGGCGGCTCCCTCCGCGGGCGCAGCGGCTGCTGCTGCATTCGTAGACATTGACATCTGTAGCACATGTCGTTGGAGCTGCACGGCAAGGCGATTCCGTATCATTTTCATTCAAAAACGTTAAATAAGAGCTGCAAGGGGACCGGATTAGAGATGGGAGTACATCGATGACACCATCGATTGGTCATATTATGTTGTTATCGATAAACTATTTGATTCTTGGCCATATCCAATCAGCCCGGCAAAACTGCGTCTCTTGCGAAATTGCATTTTGTCATTCATTTTTGGAATAGCTATTTACCAACAGAATGTCATCTATCGAAAAGCTGTCTATCCAAGGAGTGCGTAGTTTCGGCTCCAATGCCGAGGATATGCAGGTTATTATTTGTTATTCAGTGGAACTATAAAACCTTTACGACTTCCCGTTTCATAGAGCATTACGTTTTCTTCGCCTGTAACTTTGATTCTGGGGGAAAACGGATGCGGAAAGACAACCATTATAGAATGCCTCAAATACGCACTAACCGGAGAATCTCCGCCTGGCAGTGAAAAGGGAAAGAACTTTGTTCACGACCCGAAAATCTTTGGGAACAACGAGTCCTTAGCGCAGATCAAAATGAAGGTGCGGGACAAACGAGGAGCTGAGGTATCCATCTGCAGGACAATGAAGGTGTCCAAGCAACGAGGCGCGATGACCTTCAAAACGATGGACTCTACTCTCAACTTCCTGACCGACGGGGGTCAGCCGAAGCGCGACCAGGATTCCCTGAGCGGTCGCGTCAACGACATCGACCAAGCTATCTCAGACTTCATGGGCGTCTCAAAGGCGATTATCAACAACGTCTTGTTTTGCCATCAAGAGGATTCCAGTTGGCCCCTGGATGAGCCCAAGAAGCTGAAGGAGAAGTTCGATGCCATCTTCGGCATTTCGGAGTACGATAAGGCTTTGGATAAAATCATAAAGATGCGCAAAGAGGCCACAGAAGACCTAAGGTTGATGGGTAAGCACGTCTGAAGTTTAAAAGACCTTGCTAACGAATAACTTCTGTGTCTTGCAGAGGCCAATATAAAGCATGTGGAGTATCTGAAGAAGGAGATGGAGGCAAAAACGCTGGCACTGCAGAAGGCCCAGGATAAGTGCCACTCCGTTAAGAGTCGGTGCAACGACTGCGAGGAGGAAATGAAGCCCATTGAGGCGCGTCTGCTAGAAATTCGTAAGATCGAATCGGAGATTGGAAGCTACCAAGCCCAAAAAGTGGAAATGGACACCAAGTAGGGGTTATTGGATATTTTTTTGTTGCTATTTTATTAATTTTAATGTCCCTATAGACATAAGAACTGCAAAGAGCAAATAGCCGCTATTTCCAGGAAGATTAAGACACTCTTCGAGGGCTCTTTGGTTGAGCTGGAGCTGGAAATCGTAAACTTCGACCAGCGTATGTCCGAGATGCAACGCCAGTGCACAGACACCGAGGAGGAGCTTTCCCAGCTAAAGAAGTCCAGTGGGATTGCCAAGGATAAGCTCGCCACGCACGATAAAAAACAGGTTCTGGCCAAGCAGCAACATCAGAGCGAACAGACATGCAAAGGCCAGCTGCTGAGGCGCGTCAAGGAATTCTGCCGAGAGCTGCAGATTCCCATTGAGGAGAATTCGATAGAGCAGCCAGAGAAACTGGAGGACGTGTTGCAGATCATCGAGGGGGTGATCATGAGCAAGCACTGCGAGATAGCAGAGATTAGCGATCAGAACGACAAGGCCGACCAGGAGAGACAGGTCAAGATCGACGAACTGCGCATCGACTTGACCAAATCGGAGCAAAGCGTCGCAGCACAGGAGAAACAGCGCGAACAGAGTAAACGCGAAAGCGAGACCCTCGAGGTGGACATCAAGAGGATCGAGGCCTCCATGCACGAGTTGAAGCAGCTGGAAAAGAAAATAGCTGATGCCAACGAGCTGTACGAAAACACCACCAAGAACTTTGACCAGCAAACCATGCGCGATGTTATCGCTGCCAAGAAATCGTTCATTGCCGAAAAACAGACTCAGTTCAAGAAATTAGACGAACAGCTGACTTTCCTTGGCTCCATGGCCAAGCTGGTTGCAGAAATCGGTCTGAAGCAAAAGGAATTGGAAAAGAAAACCCAGGAAGTGCATCGCGTGCGTAGCCGGCACTCGGATAACTTTGGAAAATTCTTCAAGGAAAAAATTTCCAGCAACTATCGCCGGTCCATGCAGGGGGCCTACGACAAGTTGAATCGAGAGGTCAAGGAGCTGAATGAAAAGGCCAATGCCCAAAAGTTTAAGGAGCAGTCATACGAGATTAAGCGCAAAAATCTCATCGGGGATATTGCGCGCATGGAGAAGGAACTGAAGGAGAGCGAAGAGCTGATATTTCAAAAGTGTCGCTCCACTCCCTATGACGAGTTGCTGGATCGAAGCAAAGTTGCCATTACGAAGTTGCAGTTCGATCACGGCGCTCTCAAGTCCGCCGAGGCTTTATACAAAAAGTAATTTTATAAAACCACTTCTTGAAAAATAGTAAAAAAGGTTTCTCTTTCTAGGTACATACAGAAAATCGAGGAAGAACCATGCTGTCCCTTGTGCCACCACAACATGTCCGGGGATGAGGCCTGCGATCTGACCACAGAGCTGACCGACGAGATTCAAAAGCTGCCTGAGAACATAATCAGGGCCGAGAAAGCCCTAAAAACCGAGACCCTAAAATATGAGAACTTGCTTCAGCTTAAACCGAACATTCTAAAGGTTAAGGACCTAAAGGAAGCCTTGCCGAAAAAAAAGGAGGAGCTTAGCCAGGTCGAGGAGTTGCTGAGCGAGAGCGTTAGTGAATATGAGACTATATTGGCGCTGATTGGCGAACCTACCCACAACATGGAGTTGGCCAATTCCATGATGGGCGATATGACTTTGCTCGACGAAGCTTTGAAGGAATCAGCGCGACTGGAAAAGGATCTGGAGCTGCAGAAAGTTGGTTATTTTTACTATTAATTCATGTTTGGATGAGTTGCTATTTAATGTCTGTTCTTAGGCCAAGTTACCTGCATCCTACGATTCGAGTGTTTCAATGGATGCTTTGCAAGCCGAGAAAAGTCAGGTATCTAAGGACTTGGAAGCAGAACGTAAGGATTTGGAAACCCATCAGACCACATTCCAACAACACCTGGACGCTTTAAATCGTGTTCGCGAAATCAAGAATGGGTATAGTTTGAACGATAATATTTCTAATTTCCAATAAACTAATGCCATAATTTTTCTGCAGGTTGAAGGACAGACAAATAAAACTGCAAGAGGGCTTGCAAAGCCTACCGCAGCTGAAGGAGCGCTATGAAAAGCTCACTACTTTCCTCACAACAGTAACAACTGAAATAAACGAATTAAGGGCCAAAATTCAGCCTCTCAAGCAGGACCTAAGGGCTGCCATTAGTGATAAGGAGCGCCTGAAGGAGAGTGAACGGAACAAGTTGGCCCAATTGAACACGAAATACAATTCGTACAAAAGTACAGATCAGGACATACAAAGGTTGAACAAGGAAGCCCAGAACTACGCCAGACTAGACTTGAAAAGTGAAATCAGCAAACTGGAACAGGTTATCAAGGCCACCAGTGAGCAAATTAAGAAACTGGTAAGTCATCTATTTCTGAAGTATTTCTAAACATGATTTTAAAATAATTTTCTTAGGAGCTGCAAATAGATTCAAAGACTGGGCAAGTGGAGTCCATTAAGACGGAGTGTCGCAACCAGCAGAATGTGGAGCGGGGCTTGAAGGATAACCGCGAGCTGAAGCAACTGCAGGAGAAGGAATCCAAGCTAAGCGAAAGCTGTGCGGCGCTCTCTAAGCAGCTTGGCAACTTGGATTTCAGCAGCGTCGCCAAAGAGAAGTTGGAACTAACGAAGCGCCGGGATGCGTCCACAGTGAGGAAGGGAGAGCTGCTGGGTCAGCTCGGCGAAATCAACTGCCAGGTGAAGAAGCTGGAGCAGGAGATAGACGAGCCAAAACTAAAGGAGTCGTTCCAAAACTACCAAAAGGCCAACTATGAGCTGGTAGTCATGCGCCGCTGCATCGACGACTTGGGCCAGTATCGAATCGCCCTGGAGTGGGCCCTCATCCAGTTTCACGCGGAAAAAATGGAGAACATCAATCGTCTCATCCGCGAGTACTGGCGCATGATATATCGGGGTAATGACATCGACTACATCCAGGTGAAGACCGATGACATCAGTACGAATGCCTCGGCAGATCGACGCAAGACCTACAACTATCGGGTGGTCCAATCGAAGAACAACACTGAGATTGAGATGAGGGGCCGTTGCAGTGCGGGTCAGCGCGTCCTCGCATCTCTGATCATTCGCATGGCATTGGCCGAGACCTTCAGCAGTAATTGTGGAGTGCTTGCCCTGGATGAGCCCACCACGAACTTGGATCGCATTAACATCACCTCGCTGTGCGATGCCCTGAACTGCATTGTGGAGGAGCGGCAAAGCCAGTCGAACTTCATGCTCATCATCATCACCCACGACGAGAACTTCATTTCGTCGTTGGGCAAGATAAACAGCTACCATCGCGTGTTCCGGAATGACGAGTGCAAGTCGGTTATTCGCAAGGTACAGGTTGGCTGAACGGTCGGTCCATCAAAGAAACTATTACAATTAAATGTATAAAGTTTGTTATCAATACTTTTGCATGGAACATGTTCATTCAATTAGAGGAACAGGTAATTTCCCCTCCAAGATGGGCCGTGCAGTGATGCTTCGAGTCACTCTTCCGCCATGTTTCAAAAGTGGTTCTTCGCAATTATTCTTCCCCAGGCAGTCCTACTCCATTCCATACAGTTTGGAGTAATGCACTACACTGCCGTGCCTATCTTTGAGGCAGAAGTATACTCCAATAGGACTCGCGATGTGGATGTGGTTTTCAAACAAAAGGTTTCTGAATGTCAACATTTAAAATGGTTTTTATTAAGTATTTCTAATTCAGGGTGATTTTATTTACTATATTAACCTGATTCTGATCATTGACGAGAGCCAAGTAGAGTGGAATGGTGGTGCCTCCATTGTCAATGGCGGAATTGGATGCAACTTTACGTCCTTAAGGTTACTTAACATCGAACCGAAGGTGTCAAGAGTGTCAGTACTTATTTATGGGATACCCAGGTAGGTGATGTCCTTGGGTTACTCAAAAATACTCTCTAAACTAAAATCAGTCTTTCTCCTGTGCATCGATGGTAGGTTTCCAGTGGTATCCATCATCCGGCAGGTCGCTGCGTATTAGCGGCGATATCCACGCCAAGTGCATGCGGTTGCCGAAAACGCTTCTAAGATTTTGGCGGACTCCGCGATCGTATTTGTGTTTGCCCTGCAACGTGCGATCTGCGGAAACTCCACCTCGCAAAACGATGGGCACATGGTAGGCCAAAAGAAGAACGCCGTACAAGAACGCTAGGATGTTCAGGCCGTAGAAGATGAGGTACATGTTGCTCCAGAAGTTTCCCGTGAAAAGGAGGAACAGTGGGTTGAGCAGTTTGAATAGTGTGTACCAGTGGCAGTAGATGTGGGCCTGGAACACCCACAAGTAAATGGAGTTGTAGACCAGGGCGTAAACGGATCCCACAAAGAGGTAGAAGATGAATCCCATGAAGAAGCGATGATTCCGGTGACCGATGCAGCAGCCGGTGTATATGCAATGATGGTCTCTCTTCAGGATGCAAACGCCACAGATCTTGCAATGCCAAGACCTGGGTGGAGCCAATTTCTGGCATATGTCGCACTCTCGCCAATCCGAATGATCCTCCGGCGGTTCTATCTTCTTGACTGTAATGGTAGATGTATTTTTCAGTTTGTAGATCCATTATTGCTGACACACACTCACCATCACAACTCGTATCGATCATCATACAGGCAATCATGTTGCTCTTGATGTTGAAGACCAGGAACATGGCCATCAGAAAGTGCAGGGTGTGGAAGAAACTGCCGGGATCGTGGAAATTGGGAAGCACCACCACAATCTCGAACATGAAGACCACCGGCAGAAAGATGCCAATGAGAAGGAAGCACAAAATATCTACCAGCCGGCGGGGCAGTGGATTTCTACGGATTCTCATGATCTCTGCCTGTCTACCGCTCTAGTTCTCAGCAAAAAGTAAACAAATACAAGGCCGATCACCGGGTTGTCAGTGGGCTAAAGCTACTTTAATACCCCGATCCATGTTGTCACGTGTAGCGAGTAGCTTTTTTATCGAGCTTTTGCGGCAAAAGCTTTCAAGTTTCTTCAGACCATTCCGTTAAGTGGCTTTAATTTAATATGATAAACTCCAAAGTTATAAATTAATTACAATTTGGTATCGAACGCGTGCAAGCGGAAAGCGCTGCCAATGCAGTTATCTTATCAATTAGGGTCACATGGCGTATGCTTGATGTCATGACACCCACATGCACCTTGTATTTGTGTGCGTTGGTGTACATATATGCACGTACTCTTATGAATAAATGGCCGATGGCAAAGCTGGTATTTTGGAATTTAATTAACTTGAAAGGACTTACTCCATCGCAAATCACTGTAATCAAGGAAGAGCCTTAATTAACAAGGGTCTTTAATGAAAGTGTCGACAGCTGAATGATTTCGATATCAAAGACTTATAGCTTAAATGCAGCAGGATTAAGTAAACAGTTGAAAATGGAACTGTCAGGGACAAGCAGAGCCCAACGTCAAGGCTCCTCCTTGTTTCTGCTCAAAAGCTTCATCAGGAGTCTGAAGGACTTCCTAAACCAGACTAGTCTGCACGGCTTGAAGTTTGTGGGTGACTCCAATCTCAGCAGTTGGGAGAGGTAACCACTTAGTCCTTTACCCGAAACCTGTTTCTAATCCTCTTCTTGTAGATCTTTTTTCTTTGGATCTTTTGTGACTGCTTTTATAATAACCATTCACCTTATATCGAATATCTACGTGAAATGGGACAGTACTCCTGTCATAATCGGTATAAGTCCGCAGGCCACCTCAATATTGAAAGTCCCCTTCCCGGCCATAACCATTTGTAATATGAATCAGGTGCAGAAGAGTCTGGTGGAAAAATATAGAGAGTAAGTTCATAAGTTCGGGTCAAACAGTCTATTTATGTTATTAACTATTAAGGGGATCCTTCGAGAGGGCCCTTTTGAAACACCTTTGCGACTCTGATAAATGGCAATCCAGTGAGTTCGACGATGATCTGGCTCTCCTGAACATCTCTGGAAACACCTTGAGCATCTCCGACTTTGTATCTAACCACTCCCAACCCTGCGAAAGGATGCTGCTCTACTGTAGATTCAGTGCCGTTGTCCACAATTGCAGCCACATGTTCCAGCAGATGATGACCGATGAGGGTTTGTGTTGTGTCTTCAACTTTGAGCCTCCGGAATATCTCTACAAGCCGGAGTAAGATTTGTAGTCTTTAATACATATAGTCCTTAAAATAGATTTATTTTCAGTGCCAACAGTGGAAGAAATCTCACAAATGGCTTCGGTCTTCAAGGTGTGAATTGGGATCCAGAGTCTGGTTATCCCGAAGACCTTCCTCCGAAATTCTTTCCTTCCACAGCAAGTGGTACCTTTTTATAAGAAGCGTAACACAAAATTTATTCTTAGATCTCTTTATTTGTAGGAACTGGAATTACCTTGGGCTTTACAGCCGTTCTCGATGCCCAAATAAGTGAATATTACTGTTCCTCTACCAATGGACCTGGTTTCAAGGTTAAATTCTTTGGCTTATCATTAGTCTAGTTGTAATGGAGTTCTTGTAGGTATATTTCCACAATCCCATAGAGGTTCCCATGGTCAAGGAGGCGGGCCTGATCACGGCCATTGGCTATGAGACCAATTACCGGATAGAAGTAGTTAGAGCCGAGGCTGTGCCTGCCATTCGATCGATATCCCGCGAGGGGCGGCAGTGTCTTTTCAAAAACGAAAAGGACCTCATCTTTTACAGGATCTACACGCGTCTCAACTGCGAGAACGAGTGCATGTCCGCCTACCTGTACGAGTCGTGTTCCTGCATTCCCTTCGACTTTCCGAAGATATACAGCAATGCATCCACCTGCACCATGCTGGACACATTCTGTGTCCGCCGAGCCCAGCGCTCCACAAATCGACCCCGCTGGGCCAAATGTCGCACTCAGTGCCTGCCCACCTGCTTCGATCTGAATTACCTGGCCAGCGGCTTCACCTTTCCCCTGGCTGTCAACGATTTCCTGCTTGCCAATTCCCTGGTGGAGAGAATCAACAAATCGTACCTGGCCGAGAATATTGCGGTCATTAATGTATACTTCCGAGAGTCTGTCTATTACGGTAACACGAAGAATGCCTACGTGGGATTGACGGAGTTCCTTTGTGAGTTTATGAGCAATCCAATCTCCAACCATTTTATAAAAAAAAGTGTCATTCCAGCCAATGTCGGGGGAGTAATGGGTCTCTTTATGGGCTTCAGTGTCATCTCGCTTGCGGAATTACTATACTTTCTAATTTTGAAGCCGCTCGTTGAACTTTTTGTGTGGAAAAGGACTTCCCACGTGGCCTCGGAGAGGAGTCCAAAACAAAATCCTGGTGTAGAGCAACCTGATGGCATTGATATCCAAAGTTTCTGGCATGTACGAGAACTTTATCCCAAGGGTGTCGCATGGGAGCCGAACGGAAAGGGTAGAAAATTAAAAAGGAGCAGGAATATTATAAATTCCTTTGTTCAGTGAATTGTGCGCCTGGAAAAAAAGGTTTGCGAAATATTATTTATGTATTATCCTAGAAAGGAGAATGGCTGAATATGTTATGGATGCCACGTCATGCAAATCATTCTCTGTTCCTACAAGTAGAGCAAAAAACTCCGAATAATTGATACCAAAACGACGAAAAAATGTTGAACATATAAACAATGACTTGAAATTAAAAATACAATGTAGTGCACCCTAAAAAAAATAAAGAAATTTTAAAAGTTAATATTTAATGCACCATATAAATATGAAAAGGGCGAGCCATCACTATTAAGAGTACGATTAAATTATTAAAGAAAGTTAAACTTGTTACAGTTTCAACATTGAGGAACGCATATGCGTATACGCACCCTTTAGCAACCCCATCGGAGGAACTTGTTCCTGCGTCGCTTCAAGGAATTCTCACAGCTGGAACAGATGTGTCCGAGGTCCGAAGGTCGGTAATAGAATCCTTTAGCCCCTAATGCAATTAACAAAGTTTCCCGGTTAAGGAGGCAGTCAGTGGACAGGGTTGGTGCTGTGTTGCCTGCTTATTTATGCCACATACTCGTATTTTATGCCGATAAGAGCATTTTGGCCAAAATTACTTTTTGCCCGGCAAGGCGGAAGAAGCTTAAACTGTTCCATATATACGAGTATGTAAATACACATCGTACATTGTATGAATTTCGGTAGTAAAACAAGAAAGACTTTCGGCGCGCTCTTTTCAGGCGAAGAACTGCTGAAGATGGCACATTTCCAGCGCCGTCTCGCACTTGTGACGGAAAATCCTTTGCCCGGTACATGCTCCGGTTTCTGAGCGTTAATTGCTGACCTCAACCTGCACATAAAGCGACTAATTTTCGCACAGAACTCGCAAGTACTTGTCCTGCATTGCTGCATGAATTCTGCGGCATAGTTTTCCTCCAAAGCATCCTGCACTGAAAGGAACAACGGAACTCAAAAATGTCATCAGTATTAAAAATATTTTCTCGTGGCTCTCTTAAACCTTAAAACTATAAATTAAAAATATTAAAGTGGTGTCTGCCTTACAATATCCTGGAGAAAGAAAGTTTAGAGACTCTTTTTTATTGTCGAAGTGCTTGCACATCCTGTGCCCCCTACCTTTAACCCAGCTGGATAGAATTTCTTAAACAGCCCGAAGGCTGGCACAACAAAAAGGGATAAGGATACCGGAGGATACCAGTGGAAGATGATGCTGCTGCTTCCTAAGCAGCGGCAGGAGCGGCGGCAAAAAACGGAATGAAATGCATTCGCACAGTTGAAGACAATTTGCAAAATTGCATCGCTCTTGATGTTTTCACGTGCATTCCATCTGTTCTCCACTCTCGAGTTTTTATGGCCAAGTCAACAATGTGCTGCTGGTCGGAGACAGTCCGTTTCATGGCAATAGTAATTGAGAAAACTCACAAGCCGAAAACAAAAAATTCTATAAAATAGAAAAAGCAAAAGACAGAAAGAAATAAAACAAAATCCCTTGGCCACTGTCATGCAATTGAATATGTTTATATCAAATGAAAGCTGTTTGCCTTCTGAACTCTGGTTTATCTATGTCAGCTTATGAGATTATCTTTTCCCCACATTTATTTGCTTACAAACGTCCGACAATTTTGAAATGCACTGTAGGGTGACGCAGGGAGTGGCGTGGATGGGTCGGGCCGGTCGGTTGCAAGAATGGGGGGATTGGCTTGCGTGTTTTGGGTTTGCCATCCAAAACCGAGTACAAAAAGCTTTGCTCTCGACCATCTTTCAGGCGATAAGACAACTGGTGCAAATGATTACGACGTGTTCCCCGGCAATGTATATCTCAAGAAGATCCCTTCGATGGAGGGGGTAACTGGAGGACAATCCCTAGCTGGGGCTAGGATGCTTCGTAAATGTCAAGACCAGAACTAGATTCAATTCTTTATGGCCGTGTTAACGAGCCAATTCTGTCCCTCCGGTTGTGCAGCACAACTTTGGCACTGAATGAAAAATTATGCCATTAAAATGTTGAAACCGAACCACAAATAATCCTTAAAGCCAGCTCTGGTTAGTTTCTGAGGCGAAAGTTGAGACTGGCGTAGGGAAGGGGAGTCGACCCAACACACGAGTAATTAACAGAAAATTTTCTACCAAAGTTATCAACTTGACAATAAAGTTTTGTTCCCACGAAAATCTCTATCTTTGGCGTGTCTCCTTGAGACACAGTCACCTGATTAAGGTATAAATATTTGATTCTAGTGTGGGCCAGACCCAAACGGGTTGTCTTGTATATTGTTGTTATACTTGTTGGCTGGGCTAAGGACGAAGGACTAAGGACTAAGGAGTATGGAGTGAGCAAAAGTGCGACAGCATTGTCAACTTTATGGGCTTCCTGTCGCACCCGGCTCAGTTATGCATGAAGTGTATTCATCAAAATGAAGACTCGAGAATGTCTGCGTAAATGCTGCACGTGTGGCATTGAGGAGGATGAATCGTGTATATTGTATATATTATACGTATATTTTTGGTTGCAACTAGAGGAAACAATTTGATCGAATGCCGGTCTAGGAAGCTCTAGAAAATTACACAAACACACTCGCAGTCTCCGGTGCAGAGAAGTTGCAGGCGGAAAAGCAATTAAAACTTCTTGTCAGTGTCTCGGAAGTGTTTGTTCATATTTTATGATGTTTTCGTGTAGAAAGCTGGATTATGAATGTGTCACCAAGAAGTGTTGCCAGTGCTCGCTCTCTCCTATTCTCTTTTTTATTCACATTCTGTCTCTGTCTTTCAGGACATGCAACAAGCCGTCCGCCATTGAGGTTGCAAGAGTAATGTATAAAATATCACACATCCGCCCCATTGGACGGACTAAACAAAGAAGAACCTGACAAATTTTAAATTCCCCAGACCATGGCCCAGAACTTTATGAGGAAAACAATAACATTAAACATGGCTCGAAGGAAATTCTGACCTTTGGTTTGGCCAATATTTTTATTGAATAATTTATGGAATGTTAAAAATTTTGTGCCATCAACTGGAATATGGCATTCGAGCGGAGGTTTTCCCCAGCCAGCCTCTCTTCCCATTACACTTAAGTGCATCGATATTTCGTGAAGCATTTTTGACGGCTGCCACTTAGAAGGCCATGGTTGCAACTTGCAACCACAACTAAAGACCTGTTATAATATTTGGCTAATGGAATCGGCTCCAAGCGCATCGCGTTGCAGCCATAATAGCATCCACCTACGGCTCTGTATCCAATATCGTGCCACTCATATTTGCCTGCGGCGGTGGTGGCTCGTAAGAATGGGTGGCGGTGAATGGGGCGGCTTCCCTGGATGCCCAAAAATATGCAACATTTGTCGACCTGACATGCTGCACCACCAGCAACAACATCCCACCTGCCTAATGCACCAAAATGCATTTGAAATTGGGTAATTTTACACATGCAGCGCCACAGGCGGTGGCAGCAACAGCAACAAGAACAGCAACGGCAACTGCAGCACCAACACTGGCTGCAATATTGGGTTTAAAAATGTATTTTGGCTTTTTGGTTGGACAGATAGAATTCGTTGCAGCAAACACTTCGCCAGGACACGAGGTCCAGGCAGCAGAGAGGGCATGTATAATGTTGGCTGGGTGGATAAGTCCGACCGTCTGAATAATCAGGACCATCAATCAGGACCACTGCGAGCCCTGCACACCTCATTAGGCTAATCGTACAATTGCGCACGGCCGGACACACACAAACAAGGGTTAACCGGGCTAAGAGCAAGCCTGAGAGGCCTGAGGGTCCTGGGGGAGGTGGCCTGAGAGGCACTTCCGGGGAGAGGGGGCGGCCCTATTACTGCCGGCCGGGTTTAGCTTTACCGCAATTTGCCCTCGTGCGCTAAACAATATTTCATTTTTAAGAGTTGACTTTTCACGCTTGCCGACAAGAGGCTTAACATTTTAAATCCATTGTGGCGTCACCGCAAGGACTTTTCGACTTTGCCTGCTATTTTATTAATGTGCCAGGACTACGCCTTTGTGAATGTGTAATCAGCGAATGTGAGTGCATAGATTTTGCTACGTACTTTGTAATTATATTCCAAATAATTCGAAATGGAGCGGGAATGTTTTGGAAAAAGGCAGGAGTCACTTCCTGAAAACCAGTCACTGGAGCGAGAGTTATTCGAGTGTTTTGTTTTGAATTCCGCTGTGGGAGAAAGTGTTCCCAGTATTTGCGATGTCGGCTGCCCAGTACGCAGAATCCAGAATCCTGAAAAGGGGGACAGCATCCACAGGGGCCAAAAACCAACTGTATGTGGCTTTAGGCTTAGTCCTCCACAGATGGTCGAAACAGTCGGTTGCTACTGTGGCATTCTTCTGTGGGTGGTAGGTCCTGGCTGGCCTTCCACCAAGCCCACAAAGGAAGGACCAAAAATAACGAGAGTATGAAAAATTGCATTATGACTCTAAGCCTGGGATACAAAGTGGTGACGAAACAATACCACACGATGATTTATTGCCCACACGTCACTCATACGCCCGGTTGTCCGGCGGAGTAAAATGCTTTTTGGATTTACTGCCCCCGCCACAATTGCACTTAATTGATCTATGAGTTTCAATTTAAAAATCGTTTTATCCTTAACTTCTCGTATGGCGAAACTGTAATTAAAAACTGAAATCACTAAAATTTGTAGTGGTTTCCAAATCAAAACCAATCTTTTATTCGTCAGATGTCCATCAATTGATAAATTTCGTTTTATTTGATAAACTGCACTCCTCACACCCATTTGGCGCCATTGGCACGTACAGATACAAACTTTCCATTCATTTCAAATTCGATCTAACTAAGAGCTAATTAAATGACACCAGGACACATACAAATATTCCCAGAGCTGAGCTGCAAATAAATCGTTGGTAATCCATTTTCCCCTGGACTCGACCATGATTGTTTGCCTGGCCTACTGCCTGGTGGTTACTGGCTGGTGGCCGGTGGCTATTCTGGCCACTCTTCTCCACAAGTCAATGCAATCGGATGAGAATCGCAGCATTTCCTAATCGCCTGGCTTTATCCTGCGTAATAATAACTACTTTCAGGGGCTTTTCTTTAAGGACTTGGCTCGCTTTGTTCTTCCTTCTTTTAGTGTTCCTTTGCTTTTTTTTCGCAGTTTCCTTTGCGTGACAGCTCATGTCTTGTTTATCTAAATCATCCGACTGTGTAAATGCCAGGCCTGTCTTCCTGCCGGATCCGTGTCCCCTTCCCCCGCCCCCCCACACACTCTTCAGGACACGGGCGACTTGGGCGGGCGTGGGAATGACGACGATGGGCATGGGGATGAGTTCGTGTCATCACATGGCAATGAGTGAATGACTTTGTCGACTAAACTGTTTTCCACAGTTCCACTGCCGGTCTGCTGGTGTGTCGGTCTGCTATGCAAAAATCCATCCAGTCGAGCCAACAATGGCATGTGCGAGTGCTTCAGTTAGTTGGGTAATTACGGCATCGTTGCACATTTCACTTCCATAGATTCAGTTTCCCTCTAGCTCTCTCTCGTTATCCTCACAAATTGTCACAGTTTCGGCACAAGAAAAAAATAGTTAAGGATGCGGTCTAAGAATATTTGAAATTGTCTTGGAGCTTTGGTCTTCATTAGGTTTCTGACTTTAAAGTCATTTTCTTCATCAAGGTTAGGAAGTTATTATTAGGAAACTAGGATCTATTTTTATTATACAACTTTAGTGTTTTTATTATCTTTATTTTATTTTTAAATTAAAGTCCCTTTAGAGCCATTTGTTAACTGGTTTTTCTCTCACTGCCCTTTTGGTTATGCCTTCATTTCTACTTGGCTTTCACAACCGACATGACTGGTAATCAGAAATTGATCGCCAACGTTTGATTCTCCTCTCCTTTTTTGTGTGTTCTGTTGCAAAAATGGTTACATCATTCGATTGCACTTTTTGAGTGTGGTGTTGTGGCTCGCATCTGTCGGAAATTGCTCAAGACATAGACGCCATGAAGGCATCATCTAACATATAGCAGATTCTGCCCTCCGGCCACTTAGTACATTACTTATATCCGCAGTATGTGCATGTTTGCCAACTTTTTCATTTTTCCTGTTATTTTTTTGTATATTTTTTTCTTTACTTTTTTTTTTGTTTTGAGCGATTGCACGTGCTTATGTCAGGTTTTTTCTTTTTTTTTTTTTGATACCACCGACACCAGACGCCAGAAGCAGCATCAGCTTTACGCATCCAGCTTAGCCAAAAAAAAAAGAAAGTATGTAGAAAAATAAAAAAATATATGGAAGCTGGCGCTAATGTTGACAGCTGACTGTGGATGATAGCCGTGTGGGTATCCGTAATAAGATATTGGAAATTGTTAAATTATTTTTTAAGTGCTAATATCAAGTTATCTGCAGCGAAAAGCTTGAGTTTTCGAAGGGCTTAAGGGGTTGGGAGTGCTGTGCTTTAAACTGCAGGAAGGTAGACATCAGTTTAGTTTCCAGGACCTTTAAAAAGTCATTTTTACCTGCCACTTAAGGGTCTGATTTTACTTAGACTTCGAGGTTCACTGCAGAGCAATTTTCGACGCCATTCTTAGTGTTCTGCGGGTTCTTTTTCGGTAATACGTCCCAAGTGCCTTTTTGGATGGTTCGGTTCTGTTTGGTTTTAGGTACGGCTGGGTTTCTGTTGTTGTTGTTCCGGTACCCGCCAAAGCAAATAACCGAGCCACCGTTTAACCCTGGGGCGCGATGATGGCAACCTGGGAACGTGGCATGATTTTTCCTCGTCCTTTTCCGGCATCAGCTCAGGTGCTAAGAGCTCTAAAATGGGCCCCATAAAACGGAAAGAGACATAAAAAATCCCTAGACATGCCTTCAGTTATGATTTGTTATTTGATTGCGATTTGCATTTCAATTGCCATTCAACAAATTGGATTGCCAGGGACTGGTTAAATAATCGAGAATTTCCTCCTCAGCTACTACATGAAGACGAAAACTACTGCATGAAGAAGTCGTAGTTCTTTTTCCCGACAAATGAATAGTTTTCTTTGCTTTCGGGATTGCCTGATTAGCATACATATATACGTCCGTACGTACAGCATGCATAGCTCATCTGCATGCCCCCCAGAAGGACCACGCCCCCCACAAGCCCATGCGTGCATTTTTTTATTCGTTTTTTATGCGCCACAGAGCCAGGGGAGCGATAAAAAAATAACATACAAAGAAAGGGAAGCCAGCTAACTGTGTGAAATGTGTGCATATTAAAATGCTTCGGTTGGTCTTTTCTCACCCTCGATAAACGCCTGGAATTCATCCTTTTAGCCATCCGTCCCGCTGCCCGCCCGCTGCGATGAGCTTGGCTTTCAGCGCTTAAATGCTGCATATCAAGTATACCACACGGTGGCCCATTAAAGGAGGTCCAGGTGAATGCCACTCCAATGATAAACAATCAGATGAAGAAAAGCACGAAAAATGAAAAAGATTATATGTGTTTTTGTTGTTTTTATCATTTTTTTTTTGTTGGGAGAGTAAATAAACAAGGTTCAGAGGCCAACAGGGTCTCTGGCCAAGTTGTCTTTTGTTGTGTCCGGCCAAATGATAGATGACATCTGCGAGCATTTCACAAAAAAAAAACATAAAAACAAAAACAAAAAATTGCCTCCGACAGCCGACAGATGTGGATAAGAAATTGATTGATATACGGACATATTTTCCATTCTGGACGCCATTGGAATTTCGTCTTTCATTTATCCACTTTAAAGAGAAGTCATTATATAGAGGGAGTCCTGGAAGAATTTTCCATTTGCCATTTTCCATTTTAAAATTGGTCTGTTGAAATACTCCATATGTTTCAATTTATGCGTCCGCCATGCCCCAGGGGGATTGAGAAGGGGCCACTTTACCCAATGGCTTCATTCTGTCGTCAAATAATGGCAATCAGCATGTTACAGTCCGCATTCAAATGCCGAGCCAAAATTTAATAACAAAAATAAATCATTTCGCTGACAGCTCAAGCACGACCGCCAGCAGCTTCGTGTCCGCATACCCAGTATCCCTCTAGGGATCCCACTCCTGCCTGTCCATCCCCCCTGCCCATCCCAACATCTCCATTCACACCTCAAGTGATACTGTGGTGGGCCAAAAAGGGAAAGGGCCGGACGAGACAGGACGGGGCAAGTGGAAACGGAAGTAGAGACGCACTAATGGCAGAGTCGCCGAATAGAAGGACCATTTCTCATCCTCCCACACTGTGTGTCCGCCCGCCTGTCCGCTTGTCCGTTCGGCTGTTTGAGAGTTACTGTGGTGTCCTTGGAGGGGGCCCAACAGTTTCCACTCTGTCTGTCGTGTTAATTTTTTATCACTTTGAAATTAAAGAACAACACTTGGGCGTTTGTCCGACCGATTTTTGTTCGGGACCACCCGGACCACCAGGACCAGGACCTTAGTCCTGGCTTGTGTCTGGCCGGGCATAAATAATTAACTTAATGCCATGTTGCCCATAAATTAGGCATGCTCTGTTCCATTCCTGTCCTCCAACATTTGTTAAGTGCCTTTCACTTACCTCGGGCGCTGGGTCGGGACTTTAGTCACTCTTTGATTAACAAGGATACCGCCAAGGGTCTCTCGGCTACTGGAGCTCCATCTGACCTCCACCCCCGGGCTCGGGCGTATTCCCAGCTGGGGCGACTAAAGCGACCTATTTGCCAATGCAATGCCAAATGCAATTTCGAGCAAATCAATTGAAAACACAATTGCCTTTCACCGAGAAAGTGCTCTTGTTCCGCTCTCTCCTCCTGCCGCTCGTCCTTCCACTTCCTGGCTCTCAATTTGGCACCCCTTTGGTGTCCGCAACCGATGCCCAACCCCCTTGTTGTACAACCTGTTTGCCCAGCCAAGCAGTGGAGTTGAGATTTGTTTTGCATTGACCGCAAATTTCAATACAGTTTTGCGGTCGTCGCCCAATTGCAGGCACCTCTCTCAGTCCACAGTCCTTCACTTTGCTCGCCTGCCAGCGCCGTGGTTCCGAAATACTCGAAAACGGCAAAGAAACAGCTCTTTAAATTCTTTATATTTTAACAAGGGTGTTGCGTTAATTAATTACCCGCTTGAAGGCTAGCATTGAAGCGCGAATGGTAATTAAAAGCCAATTCACACACGGCAAACATTTCAGCACTTGATATTTTCATATAATTAGCTATATATTTTGCACCTAAATGGATAAAGTGGACAGTGGGTTAAGGTAGCTGGTATATATATTAAAAATAAATAAATAATAAAGAAAAAACACTAAATTATTGGTGTAAAATATATTTAAAAGTCTAGCCTTTGTAAGCCTCATCTAACAGAAGTACTCTAACTAATCCTAAATGCCCTTTTGCTTAAAATTATATTCCTAATTTTATGTAACTAATGACATGTTTGGCAACCACTGTGGCAACAGTAAAGTGCGGTTGAATCGGCATTAAAGATTTGTGTTGCGGCTTTCTGCTCCTGTGGCTTGCAGTTCGTGTTTCTACCGTTTGTTGTTCCTGTCCTGGTGTTGATGTTGCCGTTGGTATTTGGCTGTTGCAGGTGAAATGGTCGCGGTGTTTGCTCAGCTGAATGTCAATTAACTGCAGTCGGCGACCTAATTGCGTTGACGCCATTTATTTAATCCAAATTTAACGCTCCCATTTTGGGTGGCCGCCTAATTGAAAACACAAATTCCACTGATTGCAATTCATTAGGTTGCCTAATGTGCATGAAATGTTCATAATTGTATAAGCGAAGACTTGTGAAGTGATCACACTTCAAGTCGCGAATTTTCTCGTTATTAAAATGAAGTAAGTGCACTGAAAAAGGAGTTTCTTAAAGAAGTAATAAAAAATTATACTAAAAATCATATACTTTTATAAAATAATCTTAATGTTTCTGTCTTTATTTTAAAATATTCTAGGAATTTTAAGTTATTCATTGGTATCATTAGATATTTTTTTCAATGCATTGTCTTGAAGGTGACAACTTGGTTGGTGTTAGCCCTGACCCACTTTATTGTCGAAGGGGACGGTTAGCGGAGAGATTGAAGACTTGGGACTTGGGTTGGTGGACAAGTTGAGAAATTATATTTTAATGAGATGCAGTTGGTAATTTTCGGGGCGTACTGGTTAACCCCAAGATGTGGCAAGCTTTGTCACTTTGATTATGCATTTGTGTCTCCCGGCACTACTGCCTGTGGTTTTTGTCCTAATTTGATTACTTTGGCTGACTGGGCGGATGAATATTTATGCTCGCATAAATGCATTACAGTATCTGGCATGTAAATTACGTGCCAACTCCAACATCATCTCCAACGCCATCTCCATCTACCCATCTACCCATCTGCACCATCTACACCATCTGCCCATTACCATCTCATGCTCAATCTCCATCTCCATTTCCATCTGCGGACCAGAACCTCCTTTGCGCATCACATCCCAGTGACCCCGTAATAAACCCTTGACATGCCTGGAACATCAAGTCCCCGGGACCGTAAAGTTCTTCAGCTGCCTGGGCTGTCGCCTGGCTGACTTTGCATATGATTACATGAAATTTGCATTGCATTATTTTGTGTCTGGTCCATTTTCTCGCTGTTGGCCAGTCACGTGGCCCGGCATACAAATTGCACGTGCAATATTTATCGCGCGACTTCATCAACCCTCCGGCATCAGTCCCGCCAGGCCACCATTCTCCCCCCAGGGACGACAGACCGGCGAAGGAGTACACATTTTTTTTTGGTTTTGGGCATCCAATTGATGAAGTTCACGTACTCGAAATTGTTTACTACCGATAAATGCAAATGGGTGCTCACTTTTACTCTCTATCAGCTTAAAATAAACAAAATTATTGCCCTGCCCGCAGAGCTCAAGTCGCTGCAGTTTACTTTGCTTTTTTACGAATCGATGAATACCAAATCGGTTGATCAATTAGGATGAAATTGTTCGCTGAAACGGCCCTATCAATGGCAAATGCAAATAAGGAAATATTTACCACCTAAAAGTGCATAAATTGATTAAAAAAATAAATAATTGTCACAGGTTTTTCTTTGTATCTGAATTTATGAAACCAATTAAGTGAAAAAGTAAATAATGATATTCAGTAATCAACTTTAAATACAGTATTTTTGAAACCACAAAACTGTGTGTGCCTTTGAATGAAATAATTGTTTCAAATTATTATAATTTTTTTAAGCCCAACAGGACGTGTAATGGAAAAAAAGAGTAGCATACTTTTTTGGGCAATATGAAATATTAGTTTCCCAACTGCTGTGTCTGTATAAATTGAAGCTGGAAAAAAACGTTGTTGATTTATTTGCACTGACAATAGTTTATCTGCCACATCTAGCCCGAAGCTATATATTCCCCCTCTATATATAATAGGGGAAAAAACGCAGCTTTAACCCCAGGAGGACGGGGGAAAGTTAACACTGCTACTGGCAAATAGATTGAGGGCAATAAACACGCTGTGGGGGTGGATGCAGTTCCCAGTTCACAGTTCGCTTACTTTGTGTTGGCGGCGAAGCGGGTTGCCATCGATTTTGGCCAATACAAGCCGCCATATGGATCCTTTAAAATTTGCAGCTGCAGATGATGCCCGGCAGTTGGCGGCCGGGATGGATGGGTGGGTGTTCCAAGGATGCAAAAAAAACGGGGAGGCTTGCTCCCCTAATTCATGCAGGCCAGACTCTGCTCCACTTGCGCTTGCACCGCTTCAGTCAAGGATACTTCACACTCTCCATCTTGGTCCTCAGACCAGCACCCTGCTCCCTCTGGCCTGCCCCTCTGCCCCTTCGCCTTTCTGGGCCACTTGTATGGATGGATTTATTGCCGTTTTCGGCTTCAGCTTTGAAATTGAAAAGCAAACAAGCCGCTAACAAGGTGAAGCTTTTGCCTCCTTGCCTGCCATTTTTTTGCCATGGCCTGGGAAGGAGGTCTAGCCACCCACCCGTCGGACCCATAAATCCCCCTCCAAACGCCCTACCTCTCCCCAGCTCCGTGTCCTGTGCTCCGATTTGCTGCGCACACTTCAATCTAAATTTGAAGTTGCTCGATTCGTTTCCTCTGCGATTCGATTTTTCGTACGTGCTCGATAATCCCGCCATCCTGTTTCTCAGTTTCCCAGCTAGCCAGGCAGTCGCAATTCCTTCGCCAGGTAGAGTCCTCTTGTAAATGTTGAACATTTTTGATTTCTCACGTATACTTATGCCTTTTGTGTGGCCCGACGCGTGCTATTCGGTGTGTGTTGTGTTGTGTTTGAATGTTTGAATTGAGCACCATTAAATGTCCAAGTGGCATGCAACATTTTTCTCACTGTGGTCGTGCCTCAACGAATATTTACAAACAATCACACAGACTTACATAAATCCAAACCCACTCAGACACACACATCCGGCCGTCTACTTATTCAATTTCTTATTTTAGCCAAACACATTTTTTTTTTTATATTTTGGGTATTTATTTGATGGTGAGGTAAGCATTTTTGGTAAAGGAATTCGTTGCCATTTGAAACTGTCAGGAAATGTTAGATTGTTGCGAACACAACATGCTGACGAAGGTTTGAGAAATGAGAAATCCCTTGAGTGCTTTGATTATTCTAATTAATTCAGATGTAAACGGGACTCTCCGTGAAATCTAAAGGACTGTAATGGAAATATCCCCGCCTAAGAATAAAGTTTCTATGATAACTACGCTAAACGATTGCATTAGTTTTGCACTTTTGCTGACATTTTGCTCAAGGTCGCTCAAAAGGAAACTTTAAGTAGAGCATCACTGACACATTTCTCCTTTTTGCAAAAATGCAACCAAGTTCTACATATTTTTTTCTTTTTCAAAAAATATTTGTGTTATTTATGGAGTTGTTTTTAGAGCCAAGCATAGAAATCCAATGAAAACAAGTTACGTAATTGGGCACTTTCCGGCCAGATAAATACACAGACATGCTGCCCCGATTCGAGAATCGAATACCTACATATGCTGAATGTTTTCGGCTTAGAACCGGACGGAATGGGCTTCATGGGAGTGCATTAGTTGGAATCGAACAATGAATAATGTGCGGCCATTTGATCGACGTTAACAGGGCTCCGGCCTGGCCAAATTAGGAGCAATAAAATTGAAATTTATGAGAGCAGAACGACGGCCGAAATTCGGCGATAAAGCAAAAGGCTTATCCCCAGAAATCTCACCTATGCCCGGACGCCAGACAAAGGCAGAAAAACAATAAATTGGCAGTGCCGCCATCAAGTTTGCCTCTACTTATTAAAACACACACAAAACAAATGCAAAAGTTACACACAAAAAAAGTTACACAAACTTTCTCGCCCACTGCCGGTTAGTCTGGAGTTTTGGTTTGGTTTTTGGATTTTTCCAAGGGTTGGGGCTGTGTGGTGGGATGGCTGGTTCCGTTGTTCTTTGCTGACTGTGTAATTTTAGAAAAACTTGCGCCCACGTCTTGGTCTGCCTGTCAGGCACCCCCAGAATACACAACAAGAAATAATACCCTTGGTTAGGATAACCCATCATTATAGATCTCTACAATTCTCTCAGTGCTTCACATTTTCCTCCAGCCAGTCAAGCGGAAACTCCCCGCCGACATGTATAAGTTGAAATTATTTGACTGACTTGGGGGGGGAGCTGGCGGGGAAAAGGTTCAAAGCCAAATTCAGCTACCAATTCATTATAATGACATCAACGTTTGCCCCTTTTTCGGGCTAGCCTAATTGAGATTTAATGGACGTCTGGCTAGGCTTCTCCTCTTTTTGGCCGCCATTTCTGCGGGTCCATTGGCGGAGATCTATCGTAATGGTGGTAAACTGCAAATTTAGTTGAATCCAATTATTTTTTATGTTTCCCAGCCACTGCTGAGGGTCCCGGCTGGAGGGTCCCGGCCTTCCACAGCCCATCAAAGATGGCTCAGGTATCGCTTGAAAAGCGCTGGCGGAAAATTGAAAATTGCACAAAAGGTACACCTCGCTGACTGCAGAGATAGGTAGTAGCCGGGTGGTGTTCTAGTTCCTTCCCCAAAACATGCTGGCACATTGTAGAATAGTTAAGTTAATTGTCCTGTCCAGACAGGAGCGATGCAATCTGGAAAAGAGCTCCACCGCCGCAGCTGGACAATTCGCTGGAAGCCAAATTTGCAGGTGACAGAGCTCTTTGAGGATTTTCCGAGCGTGACAAATGAATGCTTTGTTAATTGTCTTTGGCTGCTCCACTCGAGAGTCCAAGAGCCACTTTCCAGCACAAATAAAGGTTTCCTTATGGCAGTGTGTGTCCGTGAGAGTTGGGAGTGCGGTGCCTGCGGTGGCAGCTCGATATGCAAATGCAAAGTGTCAGTGGCAATTGACACAGTTGTCCATTGCCTTTAAAATGGTTGTGGCGATATTGGATACGGAATTCAAATAACAAAAAATAACATTTAATTGCAACACAAAAATAATTAAAATTAAAGTGCTGTTCCTTAATGAATTGGACTATAATTGCTTGCCAGTGCTTGCTTTGCCAAAAAGGATAATGAAGTGGTGACTGGATCTAAAGACTTAAAGTTGTACTGGAATATCTTAATACTAACCACTTGGTATTATTTAACGAAACCCATAATTTATTATACTTTAATTATGATTTTAATTGGCTCTTTTGGAAAACGATATGCCACCTCATGACCCAATTTAATATAACCATAAACAATGGCGTTTAAATTTTCAATTTCAATAAATTTAAGCCGTAGCCCGCATGCCAGATTTCTCCTCTTTGAGAAGCTAATTCAATTTTGTGTTTTTAGTCAATTAATCATTTTTTTAACGCCGCAAAAAGGAATGTTGACGCTGTCTAGATTTAAACGCGTTCAAACAAATAGACTGCGTAGGTGAATAAATATTTTCATGTAATTATTATGCACATACTGGCATAATCCTTGGCCCGAAAGTCGCGTTATGGCACAAACACAATAAGCCCCGGCTTCAGTCGGGACTCCCCAGCCATCGGGGGGATGGAAGCCATCCAGCAGGGCAGGCAAATAAAAACATTTAATTAAACTTTACCAACACATACATGAATAATTAAAATTTAATTTCGGCAATATATATTACACAGAAAGTTAACTCGAGGGAGTGGGTGAGTGAGGGCGAATGTGGGAGAGATGGCTACACAAAATGTATACAGCTACTAAGCAACAGCGCCACCCAACCACCCACTCGGAGACAGGTAACTTGTCACCTGAAAACGAGAAAAAAAGGAATGGAAAACGAAGCAGAAGCAATTTGGTCGACGAAGCCCACAAAAGCCTCCGCCGAAAGGTGGAGCCAACAAAGGAAATACATAAAATATTGCCCCAGCTTCAGCCCCATCCCCAGGCTCACCTGTCCATCTACTCAACTGTCGCCACGCCACCACCTACACCCACTCCTGGCTGCAATCGTGTGTCAGCATTGTGTACTTTTGTATTGTTGTATGTAATTGCTGTTTTAGCTTCATTAAAAAATAAGTCACAAAATCGCTTACAGGAATTCCTCGTAAAATTTCCATTGCTTCCTGGCCGGAGCTCTACCCGGAGTGGAGCTCTTTGCTTTTGCTTTCAAAAGGGCAAACATAACTCATAAAGAATGCACCACAATGGCAGGATAATGGAGAGGCAATGGCTTGGTTTTCCCGTCCGGGTGGAATGGGTGGTTTCCCTTTCGAATGCCTTTGGTCTTGTGGCCAGCAATCGAATTCATACAAGCGACTGGGGAACGATAAAGGAAAAAACGAAACCCATTCTCATTCCAATTCCACAAATTGCATTCAAAAGGAAATTGATTCGAAAGTTAATCAAAACCGTAACAGAGTAAAAACTACAATGGACGGAGCTTTTTCAGCTCAAAGTTCAAATTAAAAACAAGCAAATATATATACATATATTATATAGCTTTAAGGCTGATAATTTCTGGGCACTAAATTTTGGTCCTGTCATAAAATTTACTGCGCAACGTTTTAATAAATATGCAAATGAGAGCGGGGCAAGCGAATAAAAAGGCAAAAATAAATAATTTAATTGATTTCATTAAACGTAGCGAAGCATCTGCTGGGAACATCGACAGTAGGTGGCATCATCGTCCTCATCATCGTATCGATTGCCAAATGTCTGGGCTCTGACTACGTCTTCGTCACCTTCACCATCTCCTGCACTGACTCCGGCTCCATATCTACGGCTTTTGCTCCGGCTCCTGGCTCATAATTTCGAGTTTGCTTTGGAAATTGTCGCCAAGTGCTGCCACAGCATCTTGCTTCCGCCTCCAGTCAAAATTTCCCAGATCCTACACTTGGAAATATCATAATTTCAAATTCATTTTTAAAATAGATCCTTTTTTAAATTCATCCTTAAATAGATGCTGTATCCTACCTACCTTAACTCTTTTAGATCTTAAAATTATTCAATTGTTACAATATTTGATACATTATTTTTCCCCAGTGCTTGCCGACTTGGTCCTGGTCCTCCCATCGTTGTCCCAAAGGACTCTGCTACGGTGACAGCTGCCAGCGACGGTAGCTAACGAGATAAATTTCAGTTTGATGGCCGGAGTCGGGCGAATGCAAATAATTTCGAATGAAGCATCAGGTAATATGGATAGCAATTTCAAAAATGCTCACTTATTGCCGATGCTGATGACCCAGCGTCGGCCCGGTGCCGAGCCCCACCACTCGAATCGAATCTAATAGAATCAGAAAGCCATAACATCGAGCCAGCTCGGTCGGAATTAAATTGTTGTCGTTTCGTAATTAGACGCCGGAACAAAGTCCATAAGCCGTGGTACTCGGCCTCCTGGCAATTTAAATTACAAATTGCAGATTGTGGGGGATTTTGTCTTTTGTGCGTTTCCAACATCAATTTCAGCAGTTTTTCTGTCGTCAAACTCCGTGACTATTTTTTTTATATTTTTTATTTCAACCTGTGCAACGGTGCGTATACGTAACGTACGCTTTCGTTTTCGAATCTCGCTGTGCTTTACTTTGCTCGCTGACTTGTAACACTCACATATATATCCCTACCTATATGTATATATATATATATAATGGTTCGCAAGCATGTCATGTGTCGACATCACATGTCATTTCAGGATCTCTCCCCTGCCAAAACAAATGCTTAAATGCTTTTTGTAGGGCGAAATTTATGCAAATGTCAGCTACAGAGGTGGATACTAAAAAATGAGGGAGGAGGGAGCGAGTGAATTTCGCGTCTAAGCAGGGAGGATGCAGATAACCGCCGATTCGCACCCTATCCTGCCGTTGACCCCATTCGACCTCGTTCCTTTCTCTGACATCTCTGACACACACACACTCCCTCCTGCACACATATGCTCGGATAATGCTCAAAGTTTTGTATCAATTGTCGGAGGTGTTATAAAAAAAAGGAGCAACTCAAACCGTACAATTACAGCAAGGAAATGACTCAAGTTTTTTTTGGCCTTTTGAGTTGAGTAAACTTTTAAGAGAACTTTTTGCTAATGAGATTCGAAATATTTAATTAACTTAACTCCTTAAATGATAAGCTAATATGCCTTAATAATATGCCCTATTAAAATGACCTTTTGAACCGCAAACTCTGTTGTCTATTGTAGTTTATAATTCGATTAAAATTTTTGTGCACAGCAACTGTGTGTGAGAGTATATAAAAACAATGAGATCCTAAATTCCCCGCCCACTCTGCCATAGATTGCAAATCCACCACGGAAACGCCCTTCCGCCGCTTGAACACCCATTATGCCCCAAAAGCGAGTTGCGTGTCATGTAACGAGGTCAAATGGAAATCGCCGCGTTGGCATTAACTTTTGACACCGCCATCATTCGGAGGGGGGCGATGGCAGGATATCCATAGTGAGGATGGGGTAGCTCTGGGTAGCTGTTCGTGCTACTGCCACACGATTAAACAGTCAACCTATTGAAACTCTCACGCAACCGAGCGAACAAAGACTTTTTCCGGCAACCAAGGTGGCACAGACTCTTTTCTCTCCATCACCAGTCCCCCGTCTTCTTTTTAAATGCAGCTACATTCAGCATTCGTGTTTCCCTTTAGCTCTATTCATTCCAAAGAATAGCGAGAGGCAACTATTTGAACAATTTAATTTCGAATTTTCCAGAAGCTCCACTCCAGCACCAAGTTTCGAACTTGTGCCAAAATATAAAAACAAAAACAAATTAATTTGTCGTTGTTCGTATTGTTTGTTTTATACTCTTTCTGAGGGTATTCATATTTTTACTGAAAGTGCGATTGAACTTAAATGGGAACATTTCACTCACTCTTGAGTTTAAATTTAAGACATTTCAGAAACAAAATACTATTTATGAATAAAGACTTCAATCGCCTTCGATCTGCATTAAAATAAATTGAAATAAGAAATATATTAAATCGGTTTTTGACTAATATTATAATAAAGTGAGGTTTCCAAGTTTCCCCATTTGGCCCCATCCCGATGGCCACAGCTCTGCCAATTTGTATCCGATCTGGAAATGGTATACCATTCTGTAATCAGCGCACCGAGTAGCTTCATTCCTCATTTAAAATATTGCTTAAATTTCATTTTTCAATTTTTCGAATTTTTCCAAGGGGTACCCCTATAAAAAAGTGAGGTTTCCAGGTGTCCCCATTTGGCCCCATCCCGATGGCCATAGCTCTGCCAATTTGTATCCGATCTGGAAATTTTATTCCATTCTGTAATCAGCGCATCGAATACCTCCATTCCTCAGTTAAAATATTGCTTAAATTTCATTTTTAAATTTTTCGAATTTTTTCAAGGGGTACCCCTATAAAAAAGTGAGATTTCCAGGTTTCCCCATTTGGCCCCATCCCGATGGCCATAGCTCTGCCAATTTGTATCCGATCTGGAAATAGTATACCATTCTGTAATCAGCGCATCGAGTAGCTTCATTCCTTATTTAAAATATTGCTTAAATTTCATTTTTCAATTTTTCGAATTTTTTCAAGGGGTACACCTATAAAAAAGTGAGGTTTCCAGGTTTCCCCATTTGGCCCCATCCCGATGGCCATAGCTCTGCCAATTTGTATCCGATCTGAAAATAGTATACCATTCTGTAATCAGCGCATCGAGTAGCTTCATTCCTTATTTAAAATATTGCTTAAATTTCATTTTTAAATTTTTCGAATTTTTCCAAGGGGTACCCCTATAAAAAAGTGAGGTTTCCAGGTTTCCCCATTTGGCCCCATCCCGATGGCCATAGCTCTGCCAATTTGTATCCGATCTGGAAATGGTATACCATTCTGTAATCAGCGCATCGAGTAGCTTCATTCCTCATTTAAAATATTGCTTAAATTTCATTTTTCAATTTTTCGAATTTTCCCAAGGGGTACCCCCATAAAAAAGTGAGGTTTCCAGGTTTCCCCATTTGGCCCCATCCCGATGGCCATAGCTCTGCCAATTTGTATCCGATCTGGAAATGGTATACCATTCTGTAATCAGCGCATCGAGTAGCTTCATTCCTTATTTAAAATATTGCTTAAATTTTATTTTTCAATTTTTCGAATTTTTTCAAGGGGTACCCCTATAAAAAAGTGAGGTTTCCAGGTTTCCCCATTTGGCCCCATCCCGATGGCCATAGCTCTGCCAATTTGTATCCGATCTGGAAATGGTATACCATTCTGTAATCAGCGCATCGAGTAGCTCCATTCCTCATTTAAAATATTGCGTAAATTTTGTTTTTTAATTTTTCGAATTTTTCCAAGGGGTACCCCTATAAAAAAGTGAGGTTTCCAGGTTTCCCCATTTGGCCCCATCCCGATGGCCATAGCTCTGCCAATTTGTATCCGATCTGGAAATGGTATACCATTCTGTAATCACCGCATCGAGTAGCTTCATTCCTCATTTAAAATATTGCTTAAATTTCATTTTTCAATTTTTCGAATTTTTTCAAGGGGTACACCTAAAAAAGTGAGGTTTCCAGGTTTCCCCATTTGGCCCCATCCCGATGGCCATAGCTCTGCCAATTTGTATCCGATCTGGAAATGGTATACCATTCTGTAATCAGCGCATCGAGTAGCTTCATTCCTCATTTAAAATATTGCTTAAATTTCATTTTTCAATTTTTCGAATTTTTCCAAGGGGTACCCCTATAAAAAAGTGAGGTTTCCAGGTTTCCCCATTTGGCCCCATCCCGATGGCCATAGCTCTGCCAATTTGTATCCGATCTGGAAATTGTATACCATTCTGTAATCAGCGCATCGAGTAGCTTCATTCCTCATTTAAAATATTGCTTAAATTTCATTTTTCAATTTTTCGAATTTTTTCAAGGGGTACACCTATAAAAAAGTGAGGTTTCCAGGTTTCCCCATTTGGCCCCATCCCGATGGCCATAGCTCTGCCAATTTGTATCTGATCTGGAAATAGTATACCATTCTGTAATCAGCGCATCGAGTAGCTTCATTCCTTATTTAAAATATTGCTTAAATTTCATTTTTAAATTTTTCGAATTTTTCCAAGGGGTACCCCTATAAAAAAGTGAGGTTTCCAGGTTTCCCCATTTGGCCCCATCCCGATGGCCATAGCTCTGCCAATTTGTATCCGATCTGGAAATGGTATACCATTCTGTAATCAGCGCATCGAGTAGCTTCATTCCTCATTTAAAATATTGCTTAAATTTCATTTTTCAATTTTTCGAATTTTTCCAAGGGGTACCCCCATAAAAAAGTGAGGTTTCCAGGTTTCCCCATTTGGCCCCATCCCGATGGCCATAGCTCTGCCAATTTGTATCCGATCTGGAAATGGTATACCATTCTGTAATCAGCGCATCGAGTAGTTTCATTCCTCATTTAAAATATTGCTTAAATTTCATTTTTCAATTTTTCGAATTTTTCCAAGGGGTACCCCCATAAAAAAGTGAGGTTTCCAGGTTTCCCCATTTGGCCCCATCCCGATGGCCATAGCTCTGCCAATTTGTATCCGATCTGGAAATGGTATACCAATCTGTAATCAGCGCATCGAGTAGCTTCATTCCTCATTTAAAATATTGCTTAAATTTCATTTTTCAATTTTTCGAATTTTTTCAAGGGGTACCCCTATAAAAAAGTGAGATTCCAGGTTTCCCCATTTGGCCCCATCCCGATGGCCATAGCTCTGCCAATTTGTATCCGATCTGGAAATGGTATACCATTCTGTAATCAGCGCATCGAGTAGCTTCATTCCTCATTTAAAATATTGCTTAAATTTCATTTTTCAATTTTTCGAATTTTTTCAAGGGGTACCCCTATAAAAAAGTGAGGTTTCCAGGTTTCCCCATTTGGCCCCATCCCGATGGCCATAGCTCTGCCAATTTGTATCCGATCTGGAAATGGTATACCATTCTGTAATCAGCGCATCGAGTAGCTTCATTCCTCATTTAAAATATTGCTTAAATTTCATTTTTCAATTTTTCGAATTTTTCCAAGGGGTACCCCTATAAAAAAGTGAGGTTTCCAGGTTTCCCCATTTGGCCCCATCCCGATGGCCATAGCTCTGCCAATTTGTATCCGATCTGGAAATTGTATACCATTCTGTAATCAGCGCATCGAGTAGCTTCATTCCTCATTTAAAATATTGCTTAAATTTCATTTTTCAATTTTTCGAATTTTTTCAAGGGGTACACCTATAAAAAAGTGAGGTTTCCAGGTTTCCCCATTTGGCCCCATCCCGATGGCCATAGCTCTGCCAATTTGTATCTGATCTGGAAATAGTATACCATTCTGTAATCAGCGCATCGAGTAGCTTCATTCCTTATTTAAAATATTGCTTAAATTTCATTTTTAAATTTTTCGAATTTTTCCAAGGGGTACCCCTATAAAAAAGTGAGGTTTCCAGGTTTCCCCATTTGGCCCCATCCCGATGGCCATAGCTCTGCCAATTTGTATCCGATCTGGAAATGGTATACCATTCTGTAATCAGCGCATCGAGTAGCTTCATTCCTCATTTAAAATATTGCTTAAATTTCATTTTTCAATTTTTCGAATTTTTCCAAGGGGTACCCCCATAAAAAAGTGAGGTTTCCAGGTTTCCCCATTTGGCCCCATCCCGATGGCCATAGCTCTGCCAATTTGTATCCGATCTGGAAATGGTATACCATTCTGTAATCAGCGCATCGAGTAGTTTCATTCCTCATTTAAAATATTGCTTAAATTTCATTTTTCAATTTTTCGAATTTTTCCAAGGGGTACCCCCATAAAAAAGTGAGGTTTCCAGGTTTCCCCATTTGGCCCCATCCCGATGGCCATAGCTCTGCCAATTTGTATCCGATCTGGAAATGGTATACCAATCTGTAATCAGCGCATCGAGTAGCTTCATTCCTCATTTAAAATATTGCTTAAATTTCATTTTTCAATTTTTCGAATTTTTTCAAGGGGTACCCCTATAAAAAAGTGAGATTCCAGGTTTCCCCATTTGGCCCCATCCCGATGGCCATAGCTCTGCCAATTTGTATCCGATCTGGAAATGGTATACCATTCTGTAATCAGCGCATCGAGTAGCTTCATTCCTCATTTAAAATATTGCTTAAATTTCATTTTTCAATTTTTCGAATTTTTTCAAGGGGTACCCCTATAAAAAAGTGAGGTTTCCAGGTTTCCCCATTTGGCCCCATCCCGATGGCCATAGCTCTGCCAATTTGTATCTGATCTGGAAATGGTATACCATTCTGTAATCAGTGCATCGAGTAGCTTCATTCCTTATTTAAAATATTGCTTAAATTTCATTTTTCAATTTTTCGAATTTTTCCAAGGGGTACCCCTATAAAAAAGTGAGGTTTCCAGGTTTCCCCATTTGGCCCCATCCCGATGGCCATAGCTCTGCCAATTTGTATCCGATCTGGATATGGTATACCATTCTGTAATCAGCGCATCGAGTAGCTTCATTCCTTATTTAAAATATTGCTTAAATTTCATTTTTCAATTTTTCGAATTTTTCCAAGGGGTACCCCCATAAAAAAGTGAGGTTTCCAGGTTTCCCCATTTGGCCCCATCCCGATGGCCATAGCTCTGCCAATTTGTATCCGATCTGGAAATGGTATACCAATCTGTAATCAGCGCATCGAGTAGCTTCATTCCTCATTTAAAATATTGCTTAAATTTCATTTTTCAATTTTTCGAATTTTTTCAAGGGGTACCCCTATAAAAAAGTGAGATTTCCAGGTTTCCCCATTTGGCCCCATTCCGGTGGCCATAGCTCTGCCAATTTGTATCCGATCTGGAAATGGTATACCATTCTGTAATCAGCGCATCGAGTAGTTTCATTCCTCATTTAAAATATTGCTTAAATTTCATTTTTCAATTTTTCGAATTTTTCCAAGGGGTACCCCCATAAAAAAGTGAGGTTTCCAGGTTTCCCCATTTGGCCCCATCCCGATGGCCATAGCTCTGCCAATTTGTATCCGATCTGGAAATGGTATACCATTCTGTAATCAGCGCATCGAGTAGCTTCATTCCTCATTTAAAATATTGCCTAAATTTCATTTTTCAATTTTTCGAATTTTTTCAAGGGGTACCCCTATAAAAAAGTGAGGTTTCCAGGTTTCCCCATTTGGCCCCATCCCGATGGCCATAGCTCTGCCAATTTGTATCCGATCTGGAAATGGTATACCATTCTGTAATCAGCGCATCGAGTAGCTTCATTCCTTATTTAAAATATTGCTTAAATTTCATTTTTCAATTTTTCGAATTTTTCCAAGGGGTACCCCTATAAAAAGTGAGGTTTCCAGGTTTCCCCATTTGGCCCCATCCCGATGGCCATAGCTCTGCCAATTTGTATCCGATCTGGATATGGTATACCATTCTGTAATCAGAGCATCGAGTAGCTTCATTCCTCATTTAAAATATTGCTTAAATTTCATTTTTCAATTTTTCGAATTTTTCCAAGGGGTACCCCATAAAAAAGTGAGGTTTCCAGGTTTCCCCATTTGGCCCCATCCCGATGGCCATAGCTCTGCCAATTTGTATCCGATCTGGAAATGGTATACCACTCTGTAATCAGCGCATTAAGTAGCTCCATTCCTCATTTAAAATATTGCGTAAATTTTGTTTTTCAATTTTTCGAATTTTTCCAAGGGGTACCCCTATAAAAAAAGGAGGTTTCCCCATTTGGCCCCATCCCGATGGCCATAGCTCTGCCAATTTGAATCCGATCTGGAAATGGTATACCATTCTGTAATCAGCGCATCAAGAAGTTCCATTCCTCATATAAAATATTGCGTAAATTTTGTTTTTCAATTTTTCGAATTTTTCCAAGGGGTACCCCTATAAAAAAGTGAGGTTTCCAGGTTTCCCCATTTGGCCCCATCCCGATGGCCATAGCTCTGCCAATTTGTATCCGATCTGGAAATGGTATACCATTCTGTAATCAGCGCATCGAGTAGCTTCATTCCTCATTTAAAATATTGCTTAAATTTCATTTTTCAATTTTTCGAATTTTTCCAAGGGGTACCCCTATAAAAACGTGAGGTTTCCAGGTTTCCCCATTTGGCCCCATCCCGATGGCCATAGCTCTGCCAATTTGTATCCGATCTGGAAATGGTATACCATTCTGTAATCAGCGCATCGAGTAGCTTCATTCCTCATTTAAAATATTGCTTAAATTTCATTTTTCAATTTTTCGAATTTTTCCAAGGGGTACCCCTATAAAAAAGTGAGGTTTCCAGGTTTCCCCATTTGGCCCCATCCCGATGGCCATAGCTCTGCCAATTTGTATCCGATCTGGAAATGGTATACCATTCTGTAATCAGCGCATCGAGTAGCTTCATTCCTCATTTAAAATATTGCTTAAATTTCATTTTTCAATTTTTCGAATTTTTCCAAGGGGTACCCCTATAAAAAAGTGAGGTTTCCAGGTTTCCCCATTTGGCCCCATCCCGATGGCCATAGCTCTGCCAATTTGTATCCGATCTGGAAATGGTATACCATTCTGTAATCAGCGCATCGAGTAGCTCCATTCCTCATTTAAAATATTGCTTAAATTTTGTTTTTTAATTTTTCGAATTTTTCCAAGGGGTACCCCTATAAAAACGTGAGGTTTCCAGGTTTCCCCATTTGGCCCCATCCCGATGGCCATAGCTCTGCCAATTTGTATCCGATCTGGAAATGGTATACCATTCTGTAATCAGCGCATCGAGTAGCTTCATTCCTTATTTAAAATATTGCTTAAATTTCATTTTTCAATTTTTCGAATTTTTCCAAGGGGTACCCCTATAAAAAAGTGAGGTTTCCAGGTTTCCCCATTTGGCCCCATCCCGATGGCCATAGCTCTGCCAATTTGTATCCGATCTGGAAATGGTATACCATTCTGTAATCAGCGCATCGAGTAGCTTCATTCCTCATTTAAAATATTGCTTAAATTTCATTTTTCAATTTTTTGAATTTTTTCAAGGGGTACACCTATAAAAAAGTGAGGTTTCCAGGTTTCCCCATTTGGCCCCATCCCGATGGCCATAGCTCTGCCAATTTGTATCCGATCTGGAAATAGTATACCATTCTGTAATCAGCGCATCGAGTAGCTTCATTCCTTATTTAAAATATTGCTTAAATTTCATTTTTCAATTTTTCGAATTTTTTCAAGGGGTACCCCCATAAAAAAGTGAGGTTTCCAGGTTTCCCCATTTGGCCCCATCCCGATGGCCATAGCTCTGCCAATTTGTATCCGATCTGGAAATGGTATACCATTCTGTAATCAGCGCATCGAGTAGCTTCATTCCTCATTTAAAATATTGCTTAAATTTCATTTTTCAATTTTTCGAATTTTTCCAAGGGGTACCCCTATAAAAAAGTGAGGTTTCCAGGTTTCCCCATTTGGCCCCATCCCGATGGCCATAGCTCTGCCAATTTGTATCCGATCTGGAAATGGTATACCATTCTGTAATCAGCGCATCGAGTAGCTCCATTCCTCATTTAAAATATTGCGTAAATTTTGTTTTTTAATTTTTCGAATTTTTCCAAGGGGTACCTCTATAAAAAAGTGAGGTTTCCAGGTTTCCCCATTTGGCCCCATCCCGATGGCCATAGCTCTTCCAAGTTGTATCCGATCTGGAAATGGTATACCATTCTGTAATCAGCGCATCGAGTAGCTTCATTCCTCATTTAAAATATTGCTTAAATTTCATTTTTCAATTTTTCGAATTTTTTCAAGGGGTACCCCTATAAAAAAGTGAGATTTCCAGGTTTCCCCATTTGGCCCCATTCCGGTGGCCATAGCTCTGCCAATTTGTATCCGATCTGGAAATGGTATACCATTCTGTAATCAGCGCATCGAGTAGCTTCATTCCTCATTTAAAATATTGCCTAAATTTCATTTTTCAATTTTTCGAATTTTTCCAAGGGGTACCCCTATAAAAACGTGAGGTTTCCAGGTTTCCCCATTTGGCCCCATCCCGATGGCCATAGCTCTGCCAATTTGTATCCGATCTGGAAATGGTATACCATTCTGTAATCAGCGCATCGAGTAGCTTCATTCCTCATTTAAAATATTGCTTAAATTTCATTTTTCAATTTTTCGAATTTTTTCAAGGGGTACCCCTATAAAAAAGTGAGGTTTCCAGGTTTCCCCATTTGGCCCCATCCCGATGGCCATAGCTCTGCCAATTTGTATCCGATCTGGAAATGGTATACCATTCTGTAATCAGCGCATCGAGTAGCTTCATTCCTCATTTAAAATATTGCTTAAATTTCATTTTTCAATTTTTCGAATTTTTCCAAGGGGTACCCCTATAAAAAAGTGAGGTTTCCAGGTTTCCCCATTTGGCCCCATCCCGATGGCCATAGCTCTGCCAATTTGTATCCGATCTGGAAATGGTATACCATTCTGTAATCAGCGCATCGAGTAGCTCCATTCCTCATTTAAAATATTGCGTAAATTTTGTTTTTTAATTTTTCGAATTTTTCCAAGGGGTACCCCTATAAAAAGTGAGGTTTCCAGGTTTCCCCATTTGGCCCCATCCCGATGGCCATAGCTCTGCCAATTTGTATCCGATCTGGAAATGGTATACCATTCTGTAATCAGCGCGTCGAGTAGCTCCATTCCTCATTTAAAATATTGCGTAAATTTTGTTTTTTAATTTTTCGAATTTTTCCAAGGGGTACCTCTATAAAAAAGTGAGGTTTCCAGGTTTCCCCATTTGGCCCCATCCCGATGGCCATAGCTCTGCCAATTTGTATCCGATCTGGAAATGGTATACCATTCTGTAATCAGCGCATCGAGTAGCTTCATTCCTCATTTAAAATATTGCTTAAATTTCATTTTTCAATTTTTCGAATTTTTTTCAAAATTTTCGAATTTTTTCTTTTACCCCTATAAAAAAGTGAGATTTCCAGGTTTCCCCATTTGGCCCCATCCCGATGGCCATAGCTCTGCCAATTTGTATCCGATCTGGAAATGGTATACCATTCTGTAATCAGCGCATCGAGTAGCTTCATTCCTCATTTAAAATATTGCTTAAATTTCATTTTTCAATTTTTCGAATTTTTTCAAGGGGTACCCCTATAAAAAAGTGAGATTTCCAGGTTTCCCCATTTGGCCCCATTCCGGTGGCCATAGCTCTGCCAATTTGTATCCGATCTGGAAATGGTATACCATTCTGTAATCAGCGCATCGAGTAGCTTCATTCCTCATTTAAAATATTGCCTAAATTTCATTTTTCAATTTTTCGAATTTTTCCAAGGGGTACCCCTATAAAAACGTGAGGTTTCCAGGTTTCCCCATTTGGCCCCATCCCGATGGCCATAGCTCTGCCAATTTGTATCCGATCTGGAAATGGTATACCATTCTGTAATCAGCGCATCGAGTAGCTTCATTCCTCATTTAAAATATTGCTTAAATTTCATTTTTCAATTTTTCGAATTTTTTCAAGGGGTACCCCTATAAAAAAGTGAGATTTCCAGGTTTCCCCATTTGGCCCCATTCCGGTGGCCATAGCTCTGCCAATTTGTATCCGATCTGGAAATGGTATACCATTCTGTAATCAGCGCATCGAGTAGCTTCATTCCTCATTTAAAATATTGCCTAAATTTCATTTTTCAATTTTTCGAATTTTTCCAAGGGGTACCCCTATAAAAACGTGAGGTTTCTAGGTTTCCCCATTTGGCCCCATCCCGATGGCCATAGCTCTGCCAATTTGTATCCGATCTGGAAATGGTATACCATTCTGTAATCAGCGCATCGAGTAGCTCCATTCCTCATTTAAAATATTGCGTAAATTTTGTTTTTTAATTTTTCGAATTTTTCCAAGGGGTACCTCTATAAAAAAGTGAGGTTTCCAGGTTTCCCCATTTGGCCCCATCCCGATGGCCATAGCTCTTCCAATTTGTATCCGATCTGGAAATGGTATACCATTCTGTAATCAGCGCATCGAGTAGCTTCATTCCTCATTTAAAATATTGCTTAAATTTCATTTTTCAATTTTTCGAATTTTTCCAAGGGGTACCCCTATAAAAAGTGAGGTTTCCAGGTTTCCCCATTTGGCCCCATCCCGATGGCCATAGCTCTGCTAATTTGTATCCGATCTGGAAATGGTATACCATTCTGTAATCAGCGCATCGAGTAGCTCCATTCCTCATTTAAAATATTGCGTAAATTTTGTTTTTTAATTTTTCGAATTTTTCCAAGGGGTACCTCTATAAAAAAGTGAGGTTTCCAGGTTTCCCCATTTGGCCCCATCCCGATGGCCATAGCTCTGCCAATTTGTATCCGATCTGGAAATGGTATACCATTCTGTAATCAGCGCATCGAGTAGCTTCATTCCTCATTTAAAATATTGCTTAAATTTCATTTTTCAATTTTTCGAATTTTTTTCAACATTTTCGAATTTTTTCTTTTACCCCTATAAAAAAGTGAGATTTCCAGGTTTCCCCATTTGGCCCCATCCCGATGGCCATAGCTCTGCCAATTTGTATCCGATCTGGAAATGGTATACCATTCTGTAATCAGCGCATCGAGTAGCTTCATTCCTCATTTAAAATATTGCTTAAATTTCATTTTTCAATTTTTCGAATTTTTTCAAGGGGTACCCCTATAAAAAAGTGAGATTTCCAGGTTTCCCCATTTGGCCCCATTCCGGTGGCCATAGCTCTGCCAATTTGTATCCGATCTGGAAATGGTATACCATTCTGTAATCAGCGCATCGAGTAGCTTCATTCCTCATTTAAAATATTGCCTAAATTTCATTTTTCAATTTTTCGAATTTTTCCAAGGGGTACCCCTATAAAAACGTGAGGTTTCCAGGTTTCCCCATTTGGCCCCATCCCGATGGCCATAGCTCTGCCAATTTGTATCCGATCTGGAAATGGTTTACCATTCTGTAATCAGCGCATCGAGTAGCTTCATTCCTCATTTAAAATATTGCTTAAATTTCATTTTTCAATTTTTCGAATTTTTTTCAAAATTTTCGAATTTTTTCTTTTACCCCTATAAAAAAGTGAGGTTTCCAGGTTTCCCCATTTGGCCCCATCCCGATGGCCATAGCTCTGCCAATTTGTATCCGATCTGGAAATGGTATACCATTCTGTAATCAGCGCATCGAGTAGCTTCATTCCTCATTTAAAATATTGCTTAAATTTCATTTTTCAATTTTTCGAATTTTTCCAAGGGGTACCCCTATAAAAACGTGAGGTTTCCAGGTTTCCCCATTTGGCCCCATCCCGATGGCCATAGCTCTGCCAATTTGTATCCGATCTGGAAATGGTATACCATTCTGTAATCAGCGCATCGAGTAGCTTCATTCCTTATTTAAAATATTGCTTAAATTTCATTTTTCAATTTTTCGAATTTTTCCAAGGGGTACCCCTATAAAAAAGTGAGGTTTCCAGGTTTCCCCATTTGGCCCCATCCCGATGGCCATAGCTCTGCCAATTTGTATCCGATCTGGAAATGGTATACCATTCTGTAATCAGCGCATCGAGTAGCTTCATTCCTCATTTAAAATATTGCTTAAATTTCATTTTTCAATTTTTCGAATTTTTTCAAAATTTTCGAATTTTTTCTGTTACCCCTATAAAAAAGTGAGATTTCCAGGTTTCCCCATTTGGCCCCATCCCGATGGCCATAGCTCTGCCAATTTGTATCCGATCTGGAAATGGTATACCATTCTGTAATCAGCGCATCGAGTAGCTTCATTCCTCATTTAAAATATTGCTTAAATTTCATTTTTAAATTTTTCGAATTTTTTCAAGGGGTACCCCTATAAAAAAGTGAGGTTTCCAGGTTTCCCCATTTGGCCCCATCCCGATGGCCATAGCTCTGCCAATTTGTATCCGATCTGGAAATGGTATACCATTCTGTAATCAGCGCATCGAGTAGCTCCATTCCTCATTTAAAATATTGCGTAAATTTTGTTTTTTAATTTTTCGAATTTTTCCAAGGGGTACCTCTATAAAAAAGTGAGGTTTCCAGGTTTCCCCATTTGGCCCCATCCCGATGGCCATAGCTCTTCCAATTTGTATCCGATCTGGAAATGGTATACCATTCTGTAATCAGCGCATCGAGTAGCTTCATTCCTCATTTAAAATATTGCTTAAATTTCATTTTTCAATTTTTCGAATTTTTCCAAGGGGTACCCCTATAAAAAGTGAGGTTTCCAGGTTTCCCCATTTGGCCCCATCCCGATGGCCATAGCTCTGCTAATTTGTATCCGATCTGGAAATGGTATACCATTCTGTAATCAGCGCATCGAGTAGCTCCATTCCTCATTTAAAATATTGCGTAAATTTTGTTTTTTAATTTTTCGAATTTTTCCAAGGGGTACCTCTATAAAAAAGTGAGGTTTCCAGGTTTCCCCATTTGGCCCCATCCCGATGGCCATAGCTCTTCCAATTTGTATCCGATCTGGAAATGGTATACCATTCTGTAATCAGCGCATCGAGTAGCTTCATTCCTCATTTAAAATATTGCCTAAATTTCATTTTTCAATTTTTCGAATTTTTCCAAGGGGTACCCCTATAAAAACGTGAGGTTTCCAGGTTTCCCCATTTGGCCCCATCCCGATGGCCATAGCTCTGCCAATTTGTATCCGATCTGGAAATGGTATACCATTCTGTAATCAGCGCATCGAGTAGCTTCATTCCTCATTTAAAATATTGCTTAAATTTCATTTTTCAATTTTTCGAATTTTTTCAAGGGGTACCCCTATAAAAAAGTGAGGTTTCCAGGTTTCCCCATTTGGCCCCATCCCGATGGCCATAGCTCTGCCAATTTGTATCCGATCTGGAAATGGTATACCATTCTGTAATCAGCGCATCGAGTAGCTTCATTCCTCATTTAAAATATTGCTTAAATTTCATTTTTCAATTTTTCGAATTTTTCCAAGGGGTACCCCTATAAAAACGTGAGGTTTCCAGGTTTCCCCATTTGACCCCGTCCCGATGGCCATAGCTCTGCCAATTTGTATCCGATCTGGAAATGGTATACCATTCTGTAATCAGCGCATCGAGTAGCTTCATTCCTCATTTAAAATATTGCTTAAATTTCATTTTTCAATTTTTCGAATTTTTCCAAGGGGTACCCCTATAAAAACGTGAGGTTTCCAGGTTTCCCCATTTGGCCCCATCCCGATGGCCATAGCTCTGCCAATTTGTATCCGATCTGGAAATGGTATACCATTCTGTAATCAGCGCATCGAGTAGCTTCATTCCTTATTTAAAATATTGCTTAAATTTCATTTTTCAATTTTTCGAATTTTTCCAAGGGGTACCCCTATAAAAAAGTGAGGTTTCCAGGTTTCCCCATTTGGCCCCATCCCGATGGCCATAGCTCTGCCAATTTGTATCCGATCTGGAAATGGTATACCATTCTGTAATCAGCGCATCGAGTAGCTTCATTCCTCATTTAAAATATTGCTTAAATTTCATTTTTAAATTTTTCGAATTTTTTCAAGGGGTTCAAGGGATAAAAAAGTGAGGTTTCCAGGTTTCCCCATTTGGCCCCATCCCGATGGCCATAGCTCTGCCAATTTGTATCCGATCTGGAAATGGTATACCATTCTGTAATCAGCGCATCGAGTAGCTCCATTCCTCATTTAAAATATTGCGTAAATTTTGTTTTTTAATTTTTCGAATTTTTCCAAGGGGTACCTCTATAAAAAAGTGAGGTTTCCAGGTTTCCCCATTTGGCCCCATCCCGATGGCCATAGCTCTTCCAATTTGTATCCGATCTGGAAATGGTATACCATTCTGTAATCAGCGCATCGAGTAGCTTCATTCCTCATTTAAAATATTGCTTAAATTTCATTTTTCAATTTTTCGAATTTTTCCAAGGGGTACCCCTATAAAAAGTGAGGTTTCCAGGTTTCCCCATTTGGCCCCATCCCGATGGCCATAGCTCTGCTAATTTGTATCCGATCTGGAAATGGTATACCATTCTGTAATCAGCGCATCGAGTAGCTCCATTCCTCATTTAAAATAATGCGTAAATTTTGTTTTTTAATTTTTCGAATTTTTCCAAGGGGTACCTCTATAAAAAAGTGAGGTTTCCAGGTTTCCCCATTTGGCCCCATCCCGATGGCCATAGCTCTTCCAATTTGTATCCGATCTGGAAATGGTATACCATTCTGTAATCAGCGCATCGAGTAGCTTCATTCCTCATTTAAAATATTGCTTAAATTTCATTTTTCAATTTTTCGAATTTTTCCAAGGGGTACCCCTATAAAAAGTGAGGTTTCCAGGTTTCCCCATTTGGCCCCATCCCGATGGCCATAGCTCTGCTAATTTGTATCCGATCTGGAAATGGTATACCATTCTGTAATCAGCGCATCGAGTAGCTCCATTCCTCATTTAAAATATTGCGTAAATTTTGTTTTTTAATTTTTCGAATTTTTCCAAGGGGTACCTCTATAAAAAAGTGAGGTTTCCAGGTTTCCCCATTTGGCCCCATCCCGATGGCCATAGCTCTGCCAATTTGTATCCGATCTGGAAATGGTATACCATTCTGTAATCAGCGCATCGAGTAGCTTCATTCCTCATTTAAAATATTGCTTAAATTTCATTTTTCAATTTTTCGAATTTTTTTCAAAATTTTCGAATTTTTTCTTTTACCCCTATAAAAAAGTGAGATTTCCAGGTTTCCCCATTTGGCCCCATCCCGATGGCCATAGCTCTGCCAATTTGTATCCGATCTGGAAATGGTATACCATTCTGTAATCAGCGCATCGAGTAGCTTCATTCCTCATTTAAAATATTGCTTAAATTTCATATTTCAATTTTTCGAATTTTTTCAAGGGGTACCCCTATAAAAAAGTGAGATTTCCAGGTTTCCCCATTTGGCCCCATTCCGGTGGCCATAGCTCTGCCAATTTGTATCCGATCTGGAAATGGTATACCATTCTGTAATCAGCGCATCGAGTAGCTTCATTCCTCATTTAAAATATTGCCTAAATTTCATTTTTCAATTTTTCGAATTTTTCCAAGGGGTACCCCTATAAAAACGTGAGGTTTCCAGGTTTCCCCATTTGGCCCCATCCCGATGGCCATAGCTCTGCCAATTTGTATCCGATCTGGAAATGGTATACCATTCTGTAATCAGCGCATCGAGTAGCTTCATTCCTCATTTAAAATATTGCTTAAATTTCATTTTTCAATTTTTCGAATTTTTTCAAGGGGTACCCCTATAAAAAAGTGAGGTTTCCAGGTTTCCCCATTTGGCCCCATCCCGATGGCCATAGCTCTGCCAATTTGTATCCGATCTGGAAATGGTATACCATTCTGTAATCAGCGCATCGAGTAGCTTCATTCCTCATTTAAAATATTGCTTAAATTTCATTTTTCAATTTTTCGAATTTTTCCAAGGGGTACCCCTATAAAAACGTGAGGTTTCCAGGTTTCCCCATTTGGCCCCATCCCGATGGCCATAGCTCTGCCAATTTGTATCCGATCTGGAAATGGTATACCATTCTGTAATCAGCGCATCGAGTAGCTTCATTCCTCATTTAAAATATTGCTTAAATTTCATTTTTCAATTTTTCGAATTTTTCCAAGGGGTACCCCTATAAAAAAGTGAGGTTTCCAGGTTTCCCCATTTGGCCCCATCCCGATGGCCATAGCTCTGCCAATTTGTATCCGATCTGGAAATGGTATACCATTCTGTAATCAGCGCATCGAGTAGCTCCATTCCTCATTTAAAATATTGCGTAAATTTTGTTTTTTAATTTTTCGAATTTTTCCAAGGGGTACCTCTATAAAAAAGTGAGGTTTCCAGGTTTCCCCATTTGGCCCCATCCCGATGGCCATAGCTCTTCCAATTTGTATCCGATCTGGAAATGGTATACCATTCTGTAATCAGCGCATCGAGTAGCTTCATTCCTCATTTAAAATATTGCTTAAATTTCATTTTTCAATTTTTCGAATTTTTCCAAGGGGTACCCCTATAAAAAGTGAGGTTTCCAGGTTTCCCCATTTGGCCCCATCCCGATGGCCATAGCTCTGCTAATTTGTATCCGATCTGGAAATGGTATACCATTCTGTAATCAGCGCATCGAGTAGCTCCATTCCTCATTTAAAATAATGCGTAAATTTTGTTTTTTAATTTTTCGAATTTTTCCAAGGGGTACCTCTATAAAAAAGTGAGGTTTCCAGGTTTCCCCATTTGGCCCCATCCCGATGGCCATAGCTCTTCCAATTTGTATCCGATCTGGAAATGGTATACCATTCTGTAATCAGCGCATCGAGTAGCTTCATTCCTCATTTAAAATATTGCTTAAATTTCATTTTTCAATTTTTCGAATTTTTCCAAGGGGTACCCCTATAAAAAGTGAGGTTTCCAGGTTTCCCCATTTGGCCCCATCCCGATGGCCATAGCTCTGCTAATTTGTATCCGATCTGGAAATGGTATACCATTCTGTAATCAGCGCATCGAGTAGCTCCATTCCTCATTTAAAATATTGCGTAAATTTTGTTTTTTAATTTTTCGAATTTTTCCAAGGGGTACCTCTATAAAAAAGTGAGGTTTCCAGGTTTCCCCATTTGGCCCCATCCCGATGGCCATAGCTCTGCCAATTTGTATCCGATCTGGAAATGGTATACCATTCTGTAATCAGCGCATCGAGTAGCTTCATTCCTCATTTAAAATATTGCTTAAATTTCATTTTTCAATTTTTCGAATTTTTTTCAAAATTTTCGAATTTTTTCTTTTACCCCTATAAAAAAGTGAGATTTCCAGGTTTCCCCATTTGGCCCCATCCCGATGGCCATAGCTCTGCCAATTTGTATCCGATCTGGAAATGGTATACCATTCTGTAATCAGCGCATCGAGTAGCTTCATTCCTCATTTAAAATATTGCTTAAATTTCATTTTTCAATTTTTCGAATTTTTTCAAGGGGTACCCCTATAAAAAAGTGAGATTTCCAGGTTTCCCCATTTGGCCCCATTCCGGTGGCCATAGCTCTGCCAATTTGTATCCGATCTGGAAATGGTATACCATTCTGTAATCAGCGCATCGAGTAGCTTCATTCCTCATTTAAAATATTGCCTAAATTTCATTTTTCAATTTTTCGAATTTTTCCAAGGGGTACCCCTATAAAAACGTGAGGTTTCCAGGTTTCCCCATTTGGCCCCATCCCGATGGCCATAGCTCTGCCAATTTGTATCCGATCTGGAAATGGTATACCATTCTGTAATCAGCGCATCGAGTAGCTTCATTCCTCATTTAAAATATTGCTTAAATTTCATTTTTCAATTTTTCGAATTTTTTCAAGGGGTACCCCTATAAAAAAGTGAGGTTTCCAGGTTTCCCCATTTGGCCCCATCCCGATGGCCATAGCTCTGCCAATTTGTATCCGATCTGGAAATGGTATACCATTCTGTAATCAGCGCATCGAGTAGCTTCATTCCTCATTTAAAATATTGCTTAAATTTCATTTTTCAATTTTTCGAATTTTTCCAAGGGGTACCCCTATAAAAACGTGAGGTTTCCAGGTTTCCCCATTTGGCCCCATCCCGATGGCCATAGCTCTGCCAATTTGTATCCGATCTGGAAATGGTATACCATTCTGTAATCAGCGCATCGAGTAGCTTCATTCCTCATTTAAAATATTGCTTAAATTTCATTTTTCAATTTTTCGAATTTTTCCAAGGGGTACCCCTATAAAAACGTGAGGTTTCCAGGTTTCCCCATTTGGCCCCATCCCGATGGCCATAGCTCTGCCAATTTGTATCCGATCTGGAAATGGTATACCATTCTGTAATCAGCGCATCGAGTAGCTTCATTCCTTATTTAAAATATTGCTTAAATTTCATTTTTCAATTTTTCGAATTTTTCCAAGGGGTACCCCTATAAAAAAGTGAGGTTTCCAGGTTTCCCCATTTGGCCCCATCCCGATGGCCATAGCTCTGCCAAGTTGTATCCGATCTGGAAATGGTATACCATTCTGTAATCAGCGCATCGAGTAGCTTCATTCCTCATTTAAAATATTGCTTAAATTTCATTTTTCAATTTTTCGAATTTTTTTCAAAATTTTCGAATTTTTTCTTTTACCCCTATAAAAAAGTGAGATTTCCATGTTTCCCCATTTGGCCCCATCCCGATGGCCATAGCTCTGCCAATTTGTATCCGATCTGGAAATGGTATACCATTCTGTAATCAGCGCATCGAGTAGCTTCATTCCTCATTTAAAATATTGCTTAAATTTCATTTTTAAATTTTTCGAATTTTTTCAAGGGGTACCCCTATAAAAAAGTGAGGTTTCCAGGTTTCCCCATTTGGCCCCATCCCGATGGCCATAGCTCTGCCAATTTGTATCCGATCTGGAAATGGTATACCATTCTGTAATCAGCGCATCGAGTAGCTCCATTCCTCATTTAAAATATTGCGTAAATTTTGTTTTTTAATTTTTCGAATTTTTCCAAGGGGTACCTCTATAAAAAAGTGAGGTTTCCAGGTTTCCCCATTTGGCCCCATCCCGATGGCCATAGCTCTTCCAATTTGTATCCGATCTGGAAATGGTATACCATTCTGTAATCAGCGCATCGAGTAGCTTCATTCCTCATTTAAAATATTGCTTAAATTTCATTTTTCAATTTTTCGAATTTTTCCAAGGGGTACCCCTATAAAAAGTGAGGTTTCCAGGTTTCCCCATTTGGCCCCATCCCGATGGCCATAGCTCTGCTAATTTGTATCCGATCTGGAAATGGTATACCATTCTGTAATCAGCGCATCGAGTAGCTCCATTCCTCATTTAAAATATTGCTTAAATTTTGTTTTTTAATTTTTCGAATTTTTCCAAGGGGTACCTCTATAAAAAAGTGAGGTTTCCAGGTTTCCCCATTTGGCCCCATCCCGATGGCCATAGCTCTTCCAATTTGTATCCGATCTGGAAATGGTATACCATTCTGTAATCAGCGCATCGAGTAGCTTCATTCCTCATTTAAAATATTGCTTAAATTTCATTTTTCAATTTTTCGAATTTTTCCAAGGGGTACCCCTATAAAAAGTGAGGTTTCCAGGTTTCCCCATTTGGCCCCATCCCGATGGCCATAGCTCTGCTAATTTGTATCCGATCTGGAAATGGTATACCATTCTGTAATCAGCGCATCGAGTAGCTCCATTCCTCATTTAAAATATTGCGTAAATTTTGTTTTTTAATTTTTCGAATTTTTCCAAGGGGTACCTCTATAAAAAAGTGAGGTTTCCAGGTTTCCCCATTTGGCCCCATCCCGATGGCCATAGCTCTGCCAATTTGTATCCGATCTGGAAATGGTATACCATTCTGTAATCAGCGCATCGAGTAGCTTCATTCCTCATTTAAAATATTGCTTAAATTTCATTTTTCAATTTTTCGAATTTTTTTCAAAATTTTCGAATTTTTTCTTTTACCCCTATAAAAAAGTGAGATTTCCAGGTTTCCCCATTTGGCCCCATCCCGATGGCCATAGCTCTGCCAATTTGTATCCGATCTGGAAATGGTATACCATTCTGTAATCAGCGCATCGAGTAGCTTCATTCCTCATTTAAAATATTGCTTAAATTTCATTTTTAAATTTTTCGAATTTTTTCAAGGGGTACCCCTATAAAAAAGTGAGATTTCCAGGTTTCCCCATTTGGCCCCATTCCGGTGGCCATAGCTCTGCCAATTTGTATCCGATCTGGAAATGGTATACCATTCTGTAATCAGCGCATCGAGTAGCTTCATTCCTCATTTAAAATATTGCCTAAATTTCATTTTTCAATTTTTCGAATTTTTCCAAGGGGTACCCCTATAAAAACGTGAGGTTTCCAGGTTTCCCCATTTGGCCCCATCCCGATGGCCATAGCTCTGCCAATTTGTATCCGATCTGGAAATGGTATACCATTCTGTAATCAGCGCATCGAGTAGCTTCATTCCTCATTTAAAATATTGCTTAAATTTCATTTTTCAATTTTTCGAATTTTTTTCAAAATTTTCGAATTTTTTCTTTTACCCCTATAAAAAAGTGAGGTTTCCAGGTTTCCCCATTTGGCCCCATCCCGATGGCCATAGCTCTGCCAATTTGTATCCGATCTGGAAATGGTATACCATTCTGTAATCAGCGCATCGAGTAGCTTCATTCCTCATTTAAAATATTGCTTAAATTTCATTTTTCAATTTTTCGAATTTTTCCAAGGGGTACCCCTATAAAAACGTGAGGTTTCCAGGTTTCCCCATTTGGCCCCATCCCGATGGCCATAGCTCTGCCAATTTGTATCCGATCTGGAAATGGTATACCATTCTGTAATCAGCGCATCGAGTAGCTTCATTCCTCATTTAAAATATTGCCTAAATTTCATTTTTCAATTTTTCGAATTTTTCCAAGGGGTACCCCTATAAAAACGTGAGGTTTCCAGGTTTCCCCATTTGGCCCCATCCCGATGGCCATAGCTCTGCCAATTTGTATCCGATCTGGAAATGGTATACCATTCTGTAATCAGCGCATCGAGTAGCTTCATTCCTCATTTAAAATATTGCTTAAATTTCATTTTTCAATTTTTCGAATTTTTTTCAAAATTTTCGAATTTTTTCTTTTACCCCTATAAAAAAGTGAGGCTTCCAGGTTTCCCCATTTGGCCCCATCCCGATGGCCATAGCTCTGCCAATTTGTATCCGATCTGGAAATGGTATACCATTCTGTAATCAGCGCATCGAGTAGCTTCATTCCTCATTTAAAATATTGCTTAAATTTCATTTTTCAATTTTTCGAATTTTTCCAAGGGGTACCCCTATAAAAACGTGAGGTTTCCAGGTTTCCCCATTTGGCCCCATCCCGATGGCCATAGCTCTGCCAATTTGTATCCGATCTGGAAATGGTATACCATTCTGTAATCAGCGCATCGAGTAGCTTCATTCCTTATTTAAAATATTGCTTAAATTTCATTTTTCAATTTTTCGAATTTTTCCAAGGGGTACCCCTATAAAAAAGTGAGGTTTCCAGGTTTCCCCATTTGGCCCCATCCCGATGGCCATAGCTCTGCCAATTTGTATCCGATCTGGAAATGGTATACCATTCTGTAATCAGCGCATCGAGTAGCTTCATTCCTCATTTAAAATATTGCTTAAATTTCATTTTTCAATTTTTCGAATTTTTTTCAAAATTTTCGAATTTTTTCTTTTACCCCTATAAAAAAGTGAGATTTCCAGGTTTCCCCATTTGGCCCCATCCCGATGGCCATAGCTCTGCCAATTTGTATCCGATCTGGAAATGGTATACCATTCTGTAATCAGCGCATCGAGTAGCTTCATTCCTCATTTAAAATATTGCTTAAATTTCATTTTTAAATTTTTCGAATTTTTTCAAGGGGTACCCCTATAAAAAAGTGAGGTTTCCAGGTTTCCCCATTTGGCCCCATCCCGATGGCCATAGCTCTGCCAATTTGTATCCGATCTGGAAATGGTATACCATTCTGTAATCAGCGCATCGAGTAGCTCCATTCCTCATTTAAAATATTGCGTAAATTTTGTTTTTTAATTTTTCGAATTTTTCCAAGGGGTACCTCTATAAAAAAGTGAGGTTTCCAGGTTTCCCCATTTGGCCCCATCCCGATGGCCATAGCTCTTCCAATTTGTATCCGATCTGGAAATGGTATACCATTCTGTAATCAGCGCATCGAGTAGCTTCATTCCTCATTTAAAATATTGCTTAAATTTCATTTTTCAATTTTTCGAATTTTTCCAAGGGGTACCCCTATAAAAAGTGAGGCTTCCAGGTTTCCCCATTTGGCCCCATCCCGATGGCCATAGCTCTGCTAATTTGTATCCGATCTGGAAATGGTAAACCATTCTGTAATCAGCGCATCGAGTAGCTCCATTCCTCATTTAAAATATTGCGTAAATTTTGTTTTTTAATTTTTCGAATTTTTCCAAGGGGTACCTCTATAAAAAAGTGAGGTTTCCAGGTTTCCCCATTTGGCCCCATCCCGATGGCCATAGCTCTTCCAATTTGTATCCGATCTGGAAATGGTATACCATTCTGTAATCAGCGCATCGAGTAGCTTCATTCCTCATTTAAAATATTGCTTAAATTTCATTTTTCAATTTTTCGAATTTTTCCAAGGGGTACCCCTATAAAAAGTGAGGTTTCCAGGTTTCCCCATTTGGCCCCATCCCGATGGCCATAGCTCTGCTAATTTGTATCCGATCTGGAAATGGTATACCATTCTGTAATCAGCGCATCGAGTAGCTCCATTCCTCATTTAAAATATTGCGTAAATTTTGTTTTTTAATTTTTCGAATTTTTCCAAGGGGTACCTCTATAAAAAAGTGAGGTTTCCAGGTTTCCCCATTTGGCCCCATCCCGATGGCCATAGCTCTGCCAATTTGTATCCGATCTGGAAATGGTATACCATTCTGTAATCAGCGCATCGAGTAGCTTCATTCCTCATTTAAAATATTGCTTAAATTTCATTTTTCAATTTTTCGAATTTTTTTCAAAATTTTCGAATTTTTTCTTTTACCCCTATAAAAAAGTGAGATTTCCAGGTTTCCCCATTTGGCCCCATCCCGATGGCCATAGCTCTGCCAATTTGTATCCGATCTGGAAATGGTATACCATTCTGTAATCAGCGCATCGAGTAGCTTCATTCCTCATTTAAAATATTGCTTAAATTTCATTTTTAAATTTTTCGAATTTTTTCAAGGGGTACCCCTATAAAAAAGTGAGATTTCCAGGTTTCCCCATTTGGCCCCATTCCGGTGGCCATAGCTCTGCCAATTTGTATCCGATCTGGAAATGGTATACCATTCTGTAATCAGCGCATCGAGTAGCTTCATTCCTCATTTAAAATATTGCCTAAATTTCATTTTTCAATTTTTCGAATTTTTCCAAGGGGTACCCCTATAAAAACGTGAGGTTTCCAGGTTTCCCCATTTGGCCCCATCCCGATGGCCATAGCTCTGCCAATTTGTATCCGATCTGGAAATGGTATACCATTCTGTAATCAGCGCATCGAGTAGCTTCATTCCTCATTTAAAATATTGCTTAAATTTCATTTTTCAATTTTTCGAATTTTTTCAAGGGGTACCCCTATAAAAAAGTGAGGTTTCCAGGTTTCCCCATTTGGCCCCATCCCGATGGCCATAGCTCTGCCAATTTGTATCCGATCTGGAAATGGTATACCATTCTGTAATCAGCGCATCGAGTAGCTTCATTCCTCATTTAAAATATTGCTTAAATTTCATTTTTCAATTTTTCGAATTTTTCCAAGGGGTACCCCTATAAAAAAGTGAGGTTTCCAGGTTTCCCCATTTGGCCCCATCCCGATGGCCATAGCTCTGCCAATTTGTATCCGATCTGGAAATGGTATACCATTCTGTAATCAGCGCATCGAGTAGCTCCATTCCTCATTTAAAATATTGCGTAAATTTTGTTTTTTAATTTTTCGAATTTTTCCAAGGGGTACCCCTATAAAAAAGTGAGGTTTCCAGGTTTCCCCATTTGGCCCCATCCCGATGGCCATAGCTCTTCCAATTTGTATCCGATCTGGAAATGGTATACCATTCTGTAATCAGCACATCGAGTAGCTTCATTCCTCATTTAAAATATTGCTTAAATTTCATTTTTCAATTTTTCGAATTTTTTCAAGGGGTACCCCTATAAAAAAGTGAGATTTCCAGGTTTCCCCATTTGGCCCCATTCCGGTGGCCATAGCTCTGCCAATTTGTATCCGATCTGGAAATGGTATACCATTCTGTAATCAGCGCATCGAGTAGCTTCATTCCTCATTTAAAATATTGCCTAAATTTCATTTTTCAATTTTTCGAATTTTTCCAAGGGGTACCCCTATAAAAACGTGAGGTTTCCAGGTTTCCCCATTTGGCCCCATCCCGATGGCCATAGCTCTGCCAATTTGTATCCGATCTGGAAATGGTATACCAATCTGTAATCAGCGCATCGAGTAGCTTCATTCCTCATTTAAAATATTGCTTAAATTTCATTTTTCAATTTTTCGAATTTTTCCAAGGGGTACCCCTATAAAAAAGTGAGGTTTCCAGGTTTCCCCATTTGGCCCCATTCCGGTGGCCATAGCTCTGCCAATTTGTATCCGATCTGGAAATGGTATACCATTCTGTAATCAGCGCATCGAGTAGCTTCATTCCTCATTTAAAATATTGCTTAAATTTCATTTTTCAATTTTTCGAATTTTTCCAAGGGGTACCCCTATAAAAAAGTGAGGTTTCCAGGTTTCCCCATTTGGCCCCATCCCGATGGCCATAGCTCTGCCAATTTGTATCCGATCTGGAAATGGTATACCATTCTGTAATCAGCGCATCGAGTAGCTTCATTCCTCATTTAAAATATTGCCTAAATTTCATTTTTCAATTTTTCGAATTTTTTTCAAAATTTTCGAATTATTTCTTTTACCCCTATAAAAAAGTGAGATTTCCAGGTTTCCCCATTTGGCCCCATCCCGATGGCCATAGCTCTGCCAATTTGTATCCGATCTGGAAATGGTATACCAATCTGTAATCAGCGCATCGAGTAGCTTCATTCCTCATTTAAAATATTGCTTAAATTTCATTTTTCAATTTTTCGAATTTTTCCAAGGGGTACCCCTATAAAAAAGTGAGGTTTCCAGGTTTCCCCATTTGGCCCCATTCCGGTGGCCATAGCTCTGCCAATTTGTATCCGATCTGGAAATGGTATACCATTCTGTAATCAGCGCATCGAGTAGCTTCATTCCTCATTTAAAATATTGCTTAAATTTCATTTTTCAATTTTTCGAATTTTTTCAAGGGGTACCCCTATAAAAAGTGAGATTTCCAGGTTTCCCCATTTGGCCCCATTCCGGTGGCCATAGCTCTGCCAATTTGTATCCGATCTGGAAATGGTATACCATTCTGTAATCAGCGCATCGAGTAGCTTCATTCCTCATTTAAAATATTGCTTAAATTTCATTTTTCAATTTTTCGAATTTTTCCAAGGGGTACCCCTATAAAAACGTGAGGTTTCCAGGTTTCCCCATTTGGCCCCATCCCGATGGCCATAGCTCTGCCAATTTGTATCCGATCTGGAAATGGTATACCATTCTGTAATCAGCGCATCGAGTAGCTTCATTCCTCATTTAAAATATTGCTTAAATTTCATTTTTCAATTTTTCGAATTTTTCCAAGGGGTACTCCTATAAAAAAGTGAGGTTTCCAGGTTTCCCCATTTGGCCCCATCCCGATGGCCATAGCTCTGCCAATTTGTATCCGATCTGGAAATGGTATACCATTCTGTAATCAGCGCATCGAGTAGCTTCATTCCTCATTTAAAATATTGCTTAAATTTCATTTTTCAATTTTTCGAATTTTTTTCAAAATTTTCGAATTTTTTCTTTTACCCCTATAAAAAAGTGAGATTTCCAGGTTTCCCCATTTGGCCCCATCCCGATGGCCATAGCTCTGCCAATTTGTATCCGATCTGGAAATGGTATACCATTCTGTAATCAGCGCATCGAGTAGCTTCATTCCTCATTTAAAATATTGCTTAAATTTCATTTTTAAATTTTTCGAATTTTTTCAAGGGGTACCCCTATAAAAAAGTGTGGTTTCCAGGTTTCCCCATTTGGCCCCATCCCGATGGCCATAGCTCTGCCAATTTGTATCCGATCTGGAAATAGATCAGAATGAATACCATTCTTTAATTAGCGCATCGAGTAGCTCCATTCCTCATTTAAAATATTGTATAGATATCATTTTTCAATTTTAATATTGAATTTTTTCCGGTCGATCTGTTTTTTCGTGTCATTTCATTTTATCCTCAGAAAGTCAATCAATTATTTCCCTTCAGAGTATATTAATTAATATACTATCAATTTAGAATTGTTAATGGTTCAATAATGAGTTGATGGCCAATATTTATCTTTTTGTAATGACTTTTTTCAACCCGTCACCGAGTCGGACACCTCCAACCGCAATCATCGTCGGACTTGTCAGTTGCATATTCAGAACTTGCAACTGCCCCAGCGCGGTGACCACAAACCGCCGCTTCGAGTGTGAAAATACTTGAATTATTGACGAACATCGAACAGATAGAGTGCGATGGAGAGAGTCAGATGGTCGGAAAATGCGGGGAAAATGCTTTTCCAATCATTACAAACCGAACAGAGAATGAGAGTGATGGGGAGTGAGACGGAGTGGTGTAGGAGGGGAGACGTCCTGCCAGGCTGCAATTACATATGCACATTCATGCGAACGGCACTTGATGCAGATGCTGATGGCACATGCCGCATGCTGCGAATGCATTGAGACACGCCCCTTTTTTGGGGCATGCCGGCAAAACCCAGACGCGCGGTTTGAGTGACACTTGAGTTTGCCACAATTTTAATTGACAGCCACAGTGAGAATTGTACGCCTCCCCGGGGCGCCCCAGGGAGTAATGTGCAGCTGAGAGAATTCGCCATGTTAACTTCAGCACAATATTGATGAATGGCTGATGTGGAAATTAATGAGCCAAGGCAATCGATGCGGTTGCCACCGACCAACCGAGCCCATTGGGGACCTCGAAGAGCAGCCAGGTAATTGATTAGATTGCATTCTACAGTGATGGGCGGCCTCCTTTGGCCGAAGTCAGGCCATTAAGCTTTTAAGCCCGAAACTCCCACAACAATGTTCTTAATTTGCAAAGGGCCAGCATGGGTCGATGCGGCGTATACATAACAATTTCATTTTCTCTATTATTATTCCAGCCTGTGACATGGACTCCAATTCAATTCATTGAGCAGGACATCATTGACAATTTAATTAGTTTAATTACAGCTCTCTTGTTTTGCCGAGCTAAGCAAAATCAGCATTTGCATTTAAATTTCCCACTTTATTTATTCGATTTTGCTGGCGTATATATTTTCACAGGAAGCCCTCCTATTCGGCTGACTATTTGCCTGCCAAGTACTCTATTATTTCCAATTTAAAGTCAGGCATTGATTTAAATGCTGGACGATGTCCAAAACCCAAGCTTGGCCCAGTGCTCTTTTGTGACGGCTCTTCTATTTATCTCTCCTTTTGCCACTTGCCGGCCTGCCTTTGTTTTTGGCCTTTTAAATTCGCGCTGAATGAAGGGCTCAACTCTGTGTACATAAACCAAACGTTTTATTTGTATGAAGAATACAAAAAAAAATAATGAAAAGGGACAGCTAGTTGGAATATTCCGCTGAAAATGTATGTAAACACTGCGAGTGCAAATACCCTGGTTAAAACAAGGAGAAGGGCCACAATCAAACAGCAGCTTCACATACCCTTCCAAATGTTGAATTTTATTCAACAAGTTGAGTTTACCTTGCGAATGCAAACAGAACTTCATATCTGGCATGTAAATGAGGGAGTTTCCCCGTCGCGGGAATACCTCATCGGGTAGTTAGGGAAGCTCGGAAGGCATAACAATCATAAAAGCGAAACAATCATAATAAATGTGGGAAATCCTTTTCGGGTGCTGCATCGCAGTTGAATTGAAAATTGAGGCTTTGCGGTTACATTTGGGGGATGCTGGAAATTTTTCTGGTGGGGTTCTCCGGGAGGGATTTTTTCCGGAGGGTTGAGGGCCAAGGATGTAGAGCCAAAAGGGTTTCCACACGGATATTTAAGAGGCAATTCCGGACCATTAGCTAATGAACAGCGCAGTTGAAACGGCAAAGATCTGATCTTTTTTTATGACTGAGCACAGCTTTGATGGCAAACCGAACAAAGAACCTTTTGCCACCTTTTGTGGCATTTAATTAATAATAAAAAAACGAAAGGAAAACGTCGGAAAGAAGTCATGCAAGGAAAACCACTTTCGCTTGGTCCATTGAACAAAGTACTCGCCGTTGCTTTGACTCGGATTCGAGTTCTTTGGGAGACGCTGCCGCTGCTCCAGGGAATGCATTCCAATTTAACATTCTCCATAAATTTCCGGACCCCACACCGCACCGGGCGCTGAGTTAATCAAGGCTACGTTCGGTAATTTGGAGAAGAGTGTGAAGTGTTTGGTCCGGACTCAATGGAGTGTATTATTCGCGCTGGCCACCGCAACCGGGATCAGCCGTCGCCTCAGTTGCCGCCTCAGCCGCCCGAGCACTTCATCAATGCCCTTACATCGCCCGATTCCCACTAACAACCAGCCTCCCAACCAACCAACTGGCTCCCCCTTTGGATACCCTTGGAACCCCTCGGATCCCTTGTCACTGCAGTGCTGCCTTCGTTCCGTTAAGTGTTTTACAGCGCTCTCCACAAAGCGCACATCATTCATGTCCGAGGCAGGATGTAATATTTGCCCAAGGCCGAAACGGCCCCAGGCCCATCCTTTATTTTTTGCCCCCGAACTCAGCCCGCCCCTTAGCCTGCATGGTCACACGTACACACATCAGAGGATGAATACGAAGAAGTGCACTGGGAAAAAAAAAACTTTAAAATTAAGAAATTATAACTAGAAATACTTAGGGATATTATGTTAGATCCTTTAGGAAGTGTGATATGTCTTACCTTTCAATAATTATAATAAACATTATTAATAATTATATAAGTATTTAGGTCTCTGTAATCCTGAGCCTTTATAGATGCTGATTAGATATCAAGTTTCTCTCACTTCCACACATCCTTTAATACAAAATTCAAGGCTCAAATTATAGTTTCAAACTCCGTATCAATAGAAAGGTCAGATTGTTAAAAATTAAAGTCAAAACTTTGATCTTATTTATTTTGTTTTCTGTATAGTTTTTTTGTTGTGTCCTGAAGAGTCCTGTGCGTGTGTGTGTCCAAGGGTGGGAATGGATGGGGTGTGCGAAAGTGGATGTGGATGTCAGTCGGACAGTTGGCAGTGGCAGGCTTTCATTGCATATGAATCAAGTAAAGGTAATTGAAAATCAAAGCCACTGAATTTTGAAGCAGATCTGGGCAGGAACACTACGGAACTGGGCATCTGGGAGCTTGTGGAGAGTTGCCTCTTGGACTGGCTTAGTGGCAATTGTCGGGCCATCGTCTCAAAGGCGATTTGCAGCTCGGGTGGCTGAGTAATGCGGTGTTTGAATTGCCAACTTTAAGCTTTGTAGTGGTCATTGGGCATTCGTTGAGTGGGCTAGCTGGGCCTGGTCAGTCGAGGCTTTCGATAACTTTGATTAGACCAAAGTGCTGCTACGGCGCGTATCCAACAAATTAGCCAACATGGATCCTGGGGAATGTGAGCTTGCATGTGGCACATGTCAGGAGTCAGGATCTCTAACTAGGTGACTGCCAGCCTCAGACTCTGCACTCTGCTATCCGTACACTTACTTTTCGTGCGCACTGTGACACTTAGCAGACTATTAAGTTGCTGACCTCCGAAACACAACACGAAAGGGGTTGCTTGTGCCAAATGACAGCCAGGTTGCATTTCCCACCATTATTCTCACTGCCGACGCCCACCCACCCACTGCTCTCCTTTGGGGGGATTTTTCATAATTAATCCTACAACTGCCGGCGGCATTTCCCAGCGCTTATGCCACCCGCTTGCGGTGTGCGGCTCTCTGGTTTCGCGTGGCTCGCTGGCTGGCTAGCTGGCTGGATGGCTGGTTGGCTGGTTGCTGGGAAAGCATTTTCACCATTTTCCAAGACAATTTGCGAAATTGCAGCACGGCCAGCCTTGCCTTGCCTGGCAGGCTCTTTCTCTACTTTCTGCTTTCTGCATTTCTGTTTTTTGCTTTTGGCCGCTTTCAATTCGCTGCTTTTGTTTTTTCAGCCATTTCTCCAGCAGAAAGCAGAGCGGCAAAAAAAAAATACGTGAAAACTGGATAGCGAGGCGGCAATTGCTTCAAAATCTCCATCGCATTGCCAAAAGGAAAATGCAGTTTTGGACATACTACTGATGGGAAACAAAACTAGGCAGCACAGAGCTCTTCCGGTTTTCAATTTCACAAATTATGTGTGGAGATTTGGTTAAATTTTCAGCCACTACTATTAGGTTATAGAACCTAAGACCCTTAAAACCTCACCATTTTATGGTTCTTGTCTATAATCAGCTTGAGCTTCTTACAATAGACCGACTAAGCCCTGTCTGAAAGCCCTAATCAAAAGGTTCTTAATTTATTCAAACTAAACTAGGCAATAAGATCCTAGGTATCGAGTAAATCAAAAGGCTTAAGTTTGTCAGTTTTCCCGCCACCAAGTCTGTTGGCAATTTAAGCGTGCTTCCTCAATTTCGGCGAAATTTCCGAAGAAAACGAACCCGGGAAGTGTTACGCTCCGTGGAGCTTGTCTTGGGGCCACTTGCCTAATCCGCTTTACCATGTCTTGGGCGCGGATGTCAAATTTGCAGCCAACTCTTGCCAGCCGTCTCCTTTCGGGGAATTCAAAACAAAAACAAAAAAGAACTATATACGAGAGCTCCCAAAAAAAGAAAGGCTGAAAAAAAAACTGGGGAAAAGTTCAGTGAGGCGCGGCATGTTCTGTGGCAAGTAGCGCCATTGTAGCAAACTTTAATCCCGCTTAAATTATAAATGGCACATTTGGCTTTCCCGCCACTCAATGTTGCATCCACACACACCATACTCGATGGCCATATGCCTAGGCCTACTCCGGTTACCCATTCCGCAGGGCTCTGCTCGAGTGCTCCGACAAAAGTTTATATATGTTGTCACAATCTCCCAGGTCCTGGCTACAGGAGATTCCTTTTGATGCCTTCCAAGGGGACTGGAGCTGGGACAGGGCAATGGCAAACACAAAACACTTTGTATCCTTTTATTTGGCAAGCGGAATGCACTGCACTAAAGCCAAAGTTTACGGCTGGCATTTAGTTGCTCCGGCGGCTCCCTACTTCTAAGCCAAAACACGAGCTCTAAAACCGAACCAAAGTGTTTTGACTTTGCAGCTCCCCCATTTGGGGCATAAAATTGTTGCCGACATGTTTGCTCCGCTCCCATTCGCTTGTTGAATTATGATTTTCTGCCTGGGCTGGCAAAGTGTCTCCATCTCCCAGCCTCAGTCCGGGAGTATCCATCTCCCAGGGCCAGGAAATCAATTAAAACTTTGCATCTTGTCCGGAGACTAGTCCTCGCCCCCCTGACATGGTCCCTGGTCATGTTTTCTGCTCCGCATCTTGGCAACTCGTGCATCGGAAATGCCAACATGTACGTTCTACGTAGGACGACGTACTTACTCTCCGGCACATCAAACAAATGTCAGCAGGCTGAATATCCGACGACTGTTAAATGCATTTAAACGTCATGCAATGCACAATTAATGCTCAAAGATGCTCGAGTAATGGAGTCAAATAACCCACTTCAATGGCCGGAGCGCTACCGGGCTATTTGATCTTGGACTTAAGTCCAACATGTATGGGATAAGTGCAACCGGGTGTGCCAGTGCCACGATTTTCCAGCTCAGTCATACTGCCAGGGGCGAGAGTTTATTAAATTTTTTGTGTAGCCCTTGGACATTTGTTTAGTTTCCGTTCGAGTTAAGCATTTTTTGCCGAGCCATTTTTTTCACCAACATGTACCAGTATTTTTATGTAATTGGCTCGTTTTTTTTTTCTTGTTTTCTAGATGGCTATAAACTCGTAAAACAGTTAGCAAGTATTTCAGCCGAGAGCCGGCGGCACAAATTTTAATTAGAGTCCGCCACGCAAACATATCCTTGGCCAGGATGCTATACTTTAGGGCCTCCGTTCCATCCTCACGCCCACACCCCCACCACATCACACAGAACACAATGTTTATGTTTGTTTGTCATACATGGGAAAAGTCCCTGGTGCATTGAACGGTATCCAAATAGGGCCCACAGGCGTTTTGTATTCGGCGCTGGACCAGCTCGAGTAAATTGGAGGTCTGGGAATGGGAGTGGGCCGAGGACGAAGTGCAGGACACAACGGGTTACAATAAACAAGGGTGCTGCATTTTAGAGGGAAGGTGGAGGAGCCTCACGAAGAGCGAGAAGAATTTGCGGCCACGGTGGAAGGACTCTCTTCTTCCTGCCATCTACCATATATATGTGTATGCAGTTCCAATTCTCTCCTTCCTCTTGGCCATTCACTTTCCTCGTCCTGTTCGTCCTCCTCTATTTTTTTTTTGTTTTCCCAGTGCCGAAAACTTGAATGTAAATTTGCTTTGGCTTCGGTTAAAGGCAGAAACTGAAACACAATGTAAACCGCCCATTCCCCACTCGCAGATGAATCGATTTTGTCGAAATGGGAATCCTAAATGCGTCCTTTCTTGAGGACTATGAAGTTGTCAAAGGAACTACGAGCCATCTAGTTGGAGACATCTAGAAATACCTCAGCCGGGAGTCTAATGCAAATGTTTCTGTTTAGAATTCTTTGGAATCTAATACTAATATCCAACGAAAACATCAAATCTCATTCTACAATCATTTGGTTCTTCACCAGCGTGGGAATTAGGACTCCCGCGAGGTTATTCCCGACTGGGCCAAGACCACAAAACTTTAATTAATAAGTTTTGATTGGCCACGGTCTGAAAATTGGCTAAAATGCAGTTTCAGGCAGCTAGTTCCTAATGGTAAAATTACAACAAGGCCAGAGGAATCTCCATTAAGAAACGAAGACTTTACCCATCACTCCAACCGGAATAATCTTGAATTTCTGTTCAAAATCTGAGAAATCCAAAGCAGTGTCTGCCGTGCTCCCCATTTATCCACCTGGCTAATCCGAAAGTAATTATAGCAGCGTGCATTTTAAAGTATAACGGAAATGCCGAAGCATAAGGCATCTGGACCACATTATCCAAAGAACACTGTTCCCAGTATTTGATGCCTCGGAGGAGCGAGAGGATTGCGCAGAATCAGCATCCACAGTTGTCAGTTTGGTTCCGTGGCTCCTCGAACTCTGGTTGCCTTTGGTGATGGAATCAGTTGCACGTCGGGCTCTTAACGGAACGGTACCACCATCTCCGGAATGCGGAATATAGTCCTCGGAAGCACTGTTGTTGTCTGACTGTTGAGAGCTTGTAGGACCTTTTTTCCACCTGCAGGTGTTTGGCGCCAAGCTGCCCACTTTGCCTTTTTTACTGTGGCGCAGAGAGACAAATTGTTTATCTTGTGTCAAGTGCTGGGGTATAACCACACTCTAACCCAACACACCAGCCCACCACCGCACCACCACTGCCCGAAAAACCTACGCCTTCGAACCCGCTCCACTCCGGTTCTGAGTTAGTCAGTGAAAGTTTTGTTGTCGCCGTTTGTGGGTGCCGTCTGTGGAGTGCTTAACCGTAACGAAACTCGGTTTCTGGGGGAGCCCCAAATCGGATGACATTATCTCCCCAGGCTGGAAGCGGTATACGGCACAGGACCCACGGCAGGACATTCGCGGTTCTGTAGAAGGAGGGTGGGTGCTGTGCAGGGCATGGCAAGCAGGCTGCGGTGTCTGATGGGTGGTGAGACCGAAATTAAAAGCGAAACAAGGCGTCGCACCTTAGGCATGCATCTTTAATCAGGCCCCAATGAATTTGCGCGCTCCGTGGAACCGTGCGAAATGTTTACGGCGTATGGCGTATGAATAAGCAATGAAATAAGCGCTCCCGGGCATTTGTCATTTGACAAAGTGAAAATTGAAGTGACTGTGAAATTGAGACAAATGTGCTCTGGCATACCGGATTAAAATTAAACCGAACTCTGTCAAGCCACCTACCAGGCCAGACTTGGCTTTCTCGAAAAGTGGCTCGAAGCTAAGGAATCAAAAGCATCAAGGAATCGAGGAATCTGGCCTTAATTGGTTCTTAACTGGGTAAATATTGAGTTTCAGCTTTCCAGACACGTTTACCAGTTCGGCAGTGTATGAAATGTGGGGATGTTTCACACCTGTTACAACTTAATTACGGCTACGACTCCGGCTACGGCAACGGCTCGGCAAAAGTAACTGAATTATTCACCTGGAATGCGACTCGAGTGGCTCAGGTAGCTTCGGGGAAGTATTTGCTAAAGCAGAAATACAAATAGCCAGCGGGGAGAACGTGTGTTGGGGTCTGTGTGCTTTCTGCCCAGCTACTGGGCTAATTCCCCCCGAGGCTGTTGGCCAAAATGGAATTCCGGGGAGTGGGCAGTCCGGTATATAGAGGGAATAGCACTCATATAAACGAGAATGAATGAATGTAATTGCTTTTGATTTATCTCACTCTCATCACCACCAGCAGCGGCAATAAATGAAAGCGCGGGGGAGTGCACGCCAGGAAATAGAGTGGAAAGCCATTTATTTGGTGATTTCCGCCAAGACCTGGCCAAATAAAGAAAATTCTGATAAATTATTACCCAGATGATTATTGATGAACACTAATTTGTTAAGTCAATGCGACTGGGAGGAGGAGGTCTCTTACCCCATCCCTCACAAGACCCCCAAAAAGTGAGCCCCGACCTGAACCTCAACCTTTACCTCAAAACCAAGACCGAAACGGAGAAAAGGGAAATGGAATTTCAAATCATAAATTTATTTATGAAGGAATGCCGGCGAGGGCGTAAAGGTCCTTTGGCATTGCCTTTTTCTGGGTTTGCGGCCAACTTATTTGGGAATAAAGGGAAAAAGTTTTACTTTTTGTGGCCGAATTATAAATATATATGTATGTATATTCGTTTAGATGGATATTTGGCACACGTATATGAATTTGTTTTTCATCTACTGAATACTGAGGGGGAGCTTAAAAACGACAAAGTTTCTGGGTCAGATGCCCTCGAAATTCCCTCAGGATCTCGAGGTTCGGGGGTAACTATTTTTGTGCTTCATTAGAAAGGGGAGAAAGTCATGAATTCTAGATTAGGTATATGATTAATGTTTAACACTGACCATGGCAAAGTTTGCAGATTTAAAATGTGTTCTCCCACCCCACAATCCAACCCCTTTCCTGCTTCCATATAAATCAATTTCTGAAATGCATCGGCTATGTTTGTGCATCACTGCGGTATATTCGATTATGCAGCTTTGATATAACCACAACGATTAATCAATGACACCATAATGGCTTTCTGCCGATTCCGCCGCTCTGCACAATCCATACATCAAATCAGGTCCGAGCTCGAAGCTTCAGGAATTCATTTGGTCAAAGATTGAGTGCTTCTCACAGTCAATTAAATAAACAAATTCTCCAAAAGCTATTCAGTTTCATTTACTCTTGATTTTAATTTGTTGTTGTTGGAAAATGCATTTCTATAGTCTGGTACCCTCTACAAAAGATTTTATTTACTTTTTCAAACAAAATCATGGATACTACGCTATATTTTTACAAAGAGTTTCCAATTTAATTGGGCCACAGTGCGTATGAGTAATTTTTATTGAAATTCTAAAAAAATGGATTTAGAAACCTTTGGCTTATTTTTGATCAGAAAATTCCTTTATCCATAAACTTAACTACAATTTAAATTTAAAAAATCAAAAACCAGAAAGCTATCCTTTCTTTTAAAACCAAAATGAAACAATAAATCTGAAGTGCATACATTTTTTTTGCTTTTCTGTGCACTGTTGGTTGGGAATAAAAGTGTTCCATTATTTTTTGGAATTAATTGGCCAACGGTTGTGAAACAATTTCCGGTCAGGAATTCCTCTAGCATTTAGGAGGCAAACACGAACCGAAAGGGGTGGTTGCTCCCAGGATTGGGGGTTGAGCTTCGAGGGGGTTTAAAGCATCTCCGCTACCAGCCCTGAGGCATTTTGAATATTTCATTTTCGAATTTTAATATTGACCAACTGGTCAAATAAATTCGTTGCAAACAAATAAACGAAGCGAAAAGGATGAAAAAGTATGAAGGGTGCTGGATGGTGCTGGTCCTTAGTCCTTAGATGGAAGATGAAAGATTTGATGCCGTTACGATTGTTGAAGGACCTCATGGCGTGGCATTGTGGCAGCGTTTGTGCACTTGATTCGCTATGCATCGGCTGGTTGGAATTTATGGATTCTGAAAATGTTGACACAATGCCCAAATAATTCAAATGTTGTGCGAATCTGCTGAAATATGTTATACATTCATTTACATGCAGATCTGCTGGGCTTGCTGGCTGGATGACTGCCTGGTTGGCTGTATGTATGGCGGGGTGACTGGGCTGAGCCCTTCGGCTTTTAGACGGATTTGACACGTAGCTGGGAAAATGCAGATACAGAATTCAAGTGGGCCCATTTCGCAGGATGAGCAACGGCTGCAGGATGCCAGGGTGTCAGGGTGCCAGGATATTCCAGGGCCGGTTGAGAGGGTGTAGTAGATGGTGTGGATTTGGTGCGGAAAATATAGAGTTTTCTTTCACCCATGCTGGTTTTGTTCGTGGTGTGAGAGTGTGTGCTTCCAGTTTGTTTGTGTTGTAGGTATTTGCATTTCCATTTGGTTTTCATTTTTTATTCCTTTTTTTCTACCCGGTTTTTTTGTTCTTGTATTTTTGATGTTGCTATTGCTGTTGCCGTTGACTGTGACTGCAATATTCGCTTGAATAAATTATCCAGGTGAGCATTGCTCTGAATACCAAAGAGGCAGGCAGCACACGCCGCATCGGACTTTAAAATCAAAGGCAGATGGTTCGGTAACTTAATTGTCTTCAATTGCAGCCGTTTGGCAATTGGCAGCGGTAATGCATGCTAATTTTCTGAGGCAGGGCGGGAAACGGAGACAGGACGACTTCCTGCAAAATAATGCCATTAATTCGGATTACAATTTCATGTTTCATGAAGTGGTGCTCGGCAATCTTCTCGACTATCACCGAAATCCCCTTCATTGTATTCAAATTTCTTTATCCCCTTATAATGTCCGTCCCAGTTTTCATAATGTCTGGGGTTTATTTTACCGCTCCAGACCCCCCCCTCCCACAGACCTATCTTACTTTCTTGCCGATCCTATTTTGCTCCTTCCTCACTCTCCTTCTTCCTTTCCAGTCAGTGTCGCCTTCGTTCCTCCTTCGCCTTTATGGTTCATGTTCATGTCTTCTTTATCTAAATCATCCAACTGTGTAAATATTTGCCTCGCTTCCTGCATTCCACCCTCGTTATCCTTAAATCGTGCGTGCCGAGCTATACAAAGACAAATGCGTGCGACAGAGAGCGGGCGAGTAACAGCAACAGCAAAGAGGTCGATGAGGGGGAGTGCAGGGCAGAGTGCTCCAGGAGCGGGAACGAATAAAGCAAACCAGCCAAGCGGCCAACCCAACCCAGCACAGCGACCGACCGAGTGAACCGACCTACTCTACACTGGGTTAAATTTTGCATAAGAAATACAAGACACAATGCACAGTGAAACGAAAAACAAAGCAGCCGAGGAAATTTATAAAGAGTGAATATAAATAATAAAGAGTACAGAAACATTTCTAAGGAGCCTTTAAGCTTGCAAAATACTAAACAGTTGATTTGTTTGAGAGGAAACACTCTCTACTCCTTGAGCCCACTTAAGTATGCTATAGATTTTACGAGTCGGCATTTTCGAAGCCTTAACGAAAATATAAAATTGAATAATGACATCAACATCCAAATGGGTTGCCAGGATACTAAAATAAAGTTAAAAGGCCAAAAAAGCAGTCTAAACTTTAACATAAAAAGTTTTTAAACTACAACTTTTTGAAATGTTCGCCAGTTAAAACTGCTGAAAATCTAGTTGAGTGTTTTAGTTTCTAAACAGAGTTTTAAAATAATAAATAAATAAAGAAATGAATCTATTTGTTCCACTGTACGTAATTCCAACGGTAAACAATAATCGCAGCATTAATCTGAAACTGTGCACAAATCCGTCAAACTTAGTTGAGAAAAGCGGGGGAATCCTCGGAAAACTGAAACGAATGGCAAAGGGAGACAAAAACAACACAGGATAAAGAGTAAAGCGGCAACTAAAACAAAGGCACAAAAACAAACATTGGCGCAGATTTTGGGGCGCTTAAGCTGTCATTAATTTTAAGAACTTTAACCCGCTTTCGTATACCTTAGACCCTATACCCCCCCGTCCACTCGTTATCGGGGAATTCATCAATTTTCCAGGTGGCTCAACTGCTTTAATTTAAAAGTTTCCCAACTCGGGCACACAAACAAATAGTTCAAATCATCTTCAAAAGGCAATTAAGCAGCGTGACTGAGTGTTTTATGGCACTGAAAATTATACGACTATTGCAATGCTTTTTATGATTTTATGCCCAGACCCGAGCCATAGCTAGGAGGAGGGTTTTCTGATGCTATCTGGAATTTAATGGGGCATGCTGGCCAATTATCCCTGAGCACAAAGAATCGGGGTCACCACTTACGCTTCAGCAGATCCACAGGAGTACTCATCACATCTTTCTGAATGATATGAGTTTAGTTTGTTTTGAATACAGTTTTGCAACAAAAAAAAAAAGGACGAACGAAAGAAGAGAGTCTTATATGTCGTTTCAAATTTGCCGGCAATACTGCGAGTATTTGCTGACTGTGTCTGTGACTGCGGTGGAAACCGATACTCGACATTCGAAATGGGGCAAATGTTTGGTTTCAACATGGCCGGAGGGGTGAAAGTGGGTGGGTGGATGGTTGGTGCGGCCTGTGAGGATAAAAGCTATGGCAGATAGAGCCAAACATTGACAATATTGAAACTCAATCCGCAAACAGAGACAAAGGCCAGAGATCAGCATCGCCATCATTACCGTCGGGCAGTTGCAATCAATATTCATAAAGATTTGCCAAAAGTTCTCTTCACGGCGGGAGGACGAGGTTAGTCGAGGTTAGTCGGGCCAAGTTTCGATTGTCTTCGGGGATATGCGTAAAAACTGCTACCAACTTTGTCCTGGCTTATTTCATTATGAAACTTATCAACAGATTTGAAACAAAATTCCCTCTTATTTTTTGTGTGCCGTTGCCGTCTCTGGCGCCGCCAACTTTCATAAGTATTTACAATGTTGGGGGCGTTTTTGTCAGCTGCATTATGATAAAAATTTTACAAAGTTTTCCTTAAGCTTTTTACACGAGCTTACCGCAAGATGTCGGCCGATGGGCCAACGCAAGGGGGGAGCGCCTCTGAGAGGTAAGCTAGCAAGGATCGAAGCGGCGGCGGTGGCGAGGGGCTTTAGGGGGGAAATGGCTTAGCTGAAAACTTGAAAGGGACAAAATCCCTTTGGCCTCAAACTATTATTACATGCTCATATAGATTATTCACATTCTTTCACTTTCCAGTCAACCGCAACAAAAGCAACAAAGGATGGATTCTAAAGCTGGCTTAAGTGCGCTGGAGGAGAGGTCCCTGAAAGGTTCAGGTATGTGTACATACATATATGTGGATTATATAATTGCCGGCAACTGTCGAGAATTTGTCGCCGTCTTCTAAAGAGTATTGATTAGATTTTGTGCAGAGTCTTGAACAAACTTTAAAGAAATCTTACGAGTACAAGGATTATCATTCTATTTCTCGTACTTTAAGGAAGGCCTAAAACTCCAAAAAGATCAATTGAATCGTTTGCCACTCTTAGTTTTTTGTTTATTTCACTTAAGCGCTTTTTTGGCCTTATAGTTTGTCACTCCAAACTATATCCCAGGATAATACCGAATCGAATCTGGTCCACATGGAACAAAAAAGCAAACATGGCACTGGGGTAAACAGAGGAAAAGCCATCCACCACCACTACTATCTCCACCTCGGTATTTATATGGTCTGGAGGGCATTTAGAAAACCCCACACTCGAGAAACGACTTTGTCTGCTAACCTCTATTTGCCTGGAATTGTGTGTGGGTGCTTCTTTTTTCTGCTATTCCACCTTTTCGACTTTCGACTTGTTTACGCAAAAGTTAAGGAAGGACATAAAAGCGAGCGGGCATCCTGGCATCCGTCGTAAAAACTGTCGCCGTCACACTGGCTGATGCTGATACCGATAGCGAATTGCAAATGGTGGTGGGGGGGTTGGGTGTTATGGGGTTGGGGGGAATTTAATCATAAACACACAGAAGTCGATTGCGTCATGTGCGAAAACAAAACTATTTGTCGTTTCTGTTGTCCTTCTTTGCCTTTCATTTGAACTCAAAAATTCAATTTAATTTTAGCCTGATTCGGGGGACTTTCTTTGGCTTTAAGTGAACGGAATACAAAGACATCAGAATTGTACTGACAATAAAAAAGCCAGGGGGACGGCGAGGAAAAGGAAAAGCGTCGGAATATATCCATCAAAGCTGATTTTTTGTTGCTGCTATTCCCTTTTGAATCTAATCCCAGCAATACTGGAAATTTAAACAAAAAAAAAATGGCAACATTGGATTACAGATTGTCGCCAGGGTGAGGGCAAAGCGAGGATCTGAGAAAGCGGGCATAAAAAGGGGATATAATAAACAAGCAGAGAAAGCAGTAGCGAATACTTAGCTCCTCCTCCTTACTTTCTCCCCAGGCCCGGCCCCGCCTCCTTTCATGAGTTCCACTGCCTCGTGTATGCTTAAGGGCAGAACTTGACTTTTTGGTTTTGTTGTTGGTTCTTGTTTCCTTTTTTTTATGATTATTTTTACTTTTGTTTCGACTAACGAGACGCATTCCGTGGTAATCCGTCCCTGGGGAAATGTTAAACCAAAAGGGAGACCTTCTTGGCGAGGGGGAGGTATCATCGGTGTCCTGTCGAAAATCGCTTAAATGGACCATCAATGGTTCGGCCACGAGCCGAGAAATCGCCAAAGACATTAACACTGACACAATGTTGATTAAACTGGAAGCCCCTTTTGGGCCATATTGAAATGGCCAACGGTCAGCTGTCAGCGGGGGATAGGGTCCTGGGCAGCACAAGAGGGAATCTATTCACTTTGAAATTGAATAATTTGCATATATACATTCATACACTTGACTCCCACGTGACCTATGCCCAAGCCGACACGGCAAGAAAAAGGTGGCCAAAAGTAAATTCTCGACAGGACATACAATGCAGTATTTCAAAAGAAGTCGGACAGGTTGCAGTGACGCTTACCAGAAGGAATATAAATAATATGAAATGCACTAACCGAGCCACTATTTTTGGCACATTTCAAAACTTTTGCTTTCGGGAATCCCCCATGGATACGGACATGGACACTTGTGACACCTCTGACGGTTATATTTGGTTTCTCGCTGTGCAAGCAGGTGCTAGAGAGGTTGAGGAAATAAAAGGGTTATATATCATGCCCAAGACAGCGTCATCGCTCTGAAGAGGGTTTTTCGCCAGGCATTTTCCGACCCAGTGCAGGGGTCAGGACTTGGGGCTGTAGTGTCGGGCGGGGCCAGGCGGCGGTGTGTGTTAGCTCAAGTGCCTGCCCCCAAGGCAGGAGCGGCCTCCGTCTAAAGAAAAGTCAGAGGGCTGCCACTGACTGGCTGCAAGGAAAAAAAAAATCAGACCCCGGTGTAGGCAGCGGCCCAGGACAGTGTTTTCCGCTTTTCCGGACGAGCAAATGACCCGGAAAGGCCAAACGAAAGGCGGCAGGCGGCAGGAGGCAGTCGGCAGGCTAAAGGAAAATGCGGAAAATATGGCATCGGGAAAACAGAGACTCTGAACAGAAACAAAAAGTGGCAAACGGAAACAATTGCAGTGACTGAGCAAATGTTTAGCAACCTGCCTCCGGGGAAGAAATATGAAGGGGAAAGGGGTTGGGTGGGTGAAAGCGGATACGGATGCGGAGGCGGAAACAGGAAAACGGAAGGCCGGAGGAAATGCAAGTTAGTTGAGTCTGTGGCTGCGGCCAAGTTGATATTTAAATCTGATATACACCATCAATTGTTTAGTCAAGTGCTTTCCATTCAGAGTTTGAACCAAAGCCAGGATATACACTAGAAAAAAACTTAATAGTAATTATTATAAATGAAAATTTTCCCCAAGATACCTTAAAGGATAATTATACTTATTAGCTTATTATAAAATATAGCCAGAAAGAGCTTGAATAATTCCTAACCTACACATTCTATTTCTTTTTTAAGATATTTTTTAAGAAGTAAAGACATGCCTTGTCCCTATTACTACCCAATTCTGTGCTAACATTTTCTGAAGGTGTTGACTTTTCTGCCAACTATCGTTGCATCCATTATGTAGGCGAGAATTCCAGGTGGACGGGGCAATTGCACCTGGTCTGCTGGCCTGAAATGCATACCTAATTACGTTAATGGCCGTTCTGGCCATAAATTAGTGGAGATTAGGCCACGCCAGCCAAATTCCCTCGCACCTTCTGGGCCGGGAACCGAAAACTCTGCCAAATTGTACCAGAAATTGTAGAGAAAGTTTAACTGGCAGTGCGGCGGGGGCGATAGCGATGGCGGGCGAACAAGAGAAATAATAATTATTATTGTCATGGCTGTGAGCGAAAAGTAATTATTATTATTATTGCTTTTGCTTATTCGGGGAACAACGTCGAACCGATTGGGACAGGTAAATCAATAAATTTACATAATCATTGTGTAAAAGACCAATTAATGGCGCTTTAAATGCAAGATGGCCAAAGTTATTTTTGCCAGCAGCGTGAATCGATCCGTAACACCGACCCGACTTTTGTGCAAAATATCATTCAATTAAAATAAATGCCCATAGAATATTGCAAATAAAAGCAAGAGCCATTCGTTATGGTTGAAAATTGAATTTATTAAAGTGAAAAGTTATTCGGAGCGAAATTAATTGTTGGTGAAATGGCGCTAATTGAAAAGTACGACAAGGATGGCCCTGGTGGCCCGGGGGGACCCAAAACAACAACAAAACTTTTGCTGGTATTTTGGCATTTGAATGAAATGGAAATTAATCTAATGTCTGTGGGACAAGCGGCCAGAAGGAGAACACGGATATCCTTTTAGGCGTTCAACAGTCGCCTGATGAGCGTAATTAATCAACCTGAAATGGAAATGTTCACCCCCAAGACTGTGCCAGACGGCCCATCATTAATATCATGCTCGTTGCAATGCCAAACAATTAACACAGATCTAAATTTTCCAGCCGCTTGAAATAGCGCACCTGGCCTGCTTTCCGTTGCTCTCCCTGGCCCCATTTCACCTTTTACCTTCCACCTTTGCAGCGGGCTCCTTGGGTCGAGTCCATCAGAATGCACTCTGCTGACAACTGCCAGCTACTTATGCATGTTACTGCCACTGACAAGAAACTGCCAGAGAAACAGAAAGGCTTGGCTGTCTGTAAGGGGTTGGGCAGGGGGTGGCCTAATAGCCAAGAAAAGGGGAAGTGTCAGACAGGGTTGTCAGCTGCCTTAGGGAGGGTTGTATATAATTTTCGGCCAAGATATGATACTTTTTAATGGGATTTTCTTTACAAAATTATAGCTTTTTATCTTAAATTTATTTTTTAAAGCCTATAATTAAATAATATAATTTTTAACCATTTTTAGCTATAAAAATGCTAAATAATCTCCACTGGCAATGCAAATGTTGCATTCCGTTGGAAAAGGCAACGACAAAAGGTGTTAAGAAAGCCATTTCGCCTGCTAATGAGTGACGATGTCTTTGTATGAGTGTATCTCAAGCTGTAAGTGTGTGTTTGTGTAGGTGTGTGCTTTCTCTCGCCTTTCACGTACGTTTGTGAGTGTGTAGGCCTGTGAGTTTTTGTGTGTCCCCGTGAGTCCTTGCCAGGACTTGAGCCTGAGCTGGAGAGCAAACAAAAATGTTTTCATGTTTGGTCCTGTCAACAGATTTATCCATACTGTCCCCTCCCTGCGCCTAACCCGACCGAACACCTCGTCCTTTGGCTTGTGTCTGTGTGCAGAAGCATTTTGCTTAATTAGTTACAAACAGCTGAAACTGAGCGAAAGCTACAAAACACAAGAAACTGAGTAACTGAGAAGGATGTATCCATACCCATGCCCCCCACCTGATGTTTTTAAGGCTCCGCCAAATGTTTACAAATGTCGCAACGTCTGCTGCGGGCAGCTAAAGATACAAAGCGACACTAGCTACTGAGATACAAGATATACGAGACGCCCAGATCCAAGATACGAGAAGGTGTAAAGGATGCCGATGCGTTTGGGAACCAGGATGTGGGTGCCGACACAAGTCAGTTTGAGATAATCCGATGAACTTTCCGTCTGTCGCCGGCACACTCATGAGGGCAGATAGCAGGGTGAATAGTGTGAAATTTATTCACTGCATTAAATTCGCACATAAACGAAATTATCTTGCTCTCCATAGGGAATTTTCTCAATCAATTTAATTAAAGTTCAAGGAGTAGGTTGCTGCTTACTGCCTTGTTTAAGAAATTTCATTTAAAAACTATTTTATTGGTTGTTCTGAAATTGTTTACAAAAGTTACAACTTTGTTTTATTAAATATGTATTTGTTGCCAAAGTGCTAGTTGAAAAATAACATTAAATTGTTTATTTTCCTTTGCCCTGAACGTCAATTTTACCATTCAGTAACGCCGCAGGGGCTGGATGGGCCATAAAGTTAAATTACACGTTTAATTACACCACCATTAACCGAATGCATTTCCCTGTTTTTCCTGTTTTTCGCAGAAAAACTCAAAATGTTGGACATCACACGCGACAAGCCCGTGAAGGTGGCCGTCAAAGTGGCGGTGCCAGTGCGAGATCATCCCAAGGTAACACCATCCATCCATCCCACCACCCACCATAGAGGTAAACATTTTCATTGCATTTTCTCTCCGTCTGCGACAGTTCAATTTCGTGGGAAAGCTGCTCGGACCCAAAGGCAACTCGATGAAGCGCCTGCAGGAGGACACCATGTGCAAGATGGCCGTGCTGGGGCGCGGCTCGATGCGGGACCGACGGAAGGAGGAGGAGCTGCGCGCCAGCGGCGACAGTCGCTATGCCCATCTCTTCGAGGACCTGCACGTGGAGATTTCGACATTTGCGGCTCCGGCGGAGGCTCATGCCCGGATCGCATACGCCCTGGCGGAAGTGCGACGTTTTCTTGTTCCGGTGAGTCCCCAGACCCGACCCTGTTGCCCAGCAACCGTTTTTGGGGGCCATTGTTTGTGCTTAATACCCATTAATGATTAAAGTTTCGTCCGCTCCTGGCCGGGCGGGCCAAATGTTGGCCAAAACAAGCTGCTTAAAGTTATGGTACATAAAGAAAAAAATACTTCAAGGAAACATGAATCCTTAATTAACTTCGTTGTGATTTTTTTTGCCAAACAGAAGCTAGAAACTTTTTTACTTTGCTTTGGTTTTAAAAAAGTTTCATCCAATTAACGAAATTTAAATAAAAGAGGTTTCTCAAACTGTATTTAATTAAAGAGATTATGACTAAATCATAAACGTTATAAACTTAACAAGAAGTTATTACTTTTTCATATTTTTGGGTGAACAAATCATGAGATAAAACTACATAGGAATTATTCCTAAAATAATGCAAATTTAAATGATTTATTAAATGGCTTTCCAAAAATTTCAGTTCTTCAAATTAAACTTAAAAACAAAAGTCTTATTAACATTCTTGTCTCTAAAGTTTCAATTACAACTTCTTTAGCTTTCTTCATTTGTTGAAAAATTAGTGGAAATTATAGAGAATAGTTTCCGAAGTGTAGAAGTGGCAAGGACTATAGAGGACTCTCCTCCAAGGTTGTGCTCGTTATCGACTTCAGCTTCCGTGTTTCTGGTGTTCGCGTGGCATGCAGCGGGTTTCCAGCGCTCCTCGCTCACTGACTAAATTGCATTGTGCTGTAATTACATTTGCCGCCCCCACTGGCACTCGACTGGGCTCCGCCCATGCTCGCCATTCTCCTTGCTCCTTGCTGGCTGGAGAACTTGGCTGGCATCTTCCTCTGTCCATTGTGTGGAGCTTGACACGCCACTGCCATCGCCATCGAGCCCCCGTCTTTTGGTGGCAAGGATTGTATGTACATACATACGAATATATTCATACAAACATACATGAGTCGCTGTGTGAGTGTGTCAGAGTGTTGGGGATGAAGTGCCCCCTCTTCTGGTTGGAACTCCCTACCCAACTTGAGACACAAATGTTAACCGTTTACTATCTGTAGCCAGCAGACCGGGCGATTGGTAGACTGCTGGGCCACGGCACGTCCTGGGCATCATCCACACTTGCCCAGCTACCCGGCATACTTTATTTATATATCTTCTTTAAGATGCAGGCAGAAATGTGGGGATTGGACATGGAACAATTTAAACGGAATGCCCGTATATATCCGTATATCTGCAGCAGAGCACGACGGTAATACGGCAAGGGGAATCACAAATGAGCGCAATGGAAAATTATGCTCTGAGACCCCAGCTTTTGATCTATAATTTCCCACAAAATTCAATTCTCACCTAAGCCACATTGTTTAAGCATATTTTCCGCATGCCTCCCCTGCTTTTCGGCCTGGGGGGATGAGTTTGGATGTGAGGGCTTGGAGCTTGAATGGAGTTTGGGTAATCTAATATATTGACATCCTGGCCTGCCTTTGACTGCCGGCTGCTGGCAACATCAAAACTGTCTCCTGATGCACAATTTCCCCCTCTGAGTTATTCCGATCCGATTACACACGTTGGAAAATTTGCATAGAAATTATTTGATATCTTCAACACAGGAGGCGATAGAGACAAAGGCGTCGAAAGAAGAAACTGTTTCAATTTAGATAAATTGTTGGGCTTTATACATATACACTCATGAGGTGAGGTGGTTGTGGTGTGATGGTGGTGGTGTGTGTGCTGTGGGTTGGGAGTCCGTGCAAATCTCATATGTGACATATTTAAGCTTCACCCACCTGGCGGGAAATTGTTTATGGCATCTGCAATCACGATTTATGTTTTGCCAGAGAGTGCCATAAAAACGCTGCCTTATGTGACAGTTCTTTGGGAACGGGATAGGTTATAAAAAAATAAAAAAAAGGAACAGGAAATAGGAAAAGAAGCGCTGCACAGATACATGTGTTGTGTGAACGCGATTTTCTTGCGAATTCAGATATATATTCATAAACGAGTTAGTCGGTTAATGGGGTTGATGAAATGTGTATCCAGAGTTTCCTGTGCCTGTGCAAGCCTGTATCCTTTGAATCGTTCTCACACCCGCACCCGCAATACCACCACTCGCATAATTGCATTAAGCACTCACAGATACACAGATGTGTGTATATAGGATATGGGTAAATTAAAGTGAACCTTGTTGTTACAGAAATGTAGGTTTTACAATAGCTTTAAGGTAGAAAATGATTTATAGACAGTTTTGTCAAAGAAATAATTAGTTTAACATTTAATCAAAGTAATACTAGGCGTATGAGTTATTTTTAAAGATGTCCTATAGAGGACCACCCCAAAAAATATATATATTATATTATTTAGTCTGGATGTATCCTGGGGGCCGGAAAATGGAGTCTGCTCAAAGGGTACTCCGCGGGCAACACGCGACACATGAAACGTGGCGCACAAAGTTTTAATTGACATCCAATAAAATTCGCATTTATTGCCAGCGACGGCGGCCAGGGAAACGTGAATTAAATTTAATTGCTCCCACGAACGATGGGACAACCAGCCCCAGCACCGTCCACGGCTAATCCCACTATGTATTTTATATGCCCGCAGGACTACCACGACGACATCCGACAGGAACAGATGTGGGAGATGCAGGCGCTCACGTCCACGCCCGGCCTGGGCGGTGCCCATTCGCTGGACGACTCACTCAGTCCTACCATTAATACAAGTAACCCGGGCAGCGGATCGGGGGCGGGGATCAACGCTGCCAACTCGAATAGCAGCTCCAGTGGGCGTGGCCTGGGCGGCGGACTGGCCGACATGGACACGTCCAACGATGACAAATCGGACAACGACACCAGCGGCATGGAGTGCCTGTCCACCGTCGACAAGCTTGAGTGCTCGCCCACCTGCGGTAGTTTGGCCATCTCCGGCATAGCCAGCATTAGCACCGCCAGCTCAAATCACACCCACCCGCACCCGCACCAGCACGCCCACACCCACGCCCACGGACACCACCAGCAACAACATCAACACCAGCAGGCGGCACACCACCATAGCCACCAGACGCACTTCCACCAGCTGCTGCAGCAGGCCCACGGCGGAGCCAGTGCAGCGGCAGCGGCTGCCTGCGGAGAGCATCTCACGGGACAGGCGACACCGGCGACGGCGGCGGCACGTAAGTGGTCTTCTCTCGGCAGCAGTGGTTTAGTCCGGGTATTAATTGGAAATTACTGCTTCCATTGACAAAGTGCCTGCAAAAGTCAGGGAACGTAATCTCAGCTCTGTTGGAGAGCCAATGCAAGCAAAGCCAATGGATTATCGGTTTCTAGGGTATTAGGGGGTATACATGTTCAGTAGAAGATTTACTTATCAAGTGGAAGTTGAATATTTACTATCTGGAATGGGATTTATTGATAGTCTTCAGAGATTATCACTCATACGCAGTGTTGCCTCAGGTTCAAAAGTCTTTCATTTTCATGAAATATCCATTAAAAATAAAGTATTTTTTTTGGAAAATATATATTTTATTCCCTTAAATTCTAAATTCAGAAACTTTTAAAGATATGAAATGAAATACATGGCGTGTGAGTAATTTTTATCAAATATATGAAAATGTATGTATTTTTCAAGACTTTCGAGTTCTAATTATCCCAAAAAGGGTATGAAAAGTTTCCATTGCCAAAGCCAGAACAAAGACTCGTTCGAAGTAATCCCCCAGCTGCCACTCATTCCATTCTTTTCCTCCTGTTCCGCCGTCAATCCATCCAGTGCACACCACAGCCATGGCGGTGGCATTGCAGCATCAGCTGACAGCCGCAGGAATCGGAGGACTCCTAAAGCCGGCCACCGGAGTCGGGGCCACCATGGCCGGGCTGCCCACCACACAGGCGAGTGGCGCGGCTCTCCAGTTGCCCGGCGACGGGGAGGGGGCGGCCACATCCACGCTGACCCTGCTGGAGCCCCCGGGCACCGCCCTCCTGCATCCCGCTCTGCGCAACGTTAAGACCATCAACATAGGTGAGTGTGGTGGACGAGAAGCGTTGAGCCTTAACCGTTACTAATCTCGATTTTTGCACTGAAAAGAAGATTTTACTTTCAAAAATTGAAATATATAACACTTTTTTTGTTTCTCTTTGTGTACCAGGTGGAGGCCTGGGCAGGAAGCGGCCGCTACTGGGCGTTCCGCGGTCCGGAATGAATCCCACAAAGCGCACCGTGATGAGCCTTCTGGCCCGGGCCAAGAACTCGCAGGCCCTTCACTCGGTCCGGCAGCCGATGGTCACAGCGACCAGTTTCGCAGAGTGAGTTGTCCAAAACCCATGTAAATATTCCTTGTTCCCAGGTTACCAATGGTAGTGGAAGTTTTGAATGTTTGATTGGGATGAGGAGTGGGAGTGGCAGTGGGCGTCAATATATGATTCTGTTTCTGCAGACCGTTGCAGATGCTGACCTCGCCGTTCATCATTCCGCACCAGGCGGTGGACCAGCCGATCCTGGCCCTGCCCAAGGAGAGCCTCGCCCAGGGCGTCTAACCCAGTGACCTGCACCTGCACCACCTGCGGCTGCCCACCACCGGCGGCGGACCGAGTCCGATTTGACCGGCGACTACCCGCACCCACACAATGGCTCCAGAGGGGGCTCCAGCGATGCCTCGGGATGTCGGAAATGGGACACATACGATGTTTTTGTAGTTGATGCGAACTTTTCAATGTAGTAAGGCTATTTATATAAACATACCGATCTTTAGGGACTAACTGTGAACTTATCTGAGCGAAATCTCGAGCTCGTGCTACACGATTTTATTTTTTACAGAGAATAAACGGAGAGTCTATTTGCAATGAGATGTTTTATTTCCACTGATCCACTGCAGATCACTGATCCGCACAAAAATGTTCGATTTAATAGAACAGATTTAAAACTTTAAACAAATTGAAACCTAAAATTAGTGTCAAATTAAAAACAAAACCAAAAAACCAAGAAAAACTTCAATAGAAATAAATGTAAACGCAATTACTTTAAACAAATTACTTTAACTAAAATATACACACAAAAAAAATACGAATGCGAATGCAGATACCAAAAAAACACGAGTACCACAAAAAATATATATATATACAATACATGCGAACACGTAAACAAGCATATACAGAAACAAATATATATGTGTGTACTTAAATCTATATTAACTTAAGATTAAACCAAACCAAACTACTAAATTAAAGAGATAATACAATAATTTTAACGTATTTTAAAAGCCACAAAAAAAAAACCAAAACCAAAAGACAAAGTCAAATCGCAAAAAAAAACAAGCAGAGAGTTTAGAAAAATTATAGACAGTTGAGGTAGAAACCCCGATCAGAGAGATCCCACCGCCTTCAGCTTCAGTTGCCTGATTGATTGATTGATTCAGCCACATTGAGTCCCCTGAGATGAGAAGCCACCAGCAGCTGATAGAATATGATAGATAGTTCGGTTTCAGTTTTAGAACGGACAGTTTCAGGACATCGAAAACCGCGATCGCCTAGAGAGTTATGTATATTGTTTGTTTAAGCTATAATAGTACATATATGAAGACGCACCTAAGGATAATGTATGGAAAGGTCTCTGGTCTGAGTTTAGCTAGATTTTCCCAATCCTCCGGCACCCACCTAACTTTCACAAGGAATCCGCTTCCGGTTCCGATCCAAGAGCTATCACCTTAGCGCCCCCAGTTACTTTGTTGACAGTGCACAGCCCCACATAGTACTTACATAGCGTTAACCGATATACAATAAAAAAAAAACATTATTCAATAAATGTTCACAGAAAGTTTAATCAAAATACAAAAAACAAAAAAAAAACATAAAATCTTTAAAAAAACGAATATTTACAAGCGTATAGTAAAAAGTAACGTTAAAGTAAAATATTGATGTTCAAAGAATGCAAAATCCGTGAAAAGTCCTACTCATGTCATTAAATGTAGATGCCAAATATGCGATTCAAATTAAATAATTAAAAACCCACTTAAACGGGCAGCCTAAAAACCAACCCAACCACCAAAAAAATACACACAAAACGCCTCCTGAACACCACAACTACCACCACCACCACGAACCACAGCTTCGAGCTATTCGCAAATAAAATGCAATATTTTAAAAATAAAGACTTTTAAAGACTTTTTCTGGGGTGGATAAAATCTTTATGGTGGCATAAAAATGCACGAAAATGCACTCTCCGCAGACAGAAAATCACCTTAAACTATTATTTTCAGGAGTGCTGAGATTTTTTATTCCTAACCAGGGTTTACGAGGCACACAAAGTCACAGGTATGGATTATAAAAAGTTTACGGCTAAAGTCACACTTTTTGTCTAAAGTCCTTTGCTCAGTAGTACGTCAAAGTTTCCAGCCAACTCTCCGGAAACAACCTTAGGAAGTATCGACGAGTAGACTCAACCACAATCAATAAAGCAGCAAACGGCCAGACGGTCCAAAATATTATAAACCAACTGAAAAATAAATCATCTTCCGTAGTATGAGTAATCCTGTGATATGTGTCGAAAAACAAACCTCTCGACGTGTGACAAATAAAAGCATTCAGGGAAGTCCGTGGAATGAAAAAAGATGATGAGGCCTATAAGGTACAAGACGGCCGCCAGCAAGGACCAGTTGTCGAAGCCATGGTTAAGCAAATTGGCACGGGCCGTCTTGGACAACATTAGATTAACGGCCTGCATTACGATGAGGCACATCAGGACTAAGCTTCCCACTTTATTGTCCAGCTGCATACGAGTGGCATAGTTCTGCAACAAGAAACTGTATTTTAAGTCTTGGAAAAAGTAGTTTCAGTAAAATGTACCCATTCCTGGCCATAAGTGTCGATGATAACATCCACACTGGGGTCATACCAATTGCAATTTAGGCCGTACAAGTTCTTGGGTAGGAATCCATTGTAGGCCATGTACTTAAAGTACAGGATAAAAATAGCGGCGGCTTCAATAGGCCCCACCAAAATGTGTGTCACAAAAAGGAGCCTAAAATTGAGATATTAAAAAGCAAGTATATGCTTTTTATCCAAAAACTTGCCGCCAATTGACTAAATAATCATCGTAGACCTTGGGCTTTTGCATCATCAGACGCTCTTCGGCAAGCTCAACAATAAGGGCACAAGCAGGAAGCTATCAACAAGGATATTAGATTGTAAGAAGTCTCACAGCAAGTATCATGCTTACCAAGTTCACCATAAATTGTACAATAAAGGCGGACATCACATGGATCCATAAGGGCAGCTTGATCAGAAGAAAGCTAAAGTGGACCAAAAGGAAGGTAATGTTGGTAGCCATGCAGTAGGCCATAGCCTTCTTCATGTTCTCGAAAAAGAGGCGACTCAGGGAGATGACACCGACCAAGGTGGCGAAGGAGCCGTCCAACAGAATGACATCGGCACCAGCATCGCAAGTTATGGCGCCTCCAAATTTGGCCACGCCCACATTGGCCCTTTGCAGCGCTGGAGTATGATGGAGGTTGTAACCAATTACGGAAACCACAGCGCCCATTCGGATGCAGGCATCCACAATCATATGATGCTGATCTACGGAGCAATTGGCACAAACCAAGTCCCGCTGGCTAAGGAGCATCTGTTCGATGTGCCAATTTTGGTGATGGGGCTTGAGTCCCACAATTTCCAGCATATCTACTATATCCGTACTGGTATCACCTGTGGCCGTTCGCAGATTGGTATGGTCTACGAGCCACAACCCGCCAAGGATATCCACATCCAGGCCCAGGGCTTTGGCCATTTCCGGTTTCTGGCTGGTGACGATGACGATTTTGATTCCAGCCGAGCGGCACTTGCTGACGGCGCTTTTGATGGTGCTCCTTGGCGGAAAATGGGCAGCCACCATACCCAAAAATCTCAAGTTAAACGTGTCCACAGCCATATAGTCGCGGTACCTGGAATCCGTATCTCTAGCTCCAGTGTAAAGTAGCGAAAATCGGCGGACTTCAACCTCTCGGTCGATCTCCTTATAGGCAAACGCCCGGACATGACGACCCGCCTCCACGAGGCTATCCGACAAATTGGAGATGATTTCAAATATCACATCGTCCACCATCAAATCCTCGTTGTCAACGATGATGGTTGAGCAGCGGCGGAGTATCACATCGCAGTGACCCTTCATCAGCAGAATAAGCTTGGAATGACCATCCTCATCGGTCAGCTTGTGCACCGTCACTTGGAGGCGTTCCGTGTCGGTGTATATCTTGTTGGCCACCTTCTCGTAGTCCCGGCGAAGTTTGTCGATGTCCGATTCGAATTGCATGCCGTATCTAAGCAGCGTCATGTCCAACATATTCCCATACAGCTGTCTCTTCAGCTTGGGCACTCCAATCTGACCCGGGGGGACGTAGGCATCGTTACAAAGGATCATAGCCTTGACCAGTTCATCAAACGGTTCTCCCATGTCGGTGATATCCGGATCGTCGCCGCTCAACAGCATCATATTCACGAAGATTTCCCTAACGCGCATCTGGCGGCGGGTCAGTGTCCCAATGGCATCAGAAACTATTACCGTAGTGAGGCCCACTGTGCTGGAAGCATGGAGGTTCCGCACAAAGCACTGCCTCTTCATCATCCGATTCTTGGTGAACCACAGCCCCCACCACAGCAGCGGCGGCATGAATAGGGGCATTAAGGCCATTAGCAGGGAGAGACTCACCTGTAGTTCCATATTCAACGCTTGGAACGAAATGGTGTAGAATATCGTGATTATACACACGAGCACCACCAGGATCATATAGTAGCTGAACTAAAGGAAGTGTTTTAAAAAAGGGTTTATTATTATTTCTCTAATGAAGCACAACTCATCCCACCTGCCGCAGATGCTTTGCCACTCTACTCTTGGGGCGCTTTTCGAAACTCAGCTGCGCCATCTTTCCGACCTCCGTATCCTTGCCACAGGCGATGGCCACTCCATAGGCATATCCTTTCATGGCATGACTGCAGGCTAAGCCTACATTGTAGGAGGTCCATTTCGATATCGGCATTTCCGAGGAAGTTTTTAAACTAAGAAGTACCTTCTTGACACAAGAATCAATGTTATTTTTCAATATCATTTATTGTATTTTCCATTTTATTGACAATTTAAAAAATTTGCGTTGAGTACCTCTGCTGGCGGCCGTCGATTGCCAAAGGAACAATCTGCCTAGGATCCGTATACCCGGTCAAGGCCACATTGTTGACCTCCAAGCCAAAACAATTGAAGAATCGCAAGTCGACGGGTAGTCGCTGCCCATAACTTATCGGCACGATGTCGCCCATGACCACCTTCTGGCTGAGAATAATCTCCTTTTCGCCGTCTCGGATCACGGTACAGTGCCGGGGCATTAGGTCCTCGAAGGCCGTCACCAAGGACTCAGTATCGTTCTCCTGCAACTTTCGCAAATATCCATAGAGAACAAAAGTGAAGAGGAGTATGCAACAGGATATTAAATATTCAATATATAGATTTTCCGAATTACTATTTAACCAAATAAAGAGGGCCAAACAGGCTATGGCACTCAGAAGCAGGAGTATGCCATCCATGGTGAAACAGTGCCTGGCCAATCTCAAAATGTACGGCATGTGTTTGGTTTTAATCGGCAGAATGTTTCGGCCATTTCGTGCCAGCTTCGCCCTGGCAGCATCCTCGGTCAGGCCCTGCGGGTAATACTTGATATAGCTGCTTGACTTCCCGGATAATGAATAGCCCCGATAATTACCCGAACCGTATTCGTTTCCAATTTGGAACAGAGCTCCCGAAAGGGCCAGATGTGCAGGTAATCAGCATAGTACTCCAGCCAAACGTCATTCTCCGATGGGCTGAACCGTGTTCCTCGTCGTTTCTTTCTCGATGAGCAACCTCTGATGTACCAGTTCCAGAAGAGTTGCCCCAGACGTTTCCGAAATTTCCTCCACAATTTCATGTCTACAGGAAACTCTAGGCAATTTGTGTGAAACTGTGTTTTCGGCTTGTTGAACATCGAGCACCAAACACCATGCCAATGGTCGTAAAAGTGCCATCAATGTTCGCGCATAAACTCGCCGCCTACACTCGCCTGTCACTGTGGTGGCCGGGTGGTCCTGTCGAGCCCCAGGACACGGGCATTAGGAGTCGTAACGGTGGCAAGGAACAATCTGAACGATACCGCTGGGAATAGCAATCGCCATTGCAATCGCATATCGACGACTCCGGATTGATACGGCCGAGTTTGGCAAACAATTGCGCCCCAAAGGCCGATACTTCCAATACTGATACTGGATACGGCCACTGTCTTGACTTACTGCCATGTTCCAGTGTGTATTTTACCAGGAACACGGAATGCGCTCTTTATGGCCTCGTTTAATAAGTCATCAAATTTCATTGCTGCAAAGTAAAAAACAGATAAAACATGCATTTGCATATATTTATGGGTTGCGGGTCCCATCAATGAATCGGGAAATTTGAGCTTTTCGGTTCAATAAGTTGGGGGTCAAACTATATGGGGTTCACTGGCTGGATGCCATACAGAATTATAGTCAGACAAGTGCTTGGTTTGCGGAAATATTGTAAAAATAATCCCGAGCAAAGGACATTTGCGAAATTAAAGCGTTCGATGTGGCATTTATTGGTAAAATTGAATAAATGACAAAGGAATTAATTTTGCCGAATAAACTCTCGATTTATGCGCGAAATATTATTTTATGCTTCGCGGAATTGGTAAAATATACAAATAAAACCTATCCAATATAGCGAAAATAAATAGTTTGCAACTAAATCGATAGAGCAATCATCTCTAGCGTTTTTCTAGGTTCAAGATTTTGTTTGTGTAACAATTATATTTATTAAAGAGAAAATATCATGGTATGATATGAATTATTTTTTTAAATTATGAGTATAATCTACTATTCTCTTAGATGTACAAAATTCTGCGAGTTTCTGCTTTAAGGAGCGTGCCTCCACAACAAAGCTTTGAAGAATTCTTCATCAGCTGATCACTACAATTCTTCTCACACGCAAAGAAAGCTCTGAGAACTCCGAGAGTGGAAAGCTTTCGAAGAATATAGAATATAGAATCGACTACCTGATGTATATAAACGACATGTGGCACTTGTTTGCCATTCAGTCTCTCGCCCTCCGGAACAAAGAAAAACTACCCAAGAAATAATGTCCGGAAACAAATACTGTTTTGCCATCGATCGCGGAGGCACTTTCACCGATGTCCTGTGCATCTGTCCAGGCGGAAAGGTTCGCACCATGAAACTGCTCTCCGAGGATCCTGAGCGCTACAGCGACGCCCCTCGCGAGGGCATACGTCGAATTCTCAAGGAGGAGACCGGCGAGGATCTGGCGGCCAGTGGTTTAGTGGACACTTCCAAGATTGGTTGGGTGCGCATGGGCACAACAGTGGCCACCAATGCTCTGCTGGAACGAAAGGGAGATCCGGTGGTTTTGGTCGTCAACAGTGGCTTCCGAGATCTCCTCTATATTGGCAACCAGGCACGTCCCAAAATCTTTGACCTAAACATCCGTAAGCCGGCGAATCTTTACCAGTCGGTGGTGGAAGTGGATTGCCGTATAGTACCAGAGCAGAAGGAACGCTGCCAGCTGGGTAAGATTCAATTTTTTCTCACTGAAATCCCACAACATCGTTAAATAAATTATTTCTCCAGATCAAAGCTGGAAGGTTCTGGAGGGAGTGGCCGGCACCAAGTATTTGGAGGTGCGCCCCGTGGATGAAACGGCAGTACGTGATTCCCTGACGGCTGCCCGGGAGCTGGGCGTCTCCTCCGTGGCCGTCGTATTGGCCCACAGCTATGCCTGTCCGGAACACGAGCTCCGGGTGGGCGCCATTGCCCGAGAACTGGGCTTCAGCCATGTGACACTCTCCCACCAGGCCATGCCCATGTGCCGGGTGGTGGCCCGTGGATACACCGGGTGTGCGGAGGCCTACCTGACGCCTCATGTGGACCGGTACTTGGCCAGGTGAGTCTGGTGCATCTAATCTGGGTTTGTAAATTAACAGAATGAGTTAGCTATATTTTAATGGGGGACAGAAAAGAGTTAAAGTCTAGGCGGGGAGAAGCATCATAAAGATAAGTTAGGAGTCTGAATAAAAATAAGATAAGAAACCAAACAAAACAAACATTCAAAGCTGCGATCCCCCATAGAATTGCGTAATATAAACATAGTTAAAACAACTTTTAAATTGAACATGGGATGACGAACCACGGATACTTATTAGACTATGCTACTTGTAGTTCTCAGTAGAAGTATATCTTTAACTCAAAGAAAAATTGTATTACTCTCTTTTCAAACATAAAGTTTGGTGTCACTTTCTACTGTAGTTTATGAGTAGTGCTTCAAGTCTCAAAGCCCCCAACTATCTAATCATCATATACCCAAAGTTTTCCATACCATGGAGGGTATATCAACAAATTCACACTCTCGCTGATTGCCTTGTCATGCCACAGTGATGGCTTCAATAATAAGATAGCTCTAAGCTTTAACGAAATCTTTATTTTATTAACTAGTTTCAAATCGGGTTTCGATAAGCATCTGGAGGGAGTGGATGTACTCTTCATGCAGTCGGATGGAGGCCTCACCAACATGGAGAACTTCAGGGGAGCCCGTGCCATCCTGTCTGGACCCGCTGGTGGGGTTGTCGGCTACGCTCTTACCGGAGAGCGGGAAACGGAGCTGCCCCTCATCGGATTCGATATGGGTGGCACCTCGACAGATGTGTCCCGGTATGCAGGAAGCTATGAGCATGTCATAGAGAGTACCACAGCTGGAGTGACCATTCAGGCTCCTCAGCTGGACATCAATACCGTAGCAGCTGGTGGCGGATCGCGACTATTCTTCCGTTCTGGAATTTTCGTGGTCGGTCCGGAGTCTGCGGGCTCTCATCCTGGTCCCGCCTGCTATAAGAAGGGCGGTCCCCTGACAGTCACAGACGCCAATCTTATACTGGGTCGTATTCTGCCCCAGTATTTCCCCAAGATCTTTGGGCCAAAGGAGAACGAGCCTCTAGATCATGACATCGCCAAGAGCAAGTTCGTCGAGTTGCAGAAGGAGATTAATGAGAATTTGAAAGCCTCTGGAGATCTGCGAGTTTTGACCATTGAGCAGGTGGCGCTGGGCTTTGTCCGAGTGGCCAACGAAACAATGTGCCGGCCTATTCGGGCTTTGACCCAGTCCCGAGGTTTGGACACGGCCAACCATGTTCTTTCCTGCTTTGGAGGAGCCGGTGGTCAGCACGCCTGCGCCATTGCCCGTAATTTGGGAATCGCTAAGGTGAGCTTAGATTGGATATTTTGTGATTCTTCCCTATTGAATGTATTTAATCTTTTCCAGGTTGTTATCCACAAGTACGCCGGCATTCTCTCCGCCTATGGAATGGCTCTTGCCGATGTGGTTCAGGAAATGCAGGAACCAAGTGGTCTGGAGTTCAGTGATTCCAATGCTTTGCAGCTGAAGGAGCGTCTGGATGCTCTCTCCCAGCAATGTCATGCCAAATTAGCTGACCAGGGCTTCCGTCAAATTGAACTGGAGCCTTTCCTTCATCTTCGTTATGAGGGCACGGATGGAGCTCTGATGTGTTCCCCCTCAGGTGGAAAGCAATCCGCCTCCGGCTCGTCTCCTCTATTGGCTGCCTATGGAGACTTCCATGCTACTTTCCTGGAAAGATACCGGACAGAGTTCGGATTTGTTTTACAAAATAGAAGGATCATTGTGGATGACATTCGAATACGAGGATTGGGAAAGAACGAGACGCCACCAGAAGCTCGGGTGCAAAGTGCCAAGGACGCCACTCAACCAGCTGCAGAAGGAACCACTCGCATCCACTTCGATGAGGGTAGTTTCGATGCCCCAATATATCTGACCAAGAATCTGCTAGCTGGAAACAAGATCTCCGGACCAGCAGTGTTGATTGATCAACTGTCCACCATAGTTGTGGAACCGGAATGCGGTGTCCAGGTAACTCCATTCGGAGATCTCATCATGGACGTCAAAACTGGAGGAAAGCATGGCATCAATGCGGAGCTTGACCCTGTTCACTTGAGCATCTTTAGCCATCGTTTCATGAGCATTGCCGAGCAGATGGGACGTGTCTTGCAGAGGACATCCATTTCAACTAATATTAAGGAGCGTCTGGACTTCTCCTGCGCTCTCTTCGGCCCGGATGGTGGCCTGGTGAGCAACGCTCCTCACATTCCTGTCCATCTGGGAGCCATGCAAGAAACCGTTCAGTATCAGCTGAAAGTACGAGGAGATTCCTTGAAGAATGGAGATGTCATTCTGGCTAATCATCCTTCGGCTGGTGGTTCCCATCTGCCAGACTTGACTGTCATTACTCCGGTGTTTTATGAGTAAGTAATCAGTAATTGAATTACAAGAACCTGCAATTGAACTAGAATAATATATTAATTTTTCGATTTTTCCTTTTAAGAAACAACCCACGTCCTGTATTCTTTGTGGCCTCTCGTGGTCATCACGCAGATATTGGTGGCATTACTCCCGGCTCCATGCCACCACACTCGACATCCCTGGCTCAAGAGGGCGCTGCTTTCAAGTCCTTCCTTATCGTGGAGAATGGCTTATTCCAGGAGCAGCAAATCATAGAGCGCCTGACCACACCCACTGACGCCAAGGGGGCCGTCGGCACCCGAAATTTAAGCGACAATCTTTCCGATCTGAAGGCCCAGATCGCGGCCAATCATAAGGGAATCCAACTGGTGGCAGAACTGATCGACAGCTATGGGTTGGATGTGGTTCAGGCTTACATGTCCCACATCCAGAAGAATGCCGAACTGGCGGTGAGGGATATGCTGCGACAGATTGGTCGGGACACCAAGGAACGCACGGGATCGACCGTATTGCAAGCCCAGGAGTTCATGGATGACGGATCACCCATTACCCTGAAGGTTACTATCGATGCGGAACAAGGATCGGCTCTGTGCGACTTTACAGGGTCCGGTGTGGAAGTTTGGGGAAATTGCAATGCCCCCCGGGCCATTACTCTGTCGGCCCTAATTTACTGTCTGCGGTGCATGGTGGGCCATGATGTGCCCCTCAATCAGGGCTGCCTGGCACCCATACGAGTTATCATTCCGAAGAACTCTATCCTGGATCCATCAGAAGGTGCCGCCGTTGTGGGTGGCAATGTCCAGACTTCCCAGCGCATAGTGGACACGGTGCTGAAGGCCTTTGGAGTGTGTGCCGCCTCCCAAGGATGCATGAACAACATTACCATTGGAGATGACACCTGGGGCTACTATGAGACGGTGGCCGGAGGAGCAGGTGCTGGTCCCGGCTGGCACGGAGCCGGTGGAGTGCACACCCATATGACAAACACTCGTATTACCGATCCGGAGATTCTTGAACTTCGCTATCCCATGATCCTGAAACGATTCTGTTTGCGCACCGACGATTCCGGAGGCCGCGGACAGTTCAACGGCGGCGAGGGCGTGGAGAGAGATCTACTGTTTCGGAAACCAGTGACTCTTTCCGTCCTAACGGAGCGGAGAACTCTTCAGCCTTATGGCTTAGCCGGAGGACAGCCAGGGAAGAGTGGACGCAACCTGGTAGTGAAGCGGGATGGCCGGGTTATCGCCTTGGCTGGAAAAACTTGTATTGATGTCGACGCTGGGGTAAGTATTATATCTCCTTTTATCTAGTCGGGATTATAAGATCATTGTTTTACAGGACACTTTTGCTATGAAAACTCCTGGCGGTGGAGGATTTGGACCAAGCAGCGAGTCTAAGGGTTTAGGTGCCTCGAACCAGGATTATGCCAAGAGATTTGTTGAGCGCGGAACTGTTTTTAACTATTTGCAAGCTCAAGAATCCGCTTAGATTTCAGTTTCCATATATATTTTTCTTTTTGTGCCATATTATTTTCAGTACATTTGTGTTTTTTGTTGAAGGTCCCTAAAAGGGAATATATTATGAAATATAATTTTTAAATCAAGGTAATACCATGGATGAAGTTAATCCGTATACCCACTTTTACGCCGTCAGCTGGAGGTTCTCCTGCAGTTGCATCATTTGGGCAAGTGGACCCTTGCGAGGGTGTTGACGTGGTTGGGGGCACTGAGCAGACGCATTGTGGACACGGTGCTGAAGGCTTTTGGAGATTTTTATATCAAACTAAAAACCATATTTTTAATTTGAATAATATTAGCCGCCAAATGGCACACTCGATAGTCAGAATTATCGATTACAGTTACATCTGTGAGAACAGTTTTATGAGGGTGGGAACGATTGCTGCCTACCTAGGATACCACCTAGGATAGACCTAGGGTGTTTGATTTAAGATTCTTTAAAGATTTGAAGCCTTTCAATTTGTTTAACCTTATCTTTTTGTTTTTAGGCCATCTAAATGAAACTGAACTTGCCAATAATTAATTTATTTTGAATTTAAAATGAAGTTACCGCCAGTAATCGATAACATTCTAAAACATATGTTTACCGGGTTTTCAAAACTGGTCACACCGCCATTCTCTGCACGTGTTGAGTTTGGAAAACAAATGCTCCAAAACATTTGTGTTTTTATATTAAATTTATATAAATAAATGCCAATGAAGTGATCTGTAAACATACAAATAAATAACAAAATGGCATCCCTTGCGGAAAAGACTAAAAATACAAACACATTTAGGGTAAGGCTCCCCAGAAGTCCCAATATCCGCTTTGATTAACCAAATCCCACATTCTTAGTTTAAATCCTTCGGAGATCGGGTAAATGAGATTGACTTGCGGCACTTGGCCCTTTACCACATTGGCCACCGCAACGAGGAACTCGATGAGGAGGAGAACGAGACCTACTTCCAGCAGACCATCCAGAAATGGAACGTTCTCAATCTCACCGAGGAATACAACTCGTTCAGCAAACGATGCCGGAGGATTGTGACCCTGCCTCAGCTCCTGCATCAGAAGGACTTTGTGGTGGACCTGCTGCTGGAGCGACTGGCCACTGCCACAAACCTCTCCCAGCAGCCGCTGCTGGAGCTGCTCTATGTACTGGCCCGGGATCTACGTGAGGAGTTCTATCCGTATTTCCAGCGTGTTCTAGATCGCCTGATTTGCCTGCTCAACACCCAGGATGCGGAGCAACTCGAGTGGACACTCATATGCCTCGCACATCTGTTTAAAACCCTGAAACCCTATCTGAAACGGAATATTGGAGTCGTGTTTAATGCCATCCTGCCCCTCCTGGATGAGCAGCACTATGCTGAACATGTGACCAATTTTGCGGTGGAATGCTTCGCTTACATAGCCCGCGATGTCCGGGATTTCCCTCGTTTCTTGGCCTACGTGCTGAAAACCCTGTTGCGGGAACAGGTCGAGAGTGTCCGTGGATGCGGGAGGCTCATCTATGAAATCCTTCGAGGTGTCAATGGACAGCTGCACAATTCGGCGGCAGATATCTTTACCCATGTCCTTGAAGTGCTCGTAAATAAAGAAAATGTTTACACCAAGGAACAGACAGAGCTTCTGGGCGATATTGTCGAGCATTCCCTGAATCTACTGCTGAACTTTTTGCGCTCCGAGCAAAGCCCAGTTTTGTGGCAGAAACTTTGCTCCGCTGCAGAAGGCGAAAAGGTGGATGTCTCGCAGTTGATTCGACTGATGCATCAACTGGTTACCCACAAGGGCGGACGCTACATTTCTGAAACTCCTCTCGTCGTCAGCACCCTTTTGAAACTGCTGGAGAGGAACGTGGAACCACTCAATCCCTTGACCACCTTGGTCACCAGCCTCCTGACTGCCCAGCACGCACAACTCACCCAACTGGACGCCAGTCGCCTGCTCCAGAAACTACTAAGCATTAGTCGTGGGAATCTCGTGGTTTACGAGGAGACTATCCATCAGCTCCTTGACTATCAGCAGTTTGAGATCCTTGTGCTGCCACATGTTATTGCATTTTATGAAGAGAAAGGTCAACCGGAAGCACTCGAGCTCATGGCCCGCATTGTGGTGCACAAGAGACCTTTGCAGGCGGATGGTAACTCCTTGGCCCAGTGGACAGCGTATCCCATTCAAATAAAGAAAAAGGACACTTTAAAGAGCGTAGAGGATAAGCTTTTGAAGCTGAATGTGGAAAAAGAAGAGGATTTGTTGTTACTTTTGCTGGCTCCTCACTTTAGAGGCTTTAGCAAACAGCCCTTAGAGAAGATCTTGCAAAGTTCTATCAAAGATCACTTGAAACAGGGGCATCAAGACTTCAAACTGTTGCTATTGCTGCTGCAGACTCATTCTCTGCTCAAGTTTAAGCTACCCAAGGCCTTACGATCCGAGATAAGTGTTTTCCTGCAACCAGAACTGGGAAAGGAGCTCCTAGCCCTGGCCTGCCTCCATCTGATTCTGTTGGAAACGCCCAAGAGTGAACTCTCCGCCACCGAGGAGCTGCTCTCCAGTATTTCCACTCTTCTTAGTCACCCGCAAGCTCAGTTTCGCCGCATTGCAGCCCATTGCCTGGATGTCCTTAACGCCACAAACAAACATAATCCATATTCCCACTTCTACGCCGCCAACTGTATTGAACCTACGGTCCACAATTACCGGGAGATACTTCTGCAGCTCCAGCAACTGGAGCCAGTGGCAGCCCAGTTCAAGCAGTTCGGGTTGCTTCCACATTTCAAGGAGCACGCAGTAAGCCTCCTGCTAGGGCTTCTCTACAACAACTTCAAGTTTGTTTGGGCGCCGGTCCAGCAGCTCCTGGCTGCCTATGTGAAGACAATGACAACGGACGAGTTCTGGAGCCTGTTGAAAGCGAAACTGGTGGAGACCGTTGCCTGCATAGATTACACAAAGGATGTGCCCATCCTCCAGGGGCATCCTTCGAAAGCTTACCTCTCTGCCGCTTTGACCATTGTCCTGGATTCGGAAAAGCATCAGCAACTAAGTCTGCAACAGGCCCTAAACTACCGACAACTTCTGTGGCAGTGCCTGCCCAAGTTGGGAAACCTAGTGGAGGTTAAGAATGCGGATGTGGTGCGTCTGTTCCTGCAGTTCGTGGAACAGGAGTACCGAGCACAGTTGGAGAAAACGGAACACACCTGGAACGTTAACGAGACAGCAGGTTGGTTGTTGTATTTATTGATTTTTATATCCTTGCAAAGGATATTGTTTTGAAAACTTTCCACACTTATATCATAATATAGTCCACAGGGAAGACTCTTACTTACAAAATATTAAACCGATTCTTAAGGGTAATTTTTTTTATAATGATTTTTGTAAGTTTCTGGATTGTTTGACATTTTTTTGAAAAAATCCATTATAACACATGTCGATGACTATATCTTGGCCAAAAACCATCCGATTCTTAAGCGGGGCACCTTAAACGAATCGTAGATTAATTCTCCAAAGATCTGCATCAAAATCTAGAAACGAATTTTTTTTTCAATTTTTTGTACAATTTTCTGGAGGGTCCCCTTCAAATTTTTGAAAAAGACGTGGGGCTGTCATAATGACCCCTGTCGATGACTATATCTTGGCCAAAAATTATGCGATTCTTAAGCGCGATACCTTTAACGAATCGTAGATGGATTCTCCAAAGATCTGCATCAAAATCTAGAAACACATTTTTTTTCGATTTTTTGTAAAATTTTCTGGATGGTTCCCTTCAAATTTTTGAAAAAGACATGGGGCTGTCATAATGACCCCTGTCGATGACTATATCTTGGCCAAAAATCATCGGATTCTTAAGCGAGATACCTTAAACGAATCGTAGATTAATTCTCCAAAGATCTGCATCAAAATCTAGAGACAAATTTTTTTTTAGATTTTTTGTAAAATTTTCTGGAGGGTCCCCTTAAAATTTTTGAAAAAGACGTGGGGCTGTCATAATGACCCCTGTCGATGACTATATCTTGGCCAAAAATCATCCGATTCTTAAGCGAGATACCTTAAACGAATCGTAGATTAATTCTCCAAAGATCTGCATCAAAATCTAGAAACGAATTTTTTTTTCGATTTTTTGTAAAATTTTCTGGAGGGTCCCCTTCAAATTTTTTAAAAAGACATGGGGCTGACATAATGACCCCTATCGATGACTATATCTTGGCCAAAAATCATCCGATTCTTAAACGGAATACCTTAAACGAATCGTAGATGGATTCTCCAAAGATCTGCCTAATCTAGGAACTAGTATTTTTATAGACATTTTAAGTATTACTTTGCGTTGGTTTTTTAAACAATTCTTCTTATCTTTTTTTAACAGTTGATCTGGAGGTTGATGATGATGAGGAGGACGAGACCAAGTCGGAATCCCGCCCACGCCAAAAACGCAGAACACAGAATGCCAATGCCAAGTTCATTCTACAAACTCTGCAACTGAAACTGGCCTGCTTTGTGGCCCAACCCAATCCCAAGGCCCTGCATCGCCAGGCAGAGATGCACGATTTCTACCTGGAGCTGTTAGCCGGGCCAAATGCGCAACTGCAGCAGTTGGCGCTAGATTGCCTGGCGGCCTACAAACGCCCACCGGCATTGGTGCAGCAAAAGGGTCAGCTCTCGGGCTTGATCGATGAGGCAAAGTTTAAGACCACACTCAGTGGCTTCGAGCTATCCAGTATTCCGGCGCAACAACGCACGGAACTGATGCCGTTTATGCTGCGCGTTCTCTACGGCAAAATGCTGACTAGGGGCGTGCAGAAGCAACTGAGTGCTCAGCTGAGAAAGACACTGATTCTGCGGTTCCTGGGCCAACTGGAGGAGTCGGAGATTATGGACTTTTTGCAAATGGCCTTTGGAAAGTTTTCTTCCTACACAGACAAACCGGTGGATGCGGTGGCTACTTATGTTCGGGAATCGTATGATCCTTCAGCGGTGGTTGCAGCCAGACAGCTCCAACGGATCGTGAATGTCTTGGAACTCATCCGAAAAGAATTCGCGGGCAGACTGTCGACCGATTTCCAAACTTATGTCCTTAAACTGCTACTCTTCGTGGGCAGTGTTGCCCAGGAGGTGATCAACGGAGAGGGAAAGTTGGCGGCTGCCTACAAGAATGTGAAGCATTCGGGTCTCCAGACGCTGGTGAACTATTTCGGACAGCTGGTGGACATGGAGGATCTGTGGCAGGAGAAGGAAATGAATGCCGTTTGCGAGGTTTACATTTGGCCAGGACTGGCTCGACTCTCGCAGGACTCTATACACACACCCACGCCGATGTTGAAGCTGTTGCTCCTCTGGGGTGGTGAGCCGCGTTATCAGAAGTGGCTCAACCAGAGTCCTTCGGACGATGACCAGGCCATAATGCACCATTTGATGGCCTTGTTGTTGAATGAAAAGGCCAAACCCGTTGTGAAACGAGCACTCTTGCAGCTGGTGGAACATCTACTGGAATCGGCAGCCACTGAAGAGTTTGGTTCCATGGCCCTGTCCATCGTGCATCCCCATATTCCGTCTATCCTCCAGCAGCTGCAGACCAGCTGGCGCCACAAGAAGGCTGGAAGACAGACACTCGACAAGCGGGAGCTCAACATCCTGACACTGATCACCTCTCACGTGGAAGAGCCGGCCACTTGTGAGCTACTCCTTGACGTAGTTCTGCCCATCTTCACCAAGCAGGCAGCTACATCTGGCCCGGAAACCGTGGTCCAGCTGGTGACAACGTTGTCAAATCTGCTGAAGCGAGTGGCCAAGCCACAGGACTATGTGCGTCCTCTGGCTCCGCTCTTCGAGCAGGTTCATGTGCTGCCAGCCAGAAAGCTGCTGTGCGATGTCCTGGCGGATATGGCGAAAAGATTGCACAAGGAGGCCAAGCACAACTCGGAGCTCTCGGCTACAGCTGCATCCCTGCGCGAGTGGGTTAGACTGGTGCTGCTCCTGAATGCCTGGGACAAGAGGTGGCTGGAACAACCGGACTACGACAAACGCCTCGAAGCCCTCTCAGAGCTGAAGCAGTTGGTGGAGAAGAAGGACACAAAGCTGGACCTCCAACTGGGAGTTCTGGTCGTATACAACTGCTTCTACATGCTGCGCCACGATTCGGATCTGGGAATGAGGGTGAATATAGGGGAGCTACTGAAACCGCTGTTGCCTCTAGTAACCCTGCAACTGGAGGACAAGGAGGACATTAAATTCTGGCTGGAGGACACAATCTTACCATTATTACAGCGTAGTATGCGGGATGAAAAGCATGAGCATGCCAGGAGTGAAGCCATTGGCCTGTTGGGAGAACTGGCCCGCCAGTGTCCAGCCGCCCACGAAATCCTGAAGGATCTGTCACCTCTGACGGATAAACACGACTTGGAGGTGGACTTCTTCGAGAATATGCTGCACCTGCAGACCCAGAGACATGGTCGCGCATTGCAGCGTTTGGTGAACATCTCGGCGGGAAGTTGGCGGCAGTCTCCGCCATGTGCTCGCACCCTCACCCAGTATCTCATGCCCTTGGCCACCAGATACCTCCTCAGCGAGAAGCATTCTGGCAAGCACACCCTGGTCGATGCCGCCATCGAGGCTGTTGGGGTGATGAGTGAGTTCCTGCCGTGGACCCAGTATCACGCGGTGCTGCGCTACTATCTCCAGAAACTGAGACACGCCCACGGACAGCAGAAGCAATGTGTGCGTCTGGTGGTTCGCATTCTGGATGCGTTCCATTTCGATCTCACGCAGGCCCAGACGGACTTGACGGCTCTGGCGAAGCTGAAGCAGAAGCTCACCGAGGAGGTGGAGGAAAAGGAGAAGGCAGAGGACTCCGAAGAAGGCAAGGCAGTGAAAGATGAAGATGCTGAGGATGCAGAGGAGAAGCCTATCAAAAGCGAGGCAGATCAGTCGGACTTTATTGACTTCGAGGAAGAGGAGGTGGCCATTGAATCGGTGTCCCAGCCACAACGGACTCAGCTACTGGCCCCCAATGCGGCCAAAAAAGTCATGGCCACGATAACCACCGTTCTGCTGCCCACTTTAAACCGGGCCATAACCGAGAAGACCAACTACGACACCAAGCACAAGGTGAACCGTCGGCGACTGAGCTACGAACGCGAAGAGGAGGAGATCCAACGGGTGCCCATAGCCCTGGCCATGGTGAAGCTGTTGCAGAAGCTTCCATCCGAATTATTGGACAACAGCCTGCCCGGCATCTTCATGAAGGTTTGCACCTTCCTGCGTTCGCCTCTGAAATCCGTTCGAATGCTAACCCGCGACATCCTCAAGAAGATCATGCTCACTCTGGGCGGCAGCTACTTGGGTCTGCTCCTGGAGCAGCTACAGTCCCTGCTCACCCGTGGCTTTCAGGTGCATGTACTCTCCGTGACTCTCCATGGCGTTCTAGATGCCTTGAAAGCCGAACTAAAGCCAGACCACATTGAGAGCTGCCTGCAGAATCTACTCGAGGTGGCCCTGAACGACATATTCGGAGATGTGAACGCCGAGAAGGAAGTGGAGAAGATCGTGGCGCACACCCCAGAGGCCAAGCCAAGTGCCAAGAGCTATCTCACCCTGCACATTGCGGCACGCCACATCCGGGACAACTGCTTACTGGATCTGCTGCTGCCGTTTAAGGAGCATCTGGCCAGATCGCACTCCCGCAAAGTAACGCAAAAGATTCAGGAGTGCTTCGCCAAGATTGTGGGTGGCCTAGTGGAGAATACGCATATCGCCAGGGAGAGTCTGCTAATCTTCATTTACGGAACCATGTCGGAGAGTATAAGCGATCTGCTGCCGGGAACGAAGAAGAGGCAGCTGACGGAAAAGGAGCAAGCGCTAATGAAACGAGTGCGTCCCGATTGCCTTATCCTGCAGCCGGCTCCTGGTCGTCGCAGTGTGACCACTGGGAATAAGCAGGTGAAGTCCAATGCCCAGGCCAACGCCCACATCCTTGTCGAGTTTGGCCTGGAGCTTTTGCATTTCGTTTTGAAGCGAAAGAAGCTCACGGACTTGGACTATCAGCCCTTCTTGCATCCTCTGCTGCCATTGCTTAAGGATTCCCTGAAGAGCAACCATGCTAGGACAACCACGTACGCCCTGAAATGCTACTCGGCCATTTGGCTGGGTGACTACGAGCTCTCTGAACTGAAGGACGAGGCACTGAAGCCTGTCGTGGAGCGCATGTTCGAGATCCTAAAGAATTTCTCCACGTTTGGAGCCACCCGCCAGGAGGAAAACGCTCAGCTGGTCCGAGCAAGCTTTAAGTCGGTGGTGGCGCTCCTACGGAAGTGTCAGGATTACAAGCTCACCGAAGAACAGATCGAGCAACTGCTGCTCCACATTGAACAGGAGCTGCAGGAGGGCGAGTGCAGTAGCCAGTCCATGGTGTTCATTCTGCTGAAGGCACTCGTGAACCGGAAAGTGGACACTCGCTCGCTCCACGATCTGTTAAGGCGCCTTGGGGAACTCTCCATCATTTCGCCCTCTGACTATGTGAGAGACGAGTCCCGTAGCATTGTACTCACCTACATCATGGAGTACACATTGGGAGCGAAGGTGGAGCAGATGGTCAAGTTCATGTCCGTCCAGTTGTGCTACAGCCAAACCGCGGGTCGGCAATCGGCCATTCAGTTCATGCACTCCATCATCAACAAGTTCCCGCAAAAGATTCTGGTCAAGAAATCAGAGTTCCTCTACCTTTCCCTGGGCACCCGCCTGGTCAACGATGAGGATCCTTCATGCCGCCGGAGTGTGGCCGCTGCTCTGGAAGCCCTTATTGGTCGCTTGACTAAAGTGGAGCGACAGCCTCTATTGGATCTAACCCTACTGTTTTTCACTTCACCCAAGTCAAGTCAGAACCCAGGAGTCCGGGAGATGGCTGCTGCTCTCCTGTCAAGATTTGTGCAGGCGGAACGTGGTGGATTTGCGGAAAGACTCGTATTGGTGCTGCCCACTCTGGTGAATCTCCTTACTCTCGGTGACGCCGATTCGGGTGGGAAATTCGTCCGGGCTCCAGGACACCTGGCAGCTGAGGCAGTTGGCAATGGTCTTCCGAAAAAGAAAAGGAGAAAGGATGAGAAAGTCTTGCCTGATGAAGACATCCTGCTGGCTGGCCAAGACACAGAATCCCGCTTGGAGGAACAGCAACGAAAACTGGACCATCAGCTCATCCAACTCCAGTACTGTCTGCTGAAAATCTTGGAGCACTGCGGAGAATCCTTGATCAGCAATCCTGAGCTCTCCGACACTGTCGATGAGTTAGCCTATGGATGTCAGCGTCTTCTGGGCCACGAACACAACTGGGTTCGCTGCAATGCAGCCAAGCTGCTTAGCAACATCCTGGCCCACTACGACTACGCATATGTGAGCCAACAACTGGCTGGAATTAAGAACGAGGAGAGTGCCAAGCAAACACTGGAGTTTATTTACTCGCAGCCTGCTCAGGACATCAAATCCCTGGTCTTGGATCTGTGCGCACAAGTAACGCCTGGAGAGACGGCCCAGGAGATGATCGATGAGCTGACAAAGATTCTCCTATTCGTTGGACAAATGTTGAGAGATGTGCCTTTTAATTTGAAGCAGGAGAAGGAAGCGGATGATGAAGAGGAACAGAGCCTATCCAACAAAATACATCTTAACTGGCTAGTGCGAAACATTCGTTTCCTGGTCAACAAGGAAGTGGCCAAGGCGCCACATGCCACAAGCATAGTAAGTTTAATCTCTCCCAAGGGAGTTTTAGAGAATATTTAACTAACTTATCTTCCTTTTTTTACTTTCAGCGAACTGCTATGTTCACGCTTATTGAAGCACTCACCACTCTTCTCAGTGTGGAGGCTGTGACCCAATTAGCACCCTCTCTGCTCCACGCGTTAGTCCGCGAAATGTCCGAGGAGGATCAGAACGTAGATGCTGAACTGCGGCAGCAGGCTCTTCGAGTGGGCAGCCGGTTGAGAAAACGCATTGGAACCGACGTCTACGACAAGCTGCGCAATGCAGTGCAGACCAAATTGATGGCTCGCCGGGCCGAGAGGAGAAAGATCGTGGCCCAGGAGAAAATCCATGATCCGGAACGGGCGGCCAAGCGGAAGGCGGGCATTCAGGAGCGAAAGAAGGCAGCCAAGAGGCTGAAAACAGCGGTTGTCCGAGGCAAGGCGCCCGATCTTAAGCAGAAGCTTAAAAAACGAAAGAGGAAGGCGGAAATGGATGGATTTTAGTTAGTGATTATTTTATAATTGTAGTTTTTTATGTAGACCGAAATAAACTTGAGATATGAACCTTGTAATAGGCTGATTCTCTTTAAAGTTGGCGCCATTGCCGATAAAGAGCTTTATTATCGAATGTAATAATCGATAAGCGAAAGACTTTTCCAACACTGACCGTGGTTTTGTAACCATGTGTTATTGTTTTGAATTTTGATATATTATCAACAATCCAAGCATGGTACAGCTGCGACTGTGTGCCCGCATCCTGGCCAGGAGGAGCCGGTTCCAACTTCCAGTCAGGATGACACACAGTTCCAGTAGCGATCCTTACGATGTGGTGGTCATCGGTGGTGGACATGCCGGCACGGAGGCATCTGCTGCGGCAGCTCGAATGGGTTCCCGGACCTTACTGCTCACCCACAAACTGGAAACCATTGGGGAGATGTCGTGTAATCCTTCGTTCGGAGGCATCGGTAAGGGGCATTTGATGCGCGAGGTGGATGCCCTGGATGGAGTATGCGCCCGGTGCTGTGATGTCTCTGGGGTCCATTACAAGGTGCTTAACCGTCGGCGAGGACCAGCAGTTTGGGGACCCAGAGCTCAGATCGACCGGCAGCTGTACAAGAAGGCCGTGCAGCGGGAACTAAACAGTACACCCAACTTGGAGATCCGAGCGGCTGCCGTGGACAACATTCTGATCGAAGATGACACCCCAGATTCACAAGGTCGACGGTGTGGCGGAGTTCTGCTGGCCAACGGCGAAGTGGTGCGTAGCCGGTCGGTGGTCCTGACCACTGGCACTTTTCTGCGGGCGCATATCAACATCGGGCTGGAGGTGAGACCAGCGGGACGCATTGGAGATGCCCCAGCCAAAGCCTTGGGTGAAGCAATCGATAGATTGGGCTTCCGCATGGGTCGACTGAAGACAGGCACGCCTCCAAGAATAGCCAAGAGCAGTATAGACTTCTCCCAACTCGAAAGGCATGAAGGTGATGATCCACCTACGCCCTTTTCCTTCCTCAATAACCATGTTTGGATTCCTACCAAGGAACAGTTGCCCTGTTACCTCACGTACACCACATCAAAGGTCAGCGACATTGTGCGGGACAATCTTCACGTAAATCGCCATGTGACCGAGGAGATAACTGGTCCTCGTTACTGCCCCTCGATTGAATCGAAAATCCTACGGTTCGGCGCCAAAGTTCATCAGGTTTGGCTGGAGCCAGAGGGGCTGGACAGCCCCCTGGTGTATCCGCAGGGAATCTCATGCACATTGCCCCACGAACAGCAAATAGAACTGGTCCACGCCATCCAGGGGTTGGAGAAAGCTGAAGTAGTCCAGCCGGGCTACGGAGTGGAGTATGATTTCATTGATCCTCGCGAGCTATATCCCACACTGGAGACTAAACGGGTGCAGGGCCTGTTCTTTGCTGGTCAAATAAACGGCACCACCGGTTATGAGGAGGCCGCGGCCCAAGGAATCATAGCCGGGGCCAATGCAGCGGGAAAAAGTCTACACAAAGATGGGAAACAGCTAACGATCAGTAGAACGGAGGGCTATATAGGAGTTCTCATTGATGACCTGACGTCTCTGGGAACCAACGAACCCTACCGCATGTTCACCAGTCGAGCCGAGTTCCGGTTATCCCTAAGGCCGGACAATGCCGACATGAGACTAACCCAGAAGGGCTACAAGTTTGGTCTGGTGTCTCAGCATCGCTACGAACATTTCCGCCAAACTGAAGAGAGGCTACAATCGGCAATCGATTCCTTGAAAAAACTTCGGAAGCACACCCACTACTGGCGACAGGCTCTGGAGCTTCCCAAAGCCAAAGCCTCGGTGGAGAAAACCGCCTTCGAAATGCTGAGCATACCAGCGGACAATATTACGGTGGAGCAGATGATCCGACTGCATCCCAAGGAACTCAGTTGGCTGGCGGATGACCGTAACCTTGCCGAAAGGATCAAAATTGAAGCCCTGTACTCGTTCTTTGTGGAGGAACAGCAACGCGACGTGGAGGACGTGCGACGGGAGGAACGCCTCACCATCCCGGCGGACATAGACTATTTCTCGAAGACTCTGAGCTTGTCCAACGAAGAGCGCCAGAAGCTGACACTCATCCAACCTCAGACCATCGCGGCAGCCAGTCGGATTCAGGGAGTAACTCCCTCGACCATTGTCAGAATAATGAAATATGTGAAGAAGGCCGAAACGGCGAAGGCGTAGTTGATTGTTAATAAATGATTTCCCTTTCCAAAGAAAGTCCTTTGACATATCCTTAAGTACAGTTTATTTCATAAAATCATAAATGCCTTATGTAAAGTTGCACAATATTGTTTAAATGTTTGTTTCGCATATCGTTTGCCACATGGTTTATTTTGCTATGCTGTTGTGTTTGGATCAAGTGATATATCTATGGATGCATGTACGGCCTGTGGTTTTGTGGGGATCTGCAAAAGAAGCCCAAGCCGTAAAGTTCAAACCAACTATCTTTAACGAAGATTTGTTATTTTGAAGCTTGTGGCCTGAGCGCTCCTTCTTAATTCTATTGCTATTTAGTATTTCTGTTGGATTTCTGTAATGGATTTTCGATTGCGTTTCGGTTAGCTTACAGTTTAATCTTTTACATTTTGTATTCTGTTTTTATTTTTTTATTTTTTACACACACAACGAAGATTGAGGGGGAGTTACAGTACATTTAATTTACGTTGATCGTTTTCATTAATTTGATAAGGTTTTTGTATTTGAAACTACTTTGCAGTAGTTGATTAGCTATCGCATGGCATCTTGGGGAATAAGTTACTTTATGCACGCCAATTGATTTCAGTTATCTGTGTGTGTCGTCAATCAAGAATCTATTACGATTAGTTATTAAAATATATTTTCATTTTCAGTTTAACTGGTACATACACAATAGTTTTGTCAAAAGGAAAGTCGACTCTGCATATGGCGAACATTTTCATGCTGAATTTAAATCAAAACACTTTGATGGCCCTCATCGGGGGTTTGTTGTATATCCCGGGTCCCAAGGCTCATATGCAATGGTTTATTTCAAAGTTGTGGTTTTTTTGGTTTTTAATTTTCTCCTTTTTTTTTTATAATATCACAGATTGCTCGAGATTTATGCATTAAAATATATATAAACCGTTCTTCACATATCATTAAATTTTAGGCAATCTCAAAAACTAAACAAAAAAAAAATATTGGAGTTAAGATAGAGGGTCGAGAGTTGGAAACGGGCTTGAAAACTAGATTCTATATCTTTTGAGAGTTTGTCTTGGATTTTTAGGGTATTAACTACTTACTATAAACATCAATTATAGTGTGTGTGTTGGTAGTACGTCTCCATTAACTAACATTTTTCATAAACTGCCTGAAGATTCTGGAGAATGCAATTCGCATGGGTACAACTCCTAGATTGCGTCTAAAATATATTTCAAATCACAAAAAAAATAAAATAAACTATACATTTAAGGGCCAAAGGGTGTCGTACAAAAGTTAATTAATTTCGAAAAATAATTTCGGCCTTTTGCTCTTCACTTCTAATCCGTTTCAGAATATCTTTCTAGGTTTTTGATTTGATTTTTTATCTAAATTTCAGTTCCATTTTACCCACTTTGTATTCATTACATTACGTCCGTTTTATTTTGTTTCGTTTTCGTACTCTCCAAATCACAATTATTAGCAATTAGCAATTTAAGAATAAAATATATAGCTACCCAGTATGTCATGTATAATTTTTGTTTCTTTTTCTGTTTCTGTTTCTGATTCTGTTGTATATATATAAATTTCTTACTTAATTTAGACCTAAGAATAGTTTGCTCGGGCAATGAACATTTCCACACAAAAGACTACACTGAGAGTTTTTATGCAAGAAGTACATATTACCTAAAATCCTTAATCCCTAGTTTGCGATTGGTTATGTTACTTTCGGAATATGTCACAATAATTTACATTTTATGCAGATACGACTGTTTTTTTTTCTTTACACCAATTCAAAATCTTTAATTGTGGTAGAATTGTATTCAACTTGTTGGGTAAACTGTAGATTGTAACACCGAGAACAAACAAATATCTGATATCTGTTATGCGATCTATAGTACATCGTTACTATACTATGTGGCGCTCCGATGGGGATTAACCTATAGCTTCAGGAACTCGTCGAGCATTCGCTTGCGCTGCTGATGAAGAGCTCGCTCCGAGAGCAAGTACATCCCAATGTCGCTGTAGTTTTTCATTAGTTAGTTGTTCGAATTGCTGAAGAGTTGGTGTCATAAGGCGGTGGCCTCCTCGGCGCTATTGCTGCGCCCCAATGCTCCCAACTGCGGTTTCGTCTCATCTGCAATTGAATTTTCAGAACTTGTATTTGACTTTAAGAAGGGTTTCTAATCGAGCGAGGCCAGTAGGCCTAACCGAAACGAATAAAATAATAAGGCGAATTTTAAAACAAAAATGATTTATTCATGCCGTTTCTAAAATTAAAAGCTTCACATTTAAACAGGCCAAATTATAATAACTAAGGCTTTAAAACATTTAAAATTGAATCTAGCCGGCGCTGGCAATACACTACAAATTCTTTTATAAATAAAGATGATCGACTAAACACTAGATTATCGCTTATTTAAATGTTACTGAAGGTAGATGTTAACTAGTTCCGATCCGAGGCGACTTTTTCAACTTAAAACTAAACGAATCTTCTGACTGTCCACTGTCGGTGATCCACTCCCGCCAGGGGACTAGATCCTTATTCTTATTCCTTCTTCCCTTCATCATCTGGCTGCCTCGGCAGTGGGCGTGGCGGCACTGGTGGACACCTCATCGCTGGTCTGGGCAACTGCCGTTGGCTTCCCGGTCTGCACTGCACTGGCACTGGCACTGGCACTGGTGTTGGTGCTGCTACTGACCACTGGCGGCGGGGTGGTACCACTTGTGGTGGATGTCACCCCACCGGAAGTGGACACAGTGTCGGGCGAAGCTACCGAGGAAATAGGTGCCGGAGGAGCTGGTGCCGGCGAGACGGACAATCGATCTGGGCGCTTCTTCTCTTCGAGGTCCTCTCCGGCTACTTCTGTCTTAACGTCCGAGTCTAGAATCTTGGCAGGCTCCTCGTTGCAATTACCTGATGTTGGAGTCACGCCAGCTGCTGGCAGCGAGTTGTTCGTCTCCGACTGTGGGCTGGCGCTGCGTCGCGATCCCTGCTCTGGAGAGCTGTCCGGGTGCAGAGGCTTCTCCTGCACGGTGTTTGGGGTGGCTGGCTTCTTGTCGAGCGCCACTGGTGGCGGAGAGCTCTTCAGGGGATCCTCTTTGCCCTGTTCTTTGCTCTCCCCCTGCGAAGCTCCATTGGATTCGGCTCCGTTCAGCTCGTGGGCGGCCGGCTGTCCAGTGCTGGTGTTCGACGGCGCCTGGTTGCTCGAATTCGAATTGGATCCGGTCAAGTCCAAAGTGGTGGGCTCATGGGAAATCGGAGTGGCCGCCTTGTCGATCAGGGCCGATTGCTGAGCTGCCACCACAGCGGCAATGTGATGCCTCATGGCGTGGGGGCTGCCGCCGGCCCGGCCACCATTAGCCGAGGAAGAGGGCGTTATGGGTGGCGTGATCTTGGGGGAACTGGGCAGCGAAATGGGCTGCTGTTGGTGGGCGGCCGTCGGAGTTAGTCCGCTGGCGGCCGCTGCGGCCGCATGCATGGCCGCCAAGTGACCGTGACTCATGGGATAGTAGTGACTCATGGGAGGAATGTGCGAGCTGGACGTGGTGGGCGGTACTCCGCTGCCACTGTTGCCGCTGGGCGTCGATGTGGGGGCCGACTGTTCCGCTCCGAGCTTCACAGCCGCGGTAAGATTAAGGCTGGCATGTGGCGAGGATGCAGAGGAACTGGAGCTAGACGTCACGGGAATGGAGTTGCTGGACACACCCACTCCGCCCACCGCCGCCGCCGAAGTGTGTGGCGGCAGCTGATGGGCGGCAGCCAGCGAGGCGGGATGATGCGGCGACATGTGCGGGTGGCTCAGGTTCAGACTATGCGGATGAGCACTCAGCCCCAGGGCAGCAGCCGAGAATCCCGGATGCGTTAGGCCAGCAGCACCCGGATGAGCCAGTCCCATGGCCGCCTGCTGCAGGTGATGCTGCAAATTGGGCGGCCCATGGCCTCCCAGAGGGGAGACACCCACGCCCTGTAGTCCGGCCATGCCCAGGTTGAGGCCCATGGCAGCATGTGGACTCTGACGCTGGGCATTGGCAGCTGCCGCGTGGTAGTGCGACATTCCAGGGAGACCGTGCAACGGCCCGGGAGGACCGCGCAGGCCCAGGTTGAGATGGGGCATCATGGAGCCCAGGAGGTTGCGGTTCAGTGGCGAGTACAGCTGGTTGGAGTAGTGATGCGAGGCGTTGAGCAACTGCTGGCGCTCCCGCTCCCTTTCGCGCTCCTCGTCCCGCAGCTTCCGCTCCCGGGCCTCCTTCTCCCGCTGCTCCTTCTCGCGCTGCTCTCGCTCCCGCTGCTCCTTTTCGCGCTGCTCCTTCTCCCGCTGCTCCTTTTCGCGCTGCTCCCGCAGCTCTCGCTCCTTCTCGCGCTGCAGCTCCCGCTCGCGCTCTTCCTCGCGTGCCAGCCGCGCCCTGTGCTCCTCCTCCAGCTTGATCCGGTCGTGCATGGCCGGCGATATGCCCAGCGCCGCTCCCGGCATCATCGAGTAGAGGTGCGAGTAGGGGGAGGCCATCTGTGGGTACAAAGCGGCCGCATGGGGATGCGAGGGATGGGCATTGGCGGCACGGAGCAGTTGGTAGCGATGCTCCAGGTAAAGCTGTTCCGTGTATGGCAGTCCGGCGGGATTGAGGAAAGCTGTAGAGGAGTCTTTGGTTATGATCCTGTCAAGAATTTTCAGCCACATGAACTTACCCGCTGGTGGGATTCCTGGCAAGCCGGCAAAGTGCGAGTACGCCTCCAAAGGAAAGGCTCCTGCCGGATGCATCAGCCGCTCATCCGATCTGTAGGGCTGGAACCCGCTCCTGGCCAACAGTTCTGGTTGCAGCGACGCCGCTTGCGGAATATGACTTAGCCGGGCAATCTTCTCCGGCGGCTGGGGCGACGGTGGCGAGCGCTTCTTGTTACTGGCCACCCTGTCCTCGCCAGGTCTGTCCGAGCCCACACGCGATGCCACCGAGTTCAGGGGCCCCGGGCCCGATGTCGGAGGTGGGCCTCCCGCTACCGATGTGGGCACACTCCGGTCGCCGCCCACATCCTCCTCCTTGATGTCCGCCTGCTTGGCCAGCGTCCGCAGAGCGGCAGCAAAGGAGCCGCGACTGTTTGCCGCCGATGCCGCTCCGATGGCTCCCGGGGGCAAGCCCACTCCGGCAGCCAACTGCTGCTGCACTGCAGCTGCCACCGCCTGCTGCTGGGCCTGGTGTTGTTGCTGTTGCTGCTGCTGGTGGGAGTGCTGCTGCGGCGAGGGGGTACCGATGTGGTTGCTGGGCAGGGTGTGGTTTAGCAGAGGGTTGCCACCGGCGGTGGGCGGAGCCGGGCTGCTAGCCACCGCGGAGCCTCCGCCCCCACCACCACCGCCGCCGGGTGGCGTTTGCAGGTGATGCGGTACTGGGATGTGCGGCGCAGGACTGGTGGCCGGTCGTTTCTGTCCAGCCTTCGGCGGCACTGCAACGGATCAACACAAAATGCCTTTAGTCAAGTGTCGGGAATGAACAGATTTCTAACTCCACTTAGAACAAAACTTTATACATTTCTTAATTATTAATTAAAAAATAAATGATTTTCTTAACAACTATACTCTGTTATTCAAGCCCTCTTATAGAAATCCTCGTTGAAAGGTCCTGAAACTCTACCATTTTTTGCATAACACTTTGGGAGAGTGTACTCCGAAATGGAGGCCCCCGTAAGCACATCAAGAAACAGCTTTCGACTCCTCTGTGCCTCTGTAATGGAATGCAACACCAGTAGTTGCCCCGAGGGAGGGATGGGATGGGATGGGCTGAGCCGGTCTCGTTCGAATTTCCTCTGCTAATATCTGATTGATGTCCCCGCGAGTTGTGTGACGGGCAAAAATTGCGCATACGGCTCGTTGCATTTGCGGCAATTTGCATAGCCAGGCGCAAGGTGGATCCCAGAACAGAGTGCGGTGGCGCCACCACCATCGTCAGCAGCTATATGGCTCTGGAGACAGAGGAGAAGGAGTGTGGTCGGGTCGGTCAGTGCAGGTTGTTGGCCAGCAGGTTGGCGCTGGTTGAATGCAAATGGCGAATGCCCGAAACTTGAATTTCGGACATGGTCCACTCAGGCATGTGAAAAGGGTGGCGATGGGATGGGAGGCAGGATGCAGGATGCAGGAGGCAGGAGGCCTACGCAGTGCCACTGCCGCACACTCTTTCTTTGAGGCACCTCCGCACGGCGCAAATTGCACGCCCAACGAATTTATCGATTCTTGTTACTCGTTTTCGGGTTGCCCGCTCCGAAATTGCTTTCAGATATGACAGTCCCGCCCCACGCCCTCCAGTTCCGCCCCTTTCGGATCAGCATCGTCGGGAGAGGAGTCCTACAGCTGCAGCTTTAGCTCTGGCACAATGCTGAATGGAATTTGCAACGACAACGACAGGACAACGATGTTATGAGGATGGCACGGCATGTATTTTGAAAACCATTTCGATGGCTTCGTCCTTTGTGAACCTTAAAGCTTCTTGGTCTTAACTGTGGTCCTTTTTTTGTATCCAAATATTTTGGATTTTCCAGGAAATGCAAGCCAACAATTCAAGAAAAGTGAAGAAAAACATTTTGTGGTGCGGTTGGAAAAATATTATCACCTCGAGAGGAGTCTAAGTAAGGTTCTTATTTATTTACGAGCTCTTTTCACAAAAGCCGGTGAGGTCCTGTCTGACAGGCAGCTATCCAGGACTCGGGAAGCTTTTATTAAATGAAGAAAAAATGCAACGAAGAATGCATTTGCATCACTGGCTTCATCATGATGATGGCTTTTCCCACTACAACATCATGATAACGTCTGCTGCATAAGCTCACGGTTTAGAGCGTTTTGTGTCGTTTATGAAAGGGTATCGAAGGGTGAACGAGGGGGCTAAAGGGGGGAGAGCCTGGACATGGAAATGGAATTGGAGTGGGATCGGGTGCATCTGCATCTGCATCTAGCCTGTACTGGCGGCTGGCTATGCTGCATGTGTATTTACCAAACTAAACCGAAATAATGCCCGAAACTGCAGTACCAACATCGATGCCGACGACTAGAACAATAAAATGCCGACGACTGCGAATGCGAATGAGTATGGAGATGGGGATGGGGATGGGGAATGGGGCCTTGGGAAACCCCCGTCCCTACCTTACCCACCCAAACCAACAAAACCCATCAACTCCCTGGACAAACCAAACAAAGCTCCTCGATGCCGATGACGATGATGCCGACGTTGACGTGGCTGGCCGTATTTGCCAGTTTGCCCAACTCAGCCCAAAGGCTGATGGGTGGCTGGGTGGCAGGATGGCAGGCTTATGGAAATGTAGTGTAGAGAGTCCTTTTCCGCCTCACAGTCACTCTCTCCATCTCACTCTGTTGTTTGCCATGAAATGCCTGTTTGTTTGCATGGGTTTTGTGTACTTCAACATGGTCCCAGACCCCCAGATCCCCAGACCCCAGAGATGCAAAGCCCCGGATCTATCCCAGTTCTAGTTTCGAACCTGACTCACTTGCCACACCCTGCAACAGCAGCAGCAGCAGCAAACACCCACATAGGAGAGGAGCAGAGAGTAGTGAAGAGTCAGGACTGCTTTGCATTGAGCGGCGATTTGCAGGCATCAGCGATATTTGCCGAATTTAATCAGCGCACTGACACGAGAGCACCGCAAGACTCGACTCCTCCCGGTTGCCATGGGAGGTGGAACGATATATTCGTAGCATATATAACACGGCATGGCATCCGAGCATCCTCCTCCTCTTCTTTTTTCGACTGTCAGTATGACAGCCGCCCATTAAAGCGGGCCAGGAATTCGCAATAGTCCATCAAACGGAATTTGTGGACTAAAAGCCTCTCACAGAGCCAAGAAAAAAGTGGCACAGAAATTTGAAACGTAAGAGGATATGAAAGAGGATGCAGGAAATGAATGTTAAAGCCATTCTCAGGTATGACTATCTATGACTACTTGGCTTTAACTGCCAAGCTTACAGCTTTAGAGTCCTTGAAAATGCTTTCACAAAATCGAATCCATACCTAAAATCCCAAAGGCAATCCTGGCAACAAATTTGATATCCTTATAGCTCATTTATTAGCTCTAATTGAGGGGGGGCTTATTCATTTCAGTTAATTTGGTCAAATGCAAATGTAATTTTGTAAAGTCAATTAAATGAACCCCAGACCATATACCAGCGAGAGAGCATAGGTCCACAGACCACCTTTTCCACCGTAAGCCCCCTGACAGCCGCATAATGCAAATCATAACTGCCAATAAATAAAATGGTGAATAAATTATGCACCAAAACAATGCCTCTCTAGTGCTAGTGCTAGTGCTACTGCTGTTGTGGCATTTGTCACATTTTGCATTTTGGTTCATTGCAACAAAATTGGTTTTCTCGCTTGGGTAAATTAAAATGTCACCGATTCGGAGAAAGGCCAAAATGCAAGCACCACCAACTGCTGGCCGAACTGCCCGCACCACCCAACCACAAGTGGTCCTCACATCCACATCCTCCCCGTTTATTGGACGCATAAACACATGTTTCCATCCACAGCCGCCTGCCTCATCGACGTGCCCACACACCCGTTTATTATGGAAAATTCGTAGAGACTCATTCCGAATTTATGCCATTACCACTGCCCTTTTGACCCTAGTCCATCCCCCCCTATCCACCTTCAAAATATGTATATTATATATACGCAGGAGCTGTGCAAACAGGAGGGGGAGTGGCTGGACTCATGGACTCCCAAAACCACCAAACATTCCTTGCCACACAGAGAAATGTCGCCGGTCGCATGCGATTATTCCACCACAACTAATTACAGTGGCAAACGGAACACAGGATCCACCTCCAGCTCCTTCTCCTCTCTCCCTAAACATCCTGCTGTGCTACGGTGACGGCGCTCCTGTGGCCAGGACATGTTTAGGTCAGCCACAGCACATTCACATGGCGAAGTGCACTAGCCCTGGCCATGAATAATTTATTTAATAAATACATTCACAATTAAATCAAATGCGAAAACTGTGGCCCAAGCCTCGTTGCCTTTTATTCGGCAGGAGCGTTTGGGGGAATGGGATTAGGGAGATGGCCATAATGAGTACTAAGTGGCGCCAAATACACGATGGCCCAAAGAGGGGCTAGGGCCAGTCTAGATGTTAAATAATTACTCTTCAATTCCAGTTAATGCATTGTATTGCATTGTGTTTAGTATTTTTATCATCTATACGTGTCCTAGCAAGGACTAAGCTCCCTTTTACAAGCCAGATCCTTCCAGAACCAGAAATCTTCGGAGCTTAATTTACTTTCGCAATTTGCTTACCAAGAGAAGGTGGCTCCGACTTCAGCTTCGGACAACGTGTGGTGCACAAATGAATTATAAATTAGGTTTGATTCCATTTCCCCCCTCGGCCATCCGTCCTCTGACGAGGTCTCTCTACCATCCTGTGCATGTCCTGCGGCTACCGATGGCGCACTGCACCAGTCGAGGAGTGGCGAGGAGGCCGTCAACAGCTCGTGCGGTTTCATATGCAATTATTTGCCGTTGCTGCCGGTATTGGACTATAGTCCTTCCCGAGCCTGGTTCCGTCCCGGAGGGCAACAATGAAAGGCGGATACTCGCTGCTCCCCCTGGGGTGCCTACTACTCCACCTCCTTCCTCCAGCCTCCTCCTGTGCCCACTAAAGCCTGAGAAGTGGCCGGAAGCTGGGACAGAGTCTGAGGATGGGACTGGGGCACGAGAAACAGGAACAGGACTCGGGTTTAGTTAGTTTGGCAGCAGAAGCAGTAGCTGTAGTAGTAGCCGTTGCGCCAGCTCATGCATTAATTATTGCTGGTCTGTTGCGGTCGGAGTTTCCCCAGTGGAGGCCCGACCACAACTGCCCAGCCTGGACACCATGGCTACCAGAGGCAAAGGATCTCTAGGTGGCCCGGCTGACCCCCTCCTCGCCGAGTATTGGGAGCGTTGAAAACGGCTGCGGTCACGCCTCCAAAATCTACCAGGCGGCCCCAGTCCACTAGTCCACCGGCAGAGTGGCTGCATCGGGTTGAGAGTGCCGGCCAAACAATATTATTAAGCAAACAAAGCAACAATAAATATGCATAATAATTCCATGCATCATCGGGAATTCGAAGTTCCTGTTTGAACAGCCAACGTCCAGCCAAAGTCCGGCATATCCTGCTGACGAGGACTTCGAGGATTTTGCGAAATCGAATTTCATTTCGCAAATGGGTGGCCACTGGCCAGTGCACAAATAGAACTTGACACAAAAGTGATCCTTGTTTATAATTAGGACGACTACGATAGATATTCCCTATCCTCCATTTTTAAGACAATATTGGAAGGTCCTGCTCCTGACACTGCTCCTCCACTGTAGTCTCATTTTAATTAATTGGAAAAGCAAAAGCATTTCAGCAATTTTGTCTACAAGACGGCGCAAATATCGCCTCACAGCATTCCGACACGCACCGAAAAGTGGAAACGGAAGAGAGCGATGCCACGAGGGCGTGGAGGTAAACAGGATGAGGAAGAGGAACCGGATCCAAAGAAGGATGCAGTGTGCAGACCATGGCAACGGATGGCAAAGGATGGTGCCGGCTGACTCCTGCCTGCCAGCAACGGGCAAGAAAAATGTTTGCAAGCTTTTCGGTTCGCATTCGTACACAATTTAAATAGTTTGCAGTCACATTCCGGCCCGAAAACACACACTGCTCCTTTATATGCCGGCAATAAACAAGTGCCAGGAATCACGAACACAAAGGATAATGCCATTGCCTCAGTCTCTGGCACTTCCACTTGCACTTCCTTCTGCCATACCCCAACCACTCCGCTGCAAGAAATGGTCTTGTCCTTTCCGGAAGGGGGGTTAGCAACGGTTGGAGGATGCAGGATGCAGGATGGAGGAGGGAGGACCCATCTCCGTACAACACACAATGTCTAAAGGCATGGCCAGAATGAAGGAATTCCACACTGAAAATTCCCAGCACGCGCGCAAGAAATGCACAACTTCATAGCATTCCAAGTGCAGTACGCATTCAAGGCGGTCATAACTGGAATTTCATCCTCACTCGGAGGAGGGACAGCAAGCTGAAATGAGATTCAGTTCCAAGGAGGTGGAGGAGGAGGAGGAGGAGGAGGTGGGCCAGTTCATCTATTCAGTATCCAAGTAACCAGGTGCGGGTGATGGTGCTAGTGTAGTGCCATGGGGAGCCTCTTTTTAGATACTCTCCTTGAGGCTTCAGCATAATCTCAGTGCTTCAAGCAAAAAGCAGTCTCTAGAATTCCTTAGAAAGGATATGAAAAAAAGGACAGAAATGGAAGATAAAGAGAACCCTTGAAAAGCATTTCCAATTAAATCCGTAAATTCATTCTACGAGCAAGGGGGGTTCTCTCCACACAAAAAAAAGTGAAGAACAGAGAGACAGACGGCTCAAGTGCTAAAAATGGCAGCCATATGCCGAGGACACGGCCAGGACACCAGGAAATGAATAAGGATGCATCTGCATATGTATGGCAGGCCGCATGGCAGTGGTGTCTCTCTAGAAAGGATGTGACTCGACTCGAAGGTGCCGGGCGAGAGCCAAGCACTTGACAGCAAGTGTGAGTGCGTGTGAGGGACTGATACTCGTATCCTTAGTCCTTTTCGGGTAGTTGTGTCTTACGTGTAGCTTGCAACTGGCCCCAATTAGTCCTTTAGCAGCCTGCGGCTCGGATGATACTTACAGTAAGCGGCATTTGGTCAGAGCTAGTTAAACTAATCGTGTTGCAACCTAGATTGCTTCCCCAACTCACCTGCAACAAAAAAAGAAAGAGAGAAGAAGCCACAATTAGTTTAAAATGTTTTTAAAATATTTATAAACCTAGAAGAGCAAGGACTAAGGCTATTTAATCAGAAAAGTCAACGGATGGCTTAGCCAGATCATTACAAGAGAGACAACTGCCACTGATTAAGTCCTGGCAACAGTTTCGCAGGACTCCTCCAGCCCTCCACCAGCCACCTCCCACCACTTGCCGTCCTTTGTGATGCATTGAAATGCCTAATTTTGGTCGTAAGCGATACAGTGGAGGGTTGTTGTAACAAAAGCGATCTCATCCCGAAGCCATCCCATTCAGGACAACCAGAACCAGGACCAAGACCAGGACCAGCAAAGGCGACAACTGACGACGAGCACTTTGTTAATCCCGTATTTATGCGCAATTACGTATTTTTCGCATTAGTCAGCCAAGCAGTCAGCTTTTCGGGCGAGTCGAGACGGATGGTGGACGGATTTAGGGGATTGAGTCTCAGTCCCAGGCCCCAGGACTCTGTTACCTCCTTGCTAAGGGATAAGGGATGTTGGCCATTGTGGGTTGTTGTCCTTTATGGGCCAACCCGGCGCATTTTGCACGCCCCGCCCTTTGGCACCCTTGCCCTCTCAGTTGATCCTTTTATTTTTCCTTTTTTTTTCCTTCCAGCCATAGAGCAACCATGTTGTGGCCGCCTTTTCTTGGCTTAGCTGTCGGCTCTGGCTCCTTTTCTCTTAGTCTTCTGGCACCCATAACCAGGACCTACTGCCGCCTCTGCTCGGCTCCTTCTGTTGATTCTCTTTATCTTTCCAGTGAAAGGCGTTGCTCGGCGTCGCCTCCTCCGCCAGCTGTCGCTGCCCGCCCTTTTCATCCTACAACGTCCTTCTGCCTGTCTCGCCTGACCCCCCGTTGTCCTTTACCTTTTCGTCCTTTCGCCTTCTCGTTCGTCTTGAGTCATTTACTTTTTACTGCCGCATAATATTGTCCCGATTAGCACAAACACAACGTTTTACCACAAAATCATCATCATTAGTGACGCTAACGCAAATGCTCCGGCTCAGTCGCAGGATCTTGGCCGGAGCAGGAGTCTGTGTTTCAGGTACAGTGGTTGAGATTACCATTGTTTTCTTTCAAAAGATAGATTTGAAAGATATTTCTAAGACATTTAAAAGATATTTATTTTAAGAATTATAATTTATTAAGAAATACTCTTTCAGTAACTCTTATTTTTGTGGAAAGAATGTAACATTTGCCCCACTGTCCAACGAGAGGCAACAAAGCAGAAACACGCCACGAATGGCCAAGGACGACGACGGGCAGAAGAGGATAAAAAGAGGACGGGGCGGGACGGGGCGTGGCTGAGGCAGTAAAATAAGCAGCAGGCAGAATGGCTGGCAAGGCGTCTATTATGCGAAGGCATCATTTAAGGGGATTATTTTATTTGGGCTCTAAACAATAAAGTGGGTTTATTAAAGGCACACGGACCCGGCCCCCTCGTCCCTCCTCCCCCCGGCACCGCCCACGCCCGCATGCCCGCAGCATCTCCTTTTCGGCTGTCTGTCTTTATGGGCGAGGACTTAGCTGGCGGGTGGCGGAGGTGGGATGGCCTGTGAAGGACGAAGGACGATGTCTGTGCACAAAAGATGTTGCGCTATAAAAGTGCAAAAATGTGTTTTTCGCTCTTCACTTCGTCCTGTCCCACAACTCGACACCATGGTTACCATTCCTGTTGGCATTCCTGGCTCCTGCATTCCAACCACCCCCCCCACCAACCACCTCCCCCTTCATTCTTTCCGCTCCTGTTTGTACAGTTGCGCGATTCGAGCGACGCCTTGCAGCCAATGCGCCTTGGCTTTATCCTTTTTTCCTTTAAGCCAGCTCTTTCCTGGCTGTGTGTGGGTGTGTGGCCCGAGGAGGACTCTTTTAGGAGGGCATGGATTTTAAATTAAGTTTTAATATTCATACTCCCACTCTCAGGCAAGCACCGCAGGACCGCAAACAGCTTCAATTATACACGAGTCTGAGCAGTCGGCAGTGAGCAACACATTAGCCAGGCTCAGCCAGGACGAAGGAGGGGCAGGACCTAAATGCAAAGCCAAGACAAGCCCAGATGAGCTGTCTATTCTGCGAAAAAATCTGATTAACTGAAAAGGCGATTTGCTAAATCCTTTTGTCTCTCGAAACTCTCTAGGAATTTTGAAGTTAAAAATAATAAGGATTATTAGTCCTTTCCATTTCAACACTTCATATATCCTGTACAAATATTAGATTGCCGATCACCGGGCAGTAGAGACAGAGTCCTTGGCAAGAACTTCCTTTCAGGTCGGAGAAAGTAACCAAAAAGTTTGGCTAGAACTTTGCCAGGCGACATATTCTTGGCAGGACGAATGTGTCCTTTTGAACCCCGCCAGCTCCCAGCGGAGCAGCCGAAAGGTTAAGCGAAACGAACTCACACACTGATGGGCGGCAGACATGGGTTTAAAGGGTTATGGGTCAATGGGGGCGTGCCAGCCGACCACAAAATGAAAAGTTTCTCAAAAAACTTTTCCAGGAGGAAGTCCTTCTTCCCATCCCTCTCTGTCTCCTCCCTCAAGCAAACAAACGATTTTTGGAGAAAATACTTTTGGCATATTAAAATTTGTGCTCTTCATGTCGTCCTGTTGGCCTCCTCATGCCATATGTATGACTCTGACTGATATCCCCGACTCCCGACTCTCCGACTGTCCTGGCATGTCCTGTGTGCTTCTTGAACACAAACACGTCCTGTGGTTAGCCTGTGGTGGGCGTGTCCGTATGCGGCTGGCTTTTTAGTGTCAAAAGCTGTCGCCCTCCTTGCCACACAAGTTGCTCTTGCCACACAAGTTCATGCATATAGGGGCGGAGTTGGTCCCGAAAAAGGTGCAGATGTCGTCCTAAATGCTGCCAAACGACAACAGCATGTTAATGACTCTAACCCCTTGCAGGACCTGGGGCAGCTGGATCCTTGGGGTCTGGTCACTTCATGTCTTGTCTTGTCTGAGCTGCTTAAGTAATTGGCATACAAATTTACTCGCTCACACGTTGCCATCACTCCACCTCCACCTCCACCTCCAGCCGCATCCTCCTCCAGCCACATCCTCTAATTCCCCCGAGGTGGCTCGTTAATGTCTTTCCTTGGTAGGATTGCCTTGTCATTTGGCTGTTTCTCCCGGAGTTTGTACATTAATTTCCAATCCCCCGAAAATCCATGTTGCAACACTCAAGCACGGCAGCTGCCTGCCACTAAACCCCTCTAGCCCCTGTTTGGCTGACATTTTAATTGAATGTCTGTGCGTGTGAGCAAGAGATACTTTTATGTGCACCCCAAGATACAAGATACAGATACAAATTGCTCGAGTGTTTGCTCGAAAGTGCGAAGAGTTTATTGTAATCGCTACTTAGTCTAGGGCACTCCTTAATTTAGACGTCCACGTCTCAGTCTATGCTGGATGCTGTGCGGGATGTGTGGGAGTAATAAGCCCGAAAGACGATTCCCAGCTAAATGGTTAACATTTGTTTGTTATTTTAATTTCATTGTCGAACTAAGGAAGAGGGAGAAAGGCAGGCCAGCAGGCCAGCAGGCAGGCAGGCAACTGTTTACACAAATTATTATCATTCCAGTGCGATTTTCATTGCGTTTATTGCCGTTACTGAACAAATATTGATTTTGGAGCCAACACAAGACAGAACACAGACGCCGAAGGACATATCGGGGAGGGAGGGATCATATCAGGGGGTAATCAACAATTCATTTCACCGAATGACAGCCAACCGACAAGTCAATTGTGTATTATTTTTGGGAATTAATAATGCGTTTGCATTGCGTGTGTGTCTATTTGTTTGCCTCTAATTCAATTTGCCATAAAAATAAATGCAAAATAAATTTTGCGTTTAGCTTTCGGACAAATAAATTACAAAATATTGCATATTTGTTCATTGTGGGCCTGCCTGCCAGGCAGGTGTTGGGGATAGTACATCTTATTTAAAGTTTAATTGACTCTGCTATGACCAAAGACCATAATTGAATGAGAATATTTAACTAGTCGATGAATAATATCTGATGTAGTACATCTATCCACCCCGCCCACCACCACCACCACTCCTTCGGAAAAGCATGTCGAGAGTTTCCACATCTCGGTGTGTGGGATTGGATTTGTTTTTCGTGAAAGACTCTATTTACAAGGTGATAATTTTTCCATGGCAGCGCTAAAACAACACCAGAACTCGTTGGAAAAATAAACATGTGTAAGATTGTTGGGGAGGGCCAGGTATACGGAGGGGTATACGAGATAGATCTGTTGCAACAGCTGCCGTGGCAGCCAAAACAAATAACTTTGATCTGACACTTCCACCATCGACTGTGCGTGTCAGCAAATTAATCAATTCCGATCGCTGGCTGCTGCTGCTTCGTGTTTATGTTTCTCTCGACCCTAAGTGACGCGATCCCATTTCCTCCTCCGCTTGGTAATCCCCCGGATGGATCTATATACCCCGGGGGGGAAGCATTGTAGTGTTGTGCGTGTTGACATTTAATTGTCGGTCTAGAGCCTCCTTGTCAAAATAAATAGATGAAAATTGAACGAATCTATTGGTTCTCTGTTTCTCTTACTATTTTTATGAAATTGTACATGGAACTGATGGTTGGGTGGTGCTGTGCTTGTGGTGGTGCTTGGGATATTTTTGGAAACACGCATTCGAGACAATTAATGCCAAAGCATTTTTTGGCGTTGAAATTGAAATTTTATTGGTTTTGGTGAGGCGGCGAAGAGCAATTTATGGGTTTGACAACGGAGCTGTTGAAAGTGCCACATGGGAGGGGAATTATAACCAAAAGAGAGGGCCTGGGCTAAGTGGAAATTAATAAGTAATAGATTTTAAGGGGTAACAGAATAGATGTGCCATTAGATAATCGGATTATAAGAGAGATCTTGGAAGTAAAGATCTTGTAATAATAATCCTTAAACAACGATCCTCCGGGTCTATAGAAGAATGTACTTTTTTTTGGAAGGACTTTACCAACGACTCACCACAAATCGGTATCGGAGCATGGATGCTGGGTAATCCTCTTGGTAGCCATTCCATCATTTATTATGGGCTATAATCCAAACAAGGTGCCACTGGCTCTGGCTCTGGCTCTGGCTCTCTTCCTCACTCTCTTGGTATGCTTGTGTGTGTGTGTGTAAGTGTGTAACTGTATTGGGTTGCACTATGCGTACGCGTAATCCTGGCTCCTGGATCCTTTTGTTTCTTCTCCCCACTTGTGCTTCGATTTCAGTTTTTCTTTTTTTGTTGTGTCTCTCTTTTTTTGTTTCTTTCCTTTTTTTTATTGCTTCCCGTTTTTCAGCGAACGCGGGACAACAAATTGAGTTAATCCAAGGAAACGGAATAATAAAACACGGAGCGGGCGGGGGGAGAGAGTGCGCGATGCCTCGTTTATAAACGATGCCACGTCTAGCGTGCAAAAGGTTGAGATTTACTTGCCCCCCAGCGCGAAAGGAGGCATTAATGAAAGGAGGAGGCAGCAGAGCCTGGCTCGAAGAAGGATGCAAGGATGCAAGCGGAAGTTGTTTTCTCTACTCTTCTTCTCTTCACTCCCTTCCGGCCCACTCACACCACTACTACACCACCTCTGGTAGGTACTCTCTTCCACTGCTGCACTCCACTTCACTTCCTTCCTGCTTCTCTGCTCCCTCTGAATTCCGTTTTCTTCAGCTGAGCTGCACTGCACCGAAAATTTCTTCTTCACTTCCTTGCCCCTGTTTGTTATTTCTTTCTTTTTCTTAATTTAATATTTACTTTGCACTTTGTTTAACTTTTACTCGAGCGCTTTTCTTTTCATTTTACTTTTCCAATTTAAATTCCACGCCAAAAACTTTTTCTTCTCAAGGGGGGGGAGGGTTGGGTTTGAGGGTGTTGGGAAAACTTTTGCCGCTTTTCGTTTTATTCGAGTTCAGGGAGGTTAACGGTACTTGGTACTTGCTACTTGCTACTTGCTACTTGCCAGTTGCTAGTTGCACTGATACCAAGGAATTCAAATAGAATAGTGGGTGGCAGGGGTTGGAGATGGGTGCTCGGTATATACGGTAAATTGTTGAATTCTGCGGGCGCCCACACAATTCTCACGCCTCAAGTGGCGGCCATAATTACTGCAATCGTAATCGTTGTCGTAATCGCAACTGTAATTGTAATTGAATTCGCTTGGCCACCTCCACTCACTCACTGACTGGTATACTCGCACTTCTTTCACTCCCACAACACAACCGCCCACTGGAAGCAACAACAATAATAATCAGCACGAGACTCGCACACCACGCGCCTTAATTGGCACCCGTTAATCGCGCAATCCAAAAACGTACGACCCGACACGATACGGTCCACGGTTGGAGAGCTGAGGAGCTGAGATGAACTGGTGTAGACGGACCCGTAGTAAGCCAGCAAACCGAAAGACCAAAACCGAAGATACGGCACTGGCGACGTTTGCGAAAGGACTAAATGGCAGCTCGACTCCCAAATGGGTAAGACGTCCGCACACTCAAACGCACGACCACTCACACTCATGCCCGACACCAGTTATCTCAGAGAGCCGAAAAGCAAGCGAGAGAGAGTGCACAGGGAGAAATTTCACTCACTTGAACTCTTAAAAGTCTATGGATGACTGAAGTGACTTTTATAAGAGTACTGTGCTACTATTATTAATAAAAATATTATTTATATTTTCTTATAAACTATTATTAAGACCTCAATTTTCTCCCAGTGTTCGCCCACTGCTTAGAAATTTGGAGAGCACAGCGTCGGCGTGTGAGTACCACAAAGAGACAGAGAGAGTAAGACTGTGTGTGTGTGTGTGTGAAAGTAGCAGAGTGGGATGGCGGGTGAAATTGAGAGAGCAGTTTAGCGGGCAGAGAGCAAGTACGAGTGCACCTCGCCGAGTGTGGAGCAATTTGGACTCGTGTGCACTCTGAACTGAACTGCTCCACCACTCACTCTGCTGCACTTTTTTTTTGGGGTGGAATCGGTAGGTATATTCTTGCTGCACTTAGGTGGGGGGGCAGCAGAGAACAGAGTGTCAGAGTGGGGGGAGGGCCCAAAGTGGTGAGCGAAGAGCCGAGTGAAGACGCAAAATGGTGGCCACCGCACAACAACATCGTTGTGCGTCGACATCGTTGAGGTCTGTCTCTCTTTGTTGTTGTTAGCTCTTTGCTGCTGCACCAACAACAATAAATACAACAAGTGAGCGCTGTAAACAAAACCTGCGGTTCATGTGTTCAACACCTTGGCAGAGCTGCGGCGCAGCCGCTGGCCAGCAAAAGCAGAAGCAGTAGCAGAAGCAAAAGCAGCGCAGCTTCCGAGTCCAGTTATTTTGAGTGGGTGGTGTAGATGTGTGAGTGGGTGGATGGCACTGCCGCACAATGGCAGCTAGCAGAAATATTGTTGCATACCTTTCAGGGCGGCAGCGTCGAGAGCTTAAGTTGAGTTAATTATTGCAAAACACAAACAAACACGTCCCTGCATAAAAGTCGTCTGCGGACGTAAAGTGCAAGACCACAGAGTAGGACGGAGTCTAATTGGTGGTGCAAGATGGATGGGTTTTCGGAGAACAAAAGGGTTTAATGGGGGAAGGGGAAGGGAGTTCTATTTTGATGGAAGGATAAGGTGTGTTTGTTAATTGGATATCTTATATTAAAAAATATGAATCACAAGGATACTAATTTCTCTCAGTGCATTCCACATTCAATTAGATTATTCCTTTCTAACCCCTAATTTGGTTTCGAGGATCTATTTAAGCGGGTCGGGTCGGTGGTTCCCACCCTAAAAAATAACAATAAAAAACCAAAACCACGTCGATTGCAAACAAATTGAGCATAAATTTAAGCCGCAGGGTGAAGGCAATCGATGCGATCTGCGATCATTTTTTTACCATACTCCCAGGATAGGGAAAAATTCCCTAAACCTCAATCAACAAAGAGGTGCCAAGGACTCGGGTACTGGGATACACACATACATATGAGAAGAAACAAAAAAAAAAAAGAATCTACGCTCCCTGGCATCTGAATGGGAATGTGTGTTTGAGAGTTAGAGTGCCGGAACAAAGGCAGCCTTCATGATATCCTCGGATGAGCATTTGGCTGGTATGCTGCTTCATTTTCTGCCGCTGCCTCTGCCGCTGCTTCTTCTACCTCTTATCCTTGCTGCGACTCCATTGCATGCTCTTGCTTCTGGTGCTTCTCCGGTTCCCAGGATTCTTGTTGTTGTTTTTTTCAGGTTCTGTTTATGCACACACACACACTCACACACATGGACACACGGAGCAACGATTACGATAACGACGTCGCTGAGGCGACAGCAGCGCAGCGGGCGGCTGCGTCGACGGTGGGACGACTGTGTGAGCCCATTGGCACATTTAACAATAGCGGTGAACAGTAATGGCCAATTAAATAGGTACGGGAATAGATTTTAATGATTTTGTATCTTCTTTTTAAGAGAATATATACTTCAAGATACATTTTTCTCTTAAACTTTAAAGATTTTATCTTTAAAATTAAAAACAAACTATCTCCTATTATTTCATCCTCAACTGTATGTGTGCTTGTTGGATTGTCAGAGTGGCAGGAGCAGGATCTGGCGGTGCAGTGAGGCGAGGAGGCCAACTCAGCAGGCGATGCGTGTAAAAAGGATAATTTGTCAATATGTTCGTTCGTTCCGGATTTGCACGGCCTTTGCCGGCAGTTGGCAGTCGCCCGCCCATTGCCATCATCATTGGGTCGAAATGGTAGAAGGGGGGGGGCCCGGGCGATTTCTGTGTCCTCGGTTCGGGGTCCTGCCTTTGGCCACCATCCGCCCACCCCTACACTACTCCCACTCCTCCTGCATCCTGCTCCCACTGTCGTCCTCCTCAAATTCTTTGTGCGCCTCTGCCGCTTATTCAATTGCTCGCTCAGTCAACGCAATCCGGCCACTTCCCCCTCCCCCATCCCCTCCCCAACACTCTCAGCCCGCCCACAATCCATTTACAGTTGGCTGCTTCCACCATTCGGTTAGCAATGGTTAATAGGGCTTAGGAGCAGAAATTATTGCCTTGTTCAGTGTGAAGCAGGCCAAATCGGATGAGTATGACCAGGATATTGCCTGCTCTTTGTAAGTGGGTGTAACGGGTGTAACGGGGGGGAGAAAATGCGGAAGAGGGTGTTCTATTGGAGGAACGATAAACGTTCGATAATTGGGATGCATGAGATGCATTTGATCTCAGGGAATGGAGTGGTTACATTGGCCAGAAGATGAAGCTGGTGACAGGGACAGTTGGATCTTGTTAATTATCTTAAATTGTTTAACTAATTTTCTAAATAATTACTACATTTATTTACTTATTTTTTTGATAATAGATTTTAACAAACGATATCTATTCTTCTTTCCTCTGTAGCCACTCATCCAACTTTATTCAAACTGTCCGCAAAATATGGGAACTTGTTCAAAACCAATTACAGTTCAAATCTCTAGTGGCGACCACATTCCCGAAAAAGGACGATAAGGAATATTGGGAATGTGGAGAGGGGGGGGGCGGTGGTGGGGGAGGGGTAGCAACAATCAGAAACGCCAAAGCAAAGCAAAGTCATCGCCAAAACCAATAACACAATAGACTGCCAGCCGCACAGAGCCATCGCATGCCACACCACCGGGATAACCGCAGATCCGCCCTTTGCACTCCCTGAACTCCACTCTACAAATCCCTCCGCCATAGCCGTCGCCAAAATCCCTCACCCCGCCGTCCATCCAACAAATCCCTTTGGGCAACCTCGAGACACTTCTGCCATCGTAGAGGACAAAACGCTGGCGATGAGATTTTAAAAGCCATTTAGAAAAACACCCTCAGACACAAAACAAATCCACAAAAATACCGACACGGATACCAGAGGGTAGCACTCACACCATCTTAAAATCACACTCACACACACACGCGCTTACAACTCACTAACACATAGCTGGGCAAAAGCAGAGAAGAATAAACGCAAAGCTTACACAAAAGTGGCGTTAAAAATGATGCGGAAACACGATGTTCGTCAGCGAGAAAAGGGCAAGTAGAAGAGGGGGGGTTACCAGGAGCCAACACCGAGAGCCACTAACAAGGACGAAGGACGAGGACGAGGCAGGCGGGTAAGCGAAAGGCCGAGGACACAACGTCGTCGTCGACAATGAGCCTTCGAGCGAAAACCGCTGCTAAAACTTCACGCTTAAATATTTTTCACACCACATAGCGACAAGTTTGTGAAGACAGGCGAACAGCGAAAGAGACAGCTCTATATGGTGCGAGAGAGACGGCGATGGGCCAAGCCAGGCCAGGCCAGGACTTGAAAATGGCACAAAAACCCCGACGGAAGTGCGAGGAATGCGCGGACTGGAAGAGCTTCAAGGCAAATGCCATACATAGGGGGGCGAGAGAGGGATGAAGGATGGTAAGGATTCCCCCCATTCCCCCCTCGTAGAAGCAAGGATGGAAGGTCCTTGGTAAGTAGACAGCAAATGTCTAAATACCCTGTGCTAGTGCCAAGTGGTCGGCATTCCGACAGGCGACCGCAACTGACTTGTCGGGCGAGTGGTTTTGGCCAATTGCTGGATCCGTTACTTGGACACCGACTTCGAGAGTAAATTATCAATCGGGTCTGGGTTCCAGGACGACGAATAATAAAGGACACGTGGCAAGTTCTTTCTTTACTTAATTTTTTGTATTAATATTCCTGCAGTGATCTTTTTTAAAAGATTATTTCATTTTTGAAACTCTTATTATAATTATCCTTAATAGCTTTCCTGGAAATCAATAAGCCCATGTCCTTCGTAGGGCAAAGGAGTCTGAAGCCGCAGGAAAGAAAGCAACAAAAAATAGAAACGGAACAGGAAGGGGAAGGAAAGCGAGAACCCAAATCTAAACCGAAACACAATTGTTAGAAATTAAAAGGAAAACTTTAATCATACCCGCGGGCAGTCCTGGCTGCTGCGGGAAATGGACTTGGAGCGGGGTGGACGGCAGGACGAGGGTCGGCCAAAGAAAGTTCCGGGGGTCCGTTTGCAACTGTCTGAGAATACAACGAAACTTTTCCAAGTTTCCGGTCGTGTGTACAATTTTCCGTGCTCATTTCCGCAACCATTTCCTTCAGCACACATATACGCATGCACAACAAACACACACACACATACATATACAGTCTAAAAGGACACAAAAGCAGTCTAAAAGGAAACAGCAGTCGCCAGTCAAGGAAGGCGGGCGAAACTCGCCAAGTCGTCTTGCAGCGCACAATTGTTGTTCTAAGGATAAAAAGGACTTGCAGGCAACTTGCTGGAACTTCAACTCGAGGTCATTCGGGGGCAGGGGGGGAGGTAGTTAAAGTGGCTGCCAGCACAGTGTACACATGTAGCGATTATTTCTCTCACTTGCCATGAAAGCTCCAAAGGACCAAAGTCAAAACTAGGATCCGTAATATTTTGATATTACAGTGGAGCTACGATAGGCGCAACTTAAATATTTTATAACTTAAATTTTTATAATAATAAGTTAGTATTATTTTAACAATTATTAATAATTCTTAAATATCCTATAACCTTTTTTTAATCCCTTAGAATCAAGGACATCCCCTAAAGAATCAAAACTGTATATGCATTTCAGGATTGGACCAAAAATTGTTATAACTTTTTTCCATTTTCCTTTGCCGCCGACAGACGCCCATCCTGGAGCCTTGAAGGCTCTGAACCGGAGACCCCAAGGATGCAGAGAGTGAGATGGCGAGCTCAATTTTTGCATACTGCCCGCCAGGATGCTGCGGTGCGGTGTGGTGGTGTCCTGTGTGCACAGTCAGTCAATCAATACGTCAGTTGGGCTCATCAAAAATTCCAATCACAAATTGGCAGAGAGTCGAGAGTCTCCTCCGCCCTCGCTTTCCTCGCTTGATTTCCCACACTTCTCCAGGGGGGAGCGGGGGAGGTTGAGAGGGGGAGCTGCACGGCTGTGAGGCTGCGAGGTGGTCGCAAGTCAAGCGCAGGCCCAAGAGCAGGACCTCCACTCACTTGACTGACCCCTTGGTGGACTCGGTCGTAGCGGAGGCGTGATCGCAAGGAAGGGGGGCCGGAGCGCCGGAGGTCACCAGGGGGCGTAGGCAATAATGGCATTTAAATGCAGGGTCACGTATCAATTTACTTGGTTATTAGTTACGAGCCCTCGCTTCGGTCTTGGCCACTGGCCGACGAGAGTCACTCCATCTCTCTCACTCTCTTACAGTCTCTCCCCTGTGCGTTAGAGCGTGTGTGTGTGAGCAACCCATTTGGTAGTCCCACTCCCACCCCCTGGCTCGGCCCCTATTTCGCCCCACTTGCCCTTTTGACCCGACGAGCAAATCCGGGCTGAGCGCTCAGTTTGTTGCTCTTTTCGACCGCTTTGCCAGCCGCTCATAACGGATATGGCTTTGTGCTAAACTGACAGCACAAGCACCGCACCTGACCCACAGGCAGCCCCGGCACCGCCAGGTCCTGTTCTCCCAAAAGCTAGTCCTTTTAGACACTGAGAGAAATGGGGGAATTCTAGGTGAGTTCTTAGTTAGGTCCTGTGAACTCTAGTCTATCATATTCTACCTTCCTACATCCTTCTTAAAAGTAATAAGCAAGCCGACTATACTTTTTTTCTCAGTGCATCCAAAGAGGAGCCACAGACAGAACTTTTTTTTTCGCAATTCAAGTTCTCGCTCTGACTACTGCTCCGACTCGGTTCTCTGTGGTGGGACTCCCGCTCTCAGTGGCTCCTCTCGGGCTCACCCACTTCGTCCTGCATCGGGAATGGTGCACCACCATGGTGCCCCCCTACACCACCACTAGTGCCCCCCTTTTTTGGTTGCAGATTCGGGCTCAAGGAGCAGCTAGCAGGCCATCTTCCAGCCGAGCCCACGTACCCGAATCGTGGCCAGGAGATGCTTTCGGTTCCTTCGGTTTATGGCGAGATAGAGAGAGATAGAGGAAGCGAGATAGACGGAGATGGGAGACCAGAGTGCAACAGAGATGGGTGACTGAAGAGCGGCAGGGTCAAAGCTATGTGGATAGGCGCCGGGGCACAGCAGCAACATGCAATGTGCAACAGCAAGTGGCACTGATGCAAGCGAAACAATCTGCGATACACAAATACACTGAGAGCAAGGGCTTTTGCATCAAAGAGTTTGAAAAGATAGAAGTTGTAAGAAAATGTATCTAATAGATATTATTTATTATATTATAATAAATATATTATATATATTATATATATTATATTTAAATCCTTTTTTTAGTTCTCTGTTTCAATTTTTAAAACAATTTAAGTTTCAAGAAATCTAAAATATACTTCTTAGTTATAACATATTTCTCCCAGTGTACACCATATAATCTAAAAAAAAAGATATAGTCCTTTCGTGATTTTGGCTTCCATCGATACCTTGGAACAGGCGTCAGAGCTTTGGGAGCGAGTGCAGAAACATCAGCACACAGAGGCCCGGCCCCGTGTCCGGGGTCGTAAAAAATATTTGCCAGAGAGGACGGAGCAGCGGAACAGGATGCGAACGAAGGGGCCATTTGGGGTGAGCAAGTGTACTGTGGCGCGGCTGCCACAACAAATCCCTAAACAAGCAACAACAACCGGCGCACAACACAACTTCCGACGTCGACACCCAACGTCAATAGTCGAATAGTTGAGTAGTAGTGTGGTGGCAGCGTCGTGTTCTCCTCGTCTTTTTCGTCCTTGCGGGTGGCTCCGAGTCCTGCCAACGACTCCTGCTGTTCGGTTCATGCTTTTAACTCCAGCTCCTGTCGCTGCATTCTGCATGTAGAGCGGAATTTCCGGTCTAACCTCACAGCGCCCAAGCGGAAATACAAGCGGATTAGCTTTTAGATTTATATACTAACAAACACCGATTAGACAGGTGGCCAGGGTGGCGAGTCCTGATCCCGGAGAGAAGCAGAGCCCAGCAGAGAACGAGTGAGAGAAAAATCATACGGCATGGCATGGCATGGTACATGCAGTGGATGGGTGATGGAGGAAGGACACCGATGGGGCTCCCGAAGAGAAATCGAGAAACTGTCAGAGAGAGAGGCAACTGCATGGCTAGGAGAGGCTCAGCAGGACTATTGGGTCCTAACGAGCGGGAACGAGGCACAGAGAAAAGAGAGCCAGTGCAGTGGGGAAAAGTGCGAGCAGGAGCAGGAGGTGGCTAGGACAGCTAGGAGCGGGAGGCCTTGTTTTTGTTGCCCCTGTCGCTGTGGCATTGCATTTTAGTGTTTCCTGCTCGAAGTTCAAATGTGAGAATATTTTCGCATGGGCGCTATTCTCCATCTCGCTCTATTGCTCCCCATCCGCACCTATCTCCCTCCCCCATGGTGTTAATTTTTCAGATACCAGCCAACCTATTTTCCAAGGCCCCAAAATCAAATGGAAATTTGGAATTTTAGGCAAGTTATTTTAAGCCAAAAAATTCCAAAACCCAGAAAACAAATTGAAATTTTCAAAATACTTTTTCGAAATTCAAGTCTCAAATAGTATTAGTTTTTAAGTTAAATTTTAAAGTTTATTTTCACTCTTGTCAAGCTCTACAAATCTCAATTCCCAAAAGATTTGTTCCTATTTTCTAAAAAAAAATAAAATAAAAAAAGATACAGGGTCTCTTTGGCGCTCGTCGGAAATGGTTCGCCACCTTAAAAAATGCAATGAAATTCGTCGTCAAATTGTCATAAAAATGCGATAACTTTGTTTTCTGTTGTTCTTGTTGGTTGCGGTTGTTATTGTTGCTTTTGTTGTTTGTTACATTTTTGTTGTTACTGTTACTGTTGGTGTTGCTGGTGTGTTGTCGTTTTGGCCAACTACGAGAGCATGATAAATTTTTACGATGTTGCCATAACAATAAACCGAGCTTCGGCTGGCTCCGGCATTGCAGGCATGTGAAAAGCGCGCGCGGAAAATGCAGGACGTGAAAAACTAATAAAAATCCTGCTTCTACTCCTGTACCTTCTCCTGCGCCAGCTCCTGCCACTGTTGAGAAGCTGCGAAACTTTTATGGCCAAACTACGCGCTCCATCACAACGCAGCATCATACACACAAAAAAAAGGGTAAAATAGGTGAAACTGGCAAGGGGGGGGTGGTGCAAATGTGAAAAGTGCAAAAATAGCTCAGGTGCAGGGAGCAGGATAAGCGAGAAAGTCGTCAAAAGGGGCGAATTTTCTGGCTCTCGGCATGTCTGAGTTTTGTGTCATACATCCCCATGGCAACATCCAACACCAAAAACCCAACATCCGCTTTTCAGAAAAACTTTTTAAAGCCAAGCAACAAAAAGAGGAGGAAAAAAAAACTATGGAACAACAACCATTTTGTATGACAATGAACGATTATTTTTCATAAAAGTGCGAACTTTGATTGACAGAATCAGGGTGGGGAAGCGTGATATACTGCCTGGAAAATATTTTCTTCTAGATAATGGTGCTAGATGGTGATAGAATTTTGCATTCAATAGTATAGTAATAGTATTAAATTGTCTATGAAATTTCTTTCTTATCTTAAGTTCAAAAACCGAAAAATTCCTCTGCGAACCGAATTTGACAAAAATCATAGCATACATATCAGGGCCATCCAGCCGTCGGTAATCTTTCAACCCTTCGAGAGGCCTCTCTTTGCAGATCAATCAACCAAGTCACGAACTCAGTGCTCACTTTACATAAACTTTTTTTCTTTTTTTTTTGGTTTAAACCTGAGGCAAAGGCAAACGCATACAAATGGGTATGTGAGAGTGTGTGTTAGCCAAGTCGATGTCACCAAACCATGAAAATAGGCACACTGCGGTATGAGAATGGGAGCAGATTCGGAGGCAGCTAGCAAGGGCCACGTTGTTTGGCTTTGGGATATTTTTGGATTTTGGTTTCGCAAATGGATTTATAACCCCTTGTGTGATTTTATAGGCCCTTAAGCCATTGTTCAAATAACCCGGCGTGCCAAGCCACCAATTCCGCCCACTCCTCCACACCACCCGCCTGTCAATCCACCCCTGCCATCTCCATTATCAGCCTGCCACATGGTTGAGCGTGTGCTTGTTGACTGACTTGCAGCAATCCAGGATTCTGGATTCATGGGATGCGTATGCGTATCCTTCTAATGATATTTGAGGAACGGATGTGTATGTAAAACCAATAATAAGACGGCCACATGGGGGTTCGGGATGGAGTGTGGTTGCAAAATGGCTAGAAGGTTGGATAGACGGTTGGATGGTTGAATAGCTGGATGGATGCTTCCATCCAAAAGGAAGTCGAACGGACCCAAGGATGAGCAGAGCAGTGGCAGGGGCAGGGGCAGGGGCAGGAACAGGCCTGGATTTGGTGGTTCATTCGGCCCGAAATGGTTAACAAGCGGTGCGTGTATCAATTCAATTGAATTTGTAAATGTTGTTGTTGCCCAGTGGTGCGTGAAGAGCCCAGTTGCCCAGGAGCTGCAACGGGCCGCATCATTATCATCATCATCATCAGCCATCTGAAGTATTTTATGATGTATCCCAGTGCCACTTGATGTTTGTCTTTGGGTTCTCGGGGTGAGCAGAGTCAGAGTCGGGAAAAGTGAGCTTAAATACTTAAATGTTCCATTTTTTTTGGGGGTTGAAAATCAAAAGAAAAGTATACACAAGTCAAAGACTAATTGAAAGGATTTTCTTGCAGTGTACTTTATCCCACACCAATTCGAAAAATATATTAACACACTTTCGTTTAAGCAAATAAGCGTTAATTAAAAAAAATCGTGAGTCGGATAGGAATACAATACAAAAGAATGCCAAGGGAAGCGGTAATAAATACCATTCAGAAAATAACAACAATCGGAAGGAACGTGAGCGGGCAAAGCAATGGCAACAATTCAATTAAAATGCCAAAGGGGCCGACCGACCTACCGCCCGTCCGACCGAACGAACGAACAAACGGTCGGCATGCAAAGTGCTCAGGGGAGTGAAATTAACCCCTATAAACTGCTGGTAATATGCTCAAAATGATGCACTTAAAAACACATTAATCACATCGACAATTATGCCGGACGCAGAAGCGTGATTGTGTGAGTGTGTGTGCGTAAGAAAGTGGTGTAGAGCTTACCAACGGGGGAAGGTGAAGAAAGAAAAAAAAGCCGACTAAGAGAGGACACGTGCTCGAAACTCTGCTTACCCCGCAGTCTTTTTAATGGATGATGTAAAAAGCGGGAAATTAACAAGAAAATCAACCACCATGAAAATAAATAAATCCCAAGATACAGTTAAAGAAAAATTTCTTTTTATTTCTTACTACAACTGTATATATATCAAAGCTCTCATTTGAAAATATCTCTCAGTGTACATCAACTGGACTCCCTTGCAAACAGAATTCAAAGCATAAAAGCTTTCGTGTCGTCATTAAAAACTGTTTTTGCTAATTAAGTGCTCAATTGAGCATTCAATTTCACACACACACACAAAGGGGCCGAAGAGCGAGAGAGGGCGGGGGCAAAGAGAGTCCGGAGGTGAGTCAAAAGGGAAGGTGGTTGGGTAAGAGTACACAAGCAAACAAATGCTGGGCGAAACAGGGTAAATAACCGCCCAGGCTGAACAAGCACCAACAACAACACTAACAACAGCAAAAGAAACCCAGAACAGGAACAGAAACCAAAGCAGAAGCAGAAATATCAACAACAAATAAGCAAACGGTTGCTGGTCCACACAGCTTTAGATGCCTCCTGACTCTGACCCACCATGCCCCATTCCTCATGGCTCGTGCAACACCCAGTTCCAGTACCCCCTTCTCACAGCCGCCATGCCATTCTTTACCTACGGCCAAGGCAAACGAAATGAAATGAACGAAAGTATAACAAAGTTGGTTTATTTGCTCAGTTAATGCAAAATGATTCCCCCGGGGAGAGGTGCAAAATCAGCACAGTGCAGGCACAGTGGAATACGATCTTCCAAAATATATATATTTTTTGTTAACTTTATACACTACATATCATAACAACTGTATTTATACAGTTAACTGTATTTAATTGGCTTAAAATATAAATTTTGTCATAAATCCTTTCTTTAAACTTAAATTAATAAAAGCCTCTAAAAAATGTTATTATTATAATTCCAAAAACTACAATTAGGTCCTAACCTCGAGTGCAAACCAAAGCTCAAAGGAGCCGGGCACAAAAAATGAATAAAAGAAAATACAAACAAGGTCCGACTCGACATAAGGGTTTTTTTTTTTTTTTTTTTTTTTTTTTAACTTTATAAATGTGGAAATTTTATTCTAATGATTAGCGCACTGCTACCCAATTGGCAGCTTAATCTAATAAGTATTTATAATTTTATACAATAATGTGTCTAAGTGTTACTTAGGGCAAGAAGTGAATACATGTTATGGATTTAATTGAATGCAGATAGCAAATTTACTGAGTCAAGATCCGGTCTGGTAGGTCTTGAGGGTGATGTGTAAGACAGGATCGTTTACGTGCGGTACGCAGATAGCAGGGATCTTATTAGATTTTGCAGGTGAAGGTTGGTCATCTCTACCAAGGGCATCTGTGTCGCCATTGACAGAATCGAGGCTCTCCAGATCCTGTTCCATTTGATCTGCTTCAGCAGCCAGAATCGCGAATCTATTGTTTTCCAATACTTTTGCAGAGGAGGAATTAGTCGGCTTGTTGAGCGGCGTTGAGGTCTGCAATTTAGCTTTGCGGATCGGGGGCGGAGTGAGAGCAGGAAAAGAGGGCTGAGCCACGTCTTTTCTTTTTCGGCTGCCATTTCGTCCAGGAGCTTGGAATAAACATTTCAAATTACTTGTCTTAATCGCCAACGAAGATGATACACTTGTCAGCGGAGTCGTGGTTGAGCATATACTGCTGGCCGCAGTTGCAGCCACGGTGTACGTTGATGTATTGCTCAAGGTTGTTTTGGCATTCGTAATGGTGTAGATAACACTGGTAGTTGAGTTACTGCTGATTGTCACAATGGGGCTGGGGACCGCTGTTTGATCAGGCATACCTGCAAGGTAGGCTGATAGACCTGAGTGGCGGTCGCGGATTTGGGATCTTATTTCTCCTGGGTCTGCGCCAGCTATTTGTCTCATCTTCTCGAATTTTTCCCTCCTGTAACTAGGCTGCGAGCCAGCAGATGACTCCTCCATAGTACCAGATATTCTCAGTTCAATATCAAAAGCTTGCTGAATAAGTTTTAAGCGACCTCTCGCTTACGCAACGCGCAGAGCGAGGGGTATAAACAAGACGCTTTCAGTCTCACTTATCGCTGTTGGATTATTCGACAATAGTAGTCACCGCCCTGCAGTGATCAAAAAGAGACTTCGTGTGCAAGATATGCACACGAGCGGCAACGAGGCCTCCGCTGGATTACTTGAGGTAATTGTTTAAAAAAGAATAACAAAAATTTTTTTTTTTTTTTTTTTTTTTTTTTGCACAATTTTTTTTTGGTTGGTGTGACCAGGGCCACTTTTCGGGTGACACTGACATAAGGGTAAACACGATTCAATAAAATGACGCTGAAAAGTATGCAACAGAAACAAGCAAACAAAGCGAGGGGTGAACGGCGTGGGAGGATAAGAGCTGGTCTGAGCTCATAAGGTAAACAGTTACTAGGCGCTACTGACGGAGAACTGAATGGGAATGAATGCCAAAGCAAACGGGACGAAAAAAAGTGCAAAACAACAGCGCAAAGAAAAACAAAAACGAAACCGACAAAAAACAAAAACAAAAAAGAAAAGTAAACTACGCCAAAGGAAGTGAAGAGAAAAAGTACTTAAAGAGCTCACAAGCAAATATTTATAAGAGTAAATCACTTTGGCGCTTGTACACCCACACATCGACACACCCCCCCACACACACACAGACAAGGAGAGAGATAAAAAATATGGAGTGGCGGAGGCCTAGTAAAAAGTGCAATAAAAGAAGCAACAATTCCGCCAACAGCAGCAATATTCAGTACACTGAACATATTTTTAAATATATACATATATATATTTATTTTTTTTTTTTGGATTAAAGAGATTTCTCGGAAACAACTTGCAAATATTTAAATTCGTGCCAGAAACAAACACAATGAAAACGTAAACAAATAAAAAAGTAAATATGGCGGCGACAGCAGAAAATGGCGAAGAAGAAAATCTTGTAGCCTGCTTCTTGGCGCATTCTCTACTTTCTTTTTCGCAGTTGTACTTCGGGGGTTGATAATATTCAACTGTGTCTCTGTCTGTCTGTGTGTGTGTGTAGAGTTCCTTAGTTGTTGTCAAGTTTTTTAATTAAATTTGGCTCTGCATATTTTGCAAAATGGAGCACAGGATAAAGGCAAAAAACGTCTAGTTGAGAGCTCAAAAGTTTGCTTATAGGAATTAGTTGCAAAAGGGTGCAACAATAAGATTATCTTTTGTCCAAAACTTATCCCTGCAACCTTGCAACAACGAAGAAGATCCCATAAGTCTGGCTAATAAAAATATTTCACAATTTATTCTACACGAAAATGCAATTTGAATGGGAAACTTTGTGCAAATAAATGCATCGAATTTTTCTGGGGGTGCCTCGAAATATTGTATGTAAATATTTTTCTTCTTCTTTTTTTTTGTTGCATAGGCATAGTCCAATCGCCTGAAATTGTCGAAAATAAATCGATGCTTCGAAATTGAATAGGAAAATACAGAAATTGTTACGGCTAACTCGATGGCCGAACAACCAAAATTGAACAAAAGAAAAACACTCAGACCCCCATCCTCCCACCCAAATAAATATGTTTAACCAAATTGCTAACCAACAGCCCAGCGCCAGCAGCCCTCGACGTTGGAGAGAAAAAAGGACGAGTCAGGCGTAACATATTTATTGACACTGCGGTTGCCGGACTGAGAACCCTCCCGAAAAAAACCCAAACCAGTATCCGGGACACACCGAGTCCGGAAACACATTGGATTTCAGTTAGCAGTTAGCTAGTTGGATGACTAGCTGGCTGGCTGGATGGGAAGCAACCAACGCCACGAACCACTGACACCAGGGCCACAAACCCCACAATACCTCTCGGTACCAAAAACCCCGAATCCCCGAGAAACCACCAAATGAGTGGCACTTGCAAGTGTGGTGTTTATGTTCCATACATCAAGGGTTTATGGGCTAAACGTTTATGTGTCTGGCAACAACAAGCTTTTAAAGGGTTTCCATACCCCCACTCGAACAATAACCTACTTGTACAGGGAAACATATCAAAGGTGGATTACCTTACTCAAGAGATGATAAAAACTAGCCATAAACAATCCATTAAGTAAATAACTAAAATATATAACTAAAAATTGTATAAGTATTTGTTTAAAATACTTTATTATAGAGGCTTCACTGTACCACCCTCTGTATGTGTGAGGGTGGCGCACTAAGAGTCAATGCTGGAGTTTGCCTCGGTAGCGCCACTTGAAATTTCACTTACACCCACATGGAATGCCTTTTTTGTCAGTGAGTGTGCGAGCATGTGTGTGTGTGTGCGTTGACGTTGCACACTTCGTTGACTCCCAAAAGACGCCCACACTCAAACGGTTGACCTCAGACGCCCCCCCTGATAAGGGTGGTGTGGGCTAACGTATTACAAAATGTATTTTATCTTCATCGATTGGCAGAATTTATATGTTTTTTCATGCCACATCAGCGCTTTATATGTGTGCTCGTGAAAAGGGACAGCAAGAGAGTTGTCGATGGGGCACCCACTCCTCCTCCTCCACACTCTATAAGTTGAGGTTATGTGCTGACAGCTACATATGCATATCGGGGCGATTCGGTGTGGGATAAATCAGCTGCTGCTAACAGATGATGATGATTACAAAGGGATGAAGTTGTAAGACTGCGATTCCAACAGAGATGTTGGGCTTGTGGCACGAACAGAAGATGTGGCAAGGCCATAAAACTCGTTCAACATGCAAATCAATTGGAAATTTTATTTCAACCTATCTATAACTATAAAATTAGCTATAGATTTCGTGGAGGAAGGCTTCATAAATTTCTCAAAGTGTCCTTATGATGGATTCTAATAATTCTGTGCCGGAATACTCATCTATAATAAACACCAAGGAGTAATGACAAAATTTACATAATCTAAGGGCAGAAGTCAATTTTACTTTGCATAATTCCCCTCGAATATACATCATACTGCCTTGCACACAACAGCCCATCCGTAGCACACATCCCATGTCCATGTATCAGGCGATCCTTTTTAGCATGCAATCATGTTTGCCAATTATGCAAATGACGATGCGACCCACTGTGCGTGCCACAGCGATACCACTGTGTGGGGCATAGCCGAGTAAATACTCTCCAAACACTTGGCTTCGTGTTTACCACAATTTACTGCGACTCGAGCGGGGCCAGCCAAGCAGCCAGGCAGCCAAGCAACCGAGCGAGCGCTTCTCCAGCAAAAATAAATGCACATTTTTTTGCCCACAATTTCCTGGAAGCCACCAAGTTTGATGGGTGGAGAGGGTGGTTGTCAGGGGTGAGGGGGTGAGCACAATAAAGTGAAGGGAGAAGAAAATGGGCAAAGGATCGGGGGCAGGTCGTAGCTTGCCACAAGCCAAATATGTCTGTGTCTGGGCTTGGTTTTCCACCCCCTAATACCCTCCTCCCTCCCTACCAGCACCACCCCCCTCCTCCAGCTAGCTATCCCTTTCACACATTTCTTTCAGTCTCGTCCTGGCATTCGTGTCTGGAAAGTGTGGCAATAAAAAGGATAATGTAACTGTTATTCTACGCAAAACGGAAACGAGGAGGAGGGGTAGTTGAAATGCAAGGGGGGGCGGAGGGTGAGCGCTTGAAATATTTTTGTGGCAAAGGTGGCAACTTGGGCATGGCCAACAACAACAACAACCACAGCAGCTACAACAAAATGTGGCTAAAGTAAAAAGCACAACCCAAAGGCGGCAAAAACAGAAACGGAATTGTGGTTTGGTGTTTTTTGCTGGGTGGTGCTGGGTGGATTGCTGAGTGACTGACTGAACAAGTGGCAACGAGGAAACGGCTGTCAGTCAGTGACGGGGGCCCAAAACCAGAGAAGGGCTGGGGGGGCGGACAACGTCAACTTGGGGGTGCAAAAAAACCCGAGTCAGAGGCGGCACGAAACAAAACGAGACGACAACGAGGAGTCGAGACCGACCAAAGTGCCAAAGAGCGAAGCCGGAAAATTGTGTGGAAATTTGAGCTTCTTTTGAAATTGAGGCCGGAAATGACACCAACACAGCCCACTGTGCAACGACAGTGGAGCCAGAAGACAGACAAAGACAGAGATAGAGCTAGACTGAATGAACGAGTGAGAGAATGTACGGGGGACGAGGATGCCTGTTGTTGTGTTAAACAAAATGTTTGCGGGTGCAATAAGCGTAAATTCAGTGGTTTTATGTTTACTTATTCAACTCCTCCAGCCACCACCCACCCAGGCCCCTGCCCCTGCCACTCCGGGGCATAACTTCATTTTATTGGCATCCACAGGGGGCAGCACGAGGCAGGAAATAGGAGGGGGGACACCGGAAAGAAAAGGGCTACCCCTTAGAAAAGTGAGAGCAATGATTTAACTTCAGAAATAAAGACAAAAATGTATATTTTTAAATAATTTTCAGTGTATGGACTGCTCACCCCTTCCCTCCCACTTTAGAAGGTAATATACTTTTTGCAAATCGATGCCAACTCCTTAAACGGTGGGTGGCAGGGATGAATGAATGAGTCGATGTGGAAAGAAGTGGTGGGGGTGGTGCCCAATCCCCCAGAGAGTTCCCTCCAGAGGAGGGCAGCAAGGGGTTTGGTGGGCGAAAAAGAACGGTACAGGAAGCGTGTGGCATGTTGAATGGTCTTGAGTGTTTTCGTATGGTTGACAGGATAACACGGAGTAATTCAATTCGAAATACTTTATGCTGTTGCTTTTATTATTTGTGCTTGCTTGCCTGTTCGGTCGGTTGGTTGGTTGGTTGGCTGGTTGGTTGGTCGTTCGTTCTCGTTTCTCCTTTCGTGCTGGGGGGACTGCTGTTGTCGGAAGTGGTATTTGTAGGTGGTTTCTCTGGAGTGTGTGTGAGTGTGTGGGTGGATGGGTTGGGTAGGTGCATAAAAATTCGTGTGCAAAGTTATATACACAACCACCACCCACCCCCACACACTTGAACAGTTGCTGACAGTCTGTGTGCTTGTGGTTTCTCTGTTTATTTATTTTTATGATGTTTCCTTTTTGGCATTTTATTGAAGAAGTTTACCGACGCCATTGCTGCTGCATAAATAATTGAGGAAAGAGCAAGAGAAGGACACAGTCCTCCCACTCCAACCCCCCTCCACTCTTCATTGCAATTCATAAAAAATCAATATTTATTACAAGAGCTAGTATATATGAAGCCTGCTCTAGTGATTCGTATCCTGGTTGTGGTTTCGACTTGTTATTGGGCATTTAATCAGTTGATTTCTTATTCAGCTCGGAATATTTTCTCTGCATTCAGATTTTTGGGGGGAAATGCAATTAGATAGGCTTTTGCCGAGATTTCCGAGTGTCTCTGTGTGTGTGTTAGGTATTCAGGCGATTGTAAGGACCCTCGAGGGCAAGGCTCGACATGATATGCCGAAAAATGGTAAATTCAATTCAGCAAATAAAATTGATTTGGTTTTTTGGGAGCTCTTTCATGATAGAGTTCGAAATGAATAGGGTTCTATGGATTGGAAGGGTTCTATAAATAAATACTTTAAATCAATCATCAAATATACTTTTTTTTAAGGCAAAGAACTAGTTAATCTCTCACATCTAAGCCATTACCTAGATCATCCATCTATCAGCTTAAATAACCCAAAACAAGCTAGTCTTTAGGTTACAGCCCACTCCTAAGCTCACTCTGTCTATTCCAGAAAACTATGAATCCGCTTAAATATCGAATGCCCAGCCAACAAACCGATTCCCCCCACAAATACGCAACCGTTTTTGTGGCAAAATGCAAAATAATGTGCCAACCAGGAGGGAAGACTGTCTGCAAATGCAAAACCCAAATGCACAATGTTTCACTTTGGAAATGCCAAACGAACCGGAGAGCTAAGGCTATTATGGAACTGTCCGTGTCCGAGTCCGAGTGGCCGGACAACGCTGAACACTCAGAGTTAAGTGAAACCAATTGAAATTTATTGACGCGAATTGGGTTTCACTTGAACCCGCTAACCCCGGGGCGCTGGCGGAGCGTTTCGCATTACCAGAAGCAAAATCGCAATCAGATCGGATCGGATTCCCTACCCTCATTGGGGGCAATAGCTTTGCGGAGTCACTTACCTTCTTTTGACTTGTCGTACTGCTTGGGCGATGTCGTTTTCTTTCCTGGCACGGGCCTCAGAGCGTTGCTGATGAGCTGTGTTTTGGGGGGAAGAGGAAGACGAGAGTCAGAGGGTCAGGTTGCCAAGTGTCTTGGGGAGGGATTACACTTACAATGCGATCGGAGCGCTCGCCGCAGGGCAATCGGGCCACTGCGGACTCGGGACTGTCCTCGGGGGGCGGCGGCTGGGGCACCCAATTGTAGGCCCGCCTCGATATGGGCACCCCGAAGCGATCATGCTGCGAGGCTTGTTGTCTGCAAAAAAATTGTAGAAGACGTCAATTATTATGTCTTGAAAGATATTTTACTTCAAATTCATGTGATTTGTGACATTTTTAAGATAAGGAGGTTGGCTATAAATCATTCTCTGGGGATCTGAACTATCTATATGTTATAGTGACATTTTATCACGAGGTTCAATCATTTTTTTGACACATTTAATTACTTTATGCCTTCACATTTTATTCATTTTTGTATGAATGATTCATAAATTAGTAGCATTAGACTTATCACAGGACGCCTTATGCAGTTTTTTAACATTTATAGAAGATTTTAAGCTAAATCATGTGATGATGTATAGGATTTTACTACTTTACTCTAGAGTGCTCTCTGGAGTCATCCTTTGAGAGACATTCAAGCTTGACTTTAAACCTTCTAGATGTTCTCAATAGTCTATATTAGTTCTCTTAAGGGCCAACAGAAGTATGTATAGTTCCTTAAACCAACTCCTTAACCCTAACTCCTTAAACTTAAACCTTAATGTGGTTAATAATTCCCCATTTCCCACCTTAAGCTCTCATAGCAATCCAAACAAACGACCGCATATTCCCCATTCTCAAGCAGCAGGCCATCCTCGCTCTTCTGGTTCTTCACAAATGGGAAATCGTTGACGGGTAGTGCCCGCACCCGCTTCCTATATGTCGTTATCCCGCACAGGTGACAGTTGTAATCGTGCCAATTGTATTTGCGATCCGCAGGGTTGACGCTGGGACTCTGTGCCTCATATCTGTTTAAGATAGTGGAGAATCATTAATGATTGTTTGTTCAATTAATATTTAATGAGAGCCCACTTACTTGCGCCACTGATTCAGCATGGAATGGTAACAGAAGGTGCAGACCAATGAGAAATTGTTTCTCAATTGCTCGGCATTGGGCAGGGAGTTGTGTTTCAGCAGCAGAGGAAAGTAAGGTCTCGATCCCTAAAAGGAATTAATTGGATTTCAGTAAGTACTTCGCTTTACAAAGTGAACTAAGCTTCATAAACCATATTCATTTGTTAATACTGGGTATCTGCATTAGAAGTAATCTAAAAACAATCTGCACTTTATCATGTTACAATATAATTTACCCCGATGGGGGTCCATTATCTATATTGATAGACTGCACTTGTGGCATAATTAGGAAAAGCTTATCAGAAAATTGGCAGAATTGTTTGGCAAACTATGGACACAAATTCTGTATTATGAACAAATATTTAGCTTAAAGGCTATATATGCTAGTTGTAGGTTAAAGAAGATGAACAATGCATTGGAAGGACTTCCTCCCAATTAATAGCCTATGTAGCATAAACTTTCTACGATAATCGAAGCTAATCATCACATAAGTCCCTAAGCTTCCAGAGATAATACCTCCTTGCTGGCATATAGAATCCGGGCAAGGGAAAAGTCCGAGTGCAGGCCACACAGGAAACAGTAGATGGACTGGCTGGCAGCCGTCGAGGACGATATGGATGGTGTGGAGGGCGGTGTGTTGATGCTCATGGCGCCGTGCCGAGATCCGTTTGGCGAACTGGAGTTCATCATGGGCGAGGGAATGTTGTATCTGGAATGTAGGTCACATTAGTATCTTTAATAGTTAGAAAGTCATGGGTGTGAGTAACCTTCTGTGTTCGAGCGGAACCCTTTCGGCATCCATTGATTCCCACTGGCTGGCCAAGTATTCCTTGCAGTCCTTGCAGGCCAGCACGCGATTGCTGTTGAGCTCGTTGTTGTTATTATTATTACTGTTGTTGTTGTTATTGTTATTATTATTGTTGCTATTATTGTTGTTGTTGTTGGTGGTGGTGCTGCTGTTTACGGCATTGGCCTTGAGACAGGGAAAGTGCATGGCATGGGAATTCATGTGCTCGGCACTGGTGGACAGCCAATCCATTTTGTTTGAGGGACAGAGTACTTTGCAAATGGAGCAACTGAAAGATACAATCCATATTAGTTTCATATCGAAAGATGCAATGGAGATATGGCATTTACGGATACTGGCCGTGACCATTTTCGATGGCTCCTCCTTGACTGGAACTGGGGGAATTGGGCCGGGAATCGCTGCGACGGATTTGTTTGAGGTCGCGTGCCGTGTTTGAATTGGAATTGTTAGAGTTCGTCTCGTAGGGCTATCAATTGCGGAATGAAAACGAAAATATATAAACAGATTGTGTTAGTTATTTGTGTACTATGCTAGTTCTAAGAATATCACGAAACGAACAAAGACTATCAGGCGAACCGAACTCTATCTAATCAGCGGCCGAAATGAAGAGGAGAGTATAAAAGGCAACCAAAAATTTATTAAATATTTTCAATACGATTGATTTGCTATTCAAGGAGCAGGCACTCGACTATGACTGGTGTTTGGCTGGGCTTGCTTTGGACTTTTGCCGTATAACCGATTCGATCCGGTTCGAACCATGAGCGTATTCCCACTTATCTCCCTTCGACTTTTGCGACTTATATTTCGAGGGCGAGAGCGATTGCCTCTCCGAAAGCCAAAAAGCCCCTTATCTGGAACTGTTTAGGACTAATTGGATGTGGGGGTTTGGGGTTATGCCATCTGGTTATCAATCCCAGCTCTGCCGGGGGGGTTTAAAGTTAAATCCATCATTGGGAGGGAAGTGCACTCGTTTCGTCATCGTTTAACAAATTTTTGATTTATTTATTTTTGTACTTCTTATTGTTTTCATAAACATGACTTAACATCATTCGACTGATGTGTGTCAACATTGTCTATATTTGAATATAATTGGATTCTCGAGGGTCATTCTGTTCTTCTGGGTACTTGAACTTGAAGTGATTGTGGACAGAGTTTCGAGATCTGAACCTGTGTGTAGGCTGAAGAGTATTTCTATATTCGGTTATTAGCATTTATTACTTAAAATGTAGTACTTGAGAAAGTTGAATGACTCGCGACTGGAGTGCGAATGCAGGTGTTTGCTTAATACATTTACAGACCCCTATTAAGTGAGTGTTATCTTGGCTGGGATAGTCACCAGATATGGATACGATCCGATCCGACTCGAATAAGGGTATAGAATTGTGGTTGCCAAGCCAAACATTTGCAATTCAAAGCCCTGGGGGGACCGTAATGCAAATACTAACTCACTCGCTCTCCTTCGCGTCATGAAAACGAAAACAGAAATCAACAAATAAGACAATGCAAATGTAAACATTTCGGAAAGAGTTGTTTAAATATTGGGTTACGGGTTACGGGTTACTGTTGTTGCTGCTTGGCCGGCCTATTGATAAATATTTGCATTTATCTATATTTAATTTCGTATTTTGTACTTCAGTTTACTTCTGTTTCTTTATGCAAGTAAACGAGTTTCGAAAACGATTGTGCCCGATTGTGCAATGACCTGGATAGCCCCATAATATCTGGGTACACAAGAATATGAGCTCCACGCATATATGTGGGGGTATATGGGGAGCATACTGCACCGTATCGTATAGAAAATAGAGCATACGCCTTGGGGGCAGGCGAGGCACCTGTTCAAAGATAAATTATTGTTGGAATTTCGCCTATTATCCACGCACACGCTCGGCAAACAGATGACTTTTGTTTAATCAAAGCCAACCCAGCAGACAAATGTCAAACAATTAACAAAAAAAGACAGAAAAAGAAACATTTGGCAATTGCTTAGAGACGAAATAATAAGGAGGTTTTCCGACTAAATGTTACTCTTCTCTTTCACAGTTTTGCCTAAAAAAAAAACAAGATTTTGTTGCCTACTTTTTGGTGCTTTGGAGCAAGCCAAACTATAAAATCTCTATAACTTCTTTAAAAATCATTCGATTTGAATGAAATTTGTTTTGTAGAAACAAATTGGTCTTTGAAATGGTATGGCTTTAAAATACTACAGTTTATGAACATAATAATAAATAAAGTAATCTACAAGTACCGGGTATTCTCGCATTCAAGTCAATCAACTTTGTCAAGGCTGTAGCTTATACTTTTTCAGCTTATTTTTGTGTTATTTTTATTTAATATTTAACTAATATCAATAGAGACTAAAGGCCACACAGGAAACTACTCCAGAACAGAACCGAATCGTAAATCAAGCAAGTCACAGAAACAGAACACAAACGAAGACAAATTAAGCTAAACAAATAGTCAACAAACATCGGAAGATTAAACAACAGTATCCACTATACGCGGATCCGTAAATCTAAACAGAGGAGCATATATATTTATAAATATATGCGAAAATAAACAGCAATAAAGAGCAAAAGCGGCGCTGTCTAATAATTTACGAGCGGGGCGACGACAAGTCTTTCAATTGTCTCGGATACGGGGACTCGAACACGGGCTGAAAGATTTCGAATTAGAAAAGAAGAGGAACAAATAAAAGCCACAACAAAACTAAAAAAAATAAACAAAATTAAGACGCTACCAACATCTGGCAATAAATATAAAAAAACGTTAAGTAGCGTTAAGAAGAAAAAATCTAAGAGATAGCTAAGCAAACCGGTTGAAAGCAGATGCCTTAAACCAACAGACAAAATAAAGAATACAACCAAGTCGGAGTGAACCAAGTTTACCCAGTTTTTATTGCCCCTGCATATGTACTCCGGGCGAGGCTTATGCGATAATTTCATTTGGGGTTTATACTACATATATTCGGTCTATATTTATTTATTTATTTATTTGCCCCGCTCCGGCTGCCCCGAGCATGCAGAGCTGCCGTGGGTTTCCATAGCCTATCTAATCTCAAAATTTGTTGACTCAAATTGGTTAACATATAGTGACGATCGAATTCATTATAGCGCTAGCCACCAGCCCTAGCCCCCCTGATACTGATAAGCCTCATACTGACATTCTATCACTGTACATCGGCCACGACGGCCTTCTGCCTTCAAACTCGAATGAATTACTCAACAATTTCAGGTCGTGAACCATCTGCAGTGATCTCTGCGTCGGACTATATGCCCACGCCCAGACAGACTGTAGTTGAATGGGGCTTGGATCACCAGGGTTATCGCATGGACACCAGGCCAGGCTAATCGCTGAGCAATGTTATCGCTGCCTCGAGTGCCACTGCTACTGACCCAAGCGATCCCATCCGATCCGTTCAGATCCTCCCCACCCCACCGCACACACTTCGAGTGTAATAAGTGCAATCATTGTTTTTCCTATATTCGTACATCATAACTATTATCTGCCGCGCAGTCTCGTTGTAAATTTCCATGTTTGCGCACTTAACCGATACTCTCCGACCATCCCATATAGTACATTGAATTATTTATGATGCAGGGAAATGGAAAACCACTAGAGGGTAGAGGGAACCCCTGTTCTACTACTAATTGATATTGGCAATCGATCTATTGGACGGCGTCGTCATCATCTGGGAAACCAGTACCAATACGAGAGTTGGTTCGCAGTCAGATTTTGAAACGGCGACCTCCTTACCCTAAACCGCACGTTACTCGTGGAATCTGAATTCGCCAGGGACTTCTCCGAGGGGGAATTGCGTCCCCCGAACGGGGCCACACTGTTTCCGGCTATCGCTCCGCTGGAGCTGTACATCGCCGAGCTGGCCTCCAGCGCGTGTCCGATGATGGGCGAAGCACTGGAGTGAGCGGCCGGGGGCGGGCCACCTTCCGCCTGGCTGCTGTGCTTCTCGTTGCAGGCGGAGCAGACCTGGACCATGCCTGGGGCGGAAGACAGAGAGTGCATTAGTTGGAGTGGCTAATCGTGTACCTCAAGCACTCACCCTGGGGACTGATGGGACTAGCGTTCTTGTAGGCGACCATGGTCTTGATGAACGAGTAGTAGGGCTCCCGCTCGGCATTCGGGCAGCAGTAGACCAGGCGCAGCTGGGAGGAGGGCGTGTCCGAGCCGCAGGTGTAGCAGACGAAGGTGGTGCGCTCGGCCGCGGGCGTTGAGCGCTTTCGCAACTGATAGGATCGCTCCGATTCCGGTTTGTGGGAGGCCTGAAAGAGAAGAGTGTGGGATTAGTCATTTGTCCGGATATTTGCAGATCCACTTAGCACTCTTATATAAGTGATGATTACACCGCTCCGTAGAAACAACACCGGAGGTGTGATAACCACAAATACGGTTCTATTTAAAATCGATTAACGAAGCTGGGGATTTTAGCAAACAACTGTTAAGTCGAAGGTGCAGCAACGACCTTAACGCCCCAAGACATGTGCCTGGGATTATTAGTTTACCTTTCCAGTCTTCATAGTTTTTCTTTTTTTTTGTATATTTAATAAAAATATTACATTTTGAAGACTGAATGCCGCCTTTAATGCTCATAATTGTTAAAGTCGCTGACGCACCAGCGACATTGATGAATGACATGTGTGCTGATGGCTGGCCTGGCACATATGAATAAAACATTTCGCTTAAAATAGTCAATGGATTACATGCTGAGCTTTTTTTAATCCCCCAGATCAACGAAAGAATCTCACGTTGTACACCCGTGACCCAGAAAATAGTTTCAATCAGAATTAAACAGATATTCCATTTATTTAAAGTTCAATTCCATTCAATCATTCGGGTATTGTGGCATGGCACCTGTAAACAGCAGTTTCCGCCTCCCGGGCTGCCATGTCCCGTGTCCCTTGGAAACAATAGCACGTTGCGTATACGACATGTGGGACAGGCAGGAGGAGGGTGAACTCTGCCACCCCTCTGCTACTCATTGTCAGACGTCATCCATGTTTATACAAATTAATAATCCTAGATGTAATGTCCCCCCGGGCTGCCCATGGCAGGGCCTATATTACGTATACGACAAGTGGGTTCTCTCACATTATTTGCATAATTTCTGGCAAATCTTTTGTATCTCTTGCTTGAAATTATGTATCTAAACATCTCCAAGCATGCCTTTGTTTCTGGGCAGCTGTCCGTCAGATTAGCAGAGACTGACTCAGAGCTTTAATTTATTTTATTAGATCCAAAGTATATTTAATTGTTTGTTTACTTTTCGGATATCATTGTGTCAGATTGCTTGACATTGATAGGCGCGCTTTTTGATTACACAACTAAAGGACAGGACAGGCCAACTTGCAGATACAAAGCGGACGTGTATCTATAACAACGGTGGAGAGGTGGCAAGTATTTATGTTTCCATTCTGTTTGTTTGCCTCGTCATGCGGCGCGTACATAGTATACCTCACATCACATCAATCTGGACAGTGCCATGTCATCTATATTTATTGATCCATGTGGCGTCTCCTCCTGCTTCTGGTGTGTGCCACGCCCACGCCCATTGGCGGCCGGCTCGCCTTTTGCCCGCCCACTAACGAGTCTGTCGTCTGTCAGTCGGCAGGCTTTTTGTGGAAAAACAAGTTTTTCATATTTTTTTTATATCTACATGTTGTATGTTCGCTCTCGTTGACTTTATTATACTTTTTTTTTTGTTTTTCTTTTTTTTTTACCATACCCGAGTCCCTTAAAAAAAAACCTCTTGTTTGTTTGGGGCTTTTCATGCCCTGCCTGATAAGCATTTCGAGAATGGGGGTCATGACCGTTTAATAACTTTTTGTTAACTTTTTCCCCATTTTTTTGTTCTGTTCTTTCATAACTTTTGTGCCGTTTGTTTGGTTAATTATAGAAACAAAATAGAAAAAGCCTCTGGGAAGTGGGAGGAACTGCTGCCAACTTTTAGCCACTTTTTAAGTAGCTTTGAAATAAGTATTCAAAGCACTGCCAGCTAACTTGGCTAATTAATGAATCACTTCTAGGGATTATGGACTTCTTTATCTACAGTTTTTTATTAATTGTTTGCTTTGGCCGTAATTCAGGTCACCATTGATTGATTGCCGTGGAGAACCGAGGTTCTGTTACCCGTTTACCTTCTCGCTCTGCTGATCCTTGAGTATGAGATACGTCTTCAGCTTCTTGTAGTCCTTCCAGCCATTGGTATCCTTTGGCTTGAAATTAACCGACGTGTTGCTGCTGTTGCTGTTCTCGTTGGCATTGTTGTTGCCGCTTGTGGTGCTTTTGGTGTTGTGGCTGGAACTGCCATCGCCCGACAACATGGTCAGGTTTTGAGCCATTTTTAGAATCACTAAGCACTCAAATCGCACAAATTTGGATCATTTTTCACAGCATTTCAATCGCCCAATTACTCTCAATTGAGTCTGGATGAATCACTTCGTATTAGCACTACTTCTGGTGTCTTCTGCTGTGGCTTAATTACAGACTCCTTTGGTTGTGGCACCTTAATTACGACACGATAGAAATTAAGTTTAATTGAAACCGATTTAAACGCTCCTGCTCTCCATTTCCCACTCTTTTTGGTTAATGCCTGCGGTGTGCACTTGGGCGTGGATGAAACGCGAACGCGACGACGTTGATGAAGATACAGATGCATCCGTATCCGCTGCTCCTCACTGGAAGCCACCACCACAGCACACGCGATCGACGGTCGGATTAAGAGGTAACTAATTATGCATTACATGCAACTTGCCACGGTACACAGAGAGAAATTTCTACTCAAACACTAGTTTCCAGCTAGAGTTCACCTGTTGCTCGCCCAATGGCAACTGAGCACCGGAATGCTCCGCACGACGAGAATATAATTCGCGGGAATACGAGTGCCGACACCTCTCGAATGGAGTGAGTGCCCCTCCAGAGTACACAACCACCGCCCACAATCAATTGAAGCTCGTGCGAGAGGCGTGGCAGCTGATAACCATAACAACGCCAGTTGGATAATAAGCTTCGCCCTCAAGTGAAAGTAGATTGGAAAGCCCTAACAACGGTTAATGATAAGAGAGTTACGAGATGGATCTAGAAGGAGAACTGTCCTTCAAAATAATGTTTTAAATGAAAGGATTTGGATATTTAATCCAATTTTCACTCAATAATTGAGTCGTGTCATAAATAGCCTTTCAATAATTCATAAACTGAATCTAAAATGCATTTCCAAAGTTGATAGAATCCTTAGTCCTTAGGAAAAAGGACTAAGCAAATACCTCATCGCACGACAGCTCGTTAAAAATTGATTGGATTATCCGGAGAGAGAGTGGAGGAGCGACTGGAAGGACTGTGAGGTAATTGTGAATCGGTAATGGAAGTAAAAAAAAAAAACTCGACCTTGGATGAACTGAGACCTCAGACTGTAACTGTAAAAGGCGTCATGGCCCCGCCCACCCAAGTGGGTCAATGTGGGAAGCCTCGGCAGACAAGGACAAGTGAGTGTGCGGTTGGAGGGGTTGGGTTAGGAGGCGTGCCAATTATTTTTTTGACCCACTTAAGCGAACATGTGCGTGCCAAAGAGTATCGAGTTGTAGGCTCCTACCAGTAACTGGTAACTGGTTAGGGGTTTGTGGCTGGGGGGGCTGATATAAATCAACATTTGCACGGAAATAAATCACATTAAATAACCGATAACAAAAAAACACAAAAAAAAAAGAAACATTCTTTTTCTAGCCGACAGGAGGAAGTGGCAGAAGAAGACGATGGGGCAAGTGCACATGAAACGGTGGGGTTTATTTATAGAACGGTACACGCAAACAAACAAACACACTCTCACACACCAATACACTCTTATGACAGAGGGGCAGGGGCAACAAAAAATCGCGCGTGTTTAAAAACGCGCAAAGTGAAACGGTAGTTGCTTTGTTGTAGCTGCTGCTCTTGACTTGCGCCTCAGTTGTTAAAGTCGTGTACTTGTACTTAAAACACACACACACACACACACACATACAAAGAAAGAGAGAGGACTGGGGGCAACTTAATGGCTCTGCCACCTTGCTGACAGGTTAAGATACAGTGAACAATAACCACAAAAAAAAGGGGGGAAAAAACTTGACCCCCTTGACTTTAGGGATGGGTTAGTTATACGATAGAGTAGTTGTAGCTTTTCTAACGCTAATTAAGTCACATTCTTGTCGGTTATCGCATGGGTGGTAGTTCTCATTTGTGACTTTATCTTGAAAAGTACTCGAGTCTTTTTTTGTAAAAATAATAAAATATCTAATGAAGATCTACTTTCAAGTATCTATGTCAAATCTCTTCAGGCATTGTCCCCTCTTGAGAACAATTCTCTATCAATTATTAACTTTAATGATGTCACCCGTAACTGTTTGGATAATACGGGCTATTCACTGAACCGATTCAACTGCTTTAAATTGGATTAATTGTGGTAATTGTTGCTGGTAGCTGTTTGGTTTATTAGTTCCCGTATGAAAATCATTGAACTGCCTGCCAGCGATTTCATTAAAACACAAACACACACTGGCAGCCACTCGCTTGAGTAAACAATCTCACAGATACTCGAAGAAATATGACTCATACGCCACATAGTGCGCATCACAATGCAATTATCGGTATTCACGCGCCCATCTCTAAAATGCGACACCTCTTTTTTGTATTTTTTTTTTTTTTTTTTGCTTGGAGATGATGATGATGATGATTCCGGGCGATTAACTAACTGGAAAAGGGCACAAAATTTCGACGTTATGTTTTTAAACAGACGCGGCGTCGTTAACTTGTTGTTTTAGCTTCTTTTTATAGTTGTTGTTGTTGTTGTTGGGGGTTTTTGAAAACCAGTTTTTTGGAGCACTGCCACCGTTACCGGCTACTGTAGCCGATTGCAAGACAAGGAGAGAGAAACAGTACGGGGGGATCTGGGTGGCAAGAGTGGGAGTGAGAGCAGGAGAGATGTAGCAGTGAGACATTGAACTGCTTTGACAGCCGTGACTTTTGTTTGCTTTTATTATTAACACAATCTCGCACACGACATTTTTGCTGGCTTTGCTGTTATTTTTTATTTTTTTTTTCTTCATTTTTCTTCTTCTTGTTGTTGTTACACTTTATTGCCAGTTGTGCATTTATCAATTTTGATTTTATGCGCCCAGGGCACGAAAACAAACACACACACACTCACTCACACAGAGGAGAAGAAGGAGAGCAAGTGATTGCCGCAATTTGCCGTTTTTGATAACACCGACGACGCACACCCACACACATCCAAACACACACACTATGGGCAATAAACAATTGCAAATTGAGATTGAAAATCGCGCGACTGAATGCGAATGGAATGGCCGCCTCGGCCGACGGCGACTGACGAAGTGACGGCGAGAACGGATCGAGCGCTCCGCAGCTCTACACACCACCAGAGGCGTTGTGGGGCTCGCGTTGGCGTCGGCGCCGGCTGCTCCGTCAACAGCTCTGCCACTGATAGAGCCCTGCGCCTTGTTGTCGTCGCTCTAGAGTAGTTCTTATTTGTTGTTGTTGGGGCCCCAAAAGAAAACAAAGCCAAGGCACAGGCAAAGGCAATTGGTGGCAGCAACAGCAACAGCAAAGCCAGCCCCAACGACAATAAGGGGCAGCTAAAACAAACGCAAACAAACAAACGACTCTGCTCAGCAGTTGCCATCGGCAGCGACGCCAACGCCAACGCCATCGCCATCGCCGGCTTCGTGGGGAGCTCACACGCACACTATCACGCCGGCACACACAGATACGCGAATCTACGAAAAAGCTAGGAGCACGACATGAACCACATTCAATTGGAGCGGCGAATGGCAAGACAAAAACACCGCAAAAAGCAAAGCCAAAAAGCGTTGAGCAAAAAATAAGAAATAAAAAGTATGAAAAGAGCAGTCAGTAATGGCTGAGACAGCGACGGCGACTGCGACAATGGGAACTAGTTCCGGAAACAGGAACTTGAAGAGTTTATTTGTGGCCGAGGAGTACAGTTATAATGCTGATACCTCACATATTTGTGTTTTTTTAAAATATAAGACTATATCTTTGTCTTTTTTAAATAAAGTTTATCCTTTTTATCATTCTAATCATAAATTTAATTCTTAAATATGAAAATAGGGAACTAATTAGGGGATCAAAATTGTACAAATTATGAAGGCAAATGGAACTAGTTCCGGAAAGAAGAAGGAATCATATTTGTATTTTTAACAATTTTTAGACTAAAGCTTTGTTTTTTTTATCTTTTTTAACCTAAAATGTATCTTAATAATGTATTTTTAACCTTACCTTTTTTATGAAAATTTGTTGTATAAATCATGCTAATCATAAAATCAACTCTTAAATATGAAAATATGAAACTAATTAAATACTCTCAATTATAAATTATAATTTTCTCGAAATTTCGCACGCAAATATTTGCTTTTGTTTGTTATAATTGGGATGCCGGCCATCAATAAATAAGTGGGAAGCCATAATTAAAAACCAACAATTAAGAACAAACCACCAGGCCATGATGCTGGCCAACTAAATCAATTTAAAATGGGAAATTGGCAGAAAAAAAACACCTTTCATAAATTCAAGCTCTCAAACGACCGACCAAGCACACAATATCGATCAATTTTTTCACATTTTTGTTTCGATTTTTAGCAAACATTCTCTTCTAATTGAATTGAATACCGAATTGACCCCACAGCACTGTATTGAATGTTTGGTTTTATTGCCTGAAATTCCCCTTATGACGGCAGACCCTGAAAAATGGACAAATTGGCAAAAAAAAAAGAAGAGAAAAACTTCAGGAAACTGTAGCAAAAAATAAAAGAGAAGTAGGACAAGGATAGGAGAGGTGGGTCTGGGGTCGGGGGTCATCACCTTTGGCAAGTAGACGCTGCCTACTTCATGTAAACATTACTCTATAAAGAGAGGACGACGATGAAGATGGTGCCGAAAGGAGAGAAGTGCGAGGCGGAAGACAGAAGCAGACGCAGGCACTTGGAGGTCGTCATGGCAAGAGTGGAGATACAAGTGGAAGGAGCTATTCTGAAGATACAGGAAACTATGACTATAAAGGATAATACTTCTTATAGTTTGCTTCTTAGATAGATTGTTCATGAAAGGGTTTGCTAAGAACATTCTTAACTACATCATATTTTTATTTCATCTTATATCTTTATATGGAATCTCCACTGTACCTAGATATAGAATGCGTAGCCAGTGTGCAATTGCAATGGCGCCGTGCTGAAAAGCGGAGCAAACAAGAAAACAGCAACAACGGCAACAAACGCTCTCCAACATAGATTGCAATGTTTATTTATTTAGTCGATGGCAGCACCAACAAGCCCAGCTTCCAGCACGGAATCTGCACAATGTGGGTATATTTTGAGAGAACTCCATGCGGGGGAGATGCACTCAGACTCAGACACACTTAGAGACCCAATAATCCACCTGGCAACATGAAAATCGGAAACAATGTAGGCGAAATACCAAACAAAATTGAATTCAACCAACAGACAGGACGCCCAGGATAAAGGGTTTCAGTTTGCCGGAAAATTGAATTTAATTTGGGGAGATGGCAACACATTAAAATAAATTGCATAAAGTCTTTAGAAGATAGGTAATCTAAGGTATCCAGTGTTTAAACTTTAAAGACCGAAATCCAGAACAGGACGAAGGCAGAAGAGACGCAGTCTGTCAGTCAGCGCGATAACAAAAGTTAAGTAAACGCACACAAACACAGACCGGCTAACAAACAAACAAACAAACAAACAAATGAAACAAAGTAAACGAAACAAAACAGAGCAAACAAGCGACGAGCAGACCATCTAAGCCAGTCGGGATGGGTAGGGCGGAGTTGGAGCCAAATTAAATGTTAGTTCAAAGCAGACGAAGTGTGAAATAATCACATTAACTAATGCACAAACAGCGGAGACGAAAGCCGCAGGAGACACTGCGTTGTCAGGGTAGCCCCCATAGCCCTCTAGAGCTCTGGCTCGGAATACCTACAAAGTCCAGAACCACCCACACAGCTTCTGAAGTCATCGCCGACGACGTCATCGTCGGAAGAGTCTCAATACCAGTGTAATGCTTAATTAATGACAGCCAGACATTCTATATCTCTCTCTAATAGATCAGGGAGTATATAGAAAGATAATACCATGGAACTACCCCACTAAAAAAGCGTATAGAGAAGCAACAAGTAGCTGTATCCAATCAGCTTATAGACCTCTTTAACCTTTAATGGAGCTATTTCGGATTATTAAGAGATCTATTAAGTAAACCCTATTAGACCTCCTGAACCTCCCATTTAAGTTAATCTTGAGGGTTTTTTTTAAGTGCCTTTATTATTTGCACTTTTTAATCTCTGTGCAGCCATATTAGCAATAAATATTTGATTTCCCAACCTGGACACTTGTGTCTTGTCACTTTCAGTATCAAAATCCAGACCTCGGGCCCAATTAGGGATAGAATACCGACTACTATCAACAGATCCCATATGGGGGTGGGAGGTTAGCGAGTTCAGACAACAGTAATTATGGTCAACCCACCAAACCACCCACCACCCACCTCTCCATGCCCACCATCTCCCATCCTACCACCCCCTCATTGAGGGTGTGGCGGCTATCTAAACAATTTTATCATCAACTGGAGAGCCCAGAAAACATTTCAGTCTGTGTCTGACGTTCGAGCGCGTTGGAAGTGCCGGGAGATTGTGGCCAACGGAGGATATATTTTTATACAAAAGCCTCATATACACACATCCTATACATATATACAAATCGATATATACAAATATAACATACAGAGACCAAGGACAGGACAGGGTGACATGGATCTGAATCTGGGATTCGGCGTCAAGCTCAAGCTGACCGCCAAGTAAGTGAAAATTTTGAGCATAAAAAGCTCCAGCGATGAGTCATCACAACCTCTGCCCTTTCGGCCTTTTCAGAGCCATCGGCCATAAGGTTACCCAGTACAGGCTAAGCACGGGCAAGACCAAGGAGCTGGCCACGAAGCAGGGCCAGCTGAAGGGTCAGCAGCGCAGGACCTTCTACGACGGAGAGACCTACTACTCCTTCGAGGGCATACCCTTCGCCCAACCACCTGTGGGGGAGCTGCGATTCCGCGCCCCCCAACCGCCCACCGCCTGGAAGGGCGTCCGGGACTGCACCTATGCCCGGGACAAGCCCATGCAACGGAACGCCATCACAACCACGGCCGAGGGCTCCGAGGACTGCCTCTATCTCAATGTTTATGCCAAGAAGCTCGAGTCGCCGCAACCACTGCCAGTGATGGTATGGATATACGGGGGTGGCTTTCAGATTGGCGGCGCCTCGCGTGAACTCTATGGACCCGACTACTTCATGAAGCATGATGTCATCCTAGTCACCCTTAACTATCGCGTGGGCGCTTTGGGCTTTCTCAGTCTCAAGGACGAAGGCCTGAAAGTTCCCGGCAATGCGGGCCTCAAGGACCAAATACTGGCCCTGCGCTGGGTCAAGGAGAACGTGGCCAGTTTCAATGGCGATCCCGAGAACATAACCCTAATGGGTGAGTCGGCTGGGGCGGCTTCCACGCACATCCTGATGCAATCGGAGCAGGCACGTGGTCTCTTCCATCGGGCCATTGTCCAATCCGGATCGGCGTTGTGTGAATGGGCCACGCAACAGGATAGGAACGGTGTCCGACGGCTGGCCAAGAAGTTGGGCTTCTCCGGGAATCTGGAGAGCGAGGAGGAGATCCTGAAGTTCTTCCAACAGGTGCCGGCGGGCAAGTTGGCCGTTCACTGCAATGCGATAGTCACCCAGGAGGAGGAACGTGACTATGAGATTATAGCCTTTGGTCCGGTCATCGAATCGTATGTGGGGGAGGATTGCGTGGTGCCGAAGCCGCAGCAGGAGCAGCTGTCCCAGGCCTGGGGCAATGAGATTCCCATGATCATAGGCGGCACCTCCTTCGAGGGGCTCTTCTCGTACCATAGCACCCTGAAGGATCCCCTGCACATGCTGAGCGCCTTCGAGGCGATTATTCCGCGAAAGATACGCAACAGCATCGACAAGGACGAGCTGGGGGAGATGGTGAGGCGACTGAAGTCCTCCTACTTCGATGATCCGGAGAGGGCCAGCATGGAGCTGTACGAGTGCCTGCACATTCTGAGCATCAAGAACTTCTGGCACGACATCCACAGGACACTGCTGGCGAGGCTGGCCTACGCCCCCACCTCGCCCACGTACCTCTATCGCTTCGACATGGACTCGTCCCACTTCAACCAGTTCAGGATCATCCAGTGCGGCAAGAAGGTCAGGGGAGTGTGCCACGCGGACGATCTGTCCTACATGTTCTACGGCATGCTCTCCTACAAGCTGGACAAGGACTCGCCCGAGTACCGCACCATCGAACGGATGGTTGGCATGTGGACGTCCTTCGCCGCCAACGGAGATCCCAACTGCGAGGTCATAGCGCCCTTGAAGTGGGATCCCCTGAAGCCAGGTGGTCCCGAGCTGTGCCTCAACATAGCCGATGGCCTGGAGTTCATCCCGCTGCCGGAGAGCAAACAGTTTGTGGTCTGGGACAGTTTCTACACCCGGGAGAGTCTCTATTGAGAGCTTCCGGCATGAGTTTAGAAAGTAATCTCCACTTTCAAAGAACCAACAATATTTTGTAATATTTATCGGCCTATACCAAAGTTTATATCGCTTTAAATGTCATATATGTTTCGAACAAATGTGTGAAAGTGCAACCCAAAACCAAAGGTAATCTATTAGCTTTACGGATTCAGGTACAGGATTAGCAAATGATAAGGACTCGGGGCATCTAATTTATGTTTCTTTAATTATGACCTAAAATACTGACCCATAAACTGAATTCTTTGTGACATTTTTTTATGCTTTTTGGCAACGATTTGGGGTTGGAATTGATTTGCCAGCCGGTTCTACCCGGTTCTAGTGTCTGGGTCGTGTTCTCGTATCTCTTATTGGCTTTTTGGCAGCCGGCCAGGAAATTCGCGAAAGCCAAGGGAATACCGCAGGTCATTGTTGTCAATCCAATAATCGGGTCTTCTTTCCTGTTTTTGTTCTACTTTTTTATCTGATATTTCTCTTTATTCCTCGATCCATTCACAACCGACTAAATTAATGATTTCTTTTGGGTTTTTAGGATTCAGGGGAACTGCTAGCGAGAGTCTCGGGTCGTTTTATTCCGAATTTTATAATGGCAGTTTAAACATAACTTTGATTTATTGTTTAAAGTTTAAACTTTAAATGTCTGTTGGACCAAACGAGAAACGAGTTGAATTCATTTGCACATTTATGTGGAGCTTAATTATTGAAACAAAAGGAGAGAAACCTGTTTTTTGGTGGTCAGTGATGGGGGATACCCCCTAAATGGTTTTGTTTCTTCAACAAATTTTACTAAACACAAATGCCTTACAACAAATCTACGAATTTTTATGAATGGTGTGTTTTTTAATTAATACTTTTTATATAATAATATTAATATTTATTTACAATAAAAACAATAAACTGTGAAATTGTGAAAAGCAATCGCCGTGTGTTTAAGAGTGATTTGTTTATACGGTTTTCGATTTTGTTTATTCAGATATAGTTTATGGCTTTGGTTTATTTTTGGATCTGGCATTTAGCCAAACAAACCAATCAATTCTGATTCTTTTTCTCCGTTTTTTTGTATCTTTTCAGAGATCTTTAAATAAAATGCGAGCATAAATATTTAAATTGCTTTTCGCACTTGCCGTTGAATGGAGATTCTGGGAGGTGGACCAGACCAGTAGGCCTGGTAGGCCTGGTTTCCTGGCTGTTGGCCAAAAAAGAGAATTTCCATGGTTTACTGGGTTAAATTTAATTAATTTGTCTCGCCGCCCCAGCCGAGCTCTCCCCTGCCCAGTCTGATTATTTATTCATTCTGCAGTTTCCCCTGAATAGCTGCATTGCAGCCATTTCCAATTTTATTTGCATTTTATTTTTATTTTTATTTATTTATTTATTATTTCGTGAGCGTTATTATTATTTTTTTTTCATTTTCAGAAAATTGCTATTTGTATTTGGACTTCACGTTTTCCTGCGAACTTTACACAATTCCAATTAATGGCATTTAATTATTTATCCGGTATTTTACGCATTGCATTCCCCAAGTTGCAAGCGGCGCCTGCGCTGGCAGAGACTGCGACAGCGACTGCGGCTGAGGCAGCGACAGAGGCAGAACTCCAGCAGCTGTGAATTTTGCATTTTTATAGCTTGTTGGAAATTTCTGGTCTGAATTTAAAATTCAAATTGTTTTGGTTTCGTGTCGAGGGCAGGCGACTGTGGGGGGTTGGGTGGTGGGGCACGGTGGCCAGTGGGTGGTTCTACAAATTAATTTACATTTGTGGGCTTTGTTGCGTGTGAAAAAAATAAAGGGTGTGTGAAAAGGGGCTTTTTTCCCCAAACGTATTTAAGGTTAAAGTTTGTAAAAAATTGAGCTTTTTTCAGCTTGAAATTAAATCATTTCATCAGACAATTAAACAGAAAAAGGGCAATGACTTAATCCCTTGAATAGTGCTCATAAAAAAGTAAATTTTTGAATAAAAAAACTTGAATGAATCACTGAACTAAAATACTAAACACATCCCATTAAAAAACCAGGGCAACGTCTCACAATTTATAAATACATTTTTGCATTCAGAAATAAAAAATCGAAATAAACATTCAAAAGAAAAGAAAAGAAAAGGAAGAAGAGACACCAATAAAGAAAGAATAACAATAAATACAAAAACAAAACGAAAGAAGCGAAATAATCGCGGAAAGCTATTAAAATTTAATCAGAAACACAAGCGACCCTGCGGTCAAAATTCCCACAACATTCGCCGCCTTCCCGAGGTTCCCCAACTGACCCCCGACCCTGTCCCGCCTGGCTCCTGGCTCGTGGTTGATGATGAGGATGATAATGCCCCCTCTTCCGCGGGGGGCGGGGTCTATAGAATACATACATATAAAAGTCGGCAGTATGTGGATGCTGACGACGACGACAGAGACTACGACCCCACTGATTAATCGTCCGCGCTGCGGAGAGCCCTACTCCCGGGTCAACCTCCATGGCGCCAACATCATCATGATCGCCACACCATCGTCATCATCGACCTCATCGGGGCTGTGGCAATATTTTTGTTTATTTTGATTCGTGCGACGCGAAAAACTGCTCTCGTGAATCGGTTTCCCAATTTTTTCATACCCTCTCGAAGGGTATTTTGAATTTCTTGAATATTGTGAATCATTCGGTCTTTAAAGCATAAAAGCCGGTCTATCCTAGCAATCGAAAAGGTGTACCTACTGACTGGGTCCCTGTATAAGAGCCCTATCTTTGGCAAGATTATTTCAACTTTTAGGCCATATCTTCGGCAATAATGATCCGATTCTGGAAAGGAATACATCAAACGAATAGGATATCGTTTCTCCATGAGTCTGCATCAAAACCTACAAACTTATATTTTTTGGATTTTTTGTGAGATTTTCTAGGGGGTCCCCTTCGAAAATGCTGGGGATGACAATATGGCCCCTACCGATGTCTATATCTTTGGTAATAATTATCCGATTCTAGACAGAAATGTCTTAAACGAATCGTAGATCGATTCTTTACAAATCTGCATCAAAATCTAGGAACAAAATATTTTTGAGATTTTTTGTGAGATTTTCTAGGGGGTTCCCTTCGAAAATGCTGGGGATGACCATATGTCCCCCATGGATGTTCATATCTTTTCCAAAAATTATCCGATTCATAAGCAGAATACCTTGCACGAATCGTAGATTGATTCTCTATAAATCTGGATCAAAATCTGGGAACAAAATATTTTTTGGATTTTTTCTCAAATTTTCTGGACCATCCTCTTCCAAATGTGGAAAAATCATGAGGGCGACAATTTAACCCACTGCGATAGCCATATCTTGACCAATAGATATCCGATTCTTGAATGGAATACCTTAAACGAATCTTAGATCGATTCTCCATAAATCAACATCAAAATCTCAGAACAAATTATTTTATAGATTTTTGTCAAACTTTCCATGGTACCCCCTTTCAAAAATGCATTGAAGGAAGATATCGCTCATAAAGATGACCATATCTTTGGCAATAATCATCCGATTCTAGAAAGGAATACCTTAAAGGAATTGTGGATTGATTCTCCAAAGATCTGCATCAAAAAATGAAGAAAATAATTTTTAGTACCTTTTTGTGTCAAATTTTCTGGGGAGTTACCTTCAAAATTTTGAAAAGTGCATGGTGCTGACAATATGGACACCAGGGAAGGCCCAATCTTCGGCAATTATTACCCGATTCTTAGGCGGAGAACCTCATAAGTTTTGGGGATCGATTCTCCGCCGATTTTCATAAAAATATAGAACTAGAACAATGTTTCTTTTGAAAATCGTTATAGAACCGTGAGAGTATTCAAGTGTCGACTCGGAGGGAAGACAACTTTCCGTTTTATTGTCCTTTTCTGTATTTGTTATTTTATTTGTGGCCATGTTTGCTTTTGCCGTTTTGCATTTCCTCTTATTTCCAGACCCAGCGTGTGCTCCCCCTGGCAGGGAGCTCCCCCTCCCGCCAACCGCCCCACAGACACACACTTTTTTCATCGAATTCCATTATTTATGCGAGAGTGAACAATATTGAAATTTTCACAAAATATTTTCAAGGCGGGGGGCGCTTTCATAAACATTTCTATTTGCATATTCAAACATTTTATGGCCGCACGTAGTCGTTTTGGCTTTTAAATTAAAGCAAGAGCTTTAATTTTATTAAAATTCGGAGCTCTTATTGAAAAAATCTAAAGAGATGGTTTATTGTTTTAAAATTGAAACTGTCTCCCTGAGAACTGGACAGATCTGGGGATCGACCTCGTTTCGGAGATCGGAGAAATGCAAATGGGGAAACCTCCATCCCAACCGGATGAGTCCCCCTCCTCCATATGCATGTATGCCAATGACAGATTGAATTTCTTTCGAAGAACCCTCCTCCCTCCGAAGAAGATTTGAATTGCTAACTCACCTGGTGGGCATTCCACTGATGCATGAGGTCCTCGTAGCAGGGCAGGCACGCCTGAATCATGCCACGGGGATCCTTTGGACGGGAGCGAGCTGGGCGCGGATGCTGCTCGTTGAAAAGGGGAAAGTAGGCCACCGCCTGGCCGGGTCGGCCCGTTTCCCGGGGCTTCACCGTGCTCAGCTCCATGAGACTGCCCCGGCGCTGCTCATCCCCGCACACGTAGCAGACCTCCGTGATGGAGTTCTTGTCGGGCATGGAGAGGTCCAGGATGCCCACCTCCGACTGGGGCTGGCTGGTGGACGCCGTCGCACTGGCGCTGCGAGGGGCGGCTGGCGGCGGGGGGGCACTGGAGCTGGAGGAGGAGTTCCGGAGGTCCAGTACCGTGGCGTTGTCGTCGTCGGCGCTGGGAGTCGGCAATGGTAGTTGCCCGCTTCCAGGAGACGGCAGGGCACTGTAGGGATTGCCCTTGTAGTGCGAGGATGGTTCTACTCCGGCGCCCCCTCCGGAGCTCACCTGCTGGAGCATGTGGTAGGCGGCCGTCTGCTGCTGCAGCTGCTGGTACTGGGCGGGATGGTAGGCCGCCTGGCCCGGATACCCAGCCGGCGGTGGGTTGGCGGCCGGGGAGGAGCTCAGCTTGAACTTCTGATGGGCGTAGTTGGCCGGCTGGCGATTGAGGGCCGCCGGCGGCTCGCTGGGCGGTCGGGATGTGGGCGAGGCCGCCGGCATATCCCGCGACTGGGGAAGACTCAGGTACCGGTTGTGGTTGCTCGACGGGGTGGTGGAGTTCCTTGGGTAGAAGTCCCCACCACCACCGCCGGCACTGGGATTTGGCGAGGGCGAGGCATTCCTCGAGGTACTGAGATGATGGTGCTGGAGGAGGGCTTGCGGCTGCTGGGGCGAGTAGTGACGCGACAGAGCGTAGGGATCGTGCCCCTCCACCAGGCCACCGTTCTGGGTTAGATGCTCGGCACTCAGGCCCAGGACCTGGGCGGCGTACTCGCTCTGGGTGGCCACATCCGCTCCGATGTAGCCCTTGCCGTCCACCCGCTTCATGTGGTAGATGCGCTGCAGCAGCGGCTTCTTCTGCCGCTCGTAGGCGTCCCACTGCTCGTTGAGGGACCTGAAGCAGAGCAGGCACGCCCACACATACTCCTGGCCAGGGGCCACCGCCGGCACCCCGTTCGGCGGCTCGTGCCGCTCCAGAAAGGGGAAATACGACTCCGCCGGTCGCTCGGCGTTGTATCGGATCCGCATGGGCTGCGGCTCATACCCGCCATGTCCTCCGCACACGTAGCACACCGTCATGGCCGCCACCTGGTGGTGGTCGGGTGGCGCCGAAGCCCTTCCCGTCGATTTGGCCATGTGCGGCGGATAGAAGTGCTGGCCAGGATGCGGGGGATAGCCCAGGTGGTACTGTTCGCCGGGCGTTCGGGTGCGATGAGCTGCCGCCGCTCCCGGCGAGGGCATCAGCTCGGCCGGGGGGTAGGGATGCTTGCTGGCGGGCAGCGAGGGCGGTGCCGAGGCCGGTGAGGGCGGAGTGGGGGTGGTTGCTGGCTCGGATTGCTGGCTGCCACCGCGAAGTTCATTTTTGATGTATGCCTTCGCCTTTTCCATAATACACACCAGTCTGCAATGGAAAGTGGTAGAGTGGTGGAAAATATTAAATAGAGGTCGTTGCTTGGACAAGATTAATGGGAAATATATTTAATAAATATTTTCTGTATTCCAGTCCCCACCCCCCATCTGACATATTTTTCGCGAGGAAGTTCGAGGCTCGATAATCGAACGATTGCCGCTGGAGATAACCTATTTCATCTCCTCCGGGCGCCTGATAACCCGCCGCACACAGCGATCATGATCTCTGAGCTCTGGGCATCTCGATGTGGGAAGTATTAAAAAAATAAAAAAAAAACAATGTAAAAAATATGCTAAGTGATTCGCCGATTTGTCGGGCGTTGCTTCGCTGCTGCTACTGCCTGTGCCTTTTTATTTGATTTTTGCGCGCATTTGTTTCCATTAATATATACATTTTTTTTCAGACATGTGACGCAAGTCGAAGACTAAAAAAAATAAATAAAAAATACAAAATAAAAACAACAAAGGCTGATAACAATGTGATACAAAAATCAGGCGGAGAGGAAAGCCCAAGGAATAAACATCAGTCAGCCAGAGGAACTCACACTTTGGAGTTCCAGAAAAATCCAGACAGATGCCCGGCTAAAAATAATTCCGCTTATTTGTTTATGGCACGGACCAGATCCGACCCAGAATCGTGCTAATTCGCTTTATCAAGTACACACTATATAGTATATATGCCAAGTCGGACGGCTAAACAGTTTGGTGGTGGTGGCCTCGTTTAGCATTTCCGATTAACGATCATCATGAAATATGAATTTATTAAAAAATACTCCTCAATCCAATTATTTTCTGGCATTATTTATTTACAAAAAGAATGCTTGCCGCTTTCCATCTGTAATTTTTGCACAAAAAATGCAATAATAAAGTTTTAAAATGTAAACAAGAGCCATGAAAATGGAGGTTTTCATACCGGGTACTGGGAGAGTAGAAGGGTATATAGGATTTGTGGGAAAGTATGAAACAGGGAGGTCCTATAGCGTTATTTATATATTTTTTATCATGAACAGTAGACCCCTGGCTTGAATCACAGCCCCCAAAAGTATGCAACAAACTACTATTTTTTAGAAGAGACTCCAAGTACCAGGTATTAGTACAGTCGCCAAACTCAACCGTCCTTGTTTCATATTATTTTTAATTTATTTATGCGCATTTTTATTGATTTTTTTTGTGCAGTTTTGTGGAAAGTGGGATGTGCTATGCAATTGTTTTTGTTTTTAAGCCACATAGCTGCAGGCTGCTGGCGCGGAGGAGGCGGAGAAGGAGTCTCCAGTGCTCATATTTTATATTTTTCCCTTATTTTTGCTTGTGCAAGCTTTTAAGAGTTGTTTGTCGTAGTATGGGTTATTTTTTTTTCCATAATTTTTCAGCAGTGCCTGCACTTGAACATTGTTGCTTTTGTTTCCCAGCCCCACCTGGCTCTCTCCTTCCTCTACCAGTTGTTTTCAAAAGTTTTCCAAACAGCACACAGGAACATTTTTATGGCTCTCGTGTCCTTGTTTTTTTTTTGCGCCCCCGGGAGGGGAGATGGGGGCGTGGCTGCAGCCGAACAAGTGAAATAGAAAACCCAACGAAGCATTCTTAAAGTTTTTTTTCCCCAAATTTTTGTTGCATGCCCCGGGCTTTAAGTATTGAAAGTGGCGCTTATCGTAGATGGTCTTGGCTTTCTGGTCCTGGGGAGGAGAGCGGACATGAACGAAACAAGTCCCCGGCGGAAGTTCCAAGCAACAACAACCACTACGAACTAGTTCCAGGACAAGAAAGATAAAGTTGCGTTGTTGAAAAAGTTTTTAGCGTAGTTGGGAACTCTTTTTCTCTTCCTTTTCCCCCCATTATTCTTTTTCTCGATTATAAGGTTTTTTTAAAAATTATTTTCCCTTCTTTTCTTGCCCAGTGAGTTAAGGTGCTTAAGTCCTTTTTTTTTATCATCTATTCTATTCTTTTATTATTTTAGCAGTAAACGCCTCGGGGGGGGGGGGCTGCGAGGCAACTGCATTTGAGCTTGTTTCCTTGCCAAAAGGACCAAAAATTTAATAATAAATCTGAAAATGAAATATGAAAGTGCCGTGCGCCAAAAAGGATGCCGTCTGTTGTTGTGCGAATATTTCTACGGATGTTCATATTTCATATTTCAGAGCCATCTTTCCGTTTCGTCCTCTGGCTTTTGGAGCCTCGCCTTTGATGCAATTGAAGTAACGAGAGCGAAATTGAATTTTAAAATTTGCATTTCCCCCAAAATAAAAATAAAAACAAAATAAAACAAGCAATATGACAGCCGAAGAGGGGTTTCTGAAAAATGGAATTTATTAAATGGCATTCCGCGCAATAAACTCTCTCAGAATCAAATAAAACAACATGGACATGCAATTTTATGGCAGGACGTCGGTCCTCTGGCCCCTGTCCTCACGCAAAAACAAAAATATAAAAAGGATGTTAAAACAAAAAGACCGCTCAACATTTTTTCCATTAAGGGTTCCCGAAAAAAAAAACAAAAAACAAAAACCAGAACCAGAACCAACAAGGCAAAGGCTAAAAGGGTTCTGGAAAGTGGGGGCTCTGAGCTGATTCTGGTTCTGGCTGCCTGGAGCTACAATTTTTAAACAAAAACAGAAAACCCAAAACCCTAAAAAAAAGACAAATTATTAACCATAGTCGTTGCTCTCCTTTAAAGATCGAACTTCAAACCAAAGGCGAACCCCAAAATAAAGACCCTGAAATGCATACTTTATTTCTTAATTTCTAATTAAATTCTTATATAATACATTACTATTACTAGTTAAGGTATAGCTATAGATGGTAATAAAAATTAGTTACACCGACTAAACTGTAAATAATTGCTGTATAGATTCTGAAGCGGAATTCCCACACGATCCCATGACTAATGCCTGAGCCTCCGATTTCGAGTAGAACAGTTGCCATCGCACTTGACTAATTCCCATCCATGATCCATGGCGAATCCGGCCCCGACAGGCTATAACTTAAATGGGAATTATCGCGCTGATGGATATGGCTGAAACTCGTTTAAAATAGACCCATAACCGTATTATGGAAATGGCTTTTATGGAATCTATAATTGTCGTTTGTGTGGGGCTTTGATTTTCAGGATGTCTGGAATGGGATGTCTGGGGAATTGATTTAAATTGAATATTCAATTGTCATTTATTTTGTTTTGTTTATGGTAATAGTTGTTGGCCTAATTGTTCCGATACTGACCTGTGCGCGGGGTTCGGCCTATTCCAGTTGACTTTTATTAATCCAACTCATGTGCTTGTTGTTTCTTTTTGTTGTTTAATTAAAGGCTGGAAAGGTTGAGAGACAGAAAGACAGACAGGCTTTAAGCGCCTTAAGTGGGTGTACTAGCTTCTGGGCGGAAAACACATGGGGATTTAGGCACTTTCTTTTCTTTACTTTGTTTTTTTTTTTTTGTCACTTTCTTTTATTTTATTTATTTACTTTTTTGTTGCTTTGGAAGCTTGTAAGAGCACAAATGGAATTATATGTTGAGCAATAATAGTATTACTTATTGAACTCGTTTTCTCAGCTGTTTGGAGCTCTCTTGGCCATATTTCCCGTTGGTTGAGCAAAACTGAAATGAAAATTTCATTGGTTTCATTGACACTTTTTGGGGCATTGTTGTCTATTTGGTTTCTCTTTGGTTTTTTGTTTTCAATGTGCGTTGCAAGCATTGTAAACATTTACAGAATGTCTCCCCCTCATGGCCACTGCGGTGGTCTCAGCGCCGACAGCGACGCCAGCTGAGGCAGCGACTGCAGCAGAGAACTGCGACACCATTTCACCGGCGACGACAACAGAAAACACTGAAAACCCGAAACGAGGCGAAAGAATCAAGAATCGAGATCACCCGCTGCTACTGCGCTGCAACTAGTGCTGCGGCAGCAACAACTATCAAGCAAGGCGCTTGATTTTCGCTTTTTTAACAAGGTTTCTTTTTATATCCGACCTTGGGATAGTTGGCTTTTAGAGCTGAACTCTTGGACAGCAACAGCTCCCGCAAATAAAGCTTATCCAATTGTTTGCTTTTGCGTTCGCTGCCTCTGCTTGTTGCTACTGCTGCTGCACTGCTCAGCCGCTGCTCTGCCAGCGTCGACGGTGGCGTAGACCATGGGGCTTTTACGGATTTGTTTTTTCCGGAGTTTTAACTAAATTGAACCGTGCGGTGGCAATATTTACGGGTTATTTCGCGCTGCAGCTGTTTTATTCGCGGAGGTTGGAGACGGACAGTTAGGGATGGAACTTGTTGGGGCCGAGTTGGCTGGTCTCTTGTTTTGGTCTCTTCGCCCCCAACTATCGATGTTATTAGCGATGGTATTTTATCTGTGCCCATCACTATCATATTCGACATCCAGCAATATATCGATATTTGGAATTTTTTAGTATATTTTGTCTGGCAACGCCGTCCCAGCGCGGAAATACGTTAAATTTAAATACCGTAATGTATAAAAAGCCATAGAATTCAATTAAAATTAAAATTATAAATTAAATGAAAAGTTTTAATAATTAATACAAATTCCACTTCTTTAATTTAAATGTGTTTGTGTACTTTTTATATAGAAGAAATAGGAGTAGTTGAAATGAAGAAAATGGGAAGCTGGGATAGGGTAATAGATTTTGAAGATTAAGGAGGCCGTGTGATTTCCATTTTAAAATAAAAGTACTTGGACAAACATAAGTTATATTACAAAACAAACACAGTAGAAAAATGAAGTCGTTTCTAATATTGGCTCTATCAATTCTATTAGGTAAGTACTAATCCGGTTCATTGTTTAAAACTCAATATCCTTTTTAGGGTTGGCTGTTGCTGAGGAAAGAGAAAAGGATGTCCCAAGCACTATAATTGAGGCTCTGTCGCCGAAGACGTCAACCCAGTCAGGATACATAATGTTTGTGAAGCCAATGAAAAATAATCACACTGCCATTGGGGTGAAGAAAGTGGCCGATTCCTTGTCCAGTGCCGCCGATCCAATAACCTGGCGACTGGGCCACCTGCCGCGGCAACTGAAGCTCTCCTTCTTTCGGTTCAAGCGCGACGTCGAGTCCACTTGGTCGCACGGCAGGATTCAGCCCAAAATGTGGCCACCATTCTACGAGGTCAGAGATGAGTCTCTGATAAACTTTCAAAGGAATGGGACGATCCCAAAGCCCAGCTACCTTAAGCTGATGTTCGTGATTGTCCATCATCTCTGTAGGTGGACTGGCGTTTTATTCTAGACGATCTACTAATCCTCCTCTCCCTTCAGGGAAGGACTCCTCAAAATACAAACTCAAGCAACTGATGACAGGATATTTCGATGGGGGTAATGATGATCGCAAATGAGTGGAATGTGGAACGGGAATGATATATTTCTGAGAGAGCAGTTTCGTTTATTTGAAATTCAATTTTAAACCAAGACGGGAAGAAACTAGAAAGCCAAAATCAAAATTTAGAAATGAATTTAGAGAATCCAGAGTAGAGATTTCAAAATCAAAATAGAAAGTAAAGGAAGACATTCGAAAAAAAGGCTGGCATATTCCAAAGAAAATAAAAAACAGATAAGGTACATTTATAATATTTTCATTGGTTTTTTTTCTTCTATTTTTTATATATGTATATATATAAGTATATATAGTATAACATTGTTAACATTTATTATTGACTACGTAATATCTGCTGCAGAGATACTTTTCGTGTTTCGTGTTTCTGTTTCCATTTCCGTTTCCGGTTTTGTTTCAATTTTTGTTTTTTTTGCAGGTACTTAGTACTACTTTGCTCCTTGGGTTTGCGATTATTGTACGCTTGTCCTATATACACATATATATATGAGAATTGGGCTTTAGGGGGTTAAGGGGCATTAGAGTTACGACGGAATACTAAAGAGTTTTGTTGTTAGGCGTTAATAAATACATCTCGCGTTTAGTTGGTAGTAAAACTTCTAACATTTAGTAAGTAGCTATGTTGTACATTCAAGGGCTATATCGTATAAGGTATCTCTGATCTATACCGATCGTAAATATATGTATATATATCTATATAATTATATAGTGTTTGTATATGAATATGAAACAATCTGCAGTTATAGATTCTAGGCATAGGCTATGCAGTGAAGTCTTAGACAAGTTTAAATAGCACTTTCTCGAAGTCGGTACATCTATAAATATTATCTCAATCGTAGTATATATATTTATCGTGTATATAGTTTAGATTCTAGTTTTAGATTTACTATTTTAGCTTTAGATTTATACAGTTAGAGCTATGCAGTTACAGTTAAAGTTTCAGTTTCTTATATCCGTAAAATACTTGGGTAAAGATAGAGCTAAGATTGTTAACAGACATTGTTTGACTAACTTTGCCTCTAAACCCATTCCAGTGGCAAGCGGACCAGCGGCACAGCTGCACGTTGCACGGGGGCTGGATTGTTCCCTTTTTTTTAGGTTGTGGTCATAGAATATCAGTGGATCAATGTGGTTCTCAGACAATCGGCACGCACACCCATTCCATCAGCCGGAACAGCAGCGAGCACAACCAATTCTAGGCAGCCGTCGTCACCTTCGGCTGTCCCCCAGGACCAGTGCCAGCTCCTCCCGCTGCCGCTGCCGCTCCCGTTCCCGCTCCCGCGCCCACACCAGCCGCCTCAGAGCCACCACCCATACTGGATATCATTTCCAGCTCCTCCATGTCGGGCTCCTCGATCTGGCTGATGCAACTGCTGCTGCTGATGGCGACACCGCTGCCGGACTGGCTGGTGCGCAGCTCCGGTGGCAGATAGATTTTGACCACGCTGGTTATCTTGACCCGACAGTTGGGGCAGTTGCTGCATCTGTAATGGGATTTCAGGATTAGTGATCTGGTAGTCTTGGGAAAGAGGTCCTCGAACTCACCTCGCAGCACACTGGGCACAGGCAATAACGTGACAGCACGGATTGAACACTGTGTTGATGGCACGGTCCATGCAGATCTTGCACTGCATGGCCTCGGATATCCGCGTGTCCACGCAGCGCTCAATCGCCGCCTCACGCGCCTCCTTCTCGCGTATGGCCAAATCTATCTTGCCGGCCATGGAGCCGCCGGCACCAGCACTGCCTCCAGCTGCTCCCAGCGGATCGATGGCAGCGGCGCCGCCATCCACAGCACCCGAGCTGAAGCCCTCAGCCCCCTCGGTAGCCAGATCTCCGCCCCGTTCGTGCAGCGTCCTCCTGGCCTGGTCATGGACCTCGCGACACGTATGCTGGATATCGAAGACATAGCGCTTGCCCAGCTCCGTGTTCTCCATGAACATGGAGGCGATGGTGCCCTTGAGATCCCGGGTAAACTGATTGGTGACCACGCCCCGGACCTTGTCGCACACGTAGAAGGCGTGGCGCTCCGTGATCGAGCGGTAGAGGCCCGCGGCAATGGGCTGCTTGGGCAGCTTGATCTCCAGCTCCTTACGATCGTTGTGGTCGTCCACGTACTCCAGCTTGAAGGTGCGTCGGAGCGACTTGGCAGCAGCAATGGCGCCAAAGGGGATGCTACAAAAAGTAATCCTGATTAGCTGAAGATTCCATGGATAAGTGGCTTCCGACTCACCTTTGTTTCTCACCCCCGCGGCTGACGGTGATGCCGTGGGCTCCCACCGCAATGTCGCAACGTGTGGCACTCTCGTTGGTGGTAACTCCGCTGAACAGCTCCTCGCCATAGCCCTCGAGATCTTGAATGGATTGGAGCAGCCAGTACTTGGCCGACTTGGGACTCATCTGCAGCTTGGCCAGCTTGCCGTGCTCGGTGGCTATTTGCCGGAGATAGTCCGCCGGGGGCTCGCCCTCGGAGCTCGGCTGGATCAGGTACTCCTCGTACATGCGCAGCGGATTGGTGGCCAGACGCTCGTCCAATCCCGTTTGGCTGCTGCTGTTGCTGGGGCTGCTGGAGCTGCTGTTCGAGTGGGTTTGTGAGCAGGCGGAGGTGGAGGCGGACGCGGAGGCGGATGGCGAGGGCTGGAGGCTGAAGCTGTGGATCTGGGTGGTGGCCACCGGCAGGGTGCAGGTCTCTATGTGTTCCATGGACTTTTGCTTCGACAATCGCCGCTTCTTGAAGCTCAGGGGGTTCTCCTTCTCCTTCCGCTGCTGCTGTTGCTGTTGCTGCTGCAGCTGCTGCTGCTGCTGGGCCAGTTCCCGGCGCATCCTGATCGGACACTCGGCCCGCACCGAGGACTCATTGAAGCGCAGTCCATCCGCCTGGCAGAGCAGCGCCGCCAGCTTGGCCGCTCCACTCCAGTCCTGAGCCGAGAGCCGGCCCTCGAGGAGATCGCGCCTGGCCTGCATGTAGAACAGATTGCGGACACTCTCCTGGAGGATGAAGTGCACCGGCACCCAGAACTTGACTCTCAAGGCCAGCATCAGCTGGATGCCACTGCCACTGCTGCCGCTGTCGCCGGAGAGCCGGTTCCTCAGGTTGATCCACTGACGGGTCTGTGATTCCTTCTGATTGGGCGTCCAGTGTTCCAGGCCGAAGTATTCCATTTCGCAGATGATGTTCAGGGCGCGGCAGACCTGGAAGGAGCAAGGACATAGATTAGTCCTCTGACTCGAAGTTTTATGCAAAAAATAAGATAATTGTGGAGTGCGTAGGACCCTTATTTCTCGCTTCGCTGGCTGTTCATTGTTTCCAGAGCAACAAATTAAAGTTTAATCAGCGCTCGGCGACTACATGGGCGACTGTTTTTCAATCTATTCTGAATCAGCGGCTTATCAATTCAACTTGACAGAGCCTGTCAGCGACATGCGGCTAAAGCGGCATCAACGCCAAAGCGAAAGCACAACCAGAAGCAGCAGAAGGACCAGAAGCACCAGAAGCGGGCCAAAAGCATGTCGTCCTGTCGTCTATCTCACAACGTTGCCATGAAAGCCAGCAACATCCGCAGCAGCAACAACTGCTCCTGGCAAGTGGATGGATTGGGAAATGGCGCAATGGGAGGGGGGAGTGCGATTGGGAATGCCAGTGGATGTGTAAGTGTGGTGGGCAGGATGGGATGTGGATGGTGGATGGTGAATGGGGGATGGTGGATGGTGGATGTGGTTCTCCAGAAATATTTGCTTATGCAACGAGCGTGTCATCATTTCGAATAGAACAAGTTCAAATGTGGGCAGGAGCAGCATCTCGCCTAGCAACAAGCATGCTTATGTGGTTCATATTGGTCTCCCTGCCTGCCTGCCTGCCTGGCTGTCGGTTTGGCTTTAACAAGCTATGCCCACTCTCCAAACACATCCCCTAAAGGCAGTTGCATTGGCTGGGCGCCGAAATGAAATTTCAGAAACGTCAAAACACAAAATACAACAGAATTGTGCTTGTTGGCCAACAGAGGGTGAGAGAGGCACTCACCAGGGACTCACCTTTAAATACCGAAACCCTCCCGCCACTTTTCAGCACTTTGCATAATGAGATATATATAGAGGTATGTACAGATATAGATACATTTTGTAGCATTTCCGAGTCTGGCTCAGTCAAGGCAACAAGTTGCTCACGCATCAACGCCTTCGCACTTTATGCCTTTTTTTTGTGGCTCTGTTCCCCCCACATTTCCAATTAGGCGAAACCGCAAAATGGCATAAAAAAACGTTCAGGAAAAACAAGATGAATGAGTGGGGAGGACATTGGGGGTGGTCTAAGCGAATATCCTGGAGTGATGTTTAAATTTATGCCCGATATTATTAGCCATTTAAAGGAAATTTGAGACAATTGGTTCTAGTTGGACAAGCCAAGTCTTTGTTACTTTATAGCCTCGCTTTTTCACCTTCAACAAAGGACACTTTCCATATATCCTCCTCCTTCAAAAAAAAAAAAGAAAAACCTTAGGTGTAAGTGAGTTCTCGGAACCAGAGCTCGTTGTTGGACTAATTAAGACGACAGACGTCATCGTCAGTTGCGGTTTGCAGTTGTGGCTCTGAGCGCCTGGGTGCTGTGGGTGATGGTGCTTGGAAACAGTTTCCAAAACGGCTTCTCAGTCGAACGCAATTAATTAATCAAGTACGCAGATCGATTTACATAGGGCGGTGAAGGGGGCGTGGCAATTTGATGTTCATCTTGGCAGGCTGGCTGGCTGGCAGCTGGGACGGAAGCTTACGACTTGCGGAAAGTGCCAAGTGTGCACAGTGAGAAAAAAAAAGTGAATCAAACTCAAGAAGCATATAATTGTTAATCAAAAATTATACTTTTTTGATTACTTCTAAGATTTGAAATACTTTTAATAGCTTTTTAATAAAGCCATAAAATAAAGCATTTCCTACAGTGCCTGGCATCAAATTCATGGCCTATGGAGGGCCTGGGCGATTGGGAGGGCGGTTGCCGTTGACAGCCAGAGAGCGTGTCTAATGAAGCCTCTCGAGAGCTCCGCCAGCGTAGTAACTGAAATCCCATACTGCGCCATTCGCCTCCAGCGGAATGCTTAACAGAATTTGGGGAATCAAGAGCCAGATGGAGATGGTAATGGAAACGGCAATGGATCCGCCAGATGTTGCATAAATCTTTCGCAACTCCCTCAATTATATGGGGCTTTGAAGCAAATCACATTTTGTAATAAAGAACGCAGTTTGTTTCGAAATCGTTTTGTTTTTTAGTCGTTTTAGGGTTAATGAACGCGAAGTAAACAAAAATATAAAGCTTATATTTAAAAAAGAGATAAAGGAAAACCAGATAAGACAATGTAGCTAAAAGATACAATCCAAGAGATACAACTCAGATTGTTCTCATTTTAAAGAGAATATTTTATGAAACATTCCAATCAAGCAACAAATACTCATTCTGAAATATATATTTTTTTCAAATTTAGATTCTATATTTGATTTTTGTTTCATCTTTCGGTTTGGGGAGCCAAGAAGCGGCTAAACGTGGCAACAGGCGGAACAGAAACAACTAATACAAAGGCACACATCAACATTCATTCACCGCAAAAATAACAAAAAAAAAATAATACAAAAAATATAAAAAAAATACAGAAAATCGTTGCTGTTGTCGCCGCTGTCAAGTGCAAAGTCCACTTTGTGGATTTCGCTAAAATTAAATAAAACACAAAAGCGAATCGCTGCTAAATGGCGAGCGTGAACTTATTTTTTTTTTTTTTTTGAGGCGCTACTACATGCTACGGCAAATAAGCCGGGAAACTGAGCTCAAGCTTCAGTGAACAGCCAGCCTGACATAACCGAAAAGTTTCATAATCCGCCCCATACAAGTCCCTCCAATTTTTGGCGGGGACTGGGCCCTCCCACGACATGCATTATGGCGTTATACCCTCCCCATCTCCCACCCGGCAGATGACAAAAGTACCCTTCTTGATTATACGCCTTAATGCATTTCGTAATATGTACTCCGCGCACTATATAACGACTTATTTGTTGTTATTGCCAGTAATTTTTGGGGCTTTATTGTGGAGCTCGTAAAATCGCCAAAGCAAGCAACAAGCGGGTAAAATTCCACGGCTCTCTACACGAGACACGTGCTATTGTTTCTACATGACATTTTTGGGGGCTTGGGGCTTAGAGATGTTCCCGAAAATAGGGTAAGATTTTACTATTTTTAATTACTTTAAGTTAGTTTAAGCTCCTAAATGTAAAGGGTGCTTTATCACCTGTAATTGTATACTTAAGCCAGGCCCTTATTTCAAATTTTAATAACTTTCACCTACTTTTAAAAAACAAGGCGAATAAACCTTTAGAATTTTAGCGGTTATTAAGCTTGACATTACAAGTGACCTTTCCACCTGCTGGTAAACCAAAATTTCAAGGTTATTAGAATATAAAATTTGCTAATTATTGTTTATATTTATTTTCTAGTTGAAATGCTAACCCAAGCAACAATTACACTCTTTCCTCCACCTGCAAGAGCGGGCTTTAAGAGTAAAGACTGGACAAAGGTAAACAAAGTGGAGTCTCTGAGTACATGTAATCCCAGATGGTGGAGCAGATGGCGGAGCCGATGAGAGAAGAGCGTGTGATGATGAAGAGCTACTCTCTTCTTCGACTCACTCAGTGCACTGAGACAACAGATGTAAACGTGAGAAGGCCGTCGAGCCGTGGGGGGCAGGTGGGGCTTGGCGGGGGGTGCTATGACTAGATGGCTGGCTGGCAGCAGAAAAACCCGATTTGGACTTTGGACCCGAGTCTCCGAAATGCCAAATGGACTTTGGACTGGCACTCGCCTAGTGAGTGTTGTTTTGTTGCCGTTGCCGTTGCTGCCTTGCTGTTTGCTTCTCTCTCCGTCTCTGGTTTGCAGTTGTGTTTATTGTGCGAGCGAACACCTACCTCTCCTCCCCTGGTACCGGTGATCGCAACTGTTTGGCGTTTGCTTATGTAGTTTAATGGCCCCCCCAGCCGAAAGCCGAAACCCAAACTGTAACAGTAACTCGAGCCATGACGTCAGTGGAGAGGGATCGTCTTTGTACTTTGAACCCTTGAAGTGGGTTGGCCCCTAGGCCTACAATTTGCATCTGCAGCATTATATTAAGGCCGATTAAACGCTTTTTGAGCGGCCCACGTGCAATAAAAAGAGAGTGACTAGCGAGAGCGATTAAAGATGCTAAGCTGCTTAGCTCTCTTTCTCTCTGCAGGTGTTGTTGTTGTTGGCCCAGAGAGATATAAACAAACAGATAGACGGGAAAGATAAAGAAAGACCCCCAACACAGAAAGCATTGGCTATAAACGGTTAGAACTCGTTCGTTTTGTATTTATTTTTTAATTTTTTTGTATTTATTGTGCTGGTTGGCGGCGGCGGGTCATGCGCCCGTCGAGTGATCACCTATCCCCCTCTCAGTCACTCACGATGACAGATGAGTCTGGCAGGGCGGGAGTGAGGCGGTGGAGCTGGAGAAGAGTGGGGGACAGCTGCACCTCTTTTTGTGCAAATTGCTGTACTGTGAGAAAAAAACCCAAGTAACCTTTAGGGATTTTATTTTCCCTTCATTAACAGCATAGTTCCTACCAGATAAAATTCCTAAATTTTACTTTAAATGATTCTCTTGAATAAAAAATAATCCTAACATTTTCTTGCCGTGTCATTGGGAATGAAAATGCACCGAAACAGGTTCGATGCGGGGAAATTGGCCATAAATTGCACTTAATTACTTATGCCCTGAGACAGAGTGGGCCAGAGACCACCACGTGCCCGGCATGTGCTCCCGGCCTTACAAATTGGAACTGCATCTGGAACTGGAACCCGTCTTTATCAGCCCCGTCTTAAATGTCACCCACTGTAGTGCCATTTACCATAACTGTTTCACGTTCGGTGGCTGCTTTTTAATTGCTGACGTGAGAACCGAACCTCTCTGTCCCTCCAACTAGGAGAAATGGTGAAAATGAAAATACAATAGCCCCGTCTGGTCATATATCAAGTGATATATGAAAAGCGAAAAGCGAAAAGCGACTGCAAGTGCAAATTAATTGGAAAATGTCTGGACCATCTGGCTGATGCAATTAGCCAAAGGTGAGAGATCGGAATGTCAAGGTGCTACCAAGCTAATGATGCAATGCGATGCTGATTGAGTCGGAAGCTGGGTATTTCCATGAGATTGCTCATTCAAGCCAATAAAAATTACCAAAAAAGTTGAGCTATTTTTTCCTTAATTCCCCTTCCACCTGCTTAAACGAATATGACTTCCAAGTGGCACCTTATCAGCTGCAGTTGGCAATTTGCATTCCAACTATCAGCAAGTAGTGCTAACCTTAAGCAACGACCTTCAGCACCTCCAAGTCCTACAATTGCATTGAATTTCACTTTCAAGTTGACCCCCCCACCCTTTGCAGTTGCTACTCAATATTGAGTATAGATTTATGATTTTTTGATTTAGTTTCTGTTTAGTTGAAGCGATTAGAGTGAGCAGGAACCAGCGGACAAAGTGCACTTCTTCGATTTTAGAACGTGAGCACGTGTCTCTCTTTCTCCTTCTCTTTTAAAGGGGGCGTGTGTGCGTGAGTGAGTGAATTAGTAAGTGTGTGCGTGCGTGAGTGAGTGCAGCAGCGACGACGACTGCAGCGGCGACTGCAGCACCGACCGACTGAACATTGGACTTTGATCGTTGGCCATAAATTTTATAGCAGAATCGAAACAAATGCTAGAAACCAAAAGCTAAAAACAAGAAACAACAAAAATACTTTTCGCTCAAATCCAAAGTGCACACTAAAAATGCATTAAGAGCAGAGAAAAATGCCCACTTCATAAGTGCAATTAAAGGCTGATTAATGGGGCAAGTATGGGGAAATAGTATGTCCTTGCTAGAAAACCTATAATTACCAGAGCTTTGCTAATATAATATTTTTATTTCAAGGTCCCGGGAGGAATTACTTTCAGTGCAGGGTGTCCTTGTGATCAGAAGACCCCCATCCAACCTGTGAAGTGAAAGCCCATTTGGAAGAAAGGGCCAAGTTTATGGAGCTGATGGTCATAAAACTCTTCGTTTTTTATATTTTTTTTTGGGCAATTATATGGGTGTCCCCAATTCGCAGAATGATCCATCTTCGTGCATTTTTTATGAAAATGATGTTTGCTGTAAACTCCTTGGCTGGTTGTTGGCCTGGTCCGGCTGGTACTAACTACGTGACTGCTGGCACAGCCTCTGTTTGGCGGCCGAAACGGCTAAAAGCCAACGTCAATTGAAAAGCGAGGAGGCCGCCGCTGCATCAACTCTTAAACAAAAATCATACATAACATAACATACATACTAACTAAGGCAGGCGGACTAAATTAAAAATCAGGGCACCCAAATGAAAATATACGAGTCCTGTGCATATTTATTCCAAGAGATGTTGTTAGTGTGTGTGCTGGTGTGTGTGGAAGCAAGAATGTCCTGGCTGTTGCCATAATTTTTCTCGGTTTCTGCGTTTCTGTGTGTTATGTGTATTTTTCGCATTTTTTTTTTTTTTTGCTTTTCGAGTTTGCGACGCTGTTGTTTTGGTTTCGTTAAGTATGCGTCATTTTCAGTGGCTGCCACTTTTTGCGTGCGTTGCGCGAAAATGCGGAAAAGCCGCAAGGGAGTGGGTCGTTCCGGGCACTATACACGACCCTTGATCCCTCCATCCTTCCTGCCTGCGCCTCCCAGCCAGCCTGGTGTTTTATTTTTTCCTCCCCTCAGGAGTTGACTGCAGTCCTTTGCAACAACAACAGGCCAACAAGCCAAATAACCATGGAAATGCATTACATTGTTGGCCAAGGATGGGGGCCAACTCCCGACCCTAATTAGCATGGCACATTCCCAATTGCCGGAACGTGATGCCAGATTATGGCAGCCCGAGTTTGGTGGCAAGAACTCTCAAGTATACGAAATATTATGGCACTAAATATTAGGTTTAACTTTTAATTCCACATCCCCAAAGAGAAGATGATACCCATTTAGGTAATTCAGTTTCCAAACTTGGCTCTACTATTTACCCAAAAAAAAAAAAACACATTCATGTGATTTCCATAGCACTCTCAAGACCCAGAAGTTGATAAATTACATTTGGCCTAAATGAAATGTCTCAAAACGAGGCAGCAACTTTTCCCAGCCAACAATGAGGAAAACTTTTTGGGAAAAAGAATGTCAAGAGCACATACAAGAGCCAGAAATGTGTGGATGACGAAGGGTTCGCTGAAGAGGATGCACTTTTCTTACCAAAAACGGAGGAATTTTGTGTCATGTGGTTGGGATGCACCACCGCCACCGCCACCACCACCACTACCATGTTCTGGCATCCGCCAAGAAGTGAATCACGGAGGTCAGGGTCTGTGTCCTTCTTGGACAATTGTCGATGTTTAAAATTCCGAGCCAAGTAGAGAGAAAAAATAATAAAAGGAAATATCTTCCGCCTGGAGGATTTCGGGCGATGGAGAAGGATGCATAATAAGGCAACATTATGCGGCAGTCTACAGGATGTAGGGGCATGGGATATGGGGCAGCACAGGATGGCACAGTTCCAAAATATAATAACAAAGATATCAGCAAATCGGTTTTTCGCCATTCCGGCCCGGCCTGTGAAAGTTTGTACAAGCCGAGTGCCGAGGAAGCACTTGCCGCTTCTGGTGGTGCAGCTGCTTTGATGATTTATCCACTGATTCACCCACTCAACCACACCGAACCACCCTCGGCCTTTTACGGCCCTGGCTATGAACTTGTTTACCCATAAATCCAAAGGCAGGCTTACAAGTTTACCTCGCTTCTGGCCGCTCTCCAATGTATTTCAATTAAGTTATCAAATACACAAACACACACACACACCCAGAGGCATACAGAGACTTTGCAGGCTTGTATCCTGTATCCTGTCAGTTACCAAAAAAAAAATGTATATTTTTTATATACATATATAGAGGTAGGTGGGGGTGGTGGGGGCCTGTTGCCAGGTGCCAGGTTGGCTCTTGTCTGCCTTGTATTGATTTTATTTTTGGCCAAAACCCCAGACCCCAGAGCCGAGCTAGCAATTCCATGTTTGCACTTGGAATGCAAATGGTTCGCTGCCAAAGGATATAATAATATATCATTTAAAGTTGCTCACTCGAAGGGACTGTAGTCTGTGTCCTGTGTCGTGCCTAAACTCATTTATTCTAATTGTAAATTGCATTCGTCCTTGAGCCCCTTTCTCGGTTTCAATTCACTTCAGTTCGCTCCGTTGCGAGAATCAAGCGGTATCGGAAATCGCGCGTGACAAGCTTAGCCCAACCGAACACCAGGTCCTTAGGACCAGGCCGACCAAATCGCTGACCTCTCTTGCACTTTGAGAAATGGGGATTAACAAAGACATCGCATACATTGCGTATACTTAATATTTTAGATAGCCATGTCGCATACGTAATATCAAGTATACGCCCCCTATACCCACTAGAACCACACTTTCCTTCCAGTGTAGCCTTTCTATTCAAATGACTTTAGTCATTGCAGTTAATGATGCCTGGCTTTAGGCCCCACCACCCCCTCCTATACCTCCTTCCACTCTAAGCCAAGTTGGGAAGCTTTGATGGACATTTGATGGCCTCCCCCCCACCCACCATATGCCAAATGGCAATTTTCACTTCGTTAAAATTGTAGAATTTTCTTTTCAAGCAATTTAGTAGCGGAAAATGCTTTTGATGCCAGGGGGTGAGGAGGGAAGAGGAAAACTTGGCTGACGGATACGGGCCAAGTGGGTGTCGAGAGCCGGAACAGAGGCCAAGGGGGTGTACTGCTGTACTGCTACCGGACACCCGGGCAGAGCCAGACGCCTGGTCTGGAAATACACTGATTAGAAGCGATTAGGGACCTGATTTGATTACTCCCGAGCACGCCGGAGGATTACATAAGATGGCATTTAAAAAGTGTACTAATTTAAGCGCCAATTCGCGCTATTAGCTATTCGTGACCCGGGGCCATCATACATTGGCGTTTATGAATATTTCAACATCAATCAGCAGCCAGTCTGGCAAATCAAATGACAACAAATGTAATTACTAATTAGTACTTAGTACTTAGTAATTAGTTATTTGTAATTGCCAGGATAGCTTTCATTAAATGGCAATTAAAGTCCTGGCGAATTCTTAAACTCGACTTAATTAATTTTAGGGCCAAAGACAATGTTGCTTTAAGAGGCTCAATTAAAACGGCATTATCCTGGCGCTGATTGTGGTTGGTAGGATGGAGGGGGCACTGGGCCTCGAACAACAAAAGCCTCGAACAATGCAAACAGGACACGCCGCAGGACATTGTATGTATGTATGTACATCTTTCGGGGCAGTAAGTAATAATAAAAATAAAAGTAAAAGCATTTAATTAAGACTGCCGAAGGGCGAACTATAAAGCCTATGGACTACTTATGGGTCCAGTAAGGCCCTTCTCCCCCCCACCCCTCTCGGATAATAAATTGCAATTTAATTTTGATTCGGAATTTAAATTGAAATCCCAATCCCAGAGTGAATTATATCCTGATCCGATGGTTGATCGGATTTGTTTTTCGCTGTTTCTGGTTTCTGTTTCTGGTTCTGTAAGTTTATTTCCCATCATGGTTTTTATGGACTTTTATTGGCCCGCTTTGTTCTACAAGGACCTCCTGTCGCAGGACTAGCGGGAGTAGGGCCAAAGAAAATAATAGTGAATGCCACACAGGACCCCCGGTTCGGGGCAATAAAAGTAAAGCAGAAAAAAAAGGATATATATATTATTTGAAAGTAAAGAAAAGGGCGAAACAAAAGCCTTGCCATTAGAGACACATCAAAATGGCACTCAGCATGGCGCCAGGGGGTGGCTGGGGCTTGGTCCTGTGAGGACCTACCAAGAGGTGTAAAAGGGGGAAGGGGGGTGGTGGTGCCTGAGCTTGTCGGCTTTTATAGAAAACTATATTCGAATACAATGGCAGAGAATTCAATGCATTCCCCAGGTTCTGCTGCGGTTTGTTTTGCGGCCATTTTTTTTTTTTTTTCGGCTTGCATTTTTACGCAATTTATTGTTCTTTCTCCTCTCTCTTTCTTCCTTTCTCTTCTCTGGCTTACTTCCTGCATTTTTATAGTTTTTTCCTCCCTTTTTTTTTATTGTTTAATATTGTTCTTAGCCATGTATGTTTGTGTTGTAAGCATTATTTTCCAGGTGGCAGTGGAGCTGAGGGCCATATTTCCGCTTGGTTGTTGTGCATTCGGGTTTCTATGGTTTTGGCCTCTTCCTCAGTCTCTCTCTCTCCTCTCCCTTTCCGTTTGGCGCCTTTTTCTTGCCAACAGGCTTTGGGCGCAAAAGCAGTTCAAGGATAATATGCAAAACCATGGAAACAATAGATAGCACTAGACTAGAGCCACCTCCGCCCCACCCGAAAGGTCGAATGGAGGCGCCTGTTTAGCAAATGACATTATCATTTGCCTTCAACATTGATTTTTGTACAAAATTTCGTCATTGTCATGTGCAGGCACGATTTCTGCATCATCATAAAACTGCTGAGTGGGCACTGCGAGAAAAATAGTGGCACTTTCCAGTCACTTTTTAAAAAGAAGATGAGAATCTGGAGCGAAACTGTCCCTGACACTGCAACCGGTAATTGCATTAAGTGTCGGCTTAAAAGCAGTCTCCCAACCACTCTGTTCGCGTCATCCACTGCCTGGCAGCCTTGTCATTGTCGGTGGATTAGCGAAGCACCCACTCCAGCCCACACATCCACTCGCTGGCACGAAGAACTGCTTCCAATTAGCCAGCGAATGGCCAAGACACTCTGCAACATATAGCGTCAATATGCTTGGCTTTAACCATTAAATCGATATGTGGCTGGGGTTGAAGAGTTTTTGGCCAAAAGAGGAGCGAATCAAGTTGCACGTGACGCGAGCTGACTTCATTCGTTTTGACTGTTTCCCCTCACCACTCATCCGTTACCACTTCCAGCTACTCCCACACTCCCTTTTGGCCAAACAGTCTTGCCCGGAAACTGTAAACATGGCTATTTCGAAGAATGGAGCTATTTGAGGGAAATGGTATTCCAATTTCTGGCCAAAACTAACAAAATAAAAGTTATCCTCGAACAAATCCCCTTTCAGCTTCAACTTTTCATTATTTCTCTTTCGAACTAAAAAAGTTTTCTTTCAACTTTTTTAACCTTCTGATTATGAATAGAAAATATTTTAATTATTGAAAACTTTAATCCGAACAAGAGTATGATTTATGGAATAGAGACTGTAGTTAAACTTTTTTCTCTCCTTTTTTAAACTTGTTTAGTCCTGCGGAGCTTGGCACGCGAATATAATTTCCTTTTGATTGGGTGCGCCTCGGCTCGACTTTACTGGCTGGGAGCGATTTTCCAGATAGATTTGCGGGCGCATTGCCAGCACACGGTGTAAACATAAATTGCGCTGGCAAGGACACGCACACACACATACACACAAATACAAGCAGAGGAAGTGGGAGTAGGGAGTGTAGGGAACAGAGCGAGGACACAGACAGGATGGCGCACACGCACCACGAAGCCTTCTTCGTGTGACCCTCACAGCTCCAAACTCCAGGCCTTGTGGGTACAGTGTAACCACATACATGATGGCTCACCAGGGTTATCGACTTGAAGGGAAGGAAGGAAAGGGAAAAAAGAGTCCTTTTTGCCTTAAACTTTGACTTTCTGTGTAGTAGGTCTACCGGAACAAGAACCAAGGCACGAAATGAGCTTTTTCCTTGTTATTTTTATCCAACTTGAGCTTAAAATAAATCTATTATGATAATTACTTCTAAAAATAATCTTATTTGAACTAAAAACTAAATAATTATTTGTTTAACTTCAAGTTTTGTTGGCTTCAAGCCAGGATTCTTAGGAAAAGCAAACAAAATTGACTAAATTTTAGGCCAAAATGTTTCTTAAACGCCTTTGGCTACTCTGGCAGGTGGCGTGTGGGCCGCCGCAGGTTGCCGCCTGCAGTGCGTTTCGCATTTTCCGGACAAGCACAAATGTCCAGCGAACATGATAAACGCCCCGGTTGCACCCGAAGCGACATAAAAGTGATGGCGCTATTTCGGAAGCAAAATGCAGTGCGGGTAGTTGGGTTTTCGGGTTTGTTTATGCGTTTTGGTCAACAGAGCACCGACAGCGACAGCGACAGCGACAGCCAGTTGCAATTAATTTCGAAATTGGCAAACGATATTGGGGCCTGACCAACCATCCAGCTAGCCAGCCAACTCGGATGTAATTGTTTGGAAAATTAATTTTTGCTTTTACCAATTTACTAAACCAAAACAATGGGCCCACAATAGGCCAATTGATTAGCATAGATATGGCATAAATAAAGCAAATATATTCCTTGGAGATGGCCCGTTTTGGGTCAAGTGCAGGCCGAAAATTTATTGACAGTCGGAATACTATATAGAATATATATATTTCATGTCAATGCATTCAAGCAATGCTGCAATCAATGCAAACAAAAATGCAAATGCTTTGGCAATGTTTTTGTTTTTCGCTGCCAGTCTCCCCCGACGACCTCCGGGCATGAGTCAGGGGCGTAGGAGCGCCATTCGAGTACACTTCTGGGTTGCAGGGCTGAACTAATTAAGCCATTAAACCATATCAGCCATGAATATGCAAATAAACTTAAAATATAACATTTTCTTTCCTGAAACTTGGTGCGGGAAAAGAGTAAAACAATGGTGGGAAATAATAGATTATAAAAGTTATATATTATTTGTATTGTATGGTCGTCGCGGGATTTTAACAATTTATGGCATTTTCGTTGACGGAAAATCGGAGTACACTGGCATCAGATAAAACGCATTTATTTCTCACAAGATTAAAGCGAAAAATACAATTTATGATTTGGGGAACCTTTGGGATATGAAATCAAAAAGCTTTTAATCTCTCATTTCTCGCTTGAAAAGGTTAAATTGTTGTTAAAAATAAATTGGCTTGTTAAATTCCTAGCGATTAAATAAAGAAACTTAATTATAATCATTTTAGTTGCCCGATTTGTGAGCTCTATTGCGTTGTATCTGGTGGATGCGACAAACAAAGAGATTAATTGGCGCCGAGCGCCACTCAGATTCTCTTTTTTTGCCGCCGGTTGAGGTGCAAAAAAGACTCGCCTTAAATAAATTTGTATTTATCTTTGGTTGTTTGTTTAAATTGTTAATAACTGGACGACTGTCGACTGCGAAAAGGCCAAAAAGCAGGAGAACAAGAGCGGAAAGCAACGAAAAGAAATAATATATCCGATTTACATACCGACTATATACTCTATACTATATATGTATATGGCGAACAAAAAATGAAACTTGACAAAAATACGAAAATAGGTAAAATATCTCGTTTTGCGTTTTACATTTTTTTTTCTTTCTTTTTTTGTTGTTGTTGCTTGTATGGGCTTGGCTAAAAGAACCAAGACAAGCTAAAAGCGGAGAGCTAAAAGCGGAGAAACACAAACACTTGAAGCTCAGGCGCAGCCAACTCTGTCACATTCAGATACACAGCTACAGATACAGATACAAGTTGTGCTTATAAGTTATTCTTTTTGAAAAAAGAGCACGTGTGTGGTGTGCTGGGTTTTCTTCCTCCGCCAAGAAGAAAAAACTTCCTGCTGTTTAGGCCGAAAGCCACATTTAGGCCAAGGCTATGAGGACCATAAAACAGGGCGTATGCTTAATATTAATCACAAAACTTTACGCTAAACAAATAAGCAAACAAGCCGAGTGTGTGTTTGGCTGGCTGGCTGAGGGTTGGGGAATTTCAATATCAATTCAACATCTGTTGATGGCAAAAAAAAAATAAATAAAAATAAAAAACTGCTAAGAAATTGCGTTTTAAGAATAAGAGGTAGGAGAACGAAATTATTTATGCTTATTTATCATTTACGCTTTGATTGCTCTGATATCATGGGTTCTCGGTGTTCTACGCCTCAGTTTTCGGCCTTCTCCCGCCTTCTTCCCACCTGTATCTACCTCATTTTTTCCAGTCTGTCCTCCTTCTTTTTTTTTAGCTGTTGACATCGCTTATTAATATAAAAAATTTCGAACGACTTATCGGCACAGAAGGCGATAAAAAACGGAGAAGGAAGAAATGAAGAAAAAAGTACAAAATCATAAATATGATAAGTGTTTTGTAAAGTTTGTTGAACAGTAAATAAATTTTATATTTTAGATAGCCTAATTGTATGGGTATCAAGCTAATTGTATGGGCCACTATATGTATCTGTGAGATACCAAAAAAAAAACACACCCAGACAACTGGCAGAAGATAGAAGATAGGTCGCCTGCTATTCAGATTACGGCGCCTGAATTGGCCTTTTGTCGTGACACGAGAGACAAGCAAATTGGCCAGCGGCTGCTGCACTTGACCCTCCTGCTCCCCCCCCCTCTCTCTGGCCTTGTTGCCACTTGAGCTGCCTCATCAAATCTTGCCTGGAAACTCGCCCGGCTGCCATCTTTCAATTGTTGCAAGTTGCACACTGTCCCCCACCCCCCTCCTTCGTAATCCCACACTTCAAGGGTGTTGAAAGAACTCATCATCCAGCTGGCGTCTAATCCCGGCCTGCTTCCCTACAGTCACGTTCGCAAATATAATTACACCCAGAAAATAGATGTCGGCTGAGGGCAAGTAGGATCTGGCCCAGTAGATGATGTCAGACTGGGGTCTGATTCCCAGAATTCTGGTTGCCTCACTGCATATTACTGCATTCTGTGGGGAATGGACACCACGACCAGCGATTTCATCATAGACGCGTCAAAAACAAGACTCGTGATTTATCAGGACCCTCCATCGATATCATGGCACTACGAACGTAAATAGTTTTCCCATTTCTGGTGTGGACTTTGTCATGTAACAGCAGTCACTCGAGGAGCAGGCCATCGAAACAAAAAAGCAACTCAAAGGGCCACTCAGAGCAGCAGAAGTGCCAGCAGCTCTGACGACAAACGGGCCACGAAAATGGCAATTTTAAATGCAATTACAAGTAGCTGGTAATTGCAAGTAACTATTATCGAGCATAAAACTGTTGCACTCAGGCCACAGTGGGGATTACAAGCTGGGTGGAGCTAGGGGAGCTAGTCCTCGGCAAGAAAGTGGTCCTTAAGCGGTCCTGACATGAGTTTTCGACAGTTTTGGGCCGAAAACGAAATGGCAACCGAGTCATATACTTTGGCATGCCTACAAGTATATTTTATTTTATTTTTTTTTTTGTGTTGAATCCGAGAATCGAGGTAACAAAAATGTAATCCCACTTTGACATGCAAACTCGAATGACGTCAGGGCGATGAAAAGTTTTCGATCCTGGGCCTGGCAAGCAAAAACTTTTGTTTCTCCAAGTCCAAGTCCGAGCCAGCTTGGTAATTAAAATGTGCAACTGCCGTCCGTCCTGCCCCCTGGCTGAGTCAGGGCTTTGGGGTTCATTAGCCAGGGCGATAAGGCAAGGCCCCTGCTTGAAAGTTATGTAAACCCGCTTATCACTTCCAGAGTCACAGCGCTAGGCGCTCACACACCCAGCCCAGTTCGTTTACACCCCGAGCCGATAATCGCCGGAGATTGGGGCGAGGAGCAGCCTTAACAGGTGACATTGAGGGGGCCATGACTAAGTTGGTCTCCGGACAATTAATTAATTATATTTTATTTATAGCCCGGACTTCTCATGGCCCGTTATGCGAGTTACACACCTAAGACTTCTTATCGCTGCTTACAAGAGGCGCGTCATCCTGGCTCCCGATAAGCCCTAAATAGGCCAGATTAGGCTGACGCACAGTTTGAAATTAAATCACAGAAGCGAAATATTAATTCGATTAATCCAAATTCCGGACAACGAACGGTGCGTCACACATGCCCCCTCCCTGGGGGATCAGCATTGAAGCATTCATCTGGCGGATTTCACAGATTAATGGAGCTGATTGCTCTAGGGTCTGGACATTGGACTGCAAAGCATTAATATTATAATGTGGAATGTAAATGTGTAGCATACGCGATGGAAAACATGTGGTGACATGTGTGATAACCCACAGATTCCGATTTAAAGTCAATGTCAAACACAAAGGCTTTTGTTTCCAATCTAAGTGCCACAAAGTATCTTCCCCCAACTGGCAATTAGCCAATCGCGCAGTAACTGGACTCAAAGTACTTGGTAACCTTTGCCGAGATCCGGGATCTAAGCCCCCCCATAAACCATTTACGTTCTGGCCTAATTCGACTTGTTGCCACAATATATGATATACACTCTGGTGTTGGAGATCTTGATAGCAGGCTGGCTCTTCTGATAGGGAGCTCTGGCAGATAAGATAGAAGCCGGCCGAGTTGCAGAAACATGGTCTCTTGTTTTCTAAGGCGAAGATAATAAAGTTGGCAACGAATTGGGCCTAAATACAAATGTGTGTAGATGAGTATGTGTGTCGACAGTTATTTGATAAGTTTCCCTGATTAGATTGCACAAACACTAATGCACAGCGACAAAGTCCTAATTAGTCCCACAAACAAGGCGAATTGCCAAATTGGCTTTAATCTCTCGGGGGAGAGGGGGCGGAGTCGGAATGCCAAGCTGGACTGAACTGAAATCATAATGCCCATGTATGCCCGCTCGTAGTAACAGAAGCAGCCGGGTCGAGTGTTTGCACTAAACGTCTCAAGTGGCACACACTTGGACGTTGAACTGTCCTCCCCCCCCCTCCATACGATTAAACTCTTCTGGGGGTTTATTGTATTTTCATTTTTGTTTTCGGCTTCTTACTAAAAAGATCACCTTTTCGCGGGGGGGCCAGCTAGCCAGCGGGGAGCCAAGGTAATTCGAAACGAATTAGCACAAAACTAGTAAACAAGAGAATGGAATGGGACATGGCCCCGGAATGGGACATGGCTGATAACGGAATGCGAATCGAAAACCGAAAAAAACACACTCATTACTGATAAGCGTGGAAAAATTTCGATTTTCGATGCAAACTCTTAAAGGTCCAGCCCCCCCTCGAAGAGGATAGTTGGGGCCTTCCCCCAGGATTATTACCTTCATGAATAAAACCATCAAAAAACGGTAACCCCGCCACTAAAACGAGAATGAGAACCATCTGCCATAAAAAACAGTAATCATTTTTTTGTTGTGATTTTGCTTATTTATTTCGAAAGATAAAACCAGAAACCGATTTTCGTAGCCCTGACTGAGTCGAGTGTGTAAGTGAAATTGCGATTGAGGCGACTTGAAGGCCCCCATGATGTTATGTAGGATATGAGTGCTAGTATGAGGTAATTCCAAGGCGAGATGGATCATTTTGTAACACTTCTGAAGGGCACTGCCTGCGAGTGACTTTCCCCCTTGAGATCTAGCAGCCTTGGGAGAAGGGTTCTTGGCGTAATTCCACGTGCTATCGAGGATCTTTCTTCTTGACTTTAAAGGCCACACATATTATGGAGATCGACTAAAAAGAGAGACTTGGTGATTCCTGATCGTCAGCTGAGATAACAACTTCTAATGGAAAAACCCCAGTAAACCGGCAGTACTAACTGCTTGCCATTATTCATATCCGAAGTGAACTCACCTTTTCTAGACATTCCTGGCCATTGGCTTTGGGATCCCACTTGACGGCCTGCTGAGTGCCGTTGGGCAAGTTAACAATGCACCACATTTTGTTGCCTGATGTCGGTGGCTGCTGCTGTGGCTTGATTAGTTGTCCAACTGGTAAAAGCTCGACTCTCTGCTGAGTCTAAAACAATTGCATTTGGAGTAGAGTGTGGTAGCTCCAGTCTCTAGTCTCCTGTCTCCGCTTAAAGCTTCCTGCTTCCAAAATCAAAGCTACAGGTTGCCTATTTTGATATTTATTCTGATTTGCGCACCAAATCCGATTCGATTCGCGTTCCAGTCTGCGGGGGCTTTAGCCTACTCCTCCTCTCCTATTTGTTAACTTTGAACGTTGAGCACCGAGTGCCGATTTATAAAATAATTTGCACTTTTGTAATTTTTTTCAACACATTTCATTTAGCGGCAAGCACGCACGTTTTCTGCCTTATCTTGGCTTTGGTTTCTGTTTCGAATTATTAACTTTTTGATTGTTTTGCTTATTTAATTGTTTTGTTTTATTTCTCCTTTTGTTGGTTAAACCATATAGTTTGGGATTCAAAAGTTTCACTGTCACGAAGTATATTCCTCTCGAATGTCCACACCAAGTGGCTGTTTCTGCTCTAGATGCTTCACCCAAGAACGCGCATTTGACAATAACAGAGAGCTCGTCGGGCCAGCTGCTTAAATATAGCCATCGCCGAAGAGCAGGAACTGCTCCGGACTCCGGCGAAATGGTACATTACAAGTAATGTGGCTGGTAATCGATTACCCGAGACTCTCTGGGAATCGGCTCTTCTCACACGGCAGCCGAACCGACTCATTTTAAGAGCTCATCGTGAGAGCTGCTCAAATATATACTCTTGCTCTCTTAATAAAAAAATCTTTTTAAAAACTAATTTAAAATATCAACTCGTAAATTGAGGTAGGAACTTTGAATATTTTTTAATCAAAATCAATTGATTCGAAAGCCATTACTTTATTTGGAGTTAACATAAATCAAAAAAAATGGTTATTAAATGGAAGAAACTACTTCTTTTAATTGATTGTAATTTTTAAATTGAAAATTGAAGCTTGGAAAAGTATTTTAACTAATTTTGACATTTTCTTTTTTATTTAAACAAATTATTTAAAATTACTTTTCCTTTATAAACGTAAAAAACAATGAAACTAAGAGTAGAAATAACACATTTATTTTTAGCATTCCTCTCAAAGAGAATCTAAAAGAGAGCCCCTACCTGCTCTTACCTGGACTCTCTTTATTTTCACCTTTGCGGGGGAGCAGAACCAGCAGCTGGTACGACCTGTTCCATTCACAGCTGTTGCTTTTGTTATTTTTATTATTATTCTCACTCGCCTTTTGTTATCAGATTCCTTATGCTGGAGGCATTGAAAATGAAATTGAAATGCTGGCGAGTTGAATGCAACGAGCGCATGCGTGTGCGGATCCCTTTTCTTTTCAGAGCCTGGCAGCTGGTTTCTGGCTTACTGGTTTCCCCTGTTTATCTTTTTTTTTTTGTGTTTTGTATTTAAGTATTTTTAAGCGACCTGCACAACACAAAGACTGATGGGACATTGCAAAATATTAGGGTGGACTTGCAAGAATTTCTTTGATTATGTTTTAACGACGATTATCTGCATAATCTGGAGCGAAAACAAGTCACTCTATAGGGATATATATCATAAAATAAATGTGAGCTTTGAAGCTTCAAAGAAAAGATTACGCATACGCCGGATGGACTCCGATGCCAGAGTTTAAAAGTAAAGAAAAAAGGAAATATTAAATTATTCGATCCACAAAAACCACAATCTCCAAGAAAACAAAGAAAAAGGAATCAACAACTTTAACCCAATTTCAATAACCCGAATCTTAAAATAAAGAAAATAATCATATGAAACCATTTCCGAACCCACAATCTTCATGAAATCAGAGAAAAAATTAATCATACGCCTAGAAGACCTGTGTTCTTTAAAGAAGGATAACCCATAGCCCTGAATGCCTTCTAAGAAAATAATAAACATCGATTTTAGTTTGACTTGCATGAGCTGACACACCTTCACTGATATTTACCCTCATTATGTATGATGACACTTTGTAGGTCAGGTGACACAGGTGACACCAGATGGGAATGGGGCAAGCAACCACATCGGGTCACGTTCCCCACAAATCCCCCAATAATAAGGTTGCATGGACTAAAACTGACCTTGGCTACTACTATATAGAGTGGCATGCAGTCGTAATGGGTCTACATCAGGGGTTTCGGTGCAGAAAATCAATATCCCTGCAATGGCCATTGGCGAACGGCAATAGACAATGATTGAGCATTCGCAGGGAGGCCGGGGCGAGCAGGGGCGCTGGGCGACTGTCTGGCCCAACATCGGAATTGCATTTGTACAACTTCTGCCATAAACTATGCAAATCTGGTGCCACTGGGGGTATTTCTAATTCGACACATGTGGATAACAAGCTTCCAAACAATTAAATTAGTGGCGCAAGCGAATATTTGGGTAATACTTGAATATTAATAGGAATTTGGCATAAACGCAGAACGTTCATAGTTGCCTGATTCACAGTTTTGAATATCTTTCTTGTGGTTTGCCGAATTAAACAACATTTTATTGTCAACCACAGACAATAATTGGAGACCCCCACAGAATTGGAATTCACATTATCGGTCCATACATTTTCAGCATTGTCAAACGAAACCCCTAAAAAGTTTCACAAAAAATCTAAAAAATATTTTGTTCCCAGATTTTGATGGAGAATCAATCAACGATTTGTTTAAGTTATTCCGCTTAAGAATCTGATGATTATTGCCAAAGATATGGACATCGGTGGGGGCCATATTGTCATCCCCAGCATTTTTCAAGGGGACCCCCTAGAAAATTTCACAAAAAATCTAAAAAATATTTTGTTCCCAGATTTTGATGCAGATTTATGAAGAATTCATCTACAATTCGTTTAAGGTATTCCGCTAAAGAATCTGATGATTATTGCCAAAAATATCGACATCGGTGGGGCCATATTCTCATCCCCAGCATTTTTCAAGGGGACCCCCTTGAAAATTTGACAAAAAATCTGAAAAATATTATTTTCCCAGATTTTAATGCAGATTTGTGGAGAATCAATCTACGATTTGTTCAAGGTATTCCGCTTAAGAATCTGATGATTATTGCCAAAGATATGAACATCGGTGGGGGCCATATTGTCATCCCCAGCATTTTTCAAGGGGACCCCCTTGAAAATTTGACAAAAAATCTGAAAAATATTTTTTTCCCAGATTTTGATGCAGATTTATGGAGAATTCATATACAATTCGTTTAAGGTATTCCGCTAAAGAATCTGATGATTATTGCCAAAGATATAAACATCGGTGGGGACATATTGTCATCCCCAGCATTTTTCAAGGGGACCCCCTTGAAAATTTGACAAAAAATCTGAAAAATATTTTTTTCCCAGATTTTAATGCAGATTTGTGGAGAATCAATCTACGATTTGTTTAAGGTATTCCGCATAAGAATCTGATTATTGCCAAAGATATGAACATCGGTGGGGGCCATATTGTCATCCCCAGCATTTTTCAAGGGGACCCCCTTGAAAATTTGACAAAAAATCTGAAAAATATTTTTTTCCCAGATTTTAATGCAGATTTGTGGAGAATCAATCTACGATTTGTTTAAGGTATTCCGCATAAGAATCTGATTATTGCCAAAGATATGAACATCGGTGGGGGCCATATTGTCATCCCCAGCATTTTTCAAGGGGACCCCCTTGAAAATTTCACAAAAAATCTACAAAATATTTTGTTTCCAGATTTTGATGCAGATTTATGGAGAATCAATCTACGATTTGTTTAAGGTATTCCGCTTGAGAATCGGATGAATATTGCCAAAGATATGAACATCGTTGGGGCCATATTGTCATCCCCTGAATTTTCCAAGGGGACCCCCTAGAAAATTTCACAAAAAATCTAAAAAAAATATTTTGTTCCCAGATTTTGATGCAGATTTATGGAGAATTCATATACAATTCGTTTAAGGTATTCCGCTAAAGAATCTGATGATTATTGCCAAAGATATAAACATCGGTGGGGACATATTGTCATCCCCAGCATTTTTCAAGGGGACCCTAGAAAATTTTACTAAAAATCTGAAAAATATTTTGTTCCCAGATTTTGATGCAGATTTATGGAGAATCAATCTACGATTTGTTTAAGGTATTCCGCTTAAGAATCGGATGATTATTGCCAAAGATATGAACATCGGTAGTGCCATATTGCCCATCTCATGAATTTTTTATACAAATCTACGGTAAAGAATTAATGTTATTACACATTTTTTTTAAGAGAGAATACTTTTTTAACCACTTTCTGATTTGATTTAAGAAATTCTAATTTAAAATACTTAGAAAAAATAAAATATTTACTTAGCTTTTACCTTACAACGAACATGAAAGCTTTCAGCCATTTTATTTATGCGAGAACCAACGATATTCATTTCGATCAGCTTTTTGGAAAGGCATTTGAATAATTTCTTTATTTGATGTGAAGAAAATGTTCAAATAAAATAATAAGTTACAAAATGAAGTTGTTTATTAAATAAAAGTTATGTTTTTTAAAGGAATTGTCCCTCTTGAACAAAAGCTTAAAGTTTGATCTTATTGAAGATCTTTATAAAAGGAAGTATAATAAATTTTGGAAACAATATAGTTTTTTAGAAGAATCAGAAATAAGAAAAAGTGTTTAATCAAGACTTTAAAGTAGAGAGACATGCTTTGTGTATTTTATAGCCCTTATACGATTGATTGCCGCCATAAACGATAACACTGGACAAATTAGTGACAATAATCGTTTTATATCCTTTTTCTTTAAGGTAGCACACTCCAGGCTCACGTATTGGAATCATAAATAACGATCTAGATTGCGTTTATGGACTTTGAAAGCGTCGAAAATCATTCGCAGACGGTGTGGGTGGAAAGCACACCAAGATTTATGGATTCCATCAAGGTGATTACTATATAATTCGGCTGATGACATATTCATTACTCATCTAGGACGGAGACAAACAAACAGGCGGCGGCGGTGGGTGACCTCTCCAGATAAGAGAGTCGCTACAGCTCCGCTTTCTGGACATTCCTCATTTATAATCATATTTATAGCCACCGATCGGCAATCTCATCTCATCCATTTGATTTGACACTATAAATACGGACTAGAAGGTTTCCGTGGTGTTCATGTGTACACCAGTGGAGGTTTGTCCGGTTCACTTGGCAACAGCAACAGAATCCATCAATGACCACCCACTAAACCATCGAATATCACATCTTAGATGAATGAATTTCGAATAAAAAAATGTGCCAAGTAAGGGCCATAATTTATGATTCCAGATTCGTGTTGATCCGATTACCGAAATCAAATCACTTGTCTGGTGAAATACTATACGTAAAGTAACATGCTTTCCTGGCTGTTCGATTGGACTAATTAATTCAAAAAAAAAAAAAAAAAAAAAATGCGAAACAAAAAAAGCAACACGTTTCGTGGCTGATTGCTATAATCTTCAGATCCAAAGTTCATTGTCTGGGCCAAGGAGTCAGTATTGTTTATTATTTGCAGAGTCGCATTAAATGCCAGTGGCCTGGATATTTGGATTTCCCAAGAAGAGTTTGTTATTTTTTGTTTAATTGTTTCACAATATACTTGTAGCCTTTATAACAATGTATATTCAAATGGTTTCAATAAAATTGCAGATTATTGGATTAGTCTAATCAGCAAAAGCATTGTTTGTTTGCTTAGTATAATTACAAACTAGGTCTTCAAATATAGAAATCATGATGGACCGAGCTGTAGTATAACAAATGCGAGGGACTTCAAATAAATTGGGTTTCAAGTACCCTTCAAAAAGTACACACTTTCCATCCGATTTGTTGACATTTCCACACTTACTACACTATCATGTTTAAATGAAAAATCCCCCACAGCTCCATATCTGATCGAATGTGAATCAAATTATGGTCAGGAACTGATTTGTTCGCGTTTCATTAATTTACTATCAAGGTGGGATCAAGGTTCCCTCGAAAGGGCGCATTTTATTGATCGGTCAGCTACAAATTTTCCCAATCACCTACTTGTAATTATGAATAGTAATTTAACTAATTTAATCTAATTACTCATTAAAATGTATACATTTTTGCAACAAATATTGCATAAGCAGAGCGGGAAAAATAAACCAATTAAAAGTTTCCATCACTCGGATGCATTGGATTCTTTTTAGGGGAAAACCCTTTGTGCATTCTAAGAATTGCAGACAATAAAGGCAATAAATTGTAAGCTAGTTGAAAAAAATAAACGGGCTGAGGTCATATTTTCCGAGAATCCCCAAAGATTTCCAATTATTGCCGGAAGTAATATTGACCGAGACATTGCACAATAAAGTTGCGAAGCTCCTCCGATGGGATCAGAGTGATCGCTCTTAATCAGTTAGGCGCCCATGAAATCTCATTATCAGCAACATGATGTTTCACTAATTGACTCTGGTGTCTACGCAACATGAATATGAACTAAGTATGCGGTCACATATTCGCTCGATCGTCAAACGAATCCAATGCACTGCGGAATTACGCGAGAAAATTAATGGAGAATCAGTATCAAAGCTTAGAATAGTTTTTATAATGTTTAAAATATATGTTATATATTATAGAACTATTATATATTACATGCTTAAGAATTACATTGATAATTTAGTAAAAAATTATTAATCAAGGGGTTTTTCAGGAACCTTTTTGGGATATACCATTATTCTCCTATAGATGGATTATTTGACTTCAAAACTAACATACTTCAAAACTAATTGTTTACCAAAGATATAGCTTTTTTTTATTTGTTCTTTATAAGATTTAGATTACGAGCCCAAGGCAACCAACCCCACTATTTAAAAACTTCATTAATGATCCTTAATCTGATCAGTAAACCGCTTTCAGTAATCAATAGTGATTATAATATTGGTAACTAATGATTTTTGGAATTTTTGGAGAATATAGTCCTCAAAGTGCCGGCCACGATCAACAAAAAAGCGCCATTGTAAATTCCAACTGATATTATTATCTTGATGGACAAACCCACCGAAACCCGAACTCCTTAGTCCATCTGGCGCACGTATGTATAGATAGCAGTGGCCGTACCTGGTGTTGGCCTATCAAATTTTGTGTGTCACGAATGCTGCACGATCTCAACACGATCTTCGGCCGAGCTGACGGGCCTCGAGGCTGTTATTGTTGTGGTGGTGGATTGGTGGGTTGGTGGACTGGTGGGTGCGTTGCCTCTGGCACTCGTGTATAAAAAGTAATGCTCCATCACGACTGGCTCCCAGTTGCGGACTATAGCAGATCGGGAAATCATAACATTGTGCGATTAACGAACGGATCTGAAGCGGATTTTTGTCGCGGTGCCGGAGAGAAAGTATTATTTAATCGGAGATCAACAGAATGGCTAAGAAAGTAAGGAAACACACCAGTCCCTGACTTGAATTATTTGAATACAAAGTCTATCAAAACACCCAAAATGATAATGCCCGAGCTCTAATCAACGATCGAAATAAACCTATATATAAGGCTATTTGCTCCACAATGATTTATAGGCGGTGCCAAACAATAAACACTCATCCCAACCAATCAAGTCGAACTAATTCATAAAATCTATCAAAAGTGATTCCATTAAACTCGTTTAATCTGGCTCTGATTTGGAGCTCCATGTTTAGGCAAAACCCGACAAAAGCGCTTCAAACAGCCTCAGATTCCCATTCAATTGGGCCTCCCCGAAAATATTTTAATTAATAAATTGCTTCATCTTCGACTTATTGCAGATGTTCTGCAGTATATTGATGGCAACGACCCTCCTCATACTAAGTGTCGACGCGAGACCCGCGATGATGGACAACCCCAGCGTTGATCCCAGCGAGTATCACGGGAATCTCTCCGAAGAGACCATCCTGAAGGTGCAGCAGTGCGAAAAGGACACTGCCACGATGGAGCTGTGCATGCGATGCGCCAAGGTCACCAAGTCCCAGATCATCTATCCCATGTGCTGCAGCAACGATGACGGCATCAAGGATTGGTGCAACGCCTATGTCTTCTATGGCGACCAGTAGGAAGAGGAGCCTTCCACGAAGGCAAGGCTCTGGATGCAGGCGGCGAACCAAAACGTGTAAATTAAATTATTTCGCACTCCTGTCGGGATTGGCTGTGATAACCTATTGTATTTAACTTAAATTATGTATATATTTAGAAAATAAACAAGGCTAAATTATGTTACTCGAACTCGTTATCCTTCCCCCTCAAAAAAAAAACCTGATACTTTTGGTATTTTTTATTTATTTATTTATTTAATCTCTTTTTTTTGTTGAATTTTTGGTTGGAAATTCATTTTTTGCATTTTTAGAAAACTTTATAATAATTACAAATGTATAATAATGGATATTAGGAGTGGACTCGAAACGAAAATATATATATTTTTGGCCATCTCTCTGCGGACTCATAACGTTCTCCCATCAGCAAGCAAATAAAACAAAATCATATTTTAATTATTTAAAAATACGCGTAAATTGAACTTATTTAACTACAGTTCTGTTCTGTTTATGGCAAATTCTTTTAAAAATATTGACGAAAATAATAGTGTGAAAAATAACGAAAAACCAGAAGCAAAAACTTATAAATGCACATCCGTTCGTATTGAAGCCCGAAACTTGTCGTCGAGCGCCGTAGAACATCGGAACTTGCACTACACGGGATAGTCATATATATAAAATATATATTATATAATATATATATATATATATATATATATATTGTGGAGATGTATATATAAATCTATATAACAAACAAGGTATAACCCTGTAACGATTGTTTTTTTTTTTTTTTTTTGTAAATCTTTGTTCTTTTTTTTGTGTTTTTGCACTCGTTGGGCGCCATCGGATCATCCTCTTCGGTTTGCTTAGCATTTGATTTGTAGGGATTTTAATTTCAATCTGTTTTTCTTTTTTTTTTTTAACGTTGACTGAAAGCAACATTTAAATATTAGGTCGCGTGAAGAGTTCAACTTACCAGAATTCAAGCACGCTACTATTTAAGATTATGTTTGCTTTTAGTGGTTATGTGAGTGTTTTTCTTGTTTTTTTTTTTTTTGTTAGTTAATAGTGAGGTTTGTCTTTGGCAGCTCATGCTCGCCAATGGACGAGTGGCCATCGGGGCGAGCTAAATGCAGGTAGGAGCAGTCCGCATCCTCGCAGCGTCCCATCAGATCGAAGGGACAAATGGTGGCGTGGACGTCAAGGTCACTGGGGGAATAAATGTCACAAAAAAAAAGAAGAGGAAAGAAAATACTTTCACCAGACGACGAATAAAGAAATTCGAACTAACCTGTTGTAGTTACGGGACATGGGCGTTTGGTAGGCTAAGAAATATTGGTCCCCGGGCCATCCCACCCCTTTGGCCGTGTGCTCCCTTAGCTCCCGCATCGTGGTCACAGTGAAGGGCCCCGGCTGGGCGACCGCCACGACTTCACTCGGCTGGCACTGCGCCTGATTCTGAAAATAAACTCAACCAGCTTGTTAGTTCTTTGTTTGCGACAAACCGCTCGGCAGTGAAGAGTGGAGCACACTCTTAGGAAGGCTAAGAGAAACGCCTTTCATAAAGTTCTTAGCATTAGGTTTTTTGAAAGCAATTTGTATAAATCGAATTCCACGCACATCTAGAGGCATCGTTTCCGGTTCTATGCTAGATCGATGTGCATCCGAAGCATCTGGCTCCACTTCCATTGCCCTTTCTCCAGGAGGCTCCTGAGCGAGTGGCGTGGGAGTGGGAGTGGGAGTGGTCTCCTCCTTTTCTATCACAGATTTCGGTTGGCTATCCTCCGCAGCAGTTAGCTTTTTCAGGTCATCGTACTTCACGATGGAATTGTAGAGACGTATCTCCTTGGTTAGTAGCGTGGATTTTTGGGTGATGGTCGGCTTGCCCTCGTCGATCAACCTGCAAGAAAACCAGACCTATAGTCGCATAGAACCGTTCCCCTGTCCCTCTTGTTTGATGTGGCTGCTGCAATCTGCATTGGTCCAGCTTTCCCACGCCGTTCAGGTCGTTGATGTGGTTGATGATGGTAGTACCTGTAGTCATCGCCCCTTAATCCTCGGCCCAGGTCCATGGCCGCCGTGTGGAGTTTATGGCGTTTCTGTTTCAGAGATATGATTATCTCGTGGCTGGCCTGAATCTCTGGCTGAATCCGCGACAACTTCAATTCCTCCTGCTTGACAGCCAGCTTCACCGACTGCATCTCCGCATACAATTCCTTCAGACGCTGCGAACATTGCAGACGTATCACCTTCGACTTCTTCGCCTCCTCCACTAGTTGCAGCGACTTGTCCAGATTGGTTATCATGCTGCCCCTGTACGAAACTAGAAACTTAGAAATCACTATCCCTAAACAGAGCCTACGGGAAGCATACCCTATTTTTTTAAACGAATTCTCGAATGCCTTAAGCCGGCTCTCCTTCGGTGGCAGACTTATTTTGGGATTGGGCTTTGGGATTTTAGCATCTGGAGGATTATCTTTGGCAGTCTCAGTGGCTGCGACAGACTTGCTACCATCAGTAGCAGCTCTAACTGCAGACTTGACGGGTTTGGGGCCTACTTTAGAGGATGCACCGGTTTGTGACGGCTTTTTGGCTGGTAATGTCTTTACCATAGTACTAGCTTTGCTCGCGGCACCCGGCGCTGCTGATTTGATTGCCAATTGTTTCTTCTTCTCCAGCATTTGCATGCGCTCGATCAGTCGCAGGTACTCCTTCTGAGAAGCCACTGGCAAGTGTCGCACAGCCTGTAAAAAAAGGGATTCATTTAATATTTTTAGATACAAAAAAGCTTATGGTAACCTACTCCTGGCGATATCTTTATGGGCAGGAATTTGGGGGCCTGAGTAACCGGCCGCTTCTCGGCTACCTTCGGCTTCTCTGGCACTTTCTCAACAGCCAGACTATTTTCTGGCGAACTAGTCACGGGCGCCTTCGATCGGGCTTGTTTCAGGAAATCGTCAATCTTTTTCTCAAAATAATCGTTGATGACAGTTCGCCTGAGGTTGGTGTTGGGTGCGGGACTCGAGTCTACAATCTCGGCCGTCGGAGTATTTGAACGGGTGGTCGAACCACTAGCACTGCCCATGGCCAGGCTCAGCGGACTGGCGATGTCCGCGTAAGTGGCGTAAGCACAGCTCGAGTTCAGCTCCAAATCGTCGTCGCTGGCTGCCGATTCTTCGGCCAAGCTGATCACCAACTTTTTCACCCTAATGGTGGCTGGATCCACGGTCGTAATAAGGCGGGTGCTGGAGGCAATGGACGAACGACTATGAAGCGGGGCGTTAGGCTCCTTGATCATAAGCGTTGACGGTCGCTTGATACTCAAAGCTGTGGAGGATCCCTCATCAACTGGTATTTTCCGCTTAGTCGTTGCCTTTTTGTTAATCACCTTGTTGGGCTTGACGATTTTGATGATTTTGGACGAAGGGGAGGTTAGACTTTTGGTTTGATTTGCTGCTGGCTGAGGTGTTTCTACAGGTTCGGCAAAGGGTGCTGGGATTGGAGCTGTTTGTGGTTCCGGAACAGTTCCGATTTGTACTCCTTCTGGTTCATCCAACTCACTACGAACGGGATCCTGATCCAGCACCGGTTCGTGCACTTCTTTGGCCGGACAGACGCTGGTCTGGAAGCGCTTCACAGCATTCTTGAGTATCTCGGGTAAGCCATGACTGTCATTCGAACATGGCTTGACAGTTTTCTTTGTTGCTATGCTGGAGAGGAGAAGAGAACGCAGCTCTTCCGGATCATCCGACTCGTGGCTCACGTTCGACTCCTCCCTGAGTAGCTCAATGGATGGCGGAAGCGGTCCGAAGTCCTCAGGTGGCGGAGAGGGTGGGCACTCGGGCGGGGGTGGTGGAGGTGGAGGCGGTCTTATGGGACGCAAGTTGGAGAGCAGCATGGCCCGCAAAGCGCCAGCTTCGTCGTCACTGGACTCGGTATGTGATCGGATCCGCGTCTGCGAGTTCTCCATGGAAACGGATTGAATGTCCGTAATGTAGCTGTGGTTGGAATGGTGATCGACCAGATGCATGGCATCTCGCGCATCCTCGTCCTCCAGATGCATTTGTGGAATGTGAAATGGCGGCGGCGGAGGCGGCTCCTCGTCATCGTCAAAAATGACGTTTTCCAGCCTGCCTCTCTGATCGTGCGTCCTCATATCCTCTTCATCGTCCTCATCTATCACAATGGGCATGGACACCGGTGGCAGGGAGTTGGGCATAAAGCACCGCCAACTCCCTCCGCCGGTTTCCAGGCTGCTCCAATTGTTCCCCCACATATTCCACCCACCATAATCCCTATTCTGGTCATCGCTGTCCGTTTCGGCCAGCTCCATGTCCACGGGCTTGGTGTCCTCCACATCCGCTAACGAATACCGCGGTGGAGTTTGCTCTCGTTCTGGTGAGGCCGCCGGACTTATCTCCATGAGGTCGTCGATCTCGTCCACGTTGGATATGGAAGGATGCACTCGGTTGATCATATCGGTGGGCGAGTAAGCCCGCTCCGCATCGCGTTTCTGGCGCGCAAAATGTTTCTTCAACACCGCTGACTTCAGGGCGACTAATCTCAGCTTCAGTTCGGCAGGATCTTCGTCTTTTTCTGCAGTCGCCTGCTCCGTTGTGTTTTCCTCGGTGTCGGAAATCTGTTGTGGCGTTTGGGGCAACGGTAGTTCATTCTGGGGGAGGGGTTGGAACTCATTTGTATACTTGGGACTGGGTGACTTACGCAGGCGACACTGTAGACGATCGCGCAGACTGTTTTTGTACATTTCCTGGCGCTCCTCCTGCGCCAAGGCCACTCGAAGCTTGTCCCTGCTCAGCTTCAGCCTCTCCAGGTCCAGCACGTCCTCGTTCTCATCGTCCTCGTCGTACTCGTGCAGCTCGTCGTCCGTAACGCTGTCCAGCGACTCTACTAGAATAGCATCCTGATGATGCGGCGACGAACTCGGAGAATTCGAATGGTGCGGGTAATGGCGCGTCAGAAAGTTCTCAGGGTAGTGTTGGTAGGTCGAACGTCGCCGGGCAGGCAACTGGTGCTTGTAGCGCCTGCTGAATGCATTCCTACGGTTTTCGGCGTGCATTCCCGACCCATACCGTTTGGCCAAGTCCATGCGACGAAGCTTCTGCTTAATGACCTTGCGCTGGGCGTCCAGCTCGTTCTCAGACAGACTGGACACATCGGAGAGGACATGGATGGGCGATTTGGGCGGCTGGCGTGAGAAACGATCCTCCGGCTTGAGGTAACCTGCGAAAATATGCAGCACAGCTTTAGTTATCCTGACAGATAGGAATCAGTCACAGATACGTAACAAAATCAACCCATCGGGGGGAACCTTGTCACGGATGCGTTTAAAAAAGCCTACAGTTGCTTTGTTTTCAAAAGTTTATTAAATGGGACCAGATTTCAATGTGAATACCACTTCCCCAAATCCCCCCAGACGTACTTCAGATACACACACAACCAACAACATGTTGCTTACTGTAATGATGCGCCAAATTGGCGGAGAGCATGTCCATCCGCTCCACATCCTTGTTGTTCTCCTCCAGCTGCTGGATGCGGGCGCGCAGCTTAAACTCCTCGTCCTCGGATGATATGATCAGCTCATACTCGTCCACAATCTCACCCTCCTCGCGATCATCGTCTCCTGTTGCCTTGCCCTCTCCTTGACCAGGGCCTCCGAGGTCATCGATTAGTTCGGGGGATTCTTTCACCTGCTTATTATGCTGCCTCGTTTCCGGTGGCATGGCATCATCACAGATAACCATGGCTCGCTTGCCAATTGTTGCACGCTCAGCAGTTTTTAAGGAGTATCCACACTGATGCACCAAAAACCTTTATTACGCTGGATTTTTCATTCTTTGGATAGGAGTTATCGATTTTTTTTAGTGATAGCACTTTTTCCAAGTTGTGTGAAGTTTTTTTTGTGAATTACTTCTGGTTTTTGGAATTAAATTTACTCATGTTTACTATAAATGAATTTTGAGCCTACTATTTTTTTTGAAAAATCTTTTTATATCGTTTTACGCATAAATAAATTATATTCCAAACAACCATTTTTATCGTGCATTACTCAGCACTATCCCCTAGGTGGCGCTTTTCAGTATTTTTTTCACTGACAGCTAGAGCCAAAATCTGGTCCCACTAACTGTCAACGCGACTTCCGCTCTTTTCCTACCCAACTCGCGGAGCAAAATGCAGCAGAAGGTATTTGTGGCAGTGAAAAAACGAAGATTTCGTTCATTACTAATGGTTACAATTGACTTTTGCAGCGCAGAGAACCCGTGCAGGCCGTCCAGGTCTTCGGACGCAAGGTTTGTGTGGCTAAAATCGCTAAATCCAGTGAAGTTTTCGCACGTGTCGCAAACGAGAAGCGCGTCTGAAGGCGGTAGATTTTATTTGTGCTACCGCTTCGCTTGCCGCTGAGGTTATGTTTGTGTGCGCAATGTTTCAATGGATTTTTGAATACTTTCATTTAATTGAATGGAGTTTAATGGTGATTTTGTGATTACAGAAAACCGCCACCGCCGTGGCCTACTGCAAGCGTGGCAACGGTCTCCTGAGGGTGAACGGACGTCCCCTGGAGCAGATTGAACCCAAGGTTCTGCAATACAAACTGCAGGAGCCTCTCCTGTTGCTCGGCAAGGTGAGATTTTATAAGAATACCTTTTAATCTAAGGTGTTTGGCCAAAAGTCTGATTGTTTTCTTTATTTTTAAAAGAAAACTCGACTTTTAAGCTTCAAATGATGAGAACCTTTATCCCGAATTCGAAGCCAAATGAGATTAATTTTTATATCTGATTGAATGAATGTAGAACACGGCTTGAGACCTCTAGAACCTTTCACTAATCCTTCTTTTAATCCCTCTTCTTGCAGGAGAAATTCGCCGGCGTGGACATCCGTGTGCGCGTCAACGGTGGTGGTCATGTAGCCCAGATCTACGCCATCCGCCAGGCTATTTCCAAGGCCCTCGTTGCCTTCTACCAGAAGTGTAAGTACATTGCAATCAAGAAAGTAATCCCAGCCGCCTTAATAGGTTTTTGTTTGAGAGAAATCCGTCTCTTTTGCAAATGATTCATTTGGGCCAGAGTGACCTCCATTACGAGCATATACCAACCAAGCTGCTAGCTCAGTGAGCAGATTGGGTGATGCATCGGAAACAGTTGGATTTAAGACGCCTTCTTCCAGATTTTTGTTGGAATTATTCCCCTTTTCCTATGAGACATTAAAGCAAGGCAGAATGAACCACATCATGAGCATATACCAACCAAGTTGCTGGCTTAATGAGCAGATTGGGTGATGCTTCAGGAACATTCAGATCCACTTTTGTTAAATCCATCACCTTCTCCCAGATTTTTGTTGGAAGTCTCTGCCATTTCCAGTGAAAGACTCGAGCAAGGAAGACCAAGTGCATGAGGCAATCAAAGAGGGCAGTCGGCAGATCTGACCATTGCTATTTTGAGGCTTTATCGACACAATCTTCAACCCATTTCCAATAATTTCAACAAATGTATGCTTATTTTAACTAATTATTGTTTCTCTCTTCATTTTAGACGTCGATGAGGCCTCCAAGAAGGAGATCAAGGACATTCTGGTGCAGTACGACAGAACCCTGCTGGTCGGCGATCCGCGTCGCTGCGAGCCCAAGAAGTTCGGCGGTCCAGGTGCCCGTGCTCGCTACCAGAAGTCGTACCGTTAAACTACTCTGTCTGGTTTTCAATTTGGATTAGAGATATTTTTTACAATTTGAAAATGGTTTGCACGCAAGTGCGAATAAAAACGGAATAATTAACTGTACAAAAGGAGGTGTTTTAAGAAAAGAAGGGTTAAGATAAAGTTTAAGCTCCTTTTAGAAAAAAAAGAGTTGAAATCAAACCAAAAGAACAAATTTATTTTATCAAGTTTCAAACTAAACAAGTAACTAACTTATTTTTATTGGACGTAATTCTTGAATGTTCATTTTCTCAAAGTATATGGGAACAAGAAATTGCGCCGAATACTTTTCAAAAGGAAAATCCCTCCGGAATTTATCCCGAAGCCTCCGAAAAGCGCTTGGGTTTCTGCACCAGTTGGAAAGCATCTTCACTAAGGCATTCGATGTGTGGTAGAGATTCTCTTTGGGATAGATTTCCGGATACACCAGTTTCTTGGGGGCTAGTGGATAGCAACCGCAGTATGTCGCCTCCAGCATGGCTACGCCGTAAAATTCGTGTATGGCTGTAGAGATAACTATGTCGCCGGAGAGCAGAGTCCTCACATATTCTTCCCGGGATAGGTGGCCAAAGTTAATGAGCTTATCGCCCAGCTTTTCTTTTAAGCTGTCGAAGGCCTCAGGAACTTCCTGGTAGCTCTCACCGCAGATGGTTACCCGGAAGTCAACGTTGCGGTTGACCAGCTCCAGCAGCACTGAGACCAGGAGTTCCGGATCCTTATCGTGCTCCCAGCGATGGGGCCAGACCAGATGCAGGGCATCTGTAGAATCTTCAACTGGTCGCTGATCAGGGAAGACTTTAAAGTTAATGGGAAAATACAAGACCTCGCATTTACTTTCAATCTTCTCGCGGATGTTTTTCACCCGGAAGTCTGGCTGGATGTTGAGGAAGGGCTTCACGTTGTCCAGAAACGAGCTTCGATTAAAGTGGGAGTTGAAAAGCACTAAGTCGGCTGCCAGGCAGGTGAGGATTTCATTCAGCCCATACTGACAGTCCCGCTCCTTGACTTCCCGCACAGGATAGATGAGTTGGTTCTCGTGGAAGTAAACGACCTTCCGGCACGTGGCCAGATCCGGTCGGATGCCTATCAGCTCCGCTAGGCTGAGCACGGAACTGGTGAACAGAACCCGGTAGCTATGATCCTGCGGTATGACCTGGGAGAAATACAGCGCCGAACTTCGTGCCCTCCAGTGCCACTTCTTAGCCGGCAGACTGTAAATCTCATACTCCTCCGGATGTAAACTTTCAACTAAAGTGCTAATCAGCTGCTTGTGACTTCCTCCATAGAAGGGTTCAATGATAAGAACATGCGGCCTGATCTGGTCCATTGGCAGAGGTGGTGCCATTAACCGATTTTGATTTGGATTATGATAAGTTATCAGAAATGTTGATCAGCCGTTGCAGTAAAGCCGTTTTTTAGAAAATGATTGATTAGCTGCATCTGGTCACACTGCAATACGGCAGGCGTTAGGAACACTTGGAAACACGTCAGCTGGCTATACTAATTGAGTCATGGGGGCATTGTTTGGGAAAAGTAGCAAAAAAACGGCTCCTAGCCGAATAACCGACCAGGACAAGGCGGTTTTGGTAAGAAGATGGATAATATTGAGTCTAGTTAGCCTACCTAACCACCCAAAACTTTCCAACTTCAGCAACTAAAGCAGCAACGAGATCGCCTGAAGCAGTACCAAAAACGCATAGAACTACAGCTGGAAAATGACAGACTGCTGGCCAGGAAGTGTCTGCAGCAGGGACGCAAGGAGTAAGTACTTAATTTAAAACCATAAGGCCATCACTATCTCCACCTATTCTTTTAGCCGGGCCAAGTCGTTGCTGCGAAAGAAGAAGTACCAAGAAAGTCTCTTGACCAACGCGGACAAGCAGCTGGAGAACCTGGAGAAACTAGCCGCCGACCTGGAGTTCGCCCAGGTGGAGATGAAGGTGCTGGATGGCCTCAAGGCGGGCAATGCAGCCCTGAAGAAGGTTCACGATTTGCTGGACATAAACGAGGTGGAACGCATCATGGACGAGACGCGAGAGGGAATCGAAAAGCAGCAAGAGATAGACGCTATACTGACGGATGTGCTAACGGAGCAAGACGAGGAGGATGTGCTGGCCGAATTGGATGCCCTCGAGGCCGAGGAGGACCAGCAGAAGACTGCCCAACTGCCAGACGTGCCCACCGAAGATTTGCCTGTTCCTGCGGAAAACGAACTCGAAACGGAGGAGGAGGAGCCTGCAAAGAACAAAGCAATAAGCAGCAAACCCAAAAAAGTCCTGGTCGAGGCCTAGATTTACACTTTTTAACTAATGCCATTTTTTGTATATATATATAGCCTTTCAACTAAATATTTGGTTAAGTTCAATGTGAAATACATATTTTTATAGACTGTGATTACTTCTTTAGAGCCGTCGATCGTCGGAAGTCTTCCTTGACCTTGCTGCGCAGCATTTTGTTGGTCTCTTGCAGCTTTTCGATTTCCTCCAGCAAAACCACATTCTCCTTGAACAGCTTGTCGTACTTCCGTTGCACGGTCTTGTCTTCAGCCACTGATTTGTATCGCGCAAGGACATTTTCGATTTGTTTGCGCTGTCGCATAAACTCATCCTTCACCTCCGCTTCCAGGCTGACGAAGCGCTTGAGCTCGTCGTCGGAGGCGTGTTTGCGGAACAGTTCCTTCACTGCCTTCTTGAGGCCTTCGCTTGAGTTGATTTCTCCGGCCACATAGTAGATGTCCGAGCAGATGGCATGCAAACATTCGCGCGAGGCCTTCGCCCGGTGGCGTTCCGTCCGAAGTTCGATGGAATTGCTCAGGTACTTGTCGCGCATCTCCTTCAACTGCAGCTCCAACTGGAGATTATTCTGGTTCAGGCCTTCCAGCTCCGCCTCCATTTCAATTATGTGCTTTCGCTTGTCGTTGATCTGGAACTCCCTTGGTTCTATTTGGGCCTTTAACTCGGCGATTTTATGGCCCAGCACCTGTTTGTATTTGTCCAGTTCCTGGTTCTTGTGCAGTAGGTCCTGGATTCGTTTCTCCTTGCCGTTGATGGCATAGTCCCGATCGGCAATGTCCTTTTGCAGATCTTCAATGTTTCGAAGCTGCTTTGCAATGTTGCGTTGGGATTTCTGGTGCTCTTCCTTGAGTATTTCCACCTCTTCAAGGAGATTGTCGATTTCCTTGCTCTGAGACTCGAATTTCTTTTGCAGGACTCCCGCCTTGCCGCGCCACATCTGTGTCTCGTTCCTCTCGGTGGTCAACTTATTTTCATACTCCGTTTGGGTGGACACCATGTTACGATCGTTTTCGAGCTCCACCTCATGGCAGTACTCAATGAACTCGTCCTTTTTGTCCTGCATCTCCTTCATGAGATCCCGGATGAGCTCCTTGCGTTCATTGAGCTGCTGCTTGTAGTTGTTCTCCAAAGCCTCCACCGTATCCTGCAGAGTGCCTGTGGAGTTCTTCAGCTTATTCTCGTAGCTTTCGCGCAGCTCCAACATATTCTCTCGCAAATTGGTGAACTTCTGGTATTCGATCAACATCCGCTCGGAGTACTGGGTGGCCAGGGTGTCCAGCTGGATGCGATGATCCTCTCTGATGGAGTTTATCTGGAACGTAATGTGGTTCATCTCCTCGGTATGGCGGGCTTCGATTTCGTTGTTCAGCTCCTTGAGCTCCTCCAGCGCCGAGCAGTAGCTCCTGTGCACCTCCTGCAGCTGCTGGCCGTCAAATATTTCGTTCTGGCTCAACTGGTACTGGAACTCCTCCGCCTGCTGCTTCAGCCGCAACTCCAAGTTTGCTATCTGCTCGATCTTGTCGTTCAGCTGGCTCCGGGGTATCAGAACCTCTTGGCTGCGCATCAAGTCCTGATCCATATAGGGCACCTTGCCCTCAATGTTGTCCATTGACCAAATGGCCAGGGTGCCCTTGCTGGAGATGGCAAACAGCATATTGCCGCAGTAGGAGAACCGCATCTTGTTCACTGGCCCATCGAAGAACCGGAAGTTGGTAAAGGTGCCACCGCCCGCCTCCATGAACGGCAGTTGCATATTGAACAGGTTACCCTCGTGATCGGATATGAACATTATCAGATCCGATCGGGCCAAGCACATATCCGTAACGGCTCCTTTATTTTTGGAGGGAACAGTGATCTCCCGCACCAGCGTCGAGTCCTGGAATTCACGGATTGTGCCCACACTGGTGCCGGCGTAGATGGTGAAGGTATCCCCGAAGCTGCAGGAGACGGTCACATATTCAGTGCCCTTCTGTACTATCTCCTGGACTCGGGCACCCGTCTCTATGTCCCACAGATAAATGGCACCCTCAGCTCCGCCTGAGATCAAGTACTTGTCGTTCTTCGACCAGGCTACGGACAATACAATGCCATTGTGTCCTTTTAGGTTTATCATCACATCCAGCTTGTACACCGAGGTGACGGCAATGTTGTTGTCGAAGGCGGCAGCCATAAGGTGACCCAGATTGGAGTACCGCACAGCATTGCAGTGTGGGAAGTTGTAGGTTTTTACAATCTAAAAAGGAAGATGTAGCAAGGATTAAAGGATTCCCATTTGAAGGGCTTCATATCTCACATTTAGGTCGTCCATGAAGATCTGGGTTACACGCAGCTGATCCGAAAAGCCAATGGCAGCCATCTGACCCGTCAAACTCAGCTCGACAATGTTGACATCCACTTGGAATTTCCTCACCAGCTCCACGAGGGCAGTCTCATAGTTCCAGATCCGAATGGTCTGATCTCTGGCTGTAAAAAGCTCGGATTAGATAGGATAATTATATAAGGATGGTTAAGAGTTCCACTCACAGGCGGTCATGATGATGGGCTTCCAGGCGCACACTGAAATGGCAATTATTTCCGCCGTATGGATGAGCACGCCCAGAGGTTCAAACTTCAGGTGTTTGGTTTTTAGCGTCTCTGGGACTATGAGAATGCCCACGTAGATCTGAGAGTGGGATGTCGTCACGATCACCGTCTCCTGCTTGTGATCTATGGCCAGATTCCGGATCTGGTACTGCGGCTCTGAGTACAAATTAATCGGCACAGTTAAGATGGTTTTCCTTTCGAACTTAAACTTGGAAACTCTTTCAAAGACAAAGACCCGATTAAAAATGACATAGGCGAATCCTTTGGGAAAGGCTGTCATGCAAAGGACTCTCCGGTCATACAAAGTAACTGGCTGTGTGGTCACAAATCGTTGATCCAGCATCTCCCGATCACGATCGAAGATCTCCTGGTCGATCATCAGATCGACTGTGTCCGCATCACTGGCTTTTTGGATCAACTTGTGCTCACCGTTCTCGACGAGAATCAGTTGATCATCCGCAGTTCCCACCATGAGAAGGTCCAGCGACAAGAAGGCCATTGAGCAGACCCGATACTTGACTTTCAGATTATTGCTGATAGTGAAGCCCCTTTCCGATTTGCTCATCAGTAACAGGGTTCGTTCCCCTCCAACTGCCAAAAAACTGCAATCATTCGGATTTCCTGCAATACACTCTGCACCTCCGTGGGACCCCGGAATTGTGGCTCTTCCCTCAATAATGGTGCTCGTCTTGTCCAGGACCATCATTATAACTGCCTCCTCTGGCGGCTTGGTCACTACCGCCACTGATCTGGAGTCATTGGTGAAAATCATTTGCTGGACTTCACTATTTTTGTGATTTGCAGGGAGTTCCAAGTGGCGGCGTTTCTTCAGAGTCGCTAGTTCATAAATGGATATATAGCGACCACTATATGGGGATTACAAAACGGGAATCGTAATAAGGATATTATATTCTCACTTTTTCGAATGCCTTTCCATCACTGCCAACAATTTGCGATGCGAGCTTATGGCAATAACCTCAGGGCGAGTATCCTCTGGTAATCTGGCGATTTTCAAAGATTTAAGAACAAAAACATAAAAATATAACCACGGACCCACCTCAGAAACCTTTGCTTGTTTTGGACATAATCGTGGAATGCCAGGACTCCCTCTACAGGATAAATGACCTCCTTGGTCAGATTAAAATGGATATTGCCAATGACATCCGACCGGAGACCGTATATGAGACGTGGCCTTATCGTCACCGTGCCACCGGTCACTGAGGGCCTCTTCATGTCATCCATCTTGTCGGATTTTTTCTACAAAATATACGCACGTGGGTCAGGATTACAATTTAAACTGCCAGTCAGATGTACTGAGGAACTGAAATTCGATCAAACAAGCTAGGAAACTCTCTGCTACCCCCAGCTCCGACAGTAAACTCCATGGCATCCGGTCAGGGGGGAACAAAACAACAAGAAATAGGTTCTTTTTGGGGATGAGAGGGTGGTTGATGCGGCTCCGTCGTCCCAATCAAGACTGGGGCCGCAAGCGTCCATGAATAAGTAATTAAACGCCTCTAAGTATGCTTTTAATTTAGACTCGCAGAGCTGAGGGCCGCACTGATGAAAGCCTTGATAGGGCAAAGAGGTTAAGACGAAGGAGAAATGGCATTAAGAACTTGGTAGAAACAACAATAAAATTTCTGATGGATTTGGCGCTCGTTTCCAGGCCAACAAAAACAATAATAAAGCGCCGCCATGGCACTTGAACTCTGGCAATGCGCTTTTCAATGGTATTATGTGTGTATATGTGGGTATATCTGTCAGTCAGGCACTCAGTCAATGACTGAGTCAACATAGGAAAGAACCATGGCCTCAGACAACATATGGCTACAAATAAGGCTATAAGATATTTATAAAAATGTATAAAATATATTTATTCCAATAATATAGATATAAAATTACTGTCAAGTGCATATCCTCTGCCATATCCTAATTATCCTTTAAAGAGAAAAGTAAACAAGCCTGTGGCACCCATGAATACGTATTTAAATGTTGCCTAGTATATTTTTAATTTAAAAGCAAACACTTAGGAAGAGATAGGATTTCAGAGGGAAGACGACAGCTTTTGGCCAAAACAACATTAAAATTTCCGCCAGAAATTGCCGCGCGTTTCCGGGCCGACATAAAACAAAAGGAAATGAACGGCACTCCGCCGTCGCACTTGAACTCTGGAAATGCGCTTTTCAGCCAAATATGGGTCTGTCTTTCAGTCAGTCAATCAGCCAGTCTGCCATTTAGTCATTGAGTCAATCAACTCCTACTACCAATATTAGTAAACGACAATCGTCTCCTTGGCAAAACGAACACGACCTAACACAAGGAATTTGTAGTTGAAAAAAATAAACAAAAGCTGCTCGTTCGCTCTTCAATCAAGTACTCTTGAGTATTAAGGGAGAGGCCGAGAGAGCTTTTGGACCGACAATCCTACAAGTTGGAGATGCTAAGAATGGTTTGGGCAGCTTGAGGTCCCTCAATGGGGGATTAGCTGAGGCAGGCAAACATTACCAGAGGGATTTCAAGTAACTTGATTAATGGTATTCCTGTCGGATATTCCATAAATATTTGTGGTTGATGCGGAAATTGCAATCATAAATGTATGTTTGGTAATTAATTAGTTTGAATGAAGCAGAAAATGTATACGCAGTGTTGGCATTTATTCTTTTCTTTAAAAAGGTACAGATTTAAGTTTAACTTTCATTTCATTTAAATCGTAAATGTTTCTTTGGCCAACATGTCGTATGAGTAATATTTTCATCATTTAGCCGTTAAACCGCCATTTTAACATAGCCATTGCATTCACCGCTAGAAGAGAAAGCTTTTCCTCTCGACAACTGTCTCTCTCTGTCCCTTTTCCTGTCCCTATCTCGCTTCGGCCACCAGGCTCTGGTTCAGCTGAGTTCAGTTTCGTTTTCGATTTCGTTTTCATTTTCGTTTGTTCACTTTAGTAGTAGTTTTCGCGTCGGCCGCAGCACAACGAGCAAACGGAAAAAGGAAGCGAATCGGGCTAAAAGAAACTCGCAGTAGTTAACAGTAGAGCACAGAGCACAGTCGGGCAGGGAACTGAGGAGACTGAGGTCCTGAACCTGCTCCTGCTTCTGAGTCCTGAACGCAGTGAAGTGTTTGTTTTTGGCGTTATCAGTGAATGCACGCGTTTCCAGGCTCTGATTGAGAGTTACTGGAGGAATACCGAAGGACCTCCACTGACCGAGGAGGAGGCGTCGAGCCGGAGAGGCGTGTCACTAGCAGGTGGCTGAGCCGGTTAACAAGAGTCCGTCGGCAAAAAGTAAATACAATTTCACTTGTAACTTTTATGTTTGAGTTGAGACTTTTGAGAGGCCTCTCTCTTACCCCATTCCACTGCCAGAGAGCCCCGCGAGCGGATCAGTGAGTGTGTATGAGTGTGTTTGTCTGTGTGCTTGTGTGTGTGTGTGTGTGAGTGGCTCAATTAACAATCGCAGGCAGACACAAGAGCACCGAGTCCTTTGCGGCTGGCAAGAAGCAGATTTTTAAGCCAATTAATTCCATAAAAGACAACAAAATAAAAGCAAAGGAAATGAAACGGAAAATTGCCTAATGGACTCTGTCAGTCCGTTTTTCATTTCACCTGAAACGCAGCCCAGTACACCGACCAGCTGTGTGGCAATTAAAAAGTAATTTTAATGCTTCTTGTTCCGTTTATTTGCGAAAACAAGCAACGATTTTACAATTAACTCGTGTGTTTTGGGAGAGTGGGCGGGTCAATTGAACGCCCTTGCAATGCTTTAAATCTTTTTCATCTCTCAATTCCATTGGCTTTTATTTCCCACATGCCGAACTTGTTGTTTGGCCATTCGAGGCGTAGCAAGTCGCACGTAACACTTTATTATAAACAAATCGGTTTTAACAAAAGAATCCGCCATGGGGGAATGCACACGTTTGGCCATAAACATATATATATTTATATATATGTATACCGCAACTAGAACAGGTCAAATGAGTAACGGATCGGCGGCAAAATACGGCCCGGAAAGCGTAAATGTTCATTTTAAATTTAAATTTAAATCCGTCGCAACCGCAGTCGCCGCATTGCGTGCATTGCACCACACCATGTGTATAAATATGTACAAAAATATATATTCAAATGTCTGTATATATATATCGTTCATGCACCCGCTTCTATATATATATTAGCCCGATTTGTTGCCGTTATTTTTGGACTCAAGCCGCAGAGCATGCTTGCTTGATTAAAAATGGAAATTTCTTCATTGCTGGAAAGTAACAACAGTTTGCGCTAATTTTGGTTTCAGTAAATAAACAAAATGGTTTTGTAAATACATATTCATAAAGGTACCAGCAGGAGGCACGATTTTCAAATGCTGTGAATAAATCAATCACAAAGTTCATAAACAATATTCTGCTATGTATTTTCATGATTGATTGCCAGAATTATGGTTCGATCGTAAAGAATTAATGAGTTTTTAAACTTCCATGTATCATAAATAATTGGCTTTGTCGAGGGGTGTACTTTGACAGATTGTTTTAACTTTAATTAGCTCAGAAAAAGTAAAGTTTTAGATTCTCATACTTGTCCATTTTTAATCTTTTATAACCTAAGTTTTTGTGTCTCAAAGTTTGCTTGTTTTCACCAAGTTTGAGCTTTTACTTTTTTAAGGATACTTCAAAGGACACATTCTCCTTAATAGGGAAACTTATCCTCAATTGAAACATTTATTGTTGCAATGATTTTCCAGTGAAAGCTAAAACCGTACTCAATTAAAGCCAACTCCTGCTTGCCATTTTGTATTTAATTTTTTATCATCCTGGCAGGCAGTCTGCATCCTTGTTTGCCTTCATCCCCCATCCTCCCATTCACCTCCTTCCACATCCTTTACCCGCCAGAGCTGCTGAAAATCTCGCCGAAATTGGAGTCAAGTGTTTTCTCTTATTTTCTCTAGCCTTTCCTTTTTGTTTTTACAGCCAGGACATAATAGCATGCACCCGTCCTTTTCTTTGGCTTGCCTTCACAGTAGCCTCCTCTTGGCCCCCTACCATACCGCCAACCAAACCACGTTTCACGCACACACACATACGTAGAGGAACACACAAGCCTTTTTCTTGTTTTTTCTTCCATCCTTATACCCTTTCTGAGGGTCTTATAACTATGGTTTTCTTTCAGAAGCACAAGGTGTATAAGAAAACATATCACGCAGCGTACAAGAGCTTAACGATAACTTAACGATCAGATATATAAAGCATATTGTTTTTTTAAGTTATAAGTTGGTAATTTCCAATGGATTACTCCTGGATTATTTTGGTTAACTCTTAGCTCTACTAAGTCTAGAAGAAAATAGGAATTAGAGTTTCAATAGAAAATAGGAATAGGAAATTGGTTGGATATCAAAATTTCCCTTAAGATCAATTTTCCCTTAGGATTTCCCTAACTGTAGCTATTTAGAAACTTCCATTAAACAGTAAGGGTATTTAAGCTTCGACTCAGCCCTTAGTTCGATATCCTTTCAGGTATTTGTTTCTGTTTTTTTTTGGCTTTCGGCTTCAATTGTAGCGGCTAAGTTGACCTTTTTGTTAATAGCGCACCAATACAAACACGCCGCCATGTTGTATCGGAAAGGAGCACTGTCTGCGCAGGAATTTGATGTTAGTCCAGCTGATTGATTTATTGTCTGCCAGTCTAAGCCAAACAGACACACAAAATGCCAAAGGGGCGCTCCGTAATTCTCTCGCAGCGCCGCAGCGTGTGCAATAAAAAATTATCAACTGAACCCGCTTTCTAAACGGTAAATTGTACGAGTGTGTGTATAGAAGAGAAGTGTATATATGAGTGTGTATGTTTATGTTTGGCTGTGTGCATGTGACGCCGCTATAATTAAGAGCGTTGGCGAAAGCGAAAGCGACAGCGCGTACTAGCCGCCATTTTCATTTTACGATAACTGCTTTCACCTACTTATTTGCCATCGCGGCAATGCATGCACTCACTCCCTCACACCCCACACCCCCACACTCACACCCACTCCCAATACCACCCACAATTTTCCACCATGCGTCACCATTTTTTTTGTAATGCCTTTACCCATTATGCGTAATGAAATTTTCAAACAAACCAATTGCTAGAGAGGAATTACCATTTAAATTGAAAAATCCTTAGCTTTCTGACCGTTTTAATTATTTATAAAAAGAGTAATAACTTAAAAAATTTGTCTATATTATTGTATGAGTCATTGGTTTATTATTCCGCCCTTGGTCTGCTCTGGAATTGTACAATTTAATTCCTTATTTGGTCCTTAATGCGTCGAAAAATTATCATTTAAATTGCAAAGCGTGTGCTCACTCATTACACATTCTCTCATGGCTTCTGCTATCTTTATTCGAAAGTCCCGAGGAGCATGCCAAAGTGTATGCCAAAAGTTCATAAAACTTTTAAGGGTCTTTCAAAAAATGAAAAGCAAAAAGCAGCTGCAGACCGAAGGAAAAATGAGACGCAAAAATGCATAAATTTAATGAGTATCGAGCGGTTGACCAGCTGCGGCGGACAAGAGTCCAGGTCACTTTCGTACTTTCGAGATGTTGATAAAAATTTCAAGGCCAAGGGGCGTAATCTCAATTATCCTTTAAGCAGGACATATATTTTGTAAAGTACCAAAGGACAAGGCTTAAGGTTGTCCGCGAGTTGTAAGCCATTTTCATGAAGGCTTAAAATATTATCAGCCACTTAAAATAAAACATCAACTTGTGATGAACGATAAGTTGTAAGAGCTTTTCAGATAGATTGAAGAGCAAGTCCTGTTAAGAGGACTAACAACATAGTCAACATAAATTTAAGCTTTTCAACTGATTTGTAGCCAGCATAAAAATGCTGGTCCCATCAGGGCTTTTATTCTCAAAGTTAGCCATAAAGTATTGGTCCTTTTTTTTACACACACACACACTCCAGACTCTAGAATTTAATGGCCATTTTCCCAATTGGTTAGAAGGAGGAAGTCCTTCGGGTGCCATGTTGGTTTACACTTCCAATAAAGGAAAATGTTGCCGGTACTTGGTTGACGTTATTGGTTTACTTTTCGATCAAAAAATCACAGTAAACGGGAAGCAAGACTGGTCATTTATTGTCTGGCTATTTAAAGTGCCAACAGGTTGAAAACCATTAGTGCAGAGAAGGGATACAAGCGTGTGGCTTGTATGGTAACCGCATAGTTTCGAAGCGAGAATGCTAATTGTAACGGCCAGAGGGCGGCACACTATGGCACGCATGATCGGGGCATTCCGCAAATTGAATTGTCTGATGCAGATGAAACATGGAATGAATTTTGGATTTTGTACAACACATTAGATATGCATTGGCTGAGGGTGAATGGGGTTAGTTTCCGAGTGACTGAGTATGTATGTGTACCACATGGCGTATGCGCAATGCCAATTAAAACGGAAAGCCAGGCCCCAAAAAGTATGCAGCATGTAATGTAATTGAGTTCTGTTTTGTTTTATTTCCCTTTGATCGCGTTGATGAATAAGGAATTAACTGCTTTACGCATTAATTGTGATTGAGCCGCGAACACAACTCATTATAATTAATGTAAATGTATGTAGTATAGTATGTACCTGTATCCCTTTAGTTTTGTATGGAAAATATATGCGCATATTTTGCTTTAGGCCATTAATGCCATTCTGATTTATTGCAGCCTCCTCTCGGCCCCAACAATAACAGTCGGCCCATAATTAACCGCATGCCGCAAGCCGCAAAGAGGCAAAAAAACCAAATATCGAAATCAAAACAAAAACATTGAGTGGAAAGGGCCAATGGAGGCCCAAAATGCTGCCTAAATGCTTTGGCAATTATGCCAAAATTGTTAACAAAATACGAAATGTATCCAACTAAGTAAAAGCGACAGGAAACCACAAGAATCACAAAAGGAACCAAGCTGTGAACTTGGCTGCAAGCGTGTGGGAGAGGCGACGACAGGTGGCAGTCGCTTCGGGCCTCCTTATTGAATCAACTTTGTGGGAGGCCGAACCACGGCCCAAACAATTCCCCGGCGACTTCCCCCAAAAAGCAACAGAACTCAAAGCTCGAACCCCACACCCAGATCCGGTCCGGGACAGAGAAACCCAGAGCCGGGCCGACGAAACTCAAACCCAAAATTGAAACCTCAATAGAAAGGCACAACGGAAACAAGAACAACAAAAACCCACTTAGGTTGCCATCCAAATCAACGGCTGTCAGACAAAAAGTCGCTTTTTATTGATTTTTATAAAGCCAAGCCGAGCCAAAAAAAACAAAAAAAAAAGCAATGAGCAGCAAAGAATAATAACACAGGCCACAAAAACAAAAACAGAAAATAACAAAAAGCGAACGCAATGTGAATAATTCCCCAGTTGAACAGAACCGAGCACGAAACAGGGAAAAACTGTTGGAATATTCCTCACCCACTCCTCCTCCCTTCTATCCAATTCTTGGCAACATTCTCCTCTATTCCCACATTCCCCGCCCTATATAGAGTACTACTATACCCCACTATCGAAAGGTTCATCAAATGCGATTCCATTCGATGACGATTCAAAAAGGAGACACTGGAGCCACACAGGACGACGGGACGCACACGACAGAGCTCCATAAAAATGTGTTATAAAAATATACACGCATAAATTCGACTCTCACTCGCAAGGACATTAACATCACAGGGCAGTGACAAAAGCAAGGGGCAGGGACTGTTCTGTAGAACTTTCTAATGCAAATGTCATTGACAAAGTCAATTAGTGGTCGGGAATGGTGGGATAATTCGAGCTGAAAATCCTGCTGCAGCTGCACAATTGTTTAAGGAATTTATTAAGGACTCACACACAAAAAAAAGGATAACAAAATAAAAAGGAGTACAGAGGGCGTAGTACGGAGTGAATACAAGCAAGACTGATTTTTATGTTTAGTTAGATTGTTTTTGGAACAAAAACGCAACTGCAACAGCAACAACGAATAAGCCAAGCGGAAACCCTAGCAACGAGGAAACCGCCCACGGAGAAACTGAGAGATCCGCACCACCAACAAAGCAACAAAGCAGCTAAGGGAAAAGCAAAGCAAAAGCATCAACAACGACAACGAAAAGACATCCACAACAAAGGCAAACAGAATCATACGGAAGCATGTTTGTGTTCATAGCGGTGCTGTTTGTTAACGCTTGCCTAGCGGGTAAGTAGAGGGCCAGAATCCAAGGGTCTCGGGTCCAAGTACCCTAAATATAATAGCAGATTTAGGGCCATTTTGGGGCTTAAAGTTTATCTAAACAAGTTATTATAATTTGGGGTAGTTGATAAACACTTGTATTGCCTAATTTTTGAGTCCTATTTAGACCCTGTTATTTATTGCTTAAGACTGATTTATATTCCCATTTATTTTTAGCCATTTTATTAACTAAATGGCTTGGGAAATGTTTGCTCTAAAAATACCTAGAAATATTTATGGCCTAAACACAATTCAGGTCACACGAATGGCTTTTAGATAGAAACATTTAATAATAAATTATTTAAGAGACATAGTCTTTGATTGATAAAAATAATAAATACTTTTACGATAAAAAATAATAGAATCTTGACAAGATAATCTTCTTGTAAGCTGTGCAAACCTTATGGGATAAGGGTAGGTCTAAGTGTCCTTAGGACGACACTCAAACACTCAAACCAAAGCCAGTTAATCCCCCAGCCAGACACATAAACTTGGCTAGTGCCTGCGAATTACTATATATTAAGCATTTACGGCCATAATGGCATAATAACAAGCAATTATTGTTATAATAGGCACCATTCCGGCTACGCCGGAGAACATAACCGTTACATTTCTAACGCCCACGGCCGTCCGGGTGTCGTGGCAGACGCAAATCGATCTCCGGGCACATCCCATCGAGAAGTACATTGTGACGTACAAGCCGACGGATGACAGGTAGGTACCTAACAGCACTAACAAAGCTACAACTCTCAATCCACTCAGCTACTCGGCCACTTGACCACTCGACCACCTGACTTGGCTAAATGACGGCCAAAGCACACATGCTTAGTATGCAAAACGGACGAATTTTAAGTGGGTGTGGGGGACTATCCAGGACACTGGGAGAAATAAATCACATCACATAATAAAAGGTGTTTTTTGATAAGGGTCCTGTCGCTATCATATGTCAGTATCTATTTGAAAACCATTTGTTAAAATGATACAAAAAGGGCTTACCTTTCCATTAACACTTCAAAGTACATGCCACTCACAACTAGAGTCCTTTTCATTTTTATCCTTTTTAAACCTTTTATAAATCTGTCAAATATCTTATTATAATATAATAATTACAATTATTTTGTGTTCAAGGTAACTGCAATTGCAATTTATGCGAAAATCCCCCAACTTGGCCTGCAATTGACGGGTCAGGGAATGGGTTTTGCGTTCAAATGGCAGAGGCGGGGGTGGAGAAAGTACTGGGCTAGTGGCCCCCCACCTCCACCCCCAGCGGTCAGTCAAGAGCACTGTCTGTGCGTGGAACTGTGTGAGTGCGTCTGTATCAGGTTGTGAGCCGCAGGATTCCACTATACATATACTATGTAGAGTGAGCGGCTTGGCCCTGAGCTAAATAACCGCCCAAAGTAAAAGTAAACCAACTAGTGGAGTGGTTGGGAAAGCGGCAGCAACATGAAAATAGTGAAAACTTGAGGCCCAATTGACCGCGAGTGCCGGCCAAAAGAAAAACAAAAGCCGCGTGTACTTGAAAGTAAGGAATAAAAATGCGAGTTGGTACACAAAAGTTTATTCCAATTTTCAATTATTTTGTGAGACTTGTGACAATATTTTCTACATCTTGGCATTACAATTCCAGCCAATTCGAACTTCGGAAAGTTCAGAGTCCTTGTTAGGGATGGTTGGTCGGTAGCATTTTCGCCTTGGCAGTCATTTTTCGTGAATAGCGGGCCAAGTGTGCATATGTCACGGACTTTGTTGCCCTGCCAGCTGCATTTCAGTTAGTACTCTGGGGCCAAATTCCCGATGATTTACCGAAATAATGCAGCTCAGCTGCAGCTGTCTTGGCCTGGCCTGGTCGGGCCCCGCTTTCTGCATTACCACCTCCACGGTGGCAGCCATCGTTGATGGCCATTTCTCAGCGGTGGCGGTGGCGGGCGGGTTGCGAGGAAATGGCTTGCATATTTCGCCAACAAACTAAGCACTTCCGCTCCAACTTGGCCAAGACCAGCACTAGCAAGTGGCACTAGCACAGGAGTGTTGGTTTGGGTCTTTAGCCCGTTTTGCGCTGCCATGGAATGCCGTGTAATAAGTTAAGTGCTCGGCTTTTGTGCCTTTTGACTGCAGTCCGCTCCCGACTTCTGGCCAAGGTGTTTTTCAATTTAATGGCTCGCGTTGCGTGTGTATGTGTTTGTGTGTGTTAGCTGTTGTGTTAGCTGCATGAGCGTGTTTTGTCTTTTACTGCCCGCCATTCCAATGTTAAGCCAACACATTGTGTTGTTTTTGCTCTTGGCCCGTTCCTCTATAAAGTTCACGCCTATGTCAAAAATTTTATTACAAAACTTGTATTTTTGTTTCTCTTATACTATATACCATTTTTTTTCGGTTGATAGCTGGTTTTGTTCTTCAGTCGTTCGGTCATTATTTATAAGTCAGTTTGTTTTTAATTTTTGTGTTACTTTTCTATCGATTTTTGGTGTATTACCTACTTCCGACTGCCAGTCATTATGGTGGGCGTTTTTTCCGGGGCAGGGGCATACCAAGTGGTAGTTGGCCGTAGCTAGCCAGGTAGTTGTAGGTTGTCGTGAAGCCTCTATCTTCCTGCCGTTTTTCGAGTAAATTGTGCCTCTGAATAATGTATGATTAGTACATAGACACATTGTCGGTGAGTCGGCTCGAGCTTTGGCTTTGGCACTAGCTTTCTACCTCTACTTTCGGCTCCTCCTGCCCCGGCCTGCACTTCAAGTGGATTAGACTTTTGTCCTAGACAACATATAGACACATATGAACACATCCCTAGGTCTATGCTACACGGAGAGAAATAAGACATAATTTATCAAATAAAACACAAGCACTACCCATGAGTGCTTTATAGTTATTACTCATAAATGGAAACCATCAATTTCCATTAGCTGTTTCGCATTTTTCCCCGTGTGTGACATGCTCCAAATTGCTAAGTGGATTTATGAAATTCTTGACGAACAATACATGTCGAATGACGAGCTTCTGGGGGCTGGCTGGTGGAGTTCAATACTCGTACGTCCAAGCATGTCAAGCACCATCAATAACAATAATAATTAATAACAATTACTGTCCCAGCGGAGGAGGAGGGAGGAGGTACTCCTAAGGACGGCTAAGGATATGTGTAAGGTTGCCCCAAGAAGGCGGAGCTGCAGTTTGGAAAACCCCAATCAATACATAGCCATATGCTACATTTAATTCATTATGGTTATTTGGCTCTTTTCGTACACATTCTGGCATTATTAAAATTGAAATGTCAAGGTTCCATTCCACTACTAGGTATTTTCTGTGTAATAGCAAAGCGGATGAGATTTGTGAGTGCCTCCTTAGCCTCCTTCTCCTGGTCCTGTCCTGGTATGACAACATAAATAAATTTTCCAGTAAAAGCCATAAAAGTGCAGGACCTAGTAACAGGAAATAGGTCTTATTTCCTAGGCTAGGACAGGCTAGAATATTCTTTATGCAGAAATAAGCCAAGGCCCTGATATCCATTTGGCTTTTTCCATGGAACTTATCTATCCTGGGTGTCCTTCATTGAACATTGATGGAACTGTCCCATGGGGCGTATGCGTACTTTTAATCGAATTTTTAATTTCATTCAAATGCAGAGCTATTTTTCGACGATACACATCGCCGGCTATGTAAGCAATGTGCTTTCTAGGCCCAAACTAAAGTTTTTCGAAACACATGGAAGCCATGAATGTCATAAGTTATTAAATAACAAAAAAATAAAACCGCCTCACTGTCGTGCTCACGGTACACACATTTTGTATATTTTTTCCATGACATATACAGTGTGGGCCTGTGAGCGCGGAGTTTGAGTAACGAATGCGAAAGTTTTGCTGCCCTGTAAGCTAATTGTTTATTTATCAAACCGGAACGTACTGGATTTCACACACAAAAGGAGACATTAAAAAAGGAAAACGAGAAATACAAGCCGAATTGCACATATCCGACCGTATTTCTGAATTTCAAATTGCACCGAAAGCCACTGTCCCAGCCCACCCAGCTGGTCGTAAAGGGAAAATCGTAAAGGAAAATCCAAAATCATGACGCCGAGGAAATTAGAGACTTCCTTGAACTGGCGCGGAAATTCGCTTGCATTTCTGATGACCGCCATTCTTGGCGTTCTGGCCGTTCTGGCCGACCTGGCTAAGAGCAAAGTGTACGGGATCCACCCAGAAGGAGCTGCCGGTGTAAAAATCGGCCTGCATGGCGTGAGTTTAAATGGTGTATAATAAGCGCCTTCCACAGCCAACTTAATGCCAAATAACCGGGCCAAGAGGGAGAGGATTAAATTTGATTTGGCCCAAAGCGCCGCCATATGATGAAAACTTTGGCTACGAAACTTCAGACAACGCCTTGTGCTGTCACATATGGCGGTCGGATCGGATAGCTTGTGGCCTGCCTGGCTGGTAGGCTGACTGGCTGACTGCCTGCCTGGGATGTTTGCACAAGTCGGCCCAATTCCAGTTGCCCTGCGGTCTGCTGGGTCTATTGGCTGAGTGTGTCTGGCTGTAACACATGTGCAAACGGCATGCTTAATTAATTATTTACCCGCCGGCGTGAAAATTTTACAAGCAGTGAGAGTTGCTGTTCCATCCTTTCTGTGTTCCCTATTTTTATTTTTTCGATTTTGCGGACAACAGAGATATAAATTCACAATGAAACGTAAGTGCCAGCTTACGCGATTAAATATTTTTGCAGGTTGGGGAGATAGCTTACTGGAAATCAGTATACTTTTATAGAATCTTTAAAGTGGCTTTAATTTAGTGTAAAAAAGATACTCATAACACTACGCTCTACTTCAGATTTATCCCCTCCTTAGTTAGAAAGCATTGGCTTATTAAAATAAATTGCTTGCCAAGCTGACCTTGTCAAATATTTATTATCAGATATTAAGGCCGAGGCTTTTATCTCGCCGACAAGAATTTCTGATTAATTAATTAGATAGCCGCCAGAATTGGATGCAATCTTTTGGCCAAGAAAGCCTACTAATTAAAGCTTCTACTTAAATTTTAATAAGCTTCAACTTTAATTTGGGTCTGAGTTTAATTTTTATGTTAAAATAGTCAAAAAGTTATAAATATGTCTGCTCTCCGCAGTTGGGGAGAAAGTTTTTAAAAAATGTAGTTGGTTTTCAGCCACAGTATCTGCAAGTTGGCCACAAACCACATTAGACAACTAACTTTTTGGTAACTGTATTTATTTCCATGTTTATTTTTTGGTTTTTAATAAAAAGTGGAAGCCAGAAAATTACAGAAATTATTTTGAAAAATATTTAAAATGAAATAGAGGTCAGAGGTGAATACAAAAAGGGAGAAAATGTATTAATTAAGAGCAATATTAAATCGTTGAGGTTGACCCTTTTATCCCTGAACATAGTTTGTTGGCTTGGCGTTGTTTTTTCTTTGTCTGCCATCGGAAAAAAATATACGAGTACAAGCAAAATGCGGGACATTTCTGTTTGGACTTCAGTTCCATGGGGAGCCATTGCTTCATATCCGCGGGGGTATAGGGTATAGTGTGTACATTGTAGGTGTTACACCCCTTGTGTGTGTGTGGGGTTGTGTCTTACATGTATGAATAATGAATCATTTGTCAGCATGTTGTTGCTATTGTTGGAACAGGGGAACGGTGCACACAGGCCAGAAGTCTGGGCCACTTTCGCTGCCACGCACTCAACACAAGGAGCAGGATAACAGCAGGGTAGGGAGAGCGGGGAACGGGTAATGTGAACCGGCTCAATTGGCAAATCTAGGACATGTTTGGTAACTGCTCTGGCAAAAGTGACAAAGTGAAATATTGGCCAATGCTGTAATTACCAACACGGACCGGGCTCATATTTCACGGACGGAATGTTGTACCATCGTTTGTTCAATTAGCGCACACACACACACTGACACACACACACTAAAGTTGGCTCACACCTATGAAGAACTACATACGACCACATATCCTGCACAATCCTGGGCACATTCCAACCCACCTATCCCTTAGCTGACGTTCGAGAGTGGTAATTGAATTAATTTAAGTTACAGGGTTGTACAGGACGTTGCCGGCAGCAGTGAGGCCATTGTCCTGGATCGCCTCCTGCCCAGCACACAGTATTCCCTCGTCGTGACGGCCATTTGGCAGGGCAAGAAGTATCGCAGCGGCCAGATTAAATTCAGAACATTGGGTGCGTCTGAAAATCATGTTTGTTTTAAATTATATGCTTCTATGTTTGACATTTTACCATCTGCCGGGTAGATCTGCCGAAGAACACCTCCCAACAGGACTTTCCGCCCGGCGTCTATGGAAATGTCAACAGTGGCAGCCGCAACGCAACCGGAAATGCCAGCATCTTTGGCGATGATGTCACCTCCACAGCCACCAACACGCTAACCCATGGCACCACCCGAGAACTGCCAACTGTAAGTTTGAACTTTCAACTTAAAATGCTAATATTTCGGGTTAATCAAAAAGTTGCAATTGAAACCCATTTATTAAGTTTCAAATTACTTTATTCGTTATTGGGGTATCGGGTGTCTGACATTTAGTGGCGTGGGTCTCGTCCATTTGATCCATTTTAATGGGCCCGCCAGTGTATCTCTCCGCCGCCACCGCCACCTCCTCCAATGCTGCCATGTTGGGCACGTCGAGCCACTCGGGTTTGTTCATAAGGACTGGTGACTCCCAGACCTTCGTCATGAAGCGCGATCACCTGCTCTCCGCCCGTGTTACCGTCCTCGTCTAAGCCATAAACATAGCCCAGGCAAAGGATTCCAATGAGGGCTAATAGTGTTAGACGCATTTTCTTCAGGTTGGCTAGACTTCTAGGTAGTGAGTCTCGATTGGAACTGATAACTTGGGTATTGATACAGGGCCTTTTATTTAAAAACACAGTAATAATACTTGAAAGATAATTAAAATGATTAAATAATTGCTGTGAATTATGATAATTATCAAGTTTGCCTGAGCTTTTTCTAGGGTTCTTCCCTAATATTACATTTGAAATGGAATTAGAATACGTTTAAGTTGTCTCCTTTCAATCAGTAAAAAGTTTTAAAATTACTATTTTTTATTCTCAAGACAGCGACAGAACCTAAAGACATCTAAATAAGGCATAGGTTTAATTCTCTCATAGTTATTTAAACCATATAGATGCTTTGGAGAAGATTTGGATGTTAACTTCTACTTTAAGGACGAAATACAAAAAAAAATATTTTTTTTTACCCATAGAATAACCCTTGATTTTATAAAACAGTTAAATTATAATGCTGTAGTTATATTTATTTTTGCCAAGACAAAGTATAAGGAGGATCAAGCACATTATCCACTTGAATGTCCTTGTCCGTGTCCACCGCCGCCTCCAAAGCCTCCCCCTTGGGCGTGACGAACGACGCGAGCTCCTTGGTTTTCGGTTTCATCAGCAACTTCGTGAGAACCTGCATCCAAATGTCCAGCCGGCGTAGTCGATTGTCCTGAGTGGAGATCGCCATCCTCTGCTGCGCAGGCATAGGCCAGGAACAGGACGCCAAGGAATGCCAGGAGTGATAGGCGCATCTTGCTTTCTGCTTGAATAGAAGTCTCGATTGCAACTAGTCTTTTGAGAACTTATCGGGGGCCTTTTATATAAAACTCAGCTTGGAATGAAAATGAATTTAATTGATAAATTAAATATAAACTAACTGACTGTTCCCATTTCCGACAATAAAAATGTCCCTAACTGTGGATAAAATTATAATTAATTAAAAACTATTTTTAAAACGGGGTATTATCGTGTCAAATGTCAAAAGTCATAATACTAGAAATTAACTTGTTAACCAATAATGCATAATTACTCACACTTACTCTTTATAATTAGATACATTTTTATCAAATTAAATTGGCTATAAAACGAAAAATATTCACATACTATACCTTATGTAATATATATAAAATATGTCCTTTGAACTAACACTTAAATGTTTTGGGACTTAAACTCAAAATAATATATCAAAGAGCCTCACTCTAAAATCTTTGAAATAGTTCTAAATCCTCCTTGGGTTAAATAAATAATCGAATAATAGATTATTCTTACAAGTATACTTATAATTGAATAGCCACAAATCCTTCTTTTCCCCCACAATCCCTTTTAGGTAAAAACAAAGTTTTATTGCATGGTTGTTCTTTATTCTTTATTGAATCAGTTATATATTTGATGAATATGGTCAGTGGCATGACCTATTTGCCACTTCTATGGCTACCACCACCACCACCGCCGCCGCCACCTCCCTGAGCGCGGCGAACAACTCTGGCTCCATGGGTGGCCGGGGTGATGTCCTGGACATGAGCCTCTACGGTTTCGTCTGAAGCAGTAACCTGTTCGGCGGGTAGTCCTCCATCCTCGGCAGCGTAGACATAGGCCAGGAACAGGACCCCAAGGAAAGCCAGTAATGTTAGACGCATCTTGATTGCTGTTTGATCAGAGAGCTTAACTTCAACTGTTGAGATCGGGTCTGTTTAAGGGGCTTTTATATGAAAATTCAACTTTTGATTTAACAACTGATTCGATAATTTATTTATTAAGTAGTTAACTGGAAAACGTTTTAAATTAATGATAGTAACTTTTAAAATAACCTCAAAGGCTTTCAGCTTTTCGACATTACTCTGCCAATTTATATCCGATCTGGAAATGGTATACCATTCTGTGATCAGCACAACAAGAGGCTCCATTTTGCATTTAAAATATTTCTTAAATAGCATTTTTTAATTTTTCGAATTTTTTCAAGGGGTACCCCTATAAAAAAGTGAGGTTTCCAGTTTTCCCCTGTTGGCCCCCTTCCGATAGCCACAGCTCTGCCAATTTATATCCGATCTGGAAATGGTATACCATTCTGTGATCAGCACAACAAGAGGCTCCATTTTGCATTTAAAATATTTCTTAAATAGCATTTTTTAATTTTTCGAATTTTTTCAAGGGGTAGCCCTATAAAAAAGTGAGGTTTCCAGTTTTCCCCTGTTGGCCCCATTCCGATGGCCACAGCTCTGCCAATTTATATCCGATCTGGAAATGGTATACCATTCTGTGATCAGCACAACAAGAGGCTCCATTTTGCATTTAAAATATTTCTTAAATAGCATTTTTTAATTTTTCGAATTTTTTCAAGGGGTAGCCCTATAAAAAAGTGAGGTTTCCAGTTTTCCCCTGTTGGCCCCATTCCGATGGCCACAGCTCTGCCAATTTATATCCGATCTGGAAATGGTATACCATTCTGTGATCAGCACAACAAGAGGCTCCATTTTGCATTTAAAATATTTCTTAAATAGCATTTTTTAATTTTTCGAATTTTTTCAAGGGGTACCCCTATAAAAAAGTGAGGTTTCCAGTTTTCCCCTGTTGGCCCCCTTCCGATAGCCACAGCTCTGCCAATTTATATCCGATCTGGAAATGGTATACCATTCTGTGATCAGCACAACAAGAGGCTCCATTTTGCATTTAAAATATTTCTTAAATAGCATTTTTTAATTTTTCGAATTTTTTCAAGGGGTACCCCTATAAAAAAGTGAGGTTTCCAGTTTTCCCCTGTTGGCCCCCTTCCGATAGCCACAGCTCTGCCAATTTATATCCGATCTGGAAATGGTATACCATTCTGTGATCAGCACAACAAGAGGCTCCATTTTGCATTTAAAATATGTCTTAAATAGCATTTTTTAATTTTTCGAATTTTTTCAAGGGGTACCCCTATAAAAAAGTGAGGTTTCCAGTTTTCCCCTGTTGGCCCCCTTCCGATAGCCACAGCTCTGCCAATTTATATCCGATCTGGAAATGGTATACCATTCTGTGATCAGCACAACAAGAGGCTCCATTTTGCATTTAAAATATTTCTTAAATAGCATTTTTTAATTTTCGAATTTTTTTAAGGGGTACCCCTATAAAAAAGTGAGGTTTCCAGTTTTCCCCTGTTGGCCCCCTTCCGATAGCCACAGCTCTGCCAATTTATATCCGATCTGGAAATGGTATACCATTCTGTGATCAGCACAACAAGAGGCTCCATTTTGCATTTAAAATATTTCTTAAATAGCATTTTTTAATTTTTCGAATTTTTTCAAGGGGTACCCCTATAAAAAAGTGAGGTTTCCAGTTTTCCCCTGTTGGCCCCCTTCCGATAGCCACAGCTCTGCCAATTTATATCCGATCTGGAAATGGTATACCATTCTGTGATCAGCACAACAAGAGGCTCCATTTTGCATTTAAAATATGTCTTAAATAGCATTTTTTAATTTTTCGAATTTTTTCAAGGGGTACCCCTATAAAAAAGTGAGGTTTCCAGTTTTCCCCTGTTGGCCCCCTTCCGATAGCCACAGCTCTGCCAATTTATATCCGATCTGGAAATGGTATACCATTCTGTGATCAGCACAACAAGAGGCTCCATTTTGCATTTAAAATATTTCTTAAATAGCATTTTTTAATTTTTCGAATTTTTTCAAGGGGTAGCCCTATAAAAAAGTGAGGTTTCCAGTTTTCCCCTGTTGGCCCCATTCCGATAGCCACAGCTCTGCCAATTTATATCCGATCTGGAAATGGAATACCATTCTGTGATCAGCACAACAAGAGGCTCCATTTTGCATTTAAAATATTTCTTAAATAGCATTTTTTAATTTTTCGAATTTTTTCAAGGGGTACCCCTATAAAAAAGTGAGGTTTCCAGTTTTCCCCTGTTGGCCCCCTTCCGATAGCCACAGCTCTGCCAATTTATATCCGATCTGGAAATGGTATACCATTCTGTGATCAGCACAACAAGAGGCTCCATTTTGCATTTAAAATATTTCTTAAATAGCATTTTTTAATTTTTCGAATTTTTTCAAGGGGTACCCCTATAAAAAAGTGAGGTTTCCAGTTTTCCCCTGTTGGCCCCCTTCCGATAGCCACAGCTCTGCCTATTTATATCCGATCTGGAAATGGAATACCATTCTGTGATCAGCACAACAAGAGGCTCCATTTTGCGTTTAAAATATTTCTTAAATAGCATTTTTTAATTTTTCGAATTTTTTCAAGGGGTAGCCCTATAAAAAAGTGAGGTTTCCAGTTTTCCCCTGTTGGCCCCATTCCGATGGCCACAGCTCTGCCAATTTATGTCCGATCTGGAAATGGTATACCATTCTGTGATCAGCACAACAAGAGGCTCCATTTTGCATTTAAAATATTTCTTAAATAGCATTTTTTAATTTTTCGAATTTTTTCAAGGGGTACCCCTATAAAAAAGTGAGGTTTCCAGTTTTCCCCTGTTGGCCCCATTCCGATGGCCACAGCTCTGCCAATTTATGTCCGATCTGGAAATGGTATACCATTCTGTGATCAGCACAACAAGAGGCTCCATTTTGCATTTAAAATATTTCTTAAATAGCATTTTTTAATTTTTCGAATTTTTTCAAGGGGTACCCCTATAAAAAAGTGAGGTTTCCAGTTTTCCCCTGTTGGCCCCATTCCGATAGCCACAGCTCTGCCAATTTATATCCGATCTGGAAATGGTATACCATTCTGTGATCAGCACAACAAGAGGCTCCATTTTGCATTTAAAATATTTCTTAAATAGAATTTTTTATTTTTTCGAATTTTTTCAAGGGGTACCCCCATTTAACGTTTTTCAAAGCTTTTTGTTATATTCTTTATTCATGCGGATAAACATATACATATGTATATTCAGAGGTGGTCATGTGGTACCTGTAAGCCTATTAGCCGCACCACCCCCACCCAAGCCACCTCCACTGCCGCCTCCGCCACCGCCTCCGTGGCTACCTCCGCCTCCACCTCCGTCTCCGCCTCCAGTGCCACCTCCGCCACCGCCTCCTTGAGCGTGACGCACCTCACGAACCGCCTCGCTGGCACGTGCAGGTTCCAGATAATCCAGAAAGCTGGTATCTTTCGAGCCACAAACGTAGACCAGACCCAGGACAACAATAAATCCCAAAATGATGAGACGCATCTTCGTTGCTTTACTTTAGGATCGTTGAAAAATGATGTGGTTTCTGGGCCTATTTATTTTCCCATCACCTACACCTTGACTCTATCTAATTACTCCAATTACCCGATCAAAATTTGATTTTTTCCGTACTCCCCCGACTATATTAGACCAATTAGGTTTTGAAGTTTAAATACTTAAATCAGTATGTGCCATGTGAACTTTAAACCTGATTGACATCTGGTAGAACCGGTTAGACAATTTTCAAATGGCCGATAGTATTTATTAAACGATTTTTAATAGAGCTTTCGGGGATGCGCATAATCTTATTATAGTTCACCCCCCTCGTGAGGGTAATTGTTACAATTTAAAAACAATTATAAGTTAATTAAAGCGTTTACTTAAATTTCTTTAAGCTTTCAGGGGAAGAGCAAGTCTTGACTTTGATTTTAAAACGATTTTGATTTGACAGATTCGCGGTGTGGAAATTGGCATTGTTCTGATTGTGCTGATGGTGTGGGCCGGAGCCATTGCCCTGTTCTTCAATCGATGGGGAAAGATCCGGATGCTGCTGCCGTATCAGCCGGACTACAAGCACGAACAGCTGAAGGTACCGGGCACTGGAGTCTGCAGCGCCGGGGGATGCAATGGCCAACATTCACACCAGGTACGTTACACTGGGAGGAATCGGATGGGAATAGTGTGGGACTATATGCGGGTTTCTAGGATGATGATAACCCGGGGTACATCACATTTTTGGAGTATCGCGAAGGAACTTATCTCTCGTTTCGTTTTTTTGTTATGCTTCATTTTTAGAACCTACACCCCGATTTCTTTGTCAAGGTATTCAAAATAACAAATTCTTCAAACTACATACAGTATTTATACGAAAATATCCAAAAATATCTTTGCATTTTATTCGCTTTTTTTCCTATGCATCAATTCAAGTAAATATTTGAAACTTATTGAACAAAGTGCACTATTTCCTGTTTTTAATCCGAGCACTAAACCCGCCAGATCCCGCAACAAGAGTATAAAATTATAATTCCAAATATCTTTCTGATTAATTTCCGGAAAAACTGCTCTGTTGTGAAATTCTATACCAACTGCTTCAAACCACCTATTTATTTTCCCTTTTTTCCCAGAAACAAAATTCGAATCTATTGAACAATTTGTGGTCCGTGAAGATGTGATTAATTGGGAGACCCAGTAAAAATTTCTTATACTTATAATGCATTCAACCCCTGTAGAAATCCGAGTCAATAGACTTTACTTTTTTATGATTTGCTTGATAAGATAGCACGTGCTAGCATTGCATTAAATTTAGCTTTCTTTTTTAGGCAACTAACTAGCACTAGTCTGGGGCAAACTCCCTGGATCGATCCTATAACCGAATTCAAAGGGTTGGGGTCTCTTCGGTTTGCCGAAGTCTACTAGAAACTCCACCTAGATTCGTTCAACTCTGGATGAGAACACTTCTATTTTATAATTCGTACTATCCACCTTTCATAGACTTCTAGGGGAATTTTTCTAAAAGAGTTTTATATTATGGATATCCTAGAAAAGTTCCCCTGATCTTTAATTGCATTTAGCGGTTTTGGTTTTTGGTTTTGAGCTTTGCTGTTCAGGCTGCCGCTTTTTCGAGATCTCACTGACCAAACGTTCCCTACTTTCACTTCGCTCTCCGCCCGCTGATCTTGTTCCTGCCTATCTGCCACCTGATCCTGATCATGCTCCGGTCCCGGTGGCTGCTTACCCATTCTTTGGTTTTTGTTTTGGAATCCGGAACAGTGCTTGCCTCGGTGCGAGGGATGCGGCATATTTGACCGCTGCTTCCAGTATCCGCGGCGGGAATTGGAACGCGACTGTGGCTGTCAGTTCGCCCTGCTGCACAAGGCGGACGTGGAGAGCTAGCAACCAGCGCACCGCGAGCCATCCTCGGCGGCCGTGAGTGCTACGTCGAGCCACGGCCATGGGCACAGTCACGGCACTCCGGTGAACACCTATGTGCGGGGTCCCAGCGTGGACAACCAGTCGATTGTGGGCGCCAATGTGCTGGAGAATGTCGATAGCCTGGAGGCGGCTAACGAGGAAATCGATGTGGAGGGCGATGAGGTGCAGGACAGAAATCAGGAGGATCAGCAGCTCCTCCAAAGAGAACGAGAGCGGGAACGGGAACGCGAGCGTGAACGTGAGCCTGTCCAGCGCCTTCTGCCCCTGCAAGCGGGAGCCATCAAACAGCGAAAGTTTGCCCAACAGCGCGGCATCCTTAAGAACTCCCAAGAGCGCACCTTTGTAGAGGAGGACGAGATGCTGGAGGCCAAGAAGCAGCTGATTCTGCGCCGCCGCCGCCTCTTCAGCCACTACCGGCAGTACGACCAGTGGCGGAGGCGGCAGTTCAGCTACGATCCCAGTTACTTTCGCCCGCCTCCGCTGCTCCCTAGACCGCTGGCATGCGCTGATCACCAACTGGGGACCGTTGACGGACACACCACATCGGCCACTGCCGGAAGACGCAGGCGCCAGTACCGGAGGCAGTACTCCTGCGCGGATAGATCGCGGGATGGATCGCGCGAGAGCCGCGGCTCCTCGACGCTGCAAATGCAGAAGTACCACAGCATGGTGGCCAGTGACACCATCCACACCGAGTCGTCGGTGCTCAACCACAGCAACTACAGCGAGCCGGCCAGCGTAAGTTAGCCAGCTAGTGTTGGGTGGCTTCCAGGGTGATTAAATCAAAGGAAGTGCCTCAATTTAGCAGTGAACCTTGATGTTTCCCAAACTAATAAAAGTCACAATGTATAGCACTTGCAGAGCCAACGAAAAAGCTGTGATGCGCTCTCTATGTGTCACACTTGGCGTATACGCAATATTTTTCAATCAAATATTTTTCACGATCTTTAAGGACATCAAATGTGGTTATAACTTTTACTAAAATTATATTTTTTTTCTTCACTGATTGTTCTCACATTTTGATTATATTTTTTCCCATTTATCAGATTATTAATATATTCGATTATTGATTTAAAAGAAAACCAATGTTCACTTGCTAAAAAAAATAAGAGTTCCTGAGATTTAATTCACTTAATTAAGCCTAGATATATCCCAACACTAGTTCCAGCACAAGCAGCTTGTGGTGCACGTGGTTTGTCTTGGATTTCGAGTTCCTGTTCGAGTCACACTCCAGATTGCAGACCGGAGCACCAAATCGCACCACTCACATACCATGTACAGAAATTTGCAGAAATGTTCACTGGATGGAAAATGGCTAGCACTTGCTCACTTCTCTCACAGCATTAAATCACAAAATTCGCCACTCGCATCCGTAAAATGCATCCGCTTGTGTCCCCGGCTTCGTGTCGATTTTTTGTAGCTTTTGTAGCCAGGTGTAGCTTGTCCCGTGCTTTGCGCTTGCTCTCGTTCTTGTTGTTCCAGTGGCCTCTCGCCCGGAGGGTCAGCCGGTGTGCTGAGAGGTCCTTGTCCAGGTCCCCCCGCTTATGTGTTATGTTGTGCGTTGATTCGCAAAGGATGCGTCCTATCTACCGTTTTCTCTCTATCTCTTTCTATCTATCTATTCTCCCTTTCTCTCTCTATATTCCTGTGCTCCTTTCGGGACGCAGTTCGACAGCAGTGAATGTGCCCACCCACCGTTGCACTGCAATAGCCGCGTAAGAACCAGACCCGAGGATGTGGCAACCGCTCGTCGAGATCACTTCTAATCCGTTTTTCATTGCAGCACATCCACATGTTGGCGGAGGAGCACTCAACGTCCATATCGGAGCGTTGCACGCGCAGCAGAATCAACTCGGCCATCTTTGTGTCCTCGGAGGGACGAGGTTTCGACTCCATCGAGTTCCTGCGACGCCACGGCTCCCAGAGTGTCCTTTGTCGAAAGGCCAAGAGTGCGGAGAATATTACAGATAATGGAAGAAGGGTGAGTGATGGTTCTACCTTACGAAATAATGTCCTTTCCGTCCTTAAAATGGCAAAGCTATATGGTAGAAGTAGAGAAGCTTTCACAAAAATATTCCATTAGCAGCTAGTATCCACATAAAAGTCCTTAAATAAGCAGTAACTAGTAGGATTTCTTGTCAGTCATTTATAAACTTTGCCAAACTTTTAAAACAGGATTATTTTTATGAGGAAAAGTATTTCGATTGGGATTTATTTGATTCCTGGGTGAGTTTTGATTTTCAAAAGATTTAGTAGAGAAGTGATAGAAAAGGAGGACTTTGAACTTTAATTAATCTTTTAAAAAGAAAAGTTATTCGAGAGACTCTCTTATATCTTGCAGAAGAGCCTTCGACCTTGGCGCACCGACGACGAGTCCTGCAAGCAGCAGCACATCTCCCAGGACAGCAACGACATCGAGCTGAAGGAGTGCGGCGGCACTGGAGGCGAACTGCTCCGCCTGCCCGTCATCCACGATGCAAAGCAATCGCCCTCGGCCGTGACCAGCCTCTTGGCTCGGTCGGCGGCCATTACCACGGCCAACGTGATAGTGGGAAGCATTTCGCTGGAGGCGCCACCGCCCTACATGCAGGACGATGATGGGGACAATCTCTCTACGGCCGCCCTAATACACACCGATGCTGCCGCCGTGGTACACGAATCACAGGACTCGGCAGAGACGGTGGAGGAACTGGTGCATGTCCCTTTGTTGGCCAGCGCCACGGCAACGGCCAGTGTGTCGGCCTCCTCCTCGCCCAGCATCGCCATCGAGGCCAAGCCCCGGGTTCTGGTCCATCAGCGATCCTCCACGGCGTCGTCGTCGCCGCACAGCAGCCCCAAGAACCTGGGCAACCTGGGACTCAAGATCATCAAGCCCAAGATCAGCGCCGTGCCAATGGTTTCAGTTTCGGGTCCGTCACCTCCGATTGAGAAGCCGCCGCTGGCGGAGTGCTTGTAACAAATGGCAGCCGAAACATTTATCTAAGCGCGCGCTCAAGGCAACTGGACCCTGAATCCTGGAGAGTCCTTAAAACCCCAACAAGTCCCAGCCTGTAATGTCCCTTTAATAATTCCAGACCAAAACCTATCAAATATTAAATCATTTTAAAAGTATATAGAAAATAACCGTTGAGATGGAGAAAGTATGCCAGCTGCTCAAATAAGTGTTTCGGTGTGAGGATAGATTTTATGGAAAATATGGATTTCGAAATACAAACTTGGAATGAATAGAATCGTGTAGGAATAGGGTAAGAACAAAAGGATATTGTACCAATGGTCATCACCAGGCAAAGGAAGCTTTGTATATTCAACAACGACTGACGTATACACCTACATATGTATGTACATTATAGACAAGAAATAATGGTAACCTGTAGAACTATACGGCATACCTATTAACTGATAAATCAGCTTTAACAACAAACAAGTAAACTATCAGGCTTTAATATTACGATGATGATGAATTTCTGGTTTAACCTAGTCCGTAGACTCACCTAGCCGTTGAATAAATCAATTCTCTTTAATTGTTCTCCTATACATATAGCCAAAAAACGAAAAAGCATAGTACTTGGGCACCACAACTCTTATACACGCGATCTATATAGGAATATACATATACTAGTAACTATATACATATATTTATACACCTGTCAACTCACGTATGTACGTACCTTAGAGGTACCTTAGGACACCCGCTATATAATTAGCTCTTAATATTAAGATGATGAAATCACATAGTCCAAATGTTACTTGCTAACATATCAGATACTGTACTCTATCTACTCTACCCACGACCAAAGCGAAACGTTTGAAACTGTACATTAGTCTTTAATTAGATTTAAGAAACCTACTTCATGCCCATTGAATAGCTGTAGAATTTTTGTCAAATAAGTGCCCTGAATGACTTCTAGATGTGTTTTTAAAAACCAGTCCTTACATGTACTCCGTGTAGATGTTTTCTTAGCTCTATATACCCCATAAATCATAGAAGAAAAACAAAAAAAGATATATATATAGAAAATATTATATAGAATTGAGAACTATTTAGGATGCGCCAGCTATCTTCAGAACCAGTTTGCTCCCAATCACTGATTTAGGTAGTCTCTATATTATTTTAGTTATGGTACTCCAAATTAGATCTATCCACCTACTCGTTAGAAAACTTGATTGAAATCTTTCCTATCCAATTCCTTTCACCGATTAATTGTCGAGGAATGTAAATACACACACACACCGATCGCACTCGTACCTACATGGGCTGAATCCCACTGTTCAGCGGAACACAAATGTTGTTATTAAGGAATTGTCAATTTATGGTCCAAAGCTACAATAAACAGAACACCATTCGGATGGGTCAGCAGTAAGCTTAGCTAAGTTCTAGTTTACGTTCAATTCGCTAACACAAAACCAAAGTCAAACTGTGTGAATGTGTATTTTTTGAAATCAAATAAACGAATTACATAAATGTAACACTCTCATGCGGTGCTTTGGGGGCTCTTCTCAAATATCACACAATGGTTGCCCTGATCATAGTAGCTCTTAACTAACTGAACCTCTGGCAGCTTTGACACCAAACTCTCCAGCTCTTGCTCTTCGAAGACGTGATAGTATCGCAGGAATGTGGTGCGTTGTTCGTCCTTTGTCTTCCATGGCACCAGAACATCCTGCTGTTGGAACTCAGTGCGATTGGTGTGCACCGGAAGGGGAGTGTTGTTGGGTAGCTGCTCCAGTTCTTGTTGCTGCTTTTGACGCTGAAGTTGCTCTGTGGTGCGCTCCTTGTTGACCGCCTTATTCTGCCTGAGGTAAGCGGACTTTTTGTCATTTCGCCGTTGATCCTTGGCCCAGACATACACCAGAGCACGACCGCCAGGACGCAGAACCCTTGCCATTTCTCGCAAGGCAGCCAAACGACGCTCTCTTGTGGCCAAATGATGGATTACGGCTATGCTTATGCACCCATCTATGCTGGAAGAGCGCACCGGAACACTGAGACAGTCGCAGCGGAATACATTTTGTCCTTTGCTGCAACCCACGGACAGGAGACCTTGCGCTCGATCGCAACCAATTGTTAGGACCTGGGGATTGCACCCCAGGTATTTTCCGTTCCCGCAGCCGACATCGAGTACCACGGATTGAGGCTCAAAGCTCTCCAGGAATTGGGCTACCTGTGGCCAGGGCGAGTGCCGCGTTTCACTAAAGTGATCTGCTATTTTATCGTACACCTCGTGGACATTTTGCTGCTCTAAATTGACTGCTTGCTCCGCGAGAGCAGAAGATAGCTCCAGTGGTGCTTTTGTTTGCCTCGTGTCACATAAGGTGGGGTATGCACAGTCACAGGGGACTCTTCGTAAGCGACGGAAGGTCAGAGAAGTCCTCTTTCCTCGAGACTGAGTGGTCAGTCCTCCAGAAGCGCTGGGCACCACATCGATATGTTTGGGCCTTATACCATGCGTCCAGTCGTAGCGGGCCTCACCGGACATTACCAGCAAGGAGCGACGTGGCAGTCTAACCTGAATATGCTCCTCCCCTCGCCTGAAGTCCATAACCACATCGGATTGCAGGGACAGGGACAAAATTGGATCCAAAAAGGCGCTATGCGTATCAACATGAGGTGGTATGCCGTGGCCCGGTTCGTATTCATTTACCGTCAACTGGTCGGGAGTAATCCAATCCCAGGTAGTGGAATGGCTTTCAAGCCGAGGCCATAAAATATCACAGGCAGATGGTATGGGCTGTTCTAATGGTTTCGAGGGATCCACATTATTGCTGCCATAAAGGAACTCAAACCCAAAATGCTTCACTTTTCTATGCTTTAGGGTGCCGCCGTCGGTGGTTCTTCCATCGTCAGAAATCGACTTAAGCAGCTCGGATTCCTCTTGTTCAGTCACAAAGTCGAGCATTACTATCAGACCGTTGGGAAGTGCGCTATTCCAGTTACTCTTCCCCGCCAGAGCCGGTAATTCCATCACATAACTCAGGTAAGCGACGGCTCCTTGCTGTCCTATGGTTGAGATATTGTGCATACCCAGGTATATGAGCCGGGAATCATCCAGGCTGGAACAGACCAAGAAGCAGTAGGATTTTCCGGGCAACATTACTACCTCTGTGACTTTTCCACCTGTTTGTGATGTCGCATCCAGAAGGCATTCCTCTGTGAGTCCATTGCTGAGGCCCACGTTGAGGACAGCCAGATATATGGTGGGCACGTCACTGGAGGACACCTGGCAGTCACTTTTGATGATTGCCAGGCATCTGCGCTGCTTTTTATCGGCCTTTTTGGCACTGTTTACATTTTTGTGCTGCTCAACGTGCATCTTGAATCCAGTGTGACCATATGATATCGATGGATTCGAAATCCATGGACGAAAGTCCACGTAGGTGACGAATTCAAAACCCCGATATTTAAAAACTTTTATTTTTGTCCTTGTTTTGTATAATAAATTTGTATTTTGTTTTCGGTAAACAGTTTAATGTTCTCTAAACAAAACTGATTGTTAATTGTGGCTGATTTTAAAAATTAAATTATTTTAAAATACAAAAACAAATATTTTTCATGAAATTTCAATTGCAAGTGAAAATTCAAATATTTGTATTTTATACTTTTATCGTCCTAACCTATGACCTACACTAGATGAAAGGGAGAATCTTATTGTAAAATTTGGCTGATAGGTTTTCCTACCAGACACGGTCAATCATGCTGTTATCCTGTGGCTTTTGGTTCATGGTAGTCAGTTGCTGATGGTAGTTGCGCATCTGGTTGCTGCGACGTGGTTGCGCCAGATACTCAAACATACTCTGCAGGTGCTGCGACAACATTTTGCTCAGATCGCTGGGCATGGGATCAGTCCAGAAGAAGTCATGGTTCAGGGCAGTGTCCGCATCAATGCGTTTCTTGGGGTCAAGAGTCAGTAGCTTGTCAAGCAGATCACAGCCAGTGGGATCCTTGACATATGGCCGCAAACGCTCCTTAACGCGTCGCTTCTGGTTCTTTGGCAATTCAATGGACTTGTACAGCTCTAGCTCCTCAACGCCGGGCCAAACGTCTGGTGTGAACGAGCCACACAGCTGCGAAATAAACGTCAGTTGCTGCTGCTCCGTGTTTCCCTGCATAATGGGGGAGCGTGTCCACATTTCGGCCATGATGCAGCCAGCGCCCCACATGTCCACGGGTGGACCGTAGTTGCGGTCGCCCAACAACAGCTCAGGTGGACGGTACCACAAGGTCACCACACGATTGGTGTAGCGATTTTTACTCTCATTTTTGGGAATGCTAAAGGCACGAGCCAAGCCAAAGTCAGCTAGTTTTAAAATACCATGTTTGGTTATCAGTACGTTGGCGGCCTTCATATCACGGTGGAGAATCTACGTAAAACGGGGATTGAATATTGAAGACTTCTAAAGAGGAGTCATTTTCTTACCTTGTTGCTGTGAATGTAGTACAGGCCATTGAGCAGTTGCTGCATCACCTTCTTGATCTCGCCCAGACTGAACTTCACGTTCATATTGGACAGCAGACCAGCCAAATCGTGCTCACAGAAATCAAAGACCAGGTAAAAGGTGGACCTGTACCCATTTGTGGCCGTAGCCTTGGTGCGGCAGATCTCGATGAGATTAACCACATTCTCGTGCTTCAGCAGCTGCAGGATGCGGATCTCCCGCAAGGCCGTGATTGGGAACTGAAGAATAAAAGCGATATAGATTGACTGTACATAATTCTGCTTAACTAGTACTCACGCCCTCCTTTTCATTGTCCATCAGCACCTTCTTCATTGCCACAAACTTCTTGTTACTTTTTTTCTCCCGGGCCTTAAACACCTCCCTGACAGAGATTTTTAATTACACCAATGATAATTAGAAAGGAAGCAGTACTTACCCAAAGGTGCCCTGGCCAATTTTGGCCACTTTCTCATATTTATTGCTTTCGTCGCAGTACGGAAAATCGTAGTCTTCAATGTACTTTTGCTTCTCCATCAGTGACATAGTTCTCGATGAGCTAGAGCCGACACTGGAAGGCGTTGACGGCTGTTGTGACAGCATGTGAGACATGTGTGCCATTGCGAAATATGTCAAAAACTAATTTCACAAGTCTGGATATGCAAAAAACGAAGTAGGCGACACAAAATATAAGAAATCAGCAACAATTTTTGTCGCAGCTGTTTACTAAGAAATAGTGGTGGTAGAGAACCGATAGAAATACCGATATATCGGCAAATATAGGGTTGCCGTATCGGATAAAAGTGTGCCAGCTGGTTTTGATTTTCCATCTTCCATGGCCAAGTGATATAACCTATTGTTTTGGCCACCGAAAAAATCAGATTTTATGAATAAACTACTGAATGTAGCGCAGGCAGTGCCGCGCCAATTCGTTCGCGAGTATGCCTTCAAGTCGGACCTCAAAATAAAGTGGGTGCGACCAGAAAAGATCGCATGCTATAAGCCCGAGAAGAGCGGCGATTTGAGCAAATTGCCTCCGTTGAAGGGAGACGAGTTCTTGCCGGAATTTAGGGACTGCAAGGAACTGGAAAAGTAAGTGCGTGTGCCACGAACAACAATCCTATTTATTCTTACTTCTTTTCCAGAGCCGACGACACGGTCAAGTCCCTGTTCCTTCTGAGCAACAATGCCAATTACTTGACCACCAAACACTACCGGGATGAAATGGTTAAAGACGTCCAAAGGCATGCCCAGGACTATGGCTCCATGGAAGCTAAATGTAAGTATACCTCAACGCCTTCCTCCTGCCAAAATAATTATTGTTATTTTTTAGTGGCCAATATGACCGCTGTGATCCGCCGATATCAAGAGCGCATGGAGGCCCACCCTCGCGACAAGATGATTAAAGTTCGGCTAAAGGAACTCATCGACAAACGGAAGAAGTTCCTTAAATACCTGAGACGCTGGGACTATCCCCGCTTTGAGTGGATGCTTGAAAAACTCGACCTGGTGTACAAGCCACCTCCCGAACATTTCCATTGGATTACGAGGAAAGAATCGCTCCAGAAGTTGACCGATGCCTACTGCGAGAACCTGAAAGAAGAGCGTCTGGAGGCCTACCACAAGCAGTTGCAGGCCCAGCAAATACCCTTTTTGGAAGAGGCCATCAAGAAAATGGAGTTTGTGCGTAAAGAACAGATATCTTGCGATGTTCCAGTCACTGTCACGGAAGAGCAGATAGCGGATTCCAGGAGGCAGCTCGCCCAGCTCAAGGAACTGCGAGAGGCTGAGGAGGCAGCCAAAACGCGGAAACAAGACGAGGATTCTTTTAATTAGGCCCGCATTTAATGTTACGGAGTCTTACAATAAACGTAATTTTTGTTCTTAAATCATAATTTTTGCATAATTTTATAGTAAATTGGACATCCTACCTCGGGTCATGTCGTTTCGAGAGCAGCGCAGACTGGCAAATAAATAAACGGGCAATTATTTGCCCGCTAGAAATGTGTGATAGTAAATGTGAAATATAAGACAATTGCTAAAAGATTAATGGTGTGGCTAGCGCTTGCCAGGCGATCCTGGCCTGCGCTTACCACCTTCGCCGCCGCTGCTAGAGCTACTCGAGCTGCTCGAAGACGAATCGCTAGAGCTCGACGAACTGGACGATGACGAAGACACAGAGGAAGAAGAGTCACGGGATCTGCGCTTTCTGCGATCCTTTGCTTCCTTCTCTCCATTGCCCGTAGGCTCTTTACTCTTCAAGTCCGTCGAGGTGACTTCGTTGTCACCCCACAGATCGTACTTGGAAAGATCCTCGTCATCTCCATCTTCCTCGTCTTCATCATCCTCCTCCTCGTCCTTAGCGTCGCGGCTGGACCTCCTGGCTCGTTTTGGATCGTCATGGTAATCGTTATGTTTCCGTTTCTTCCGCCGTCCGAATTCGTCATACTCGCTGTCCGAATCCGCCCGGTCCTTGTACTCAACCACGCCTCGGTCGTTATAACCTCCGCCAAAGCCTGCAAATGATTCCAATAAGAGTCAGAAGCTGGATGGGTCTTGTTGGGGCTTACCAGTTCGCTCCTCCACATCCGAGAACTTGGGGGCATTGCACATATTGCAGGTCTGGCGTCGAGCCCAGTTGACATTGGCGCATTTACTGCACTGCCAGTCCTCGGCGCTGAATAGGCCCCTTGACTTGTCCGCCGCCGCCTTGCCTATCTCCGTTCCGAGCTTCTTTTTACTGGAACTACTGCTGCTGCTGCTGCTACCATTTCCTCGATCTCGGTCTCGGTCCCGGTCCCTTTCCCGCTCAGGCTTATCACCGTCGTCACGTTCTCGATCGCATTTGTTACACTGCATGCGCCGGGCAAAATTTAGGTGGCGACAGCTGCAAAATCGTGGGAAAGGTCAGATTCGGCGCACTCGTTGCTAGTACTTCCTGTATGCCCCGCTCGAGGCGGAGGCCGTCCCTGCATCATCACGCGCACTCACTCGTAATCTGGGCAAATCCAATCACCAGCAGAGGCGACGCCTCCTCCACCCCCACTGCTTCCACTGCCACCGTTGGAACTGGACATGTCTAAACGGTGGAAAAGGCCTCAGCTATGGTTAATGGCTTCTCAACGTCCGGATTGTCCTGTAGCCTCCGTAAAGGCATATAATCGAGATTTTTTTTTTTACAAATATTCTGTATACGAATCCGGGTTTTCGCAAAGACAGTATTTTTGGTGTGCCCAGTTATCCGACGTCCATCCTGTCGTACATCAGTTTGTCAGTATTTATTTCTGTTCGGCAATTTGGTCATACGAATGGTGGCGGGAATTTGCTTTTCCGGAATGATAGTCGTATATTTTAAAAAGTTTCATATATTTCCAGGCATCCATAAACATGCATAAAAAAAGCAACCCTTTATATGCGACTGTCAACATTTTTGCTGAGAAACAAATGTTCTTCTAAGATTAATCCTGGACGCATTCTAACAAGTGGTACATTTTATAAAGCTTAGCTTTTGGCATCCTCTTATCATCGTTCCATTTAATATCAAAATCAGCAATTAAATAATTATTCAGTTCAACTTTAAGTATAAAAAGAAATCCTTTATAAATGAACCACAATTAGTATACTTTTTTTTGTTTTATTTTCTTAGTTTACAAACAAAAGCTGCTCCAAAAGTAAACACTGATTTTGTTTGTTGTCCATTTGGGTTGTTGGTAAAAAAGTGTAACTAACGCATAACCAGCAGCTTTCGGGAATTGTCGAGGAGCGCTGCAGTGAGTCGCCGACAACCCACTCACACCCACCCGCGGGACCGGGGTCTGGCTTAGAGCTTACTTCTTGCCTGTGCCGATCTTGGCCTTGGCGGTACCGCGCACCTTCTTCATCCTGTTGCGGCGTTCCTTGCGCTGCTTGCGAGTCTGCTTCTTCTGTTCGAAGAGACCATGACGGGCCAGGCGGTACTTGGGTTCGAACTTCTTGGCGAAGTCCAGAGTGTCGTAGATGAGGGCAAAGCCAGTGGAGCGGCCGCCTCCGAAGTTGGTGCGGAATCCGAAGACGAAGACCACATCGGGGGTGACCTTGTACATGGCGGCGAGCTTCTCGCGGATCTCGGTCTTGTTCACGGACGACAGGCCGGGGTGCAGAACATCGCAGACCATCTGTTTCCTGGCGAGCAGGCGGTTGGTCATGAACTTGCGGGTGCGGATGGTGGCGGTTGTACCAGACATATTGACGGAGCTGCAACAAGAAATAAGTCAATTAGTTTGTTTGAGATCACTTCACACAAAATAGCCAATCCGGATTGTTGTTGTCCCTCTCCGATGGGGGAATCAACATAACCTCACTGCCCAGCGTTTGGTGCTCCGCAGTCCCACGTGTGACACCTCACTTGCAATTTCGGTTTTGGCACTAATCCGCAGAGCTGCCTCCAAAGGGATGTGCTCCGCCACTCAAGTGGCTACTTTTGGCTGGATCTTAACACAGTTTTATTCGGTAATTACCTTTTAAAACACTTGAAAAGGTTTTAAACACGTCTCGTTGCAATGGCGATTTTTTGGAAAGGAAGTGTGGCCAGATCAGTCCCACAGATATGGCTATTTCCGACCAATAGAGCTACGGTCCCACTTTCCAGCTCCACCCTCCACGCGCCACCAATTTACGACCAGTGTTACCGGACTGCACTCTTCTGTGTGCTGGGCAGCACTGCTTAATTATCGATAATTAGAAAGTTGCGTGGGAATTTTAAATCTACTTCCCATAATATACATATCGGCCTTGCTATTTTTTTTTGTCTCAGCTACTGTTACGAATACAAACAGAATTATTAAAGCTTTGTTGGCACTTTATTGTCATATTTAGCACTTATTTTTGTTTGGTCAGTTTTATGGCATTGTTCTTCTTCTGCCAAAAATAAATGCCCCCAATACTCAGCGCCGATAAGAATCCAACAACAATGGTAGCCACGATGCCATAGAAGACCACTAAATCGAATAAATGAAGCTCGCTGGAAGAGGTTCCAATGCCACGGGTTCTTACCGCAGCTCCACCCTTGTGACGCACCACGTAGTTAACCCAGAACAGGGCACTAGCTAGGGCTCCCAATGGCCGGTCCCTGTACTCATGGGACACCTCACGAATATTGAGCTGAAAGTGGGATTCCTTTAGCAATCGATCCACCGCCCAGTTTAGAGAGGTACTCGTCACGTTATTCTCGTCCAGTTGTATGCCCACGCCCAAGCGAACTGCCAGCTCCAAGTTCTTCTTTTCATGCTGGAAGAGGGGCAAGCCCAGAATGGGCACGTTCCTTATGATTCCTTCCTGCAGATTGAGCAGATCCCCGTTTGTTAGGAAAGCTTTCATAGAGGGATACGCCAGGATATCGATTTGTGGAACCGCATGCTGGATCATCACGTTCTTTGGCAGGTCCTTCAAGGTCTTCACATCGTGACAGGTCCAGATAAAGCCCTCCTTTCTGCCGGAGAAGAATGTCAACAGAGCCTCCAGTTTTTCTTTGGGCAGCTGTCCACAAGGCTGCTCATTTCCCAGTTGCACGTAGATTGCGCCTGGTCGGTCCTCGTCCAGGAATCGTTTTACATTCCAGGGCAGTTCCATGGGCCCACGGATGTGCAATCCACCGGCGGGAACTATCTGTGGGATACTAACCCGTGGAGTCATCAGCGGGACATGGCTGTTAAGCAACAAGAGCGAGAGTTGGTTGGCTTGCAATTCCGGGATGGTGTCCTGCATCTTAAAGTGCTTGGCTACTAGTTTCTGCTGGGCTCCATAGTGATCCTTGTCGAACTGTTTCCTTCGTGCAATGCACATCCTTATATAGCCCAACCTTTCGGTGAATCCCAACTGGGGCAAATCCTGCTCGAAATCGAAAGGGGCGCAGGCGGCGGGCACCAGTGCCTCTTGCACAGCCTCCATATAGCCTCCAAAGTCGGTAGAAACAATCCCCACTACTGGTCGCTGGTGGAGAAGTCCCAGGGCCAAAAGGGCCTCCGTATAAAAGTAATCGACCACGATTACATCAAAATCGAACTCTATGTAGGACATTTTCATCAATTTCTGAATGGGTTCCTGGGCAAGAAAGTGATCAAGAGCTCGAGCTCCAACTGTGGCCAGGGCTTGGCGAAGATTCTCGATGGGTATCAGGCCCAGATCTGCCAGATTTCCCTTAGGGGCAGCTTCTTTTTGAACTGGATTTGAGAATAGAATAAAATAAATACAATAATAAAATAGTTATAGTTTGTTTTAGAAACCACTTACGGTCGCTCCAAAAAGGATACTCGGCTGTGACCGTTTCATTTACGTTTTCCAGGGGTTCCCCCAAACCATGACCCGTATAGACGAAAACCTTGAAGTTTTAAGTTAATATTATGAGATCTTTAAGGAGCTTAATCCCTTTAACTGACCTGATTATCCCTTCGGGCTAGTTCCGCAACCAAAGTTCGCATAACCCCAAAGTGACCCTCACTGGAATGAGGGAAAAGTACCAAGATCTTGGCCCCATTTGAGGGTCCACTAACCGCTAAGATGAAGAAAGCCAATAAAAACCAGCGATTCCAAAGAGATTCCTGCGGGTTTAAATCATATTTTTGTATATTTTTAAATTTAGGTCAAAATGGCAAGTACACATCATCGAACGGAAGGTGCTGGAGCATTTCCTTATCAGTATTCCGGCTTCCCGGCCGGTTTATGTCACAAATTAAAATAATTTACCATGTTTCTTATTTTTATTAATTGGTCTTCGGGTTCTGGAACATATACCGGCTTTATGGAAATGCAATTTTCATTTGGAAAACTCTTCCGGCTCCACTAAGCAAACAAATCAGACTGAAGTAATCTCTCCTTGTGCCTTTGACTCTCCCCACAGAAAAACAAAAAAAAATAAACTGATTGCGCTGCGGAAAAATAATCTTAGAAGTGCGTCCAGAATTTCTGTGGCTACTGGAACATGTGTGGCACATGAGATTGCCACCAGACACCAATACACCACACCATGTCGTTGTATATACTCCTATATTGCCTTCATTAATGTATACAGATCGAGTGGGGGACTGGGGTACAATTGCACCGACCTATATGCATATATGAAGATATTCCTGGTTGAGCGATATGAGATCGTCAGTCTCTTGAGTTTATGGTTTCTCTCTTCAAAAAAACTATAGTCTATGGGGAAAAGGGTGGAATATTTATGGGATATGTAGAGACTTTTTTCCGAGAGCGCCTTGCTAATTGCAAGTTTTCAGTAATTTGATCAAAAAGCCAGCTCATCATAAATTTAAAACAAAATATCTTATTATTACTAGATTTTAAAAGATTTTAACTTTCCTGATTCTGAAGTTTTTTAGTCGAGATATTCGTAATTCTTATTCCTAATTCATAAGACATAAGACATGAACTCTTTAAGAAATCCCCTTAATTAACTAATTACTGACCCAATTATTATAGCCCAATTTTATTTTGGGAAACAACCTTGCACCTGTTATTTAAATCAAGTCCCTAAATATATAAATATACATTTTAGACGCTGAACTGGTGTGCACTTTAAATTACACCAACTGTGCGAATCAGAAAAATGTGACTTGACATTTTGTTTGCCGAAGCAACAAAAGACCCGGCCCGGCATCGGAAAGAATTAAATTGAGAACAGATGGAGAATAAAAGAGCAAACAAATTAGCAACAGAAGAAAACCTGTTTTCGGTTAAGGGAAGTCGCCAAAAGAAAGCAGGGCGAAGAACTGAAGGGGTTCCAAAACCGGTTCATTGAACCTGAACGCCATCGAAGGTATACACACACAAGAGTTTTAAACAAAATAAAAATCAAGTGAATCCATCTCTTTTATCACAAAAAATATGCTTTATTTATGACATTTGTTTACGCAGAAGTGTTTAGTTGAGCAGTGTAACCTGCTTACGGAACAAAATGAATGTCTATGATCATGGTGGACTACGGTAAATGCAAATGCAGCTGGCTGGAAAAATCGATTACTTGCACATTTATGCTTTTTATGCTTAATTCAAATCGGTTAGGTTTAATGATGGATTATGACGTGCACTCCTCGCGCTTAATCGGTGGCATCAGTCTTGGCCACGGAGAAGGGCTCTGGGACATCCAGGGTTCCGCTGTTGGCGATGACAACATCCTTGACGGGACGGTCGCGGGCATCGGTGGCGCCGTTCTCGATTTGGCGCACAACATTCATGCCGGACAGGACCTTGCCGAAGACGACATGGCGGCCGTCCAACCAGCTGGTCTGCTTGGTGGTGATGAAGAACTGGGAGCCGTTGGTGTCCTTGCCAGCGTTGGCCATGCTCAGCCAGCCGGCGCCATAGTGCTTCAGCTTGAAGTTCTCGTCCTCGAAGCGCTCGCCATAGATGGAACGTCCGCCGGTGCCGTCGCCCTTGGTGAAGTCGCCACCCTGGATCATGAAGTCCTTGATGATGCGGTGGAACTTGCTACCCTTGTAGCTGAGTGGTTGAAGCGCAATAAATAGAAGAATAGAAAAGAAAGAAGCATTGTTATCCCATTGCTCAGAGATTTGCTTTGTCAACTGATTGCCTCTCAAACGCCACGTAATTGCTTGAAGACCCCTGGCTCCCCACACATACATATACATATAGTCTAACGTTCTAGTCTGCGATAGTGTGGGTTTGCCGTTAATCAAGACCCCCAGCTTACCCTTCGCCCTGGGGCTTCTCCGCCAGCTCCTTGAAGTTCCTCACGGTCTTCTCAACAGTCTTGCCAAACAGTCCAATCACAACGCGTCCAGCGGGCTCACCGCCAATGGTGATGTCAAAGAAGACCTGCGCCGCAAAGAATACTTATTATTAAACATCATCTCACTTGATTTATCGCCAAACAACCAGTGTGGGTGTGGGTGAGGGGCGGTTCTATGTGTGTGCAGTGACGCCAATTGCAAAATCAGGACGGATATGCTTACCTTGTCGGTCACTTTGGGCCCTTTGGTGTCGTCGGCACAGACAATGCCGGCCACAAGGGCTACCAGCAGCGCGGATAAAATCAACTTCATCTTTCGAAAACCTTTGAGCGAGTGGCAAGTGGCTGCTTCGTGCTGGGGTTTCGGGGGTGTCGTGTCGTAGTACAGTGATTACTGGCTAGGGTTGTCGAAAATATATCAATATATCGATTTTCGATAGACAGCCGGAGTTGCCAGTTGACAAAAATTGTTTCGATACAATAAGGTCACATTAGCCAACGGTTCAAACTCTAAAACTTTTTGTAAGAGAAATTTTGAAAAGTAACTATTTTCGACAAAGATAGAGCCTTCACTGAGGCCCACAGCATTTTTCAGAGTTTTGAAGAAAATTGGGGACAAAATCGAAAAATATTTTGTTCCTAGATTTTGATGCAGATTGACGGAGAATCGATCTAAGATTCGTTTAAGGTATTCCGCTCAAGAATCGGATAACTATTGGCCAAGATATGGCTATCGCAGTGGGTCAGAATGTCGTCCCCATGATTTTTCCACATTTTTAAGGGGATGGTCCAGAAAAGTTTTGAAAAAATCGAAAAAATATTTTGTTCCTAGATTTTGATGCAGATTGACGGAGAATCGATCTAAGATTCGTTTAAGGTATTCCGCTCAAGAATCGGATAACTATTGGCCAAGATATGGCTATCGCAGTGGGTCAGAATGTCGTCCCCATGATTTTTCCACATTTTTAAGGGGATGGTCCAGAAAAGTTTTGAAAAAATCGAAAAAATATTTTGTTCCTAGATTTTGATGCAGATTGACGGAGAATCAATCTACAAATCGTTTAAGGTATTCCGCTCAAGAATCGGATAACTATTGGCCAAGATATGGCTATCGCAGTGGGTCAGAATGTCGTCCCCATGATTTTTCCACATTTTTAAGGGGATGGTCCAGAAAAGTTTTGAAAAAATCGAAAAAATATTTTGTTCCTAGATTTTGATGCAGATTGACGGAGAATCGATCTAAGATTCGCTTAAGGTATTCCGTTCAAGAACCGGATATCTATTGGCCAAGATATCGGCCCATCGCTCACTGCCAATTGGGATTACTCCCAAGTGCTTTGGAGGAGAATTACAAAACCTGCTGTGAAAGATTAAAAAAACCCAATGTTGCCACACGTTTAATCTGCATACGTATATTTTGCATTAGGCATAGTTTCACATGAACTGCTTTTATTTTTTGTAAGCTTACGGTAGACAATTTGAAATTATTTGTATAGCTATGTATAAATATGTGTGTATATAATATTTCTATACTCTTGCTTTCGAGAAGTCAACAATTATACAGATAAGCGCAGTTTGAATATTAGGGAAACACAATAAATTAAAGGTGGACTTCAGCAAAACGTTAAAGACTATCACATAGATAAACAGTATTCGTACGGGCTAAAGCTATTTACAGATAATTGTAGGTTAATAATAAATAAATTGTACGTACAATCGCAACTTAATATCGAACGCAAAATGCACAAAATGAGAAACACAAGTGGAGGCGGAGAAGGAATTGTGCATGAGTTGTCCCTACAGATTAAAGAACGATTCGAAACGAACTCGTGAACAGCCAAGTTTTAGATTGCATTGCAATGAGCAACATTCAAAGTGTGTCAAAGCGCGATTTTTACAAAAAAGCGTTCATTCAATCGCTGTTGCTTATCAGCGACTCTTGTTGCTCATCGTCGTTGACTCTGAAAAAAAAAATGTTTATTATAATTGTTCTAGCTTTTTACAGTGAGAAAATGACTCACCTAACAATGCTCGGCTTATGGCAACCACAGACTTTTCTATATACAATTTTCAACAGCTTCATAAGAGGGTCGGAATCATCGTTACGCATCAGCAATGAAACAAGCACAAGAGCTACGAAAATCGGTATAGAACCCATATAAAACATCGGCGAATAGGGCTTGTTCTTGAGCAGAACATCGAACATGATGGCCAGCGGAATTTGTAATGACATGGCCAGCGTTCCTATCAGCGAAGAAGTGAGAAAGCAGCCCCACAGCCACAGAGCCTCGGCCAGAACGGTGCCAATCAAGCCGTTCAGAAAAAGCAGGGCAAACTGTCCTTGGCTGGGCACTTCAAAGGTCTCGATCTTCGTAAAGTGGAGAATGAAAAAGATAGGCCACAAAAGTAAAAGATTCCAAAGGCCGACAAAGCCTAAAAGAAAGCAATCCGTTATAAGAGATATCACAAATACTATTTCAAGTTCTACTTACCAAAAAATAAAGGTATATCGACCTTTTCCTCGGTATCGCTTTTTCGCTTCACGAAAACAAGATAGGCGGCATAAAAGAATGCACTAAAAAGTGCCAAGAGGACACCTCTCGTCATCTTCGTGTCGTGTAGATCGTTTATGGTGATGACCACCACTCCACCAATATTCATGGCCACGGCAATCAGCTTGGTTATGGTCAGCTTGTCACCGGTTGCCGAGGGAAATACAGCTGCCAGGCAGATAATAAAAAACGACGACGTCGAGCTCACCAGCGTTATCATGGCAGTCTCGTCCATTTCCAAAGCCAACTGAAAAAAGTAATTGGCAACGAACCAGAGCAGGCAAAACAGGAGCGCTGTCTTTGCTGTCTTGTGGTGGGTCTTTTGCCTTCTTATCCTTAAGCTGGCAGCGTAGGAGAGGCGAGCCATTAGGGCATCAGTGGCCTCGTGTGCAGACATTTCACGGACCTCGGCCATCTTGCTAAAACGCACACTTCGCACACTGGAATCATCGCTCTCGGTCCCAGATAAAGAATTAGTGTTGCCGTTAGCTGTGGTGCCTAAGTGGGCCGATCTAATGGGCACATAGGTGGGGTCTCCCTACAGAAAAATAAAAAAGTTTTTTTTAAATCGGGCTTAATATATAGATAAAAAAAGTTAGTACCAAAACAGCTTGATTGGAGTAATAGTTCTCATCGTCCGCATTCTGCTCCATCATCTAGAAAGATTTAAACTTTAATGTATTTTCAAAAGGACTTTTATAGATCTTTCTTACAGCATAGTTTCCATTTTGTCGCTCGCAGGACTCCTTCCAGGGCGCCAGGATTCCTATGACTAGCAGATAAATGCTGAACATGGATGTTTTGAAGTATGTGCAAAAGAATGGCTTATCAAACTTTGCCTCATTGTACAGAAACTGGGGATTACAAATTAGACATTAATTAATAATTGTACACATTTCCAATGGGAAACCACTACCTTCGTTAGCTCGCTGGAGGAGACCCAAACAACGTCGACTAGTATTAGTATCGCTATGCCCAGCAGCAGCTTTTGCGTGCGACCGAGCATGGTTTTGGAGGCTCGTATTTGCCTTTCGGAATGTTTTTTAAACAATTTATGTTTATTTTTCGCTCGGGATGACTTTCTCCTCCAGTTATCTGAAGGCAAATAACTATTTGCGCTTATGTCGCCAGCGTTTCAGTTTCATTTTGAGTCGCTTTCGTCTGCTTTTCAAAAATAATTAAATGTGGAGTCGCGCCAGGCGATTTAATTACGATTCCTAGACAGATAACTGGTCGAGTCTATTCGGCCTTTGCAACTGGAATGAGAAATGAGGAAATGGGAGTGTTTATACAAAAGTTGAAAAGTTCAGAGGGCAGGCCAGGAACTGCATTTATTGATTTTGTGTTCAATGAGTGGGTGCGGCGTTCAAAGCGCAAATTGCCATTTAACACGTTCCATTCGATCGAAATCGTTCTAACAACCGATGGAGCTGCAAATTGATTAACAGAGCTGTCTCTCAATTAGCATCTGCCGTTCCAGCTGGGACCGATTACTCAGGCAGTCCAATTATCCCGGGATTATCCGTGGACCTCCGATCGAATGGGTATAAATAAATTAGCGTGATTGGCAGGGGAGTGACTGATAAGCGGTTGCCATTGTCAATTGTTTGGTTGGTAAATAAAAAAAGGTAAACGTTGTTGTTCGGATTGGATAGGCGGTGACGGCGGGGGGAGGCTACTGATAACAATACAAAATCAATAAATTCCAGGAGCGAAATGGCTACATTTTCCGATGTGCAGCAACAAGTTAGTTTAATGAACATATTTAAAGCTTTTTATATTAGTCAAGGTGGATAATTTATGCAGTTTCAACCACTTTATTATTTCTCTTACGGGGTTTACTTTTCGAAAACCGCAGCCCTTTGTTGGCTTTGAATCTGGCCACGAATTTCGGTTCTTTGTGGCGCTTAGCTATCCCCTCTATGTTGCGGATGCAGAAAGGATGCGGTGGATTAGCTTACACCGGTTTCTTTTAAGAAATCCTCCGGCCGCTGGCCTTGGGGTTTCCTGCTGTTTTTGTCGCTTAGTCAGTTGTGCGTTGTTTGGAGTTATCACATAATAAACAAAGATCAGCGGAATGTTAGAAATAACACACCCTCACTCTCCGCACGCACCACCTGCAGATGGTGATGCTTGTTTCAATTAAGATATATTGGCTTTTTTAGAATTGTTTTAGGTCAGCCATATAAACTAAAGAATTTTTTATTCCAGCTGGAGTGGTTATAAGTGTGACCAGAAGTCCTCAATCTAAAACCACCCTTGCCGATACATCGATAGAATAGTCGAGCATATCGATAGAAACTACGGAAAGGCGGCAAGTTCAAATGACAGCCGTGGTTTCGCCTGCTTATTTCCGTGTTTTGAGGAGCTTGCCAATCAACCGTTTGCGGCTACCTAATTTATGCAAACAATGGTGACAAATTACTTGCCTACGCGCTGCCATTTAGAGTGGAATTATGCTGTCACGCCTGAAGGACACGCACACACCAAATTTGGTGGCCGCAAATGATATTCAAATACAGAGTTGATACTTGAGATTTACGCCGGAGACAAAGACATTGCCTCCGGCGGTATACACGCAACCGGACGGAAGGACGGACAGGTTGACGGTCGGACGGACTGAAGCTCCGCATACTCATGGCTCAGTTTCACTTTCATCACTTCAAACCCGATTAAGCACCTCATTTTATGTGTTATTTATCTACTGATTGGATGGCGATAGGGCCAGAGAAGCCCTCCAGCCACTGGGTGGGTCGAGTGGGTGGTTGGTTGGTTGGTCTATTGCCTTTGTTATTTTCCACTCGGCATATTCGCTTTCCTTTCGTCCTGGCCTGGTGTTCGCCTCGCCTATTAAAAGACGACAAAAATACGCGTATAAATGCCACATAAAACAATACAAAGAATAATAGGCTACCATTTTTCACCCGGACCGCCCTTCCCGCCCCGCTCTCGGCCCTCGACGGGCCACACCCACTTTTGCGAGTCTGTCAGGCAGCCACTCAGTCGGCGACACCTGTCAAACTGCCTCCCAGCTTTCCTTTTGCTTCCATTCCATTCCTTTCCTTTCGTTTCGTTTCCCAAGGCGCGTATGTGCGTAGGCATAAAATAAATAAATAAAAAATTGACTACAACCCGGGGGGACGAAGGATGTGCGGCATGTGAGCTGGAGGGGAAGGACCCGTTGGGTGCTATGCTTCCATCTATCTTTCTATCTCCCTCCCGCCCTACCACTTTCTCGCTCTCTCGCCCGCTCTCAGCGGGAAAGGGACCCGGGCCGAGAAAATAATATTATGTCGACCCATTGAGACGAGCATGATGTAATTTTCTTTTCCGTTAAGTTTCATTTGCTCGCTGAGTGAAAGTGGCTTTCCCTTGTTGACAATGTCGTGCAAACACATACAGTTTCCCTTTTTCCCTCTTCCGTTTCCTGCCCGGTTTTTTTTGTTTTTTGGGGCAGGTGCAGCGCGCCTCCGAGTAGGCAATGGTAATTTGCAATTGTAAATTCCATTCGACAGCCGGACAGCGACAAGTCTTAGCGGAATGACATAATTCCGGGATTCAATTATATTGCCATATTACATAAGCCGATTACAGCGATGATAACAAAGCATTAAACTCATTAGGCGGCCACTTCAACAAATGTCAAACAGAGACAATGGCGGTAGTCCAGAGGCGCAGGCTAAGTCGAGGGGGGATGGTATCCTCCTCCGAGGAGGATATATAAGCAAGAGAGTGAAAGAGAGACAGTAATGGCAGCTGGCGGAGGCCAGGCCCATTAAATGAACTTATCAATAAAAAAATGAAAGCGGCGGCAAGGAGCGGCAAAAAACAGCACACACCCAAACGAAGTTACAGTCGAGACTCGGTAATTAAAACCCATATTTATATTGGAATATAAAAGGTATTAAAATTAAAAAAAATGTTGAAGAGAAATGGTATATGCTTCATAGTAATCTCTGAAAAAGTTTCCTTTTTTTCCATTTTTGAAATTTTCCACTTTAACGCTTTTCCCCTGTACAGTAACAACAAACAGTGAAGGCAAAATGCCGAGAAAGACAATAAAGGCAAACAGAACATAAATTGAAGCTGGCCGCGCCAAATATCAACAAAAGCTTGGCCAGTGGGCGGCAGGACACGGGCCCCAAAGTGAGAGATAGAGAAACAGCCGGAGAGCGGAGCTCTGGCAAAAAAAAAGATATCGCATATCAAGAAAAATCACAACCGACAGCAGAAAAAAAAACCCAAAATTAAATGTCCCCAGTGGACACGAAAAAAATATATAAGGGCGGCTACAGGAGGGTGGTGGTGCGTGGGAGTTGGAATGAAAAATGATTGACTTTTATGGTGTAGCGCATATTCGGTCTTTAACATAATATTTGTCATAAAATTAAGGCCCGGCCGAGTGGAAAGAGATGGAGTCCTAGATGGTACATTGTCATAAAAAATTTGCTAAATGCCGGCACACACACAGGAAAGGCATCCTTTTTTTTGACCGAGCCACCCAAGAGTTCATGCAGTTCACAAATTGTGAGCAGACACACGCACAGGCGCACGCACCCATATGTGCACATTTCCGGTTAAAATAATAATGCCCAGGATTGCAAGGCAGGAGGAGCCGGAGGAGCCGGTTCGGTTAGGTTGCTGAGGAAGGACGATAGCTACCAACAAAAGCAATAATTATGGCAAACGAGTTTGCCTCGTCTTTCGCCTTTTGTCGCCCATTTTCCTGCTTTGACATAAGCCTTAACCTACAAAGATGCGGACCCCCCGCGCTATAGCCATCCTTGCCCTCTCCCCCTCTCCTCACTCACACACACACTCACAAGCGCATGGAGACACCCAATGCTGCTGTCATGTACAAGCAACAAAGCAATCGAAGCTTGCCCCTCACTCTCCCAAAAGATGCCGACTATTGTTGGCCAGCTACAGTCTGAAAAAAAGGTTTTTAAATATACTTTTTGTTATTTAAATATTAAATAAATAAATATTTACTTTTTATATATTGTTTTTATTTTATTTTCATAAAAAGTATTTGCTTTACATTTAGTTTTTAGAACATAGAGCTATAGTTTGACAAACATTCTCATAATATCCTTATTTTCTATCCAAACTAAAGTAAAATCCTCAAGTGTAGTATCCTGCAGCTCCTTGCTCCTTGCCACCACCCCTTTCCAGCCCCCCATCCACCCACTCCTTTGTCTGTCTTCCCGTTCTTTTCAGTGTGTTTGTGTGCAGGAAATTTCGTTTTATGCGCGAGACAAATCGCACCTTATTATGTGAGGCGCGCATGTATGTGCCCGTGCTTGTGTGTGAAAGTCTATGGGTATGGGTATCGGAGTGGGTGGCTGGGTGGGTTTGAGGCGTGTGCAGACTTTCGGTGGCTTGGTGTGTGCGTTTCGACTTTGCGACGAGCCATTATCCACACTCATGCACCCACGGTCTATCTATGGCTTTATCACCCAGCAACAAAAACACCCGCACTCACATACCCATCTACAAACACAAACATACCGATACACACACTCACATAGCCATATACCCACATTCCATAAGAATTTACATTTTACGTGCTGCATATGTAGAGATATAAGGGTTCGGGTGTGAGTGTCTTTAAATGGATGGCCAGCGAATGCGCTACACTGCTTATCAAATTTTATCACATTTCTGATAATAAAGTTAACAAAACACTAATTTTACTTAATTTTCAATTTATTTTTATTGCAAAATATAAAGGACTTGGCCTGTTGGTTTATAAGATATGGTTTCAAGTTAAAATAAATTAATTCATCCAGCTAGGGATTATACTTGAACTTCGGATATTGGTTTTTCTTTGTTTACTTTTCCAACCTGCGCCATTGCGGGGATTGCAATAACCTATTTTGGGTAACCGTTATTCCCAACCACCACCGCCATCCGGTTTAGGTTTTATTGCGCGCATTTAACGGTATCTCTAGCGCCATCTCCAATGGCTGGCAGTTCGCAGTTCGTAGCTGGCATAATTATCAGACAGCAGGGCCCATTTGTGGGTCAAGACGCTCCAAACGAGTCTGAGTTTGAGTCTGAGTCCTAGTCCCTAGTCCGATTTCGAATCTGAGTCACAGCCATCGTCGTTCTCGTCCTCGTCCTCGTCCTCGTCATCATCGATAAGCGCTGAGCATTAGTTTAGTTTCCCTTTTGCCTTCCAGCGTTTCCAGGAAGGCAGCCGAGCAGACACCACGCCCGCTACAATAACAACAGCGGCAGCAGCAGCAACAACACCAACAATAAAAATAATAACGGGACTAAAGGAAGAAAGGAAGCAGCCTAAAAGAAGCTTCTTTTTGTACTTACATTTTATTTTCAATAAAATTCACTTTTATAGATATTTTTTATTTTCTTAAATATTTCAAGTAATTTTTAATTAAGGAAAGTAAATGGATCTTCAAAATATTATAATTAAGCCTTAAATTATTTTAACTTTTAAAACTTTTGATTATAAGAAAAAGGACTCTGTTTTTCGGGCGGCATTGTTTGTTTTTGCTTTTGTTTTTGAGGCTTGGGGGAGGAGGTTGGAGCGGTGGGGCAGCAGGGCAGCAGGACGAAAGGACGGCAGGCTCTCTGTGCATCCGCTCGCCGCGTGACTTGCCCGAGGGATTTGGGGGTTGGCGGGGCTATCCTGCCGCTGTCTCCCTTTTTATCACATTGTTTGGCCGCTTTGTGCCTGCGCGAAATTTCATTCACAAAACTTGCCTCTGCCTCCCTCACCCGCGTCTTTGTGTGCGTGTTTGTTTGTAATTGTGTGTGTGTGAGTGTTTGGTGTTTGTGTGTGTGAGGGTTTCTTTCTGCCTTTGCTCTTCGTGGTGCGTGTGCAAAAAAGACATACAAAAAAAAAAGAAAAAAATACGGAAAAAAATTAAATAAAATGAGCAGAGCGACTTATGCGAAGGAAGGACTGCGCAAAATCCTTGCCGCTTCCTTTCGCCTTCCACTTTCCCCTCCCGCCTGCCATGCCGCTCGTTTCGTTTCGATTCGTTTGCTTTCGTTTTGGTCAGGCGGCGTCCTTGTAACGGTTATATCTGAAAAGCTGAGCGACGAAGCTACCTTGGCACGCTGCTGCTGCTGCTACTGCTGGCTGACAGCCGAAAACTCGAGCTGGGAAACTGAACTGCGAAACTGAACTGAAACTGAGAAACTGAAGCCTGGCCCCGAAATTGAAGCGGATGCTGCGAATGCCATCCGATGCGAGGCGATGCGATGGTCAACTTACCCAACTGTCAGATGTGGCGACGATAACGAGTCTGACTCTGACTTAAAAGCAGCAGTAGGCTGCCCGCCTTGCCAGCCTCCTTCCCGCAGGACATTCTTTTCAACTGCCTGGGTAGTAGAATTTCTCAGAAACTCTGTTCTCAAAGCAGATCGGAAAAAAAGACTAAATTTAACCATTTCTTCCACGAGGATGATAGGGTCTTATTGGATTTATTTCTAAAATTGAACAGGCACAGGATAAATACTTTTTAATTGTACATATATTACCTTTCAGGACGATTCTTTTTAAAGAAAATTATTTTTGAGAATTTTCCCCGAAAGGGTATACATTATTTTAAATGAAAGTTTGAAGCTAAACTTTTCCCATCTAGTTGTTGTTATTATTTTGTTATTTGTGCAGGCATTTTGGTTTTGTTTTTCATTTTCTGAGGGCCTCTCCCATCCCACACACACACACTAACACTCAAACACACATACATGCAAGATGGTCGCTCACCGCAAATTTTCTTGAGGGTTATTCCGTTTCTTATCAATTTCTGCACGCACACCGATACGCTGGGTGAGTCTGAGTATGTGTGTGTGTTGTGCGCCCGCATAAGTTTGACACATTCATATCCTTGCCACAAACACCAGCGAGCCATCTTCCATCTACCAGGCTCTCGATGTCCTGGCACTTTCACTCTTCTCGTGATTCTTCTTGGGTGATTGCTGGGCGGTGCGGCTCTTCTTGTTGTTATTGTTGCTGTTGTTGGGTGGGTCCTTTGCTTTGCTTTCCTTGTCCTGTTGTCCTTGCATGTGTCACAGTTATTGATTGGAATGCGCATAAATTGAAGCAAACTGCTTTCCAAGCCAAATGATTTTCGCCCGCTATCCTTCCGCTTTGTTGTTCCTTCATTCCCTCTTATGTTTTTTTTGTACGGTTTGTTTTGCTTTCTCACTTCACTTGGTCACTTTCACTTTCGGCTTTGGCCCTCAGATCGGATCGGATCGGGTGTGGCTAACGCCTAATGTCGGGCGGGCCTCCCCTTTTGATTTGTCGAGGCAGTTACTTAAGTTAATTACCAAAAAAGAAAACTTAATAATTCAAGTGCTGTCTGTCCTCCCATTCACTGGATCGCTCCTTCGTCCTCCACCTCCGCCCTCACCCCTTCTAGCCTGCATGCCATCTCTGACTAACCGCCAACTATTGAGTGAGTGGCTGGTTCGGCTGCTGTCGAGTGTCTGCTTGAAGGTCGCCCCGGCCTTGGACACTCATAGCAATGGGCCTGCCGGCAAGTGTCCTGAAACGAAATATTCATCACCGAATTGGTCATCAGTTAGATTCAAATTGGTTAAGCTCTTATGTAGATATATGCGTTTGGGGAATCTTTAAAATAATCATTCTAAAATAACTATATCCTTTATCTTTATCAGGAAATATATTCATACCTGATAGTTTTAAAAGGATTAATGAAAGTTATCAGAAACTATCTAAGAAATGCATAACAAATTGAGCATAACAATCATACCTGATAATTCTTACAGAATTTATGGAAACTATCATAATCCTTTATTCCAAAATATCTGATTCTTAAAACTGAATCACTAGATTAGTCCAATGAACAACATCCCATAAGTTATCCCTTTTAATTGCCGATAAAAAACTAACTAGGATCCATTACAAGAAGAGCTAAAAAATGCATTCCCCCATATCCTCCTCCTGGCACCTGGTAATTATCACTCCATCGACTGCGACCACATCCTGACTTTGCCTGACTTTGGCCTAAGCTGGCGGGCGAAACTAAAACACGTCGAGTGGGATTAAACGACATTATAGGGTATTACACATTTAGGCCAAGTGAGACAAAGACAAAACGCCATAACGAAATGCGCACACAAAAAGGCCGAGATGCAAACGGCAAAACCGAAAAGCAAATGTAAACGTAAAGGGAAAAGGCAAAATGAAATAGATGAGTTGAGTCAAGTGGTGACTTTTGAGTGACTCTCTCGCTTGCTCCACCTCCCACTTCTACCTTTGTCCCCACCTCTCGCCACCCTCCACCCACCTCTAGCTCAAACTCCCAATCCGACATCCTACTCCCTCGCACCTCTGTGACAGTCTGTGTTTGGGGCCGTGTGATTAAGTGCCCTGCAGCAAGTAATTCTTCTTACTTCAACTCGAACTGGCCATATAGAATTGGTTTTCGAAAAAGCTGCCGCTAACAGAGCTCTGTTAGCAGCTCTGTTAGCCAGCTAACGGTATCGTTAGCTGGAAGATGGCACAGGAGAGCGACAGCGCATGGAAAACGAAAGCGGTGAGCGGTCTCTCTCGGTTGTCAGCTGCTGTGCCCTCGGGCGTGAGTTCGGCTCACGTTTCGGATGTGTTCGGTAAGGATTCGGGTCCTTGTGGCACGCTCGCACATTCCAGGCGAGCGCCATCTGCAATTGTGGCACAGTCAGTGCCGTTTGGGGCCATCAGCAGGAAGCAGGATTGTACGGTATTTGTCCTGCGACGTCGCGTCCACAAAACACACAATTCTAGCCTGTAAAATCAGCAGCAAATACCAGGCAGCAAACACTACAGCACTTCAGCAAACAGTGAATCTAACGGTATTCGGGTCTTTCCAAAACCAATCTCCATTGCGTGGCTGGGCAGGCGAAAAACTTATCGAAACGAAAGCTATCCGAAACGAATAGAATCGAATCGAATCGTATCGTATCGAATCGAAAACGTAACGTAAACTCTAAGAAAATCTGCCAAGCATAACTCTCGAGCACTGCCTACCACGCCCCCCGCAACCAACCGTGTGTCCCCGCCCACATGCGAAAATAACCGTTACACGGCAATTGATGCTGCGCTCTGCGAAGAATATCTCCCGAGTATATAATACATATTTACATATTTTGCACATAGGTATTAGCCACTTTAAAAGTGTTACAATTAAATTCAAAAAATAAAATAAATTCAAAGAAAAACATAGTGCTCTCGAACTCGATAATTCGCCTGGAAATCGCCAAAAAGAAAAAAATGAGCTACCCGAAACGGTAGCTTCGGTAAAATGTTATATAATGCAAAAAATTAATGCGCCCCGCATTTGAAGAAGTCTGGTCGTAATAAATCGGTTCAATTCCCAGCTCAGAGCAAAAACCCATTTGTAGGGAATCTGAAAATGAGTGTTTGAAAGTTTCGTGGTACGTTCCGTACGCTTATATAAGCGGCTGTTGTACTGAAATGAAAGGATCCCACAGCTAGCACACGCACCAACAAAAAAAAAAAGAAAAAAAGAGAAAATCCTTATACATATACACCTACCCACGAGTGTGCGTGTGCGTCTGTGTGCGTGTGTGTGTGTGTGTGCGCAGTGTCAACGCAGCAAATAAAACAAAAGTGAAAGTTAACACACAAAGAGCAGAGGAAGAAAGCCCTCCGAAAAAAGCGAAGAGGACAATCAAGGATTTAAATAATACAAGAAAATGCTGAATACAAATTGTAGTCTATTGTTGCAAACACGTTCACAAATTAAGGACCTCCAGCAATATTCTTTTTTTTCTTTTTTGTACATTTTTTTCAAACAATAACTAAAATGGCTGAAGGGAATCATTTCATATATTTTTTGTCGCTGATAAATATGCTACGATTTCCACTTCTTGGACTTTGGCTCTAACACCAATACTAACGGACAGCTAAAGAGAGAGAGAGTGTGAGAGGAACACGCATAGGCTTACCACCAATACACGAGCATAATGGTTACAGTAGCGAAAGGGGGCGACTTCTTAGGCTCTGCTTCAGCTTCTTCTTATACAGCATCTTATTCCAAGCAACTTCTTGTTCTTCTCCTTATTCATGGTGGGGCTCTTCTTCTTCTGCTTGTGTGAAATAAAAAAATGGCATGCGGAGTGCTTGCCTGGCTGCCCTAAGTAACTACTCACACACAGGCATACGCAGCGAAGGAGAGAGAACGCGAGTGAGTGGGTGGGTGGGCGAGAGAGGCACACACTCATACACACTAAGGCCAGTGGTGTACACCCACGAGTTCTCGTTCTCCTTGTGGATCCGTCCGCTGTTTTTGTGTTTGCAGCCAAACCAACAAAAACAACAACAATAAAAACAACAGCAAGGACAACAACAAAAAAATAAGCCACGAGAGAAACGAGCAGAAAAGCAGAGCAGCAGCCGCTGGCTGCGAATTATATAAATTTCTTTGCACTGTTCGTTAGTGTATGTGTCTGTGTGTGTGTGTTAGATATACGGGATTTTCACGACCGTTTTTTTCGGCTTTCTTCTTTTGTGCGGTGTTCGCGTTCGGTTCGGTTGCGAAAGCTTCGGAAAAACGAAGAGCTGGACCTTTCCCTCTCTCTGTCTATCTCTTTCGGCAATGCTCCTTGTCCCTCAAATACCGTTATTTGCAAAATATTTAATTATAATATGATCAAAAATGTTTTTAAAATAATAATTAAACAAAGAAAAGTAAAATTATGAAAATGGAATGATTTTAAAAAAAGTGTTTTCCAATAAATAGCGGTATCTTGGCGATAAGGAGAGGAGGAGCATAGCCAGAGAATATAGAGCGCATTGGCAAATCAAGAGCGTGAGCGCACAAAATATTTTCTAACCGTTATTTTTTTTCCTCAATTCGGGAGGATAACTGAAACATTAAAATCGTCGTAAAAAAATGCCACAATGATAACTTAACAAAGTGCTATTAACTAAAAATAAAGCCAAAAAGAAACACACCTAACCTCACTTCTTTGTATCAGTGTAGATTTCTTAATTCATTTATTATGTGAGCAACCCAAACCCCCCAATGAAAGAAATTTAAGCAAAGAAAAGTAAAACCAAAACCAAAATCAATTCAACGAAGAAAACGAATTTCCAAAATGTCCAATTTCAAGGTTACTGTGCACCACCAACACCCTCACCACCACCACCACAACCACCACTAATTGCAACAATAGCAGTAATAATATGCAAATGAATGAAATTTAATTAAACGGAGTCGGAGTGTGAAACAATAATACATAAATGTTGGCCACGAACGAATCAGTTTTAGCCTTAAATCGTTAACCGAACAAACAGTGTCTTGGCCGACTGGGATTAAGGCCGGGATTAATGCCGCTGAATGCAGGGATCGGATCTGGGCAGCAACTGAAGCTGGAGCGGCAACGGCGAGAACAAGATCAGGATCAGGATCGCATAGATCGCCAGGATCGGTGGGAGCTGGAACGGGAGCCGCAGCTGGAGCTAAAGCTGAAGCTGGAGAAGGAGCTGGATCCGGATCAGAACCGAACAAGTCCGCAGCCCACACTACTACTGATGATGATGGGGCCATGAGCCCATCATTACTCGCATTGAATTGGAGTCGCAAGCGCGTCTCAAGCGGGCCTGCACCATGCTAGCACCGCCGAACCCGAGGTCAATATGCGGCCAGGACCCGGGCTGGTCGTGATGGCGCTTGCGTTTATTTCGGGGGCTCGGCGTGGCAGCAGCAGCAGCATCAGCTCAACACTAGCAGCAACAGCAGCACCAACAACATCGGCGGCAGCAGCAGCAGCAGCAACATCAGCAGCAGCAGCAACAACACTCGGAGCAACTGCAGCAGGAGTAACTAGCGATACTGCAGCAGGGCTAGCGGGCGGAGGAGGGAGGGGAAGAGGCAGAGACAGGGGAGGAGTAGGAGGAGGAGGAGGAGGTGGAGGAGGCGGCGGAGGAGGAGGAGTTGCAGCAACGTTACCGTCCACTGGCGTATCGTCGTCATTCGTTCGCAGCTCTGGCTCATACCTGCTGCCCATCTTCCTGCCCCCTCATCTCGAGTTCGCGCTTCAGTTTCCCATTCAAGACCACGCCCACGAATCGCCAGTCGCCGCCACCAGGATTGGAGGAGATCGGCATCAGCGGCGACGACGACGCGACAGTAGCAGCAGCAGTAGCACCAGAGACATTGCAGGACGGGCAGGCGGAACAGGAACCGGAATCGGAAACGGAGCAGAGACAGGAACGGGAGCAGGTGCCGGGGACAAGGGTGCGGTAACAGGAGCAACACCAGCCACCGAGTCCAGTGAAGGCAACAACGAGGAGGAAGACCAAAATCCCGAGGCTCCGGAAGAGAGCGGCCTGCCTGTGCAGTTCCCCTCGTCGCAGGCCTTCGACGAGGACGAGGACATCTTTGCCCTGGTGGCCGAGGACGATCTGCTTTCCGAGGAGTCCTTTGATCGCCTGATAAAGCTCAGTGAAGACGCCGACGAGGAGGACTACAACCAACAGCAGGAGCAACATCATCGGCAGCCACACGAAACGGAAACGGAATTAGATACGGAGGCGGAGACCGAAACAGAAGCGGAAGTGGAAGCAGAATCGGAAACGGAAACCGAACAGCAGCAGCAGGACGAGAGTCGTCTGATTGATGAGAGTGTCCTGCAGCACAACGATAACAGGAACATCCAACCGGAGGAGTTCCCCGCCAGCAACAGCAACATTAACAGTAATAGTAACAATAACAAACGAGAGGCCAGCGACCACATCCTTGATGCCCAGACGGCCCAGCTGATTGGTCACCAGGATAACAGCTTGTCCGCCGTGGCCACCACCGAGTCAGCAGGAGCCGGCAACGCCACCAACACATCCTTGCCAGCACCCGTGGATCTCAAGAAGTCCATACTCGGCACTGCTAGCTCGTTAACACGCCTTAATCCTTGGATATCAGCCTGTGATCTGGCACAGCCGGGCACAGCAACCGACTTGCAGGTGAGTTTAATCCTTGGCAGGATTAAAGCATTATCCTTTTTTGATTTTATTCAGCTGACAGCTCTTAATAAGAAGTCTTCTGTGGATACTCTAGTTATTAATTATCGTTTTTTGGCTTAAACCGATTTTAAAGATGTCCTTTTTGTGACAAAGATTAAGTTCGCAGTCGTCGTTTCTCTCGGTGCAATTTGTCAAGCAGTTGACAACAAAGCAGAGCTTAAGTGCACACGGATACAAAAATGGAGAAACACGAACAAAGGACCACTCGAATGCATATACAAATTGTGTGCATTTGGAGGGATTCTTATTGCCAGGCGACTGCCAATGCTCCTCCTGTCCGGTCTGGTCCCTGGCCACTGCAACTCGGCAATATTGAAGGCTGTTGTCAATTGCTGGCATCGAATGCTTTCCAATTCAAAGTTCATGTGCCAAGGCGTAGGAAATCGAATTGGAAGAGGGAGATAGATCCTTGGTCCTGGCTTTCAAGAACAGTATTTATAGGTTTTCAAGTAAATTAAAGTTTCGTAAACTGGGCGGACAAGGCCCTTCCACATTATTATTGCCAGTTATTCTGGCCATCGAGCAAGCTACTTCTGTTTTGTTGGCTTGCCACTCAAACGGCCAAAGGAAAAAGTGTGCTTTTTTTCGCTTACTTTCCCATTGTGACAATTGTGTGGCACATCTTCGACCACTTGAAGTGCCACGACAGCATCATCATCGCCACCACTACCAGCCCCATAATGATCTTCATCATCGTTGGCATCATCAGCGGCAAGCTGGAAACTGGCAGAACGTGCTGCAAATCAACGAAAATGCTTTGGTAATTGTGGCAGAACGAGGGCGACAGGAGAGCGCACAGGACATGGGCGGGAAAACACTTTCAAATTGATTTCTTTTTTGCGGCTTTCTCGCTTTTGGTAGCTTGCCAACAAAAAATCCTTGCTAACCACTCACCTATGGAAGCCAGCCGCCATCCTTGCCGTCCGCGCCGCCGAATTGGCTCTGCCAAGTGTAATTGAGATCTTAATATTTATTAATGCATTCTTGCCTCTGCCATTTGCCACTTGCCACTTGCTACTTGCCACCTACCATCTACCATTTCGGCTTAATGCAAATTTAATTGAAGGGAACTATTTTTCTCTATCCGTCCTTTATTTGTTGGGATTCCTTTAAGGAACCGCAACTTACGAGTACTTTTCCTGACAGATAGACAATTAGCTGCCAGGCGGTTGCCTAAGTCGATGCTCAACTATTGATTTTCCAATTATATAAGAGAGGTTTTCACCTCCGAATGTATTTCATTTCGATTGTCTATCACTTATCCTGGCATGCCATTCCGCCTCAGTCTGTCAGGCTGTCGGCAATTAAGCAATTAAGTCAATCAAGTCAAGGACATTACTTTAACTAGCGAATAAAGTGGCGAAATAGCTTATTTTTACTTTTAAGATTCATTCTAAGAAGAATCAAGTTGAAATATGTCACTTTCCATACTTTTCACTTCAATGTCAAAGCCCCTCTAATCGAATTGCATCACAAAGACCTGTTCGAGCTTTCAATTTAGCCGTGTCCTGCGAAAAAAGGACGCCTCTTGCTGCAAATTAGCCAACAGTTCCTCAATTTCGGGGCTCAGAATGGGGCTTAGCTTTCTGTTGTCCATTTTGCCCTTTGCAGCCTGCCAGTTTGGCTGCCACTTTTTGCCGACTCGCGAGTTCAGAATTTATGATGGCAGTGCAGTATTCGCGGCATTCGGCGTCCTGTTGATGTGTTGATGGTGCTGGCATCCTGCCGCTAGGCCCTTGTCACTGTGTCGAGTGCAGTTCCCAGCTACCCCGGATCTCGGCAGTAAGGACTTGGGCTGCTCGAAGCGGTGTCCTTAGGGCCTGGAATTACGTGGCTGCATTGCATATCGACGCTCTTGTGGCCCCTTAGGCCATGTCACGAGTCACGAGTGCCTGGCAAGTGCGATTCGCATATTGATTGCAACCAGGATCGTATATCCTGGACTTGAGAACGGTGTGGGTAGTTTACAGGTGATTTAATCGATAGTTTCGACTCCCTAGTCGTTTGGCATTTTGTTTCCAGTTTCGTTTGCAAATGGAATTCTGCCTCTCCGATCGGTGGCACAATAATTCATTGAATTCCAAAACTTTTCATAGCCAGGCAGTGCCAGGTTGCAGGTTGCTGGTTGCTGGTTTGCTGGTTTGCTGGTTGCAAGTTGCAAGCCCTCGAATTCAATTAAAAATCCGTTAGCTTTGTGAAATTTCATTCAAAATTTGTGTAGAGCTTCGCCAGAAAGCCAGCCATCCAGCGTGTATGTTAGTCCCGTGGAGGGTTCAACTTTAGCTGAGAACTGAGCGAATGTTTATTTGTGTCAAGGATGTGTATAAAATCAATTATTTTGTAAGCAGTTGGCTGCTGTGGCAGATGCAGTTGCTGTTGCAGGTAGTGCTGCTGTTGCTGTTGCAGATTGTAGGTTGCTGCTCATGCTGATTACATCATTTCCACAGTCGTCCAGTCGTCGACTTGTCGAGCCGTCGAGTCAACGGAACCCAGCCAGACACAAACAACCGAAAAGTGTCATCAATTTTCCGCCAGTAGGCAAATGGATGTCATTTCTATGGAATATTGTCTGAATTGTCTGCGAGAGATGCTGTCTATTCTTTACTGAAATGATAGCGATTTATTAGTTTTTTGTTAAAACGGAAGAGATATCCTTGTTTCCCCTCTAAGTATGAACTTAAAAAGTCGAGAGAAATGTACAAAATCAGATTAAAATGTTGCCACATTAGAAACTTCACACAACAGACAAAGTTTAATTAGTTGGCATCAGATTAAACGAGGCTAAGAAGCATGGTTCGTGCCTGAATCGCTTTAAACGTTAATTACCAACAATTTGCATTTCGAGCTTGGCCAGAAGTTGCCGACCAACTTGGCCCTGAAGTCTGCGATTGCCTGGAACTTGAACTGGGACTGGGACTGGGACTGGCGCGTGCATTGATTGGCTCATTAGTGGGGAGGTGAGCGAGGTGATTCCAGAGGTCGTTTTCCTTTGCGTTTGCAACGCAATGTCCAGGCTAAATACACAAAACAATTACATTAACCCCCAGAGGGGGTGGCAGCTGCAAACGGGGGGGTTAGGTTAGCTGGAGAAGGAGCCACATCCTACGCGGACTAATGCAATTATGCCCAGTGCCTGGACCGTCAGCACGTACATATAGTTATTGCCCAGGGACCGGGGAGCACTAAGTGGAGCACTGCTGCAGTTTTCCACTTTCCACTCCATTCCTATGCTGCACTCGGAGCATTCATTTCATTTCGTTTTGGTTTTTCATTTGTGCTGGCGCAGGGCGTAAATTATTCAATGAGCATTGTTTCAGCAAAAAGTTGCAAAATGAATTTCTACTCAAGAATTTCATTACGAGTTCGAAAACAAGCAAACGCCGCAGGGATCTGAGTAGAGAGAGAGAGAGACTAGGGAGTGCAAAAAGGATACGTTACAGTACTACAGTGAAAAGAGATAGCAGATAGAGAGAGAGAGGGATACAAACAATGGCCAGGATACTTCTGGGCTTTCCTTTTTGTTGCTTGTCCACAGCTGTCCACATGTTTACATCTCATTTCATTAAATTCATTCAACTTATTGTTCTCATTAGAAAAGGGACTGACAGAGTGAGAAGGAGATATGCCATATAGGTGGCATACACACACACACACACCACACACACACACTCTTATACGAAATGCCGGTAAATGTTTGACAAATTAATGTTGATAAAATTGTGTGGCATAACGACAGGCGCCTGGGCCTTCGAGTGCGTGTGTGTCGAAGAGCGTGTGTCCTTTAGGCAAACAAATATGTGATGTGACAGACAGACAGGTGCGTCGCGTTTTTGTTTTTGTTGTTGTTGTCGATGTCCTCCATTAATCCCTCACTCCTCAGACTCCCTCCCTTTTATTTGGGGCGCGGTTTTTAGCCAAAATTTTTACCTTTCAAGCATTTGTTTGCCCGTTAATGGGCTCTTGGGGCCATATAGATTGATATACGCATAAATAATGAGTGATAAATACGGGCGCTGTTTAAATATGATTAAAATGATATGCAGAGCATGCCAGTGTGCCGGCCTGCCAGCGAGTCAGCCCGCCAGCGGGCTCTTCGACTTGATGGATTGCCTTTGATAATGGCCATAAAACATAATTCCTACATTATTGCATTAGCTGGGAGGGTGTTTATTATGTACATATACTTTTATTATTATGTTTCAAAATACACACAAGAGTGGAATTTAATTTATTGAAAATGCTTTGGAGGCAAGCCAATCCCCGGAAATCTTATAAACTATTAAGGAGCGTCATGAAGACCATTTGAGAAATCACTGACACAACATCTCCCTCCTCTGGGTTTCGGTTTTTTTTTTTATTTTTGCCCACTTGGCGTTGCGTGTTGAAACAATTTGTCCCATTGGATTAGACCTTCGGGAGGAGCGTTCACTGAATAATGCACGAAATGTAATTGTCCTGACAGAAATCTTTGTACTCTCAGGACTCTGATTTTTTGTTTTTGGATGGTAGGCAGGACTTAGTATTCGGGAAATGAGAATGCTTTAGCATCCATTTTGCGTTTGCCTGCCAATTGCACATCGAAAATTGTTGCATAATTGCGAAAAGGAGCAAAGGAGCTGTGCGAATCGCATGTCCTGACTGGCTGGCTGCAGGATTACACTTGTTATGCAAAGCAATGCAGCTGGCAAATGCGTGCAGATCGACAAATGTGCAAAACAATGCGAAATGGCTACGAATCTGCCAAGCGTTTAGTGCGGGGGCGGAGTGGGTAGTGGGAGGACATAAGGTAGCTGGGTGGAGGCGTGACCGGGTTCATGTTTATGATTTTGACAACAAAACGGCAACGAATCCAAGCCAACACCAAGGTGAAATGCTGGGTGGGGATCAGAATATGGCCCAGCCATGTGACAAACAATTTGCCTACGACTCGCAATCCCACACCAGCCCTCCATCCGCCCACGCCCCACTGTAGTTCCCCTCGCCACTCACAAACGCCTGTCCCTTGCGGCTTTCAGCCACGTCAACGCGGCTGTGTGTCTGTGCCAGTTTATGTGTGGGCGTGACCCATCCCACCCACCATATATCAGAGTGTGTGTCGGCTGTCAGTTTTTACGCTTCTGCAGAACACAAACACACACATCCACTGACGAACTGCATAAATATCTAAGCAAAAATGCGGCAGCCAACGAATAACTGATACCTCTGCGGGCGAATTGCTGAAAATGCAGGAAACAGGACACCCGCAAGCATCAATAAACCAAAAACCCATGAAGCTCGCTCGGATATTCCACCATATATGGTTTCAAATAAAAATAAATAATGGCGAGTAATAAAGCTTCAAATTTAAATCAACGGTAGTGTTATCTTTTATTAACTAAAAAATAAAATTAAATCACAAAATGAAACTAAAAAGCAGGGTAGATAGTAAAAGTTTATAAGTTGGTTAGTAAAAGTGAAATAGAAGGTTTAAATTTTAAAATTTATTGGTAATTTATAGTTGAAAAATGATTTGTTAAGACAAAGATAAAATAAAAGTTAACAGTTGAATAGTTTATTATTTTAAAATAATAAAAAATCAAGGGTTCTCCAAACACTTTCCTAAATATCACTCATACGCCCTGTAATCCCGAAACATGCAGTTGTTTCTTTTATTAATAGTCTGTTATTTTTAATATAAATGTTAACAAAAGTTGGCTAATAATATATCTTAATTATCTACTTAAAATTTAAAGGTATTGGCTTTTAAAAATATTCTTATTTGGTTTAAGAAAATAACGTATACGCCATGTGGAACACGGAAGCTCTAGTTCCTTGCAAGAAATAGTTTCTACCAATGCTAGTTAAAACTTTTACATTAGCTTTCTTGCTTTTAATATTGCCAATAATATATAAAATATTGTTTTTACCCTTGTTTCAGAAGGGTATCCTTCACACACACACTTATGTATGTATATGTGGGCTTGCATTTGAAAATTTGAGTGCTGCTTGCGACATGTTCTTGGGCTGTTGTTGTCGTTTCCATTGCCGTTGAATTTTTTTTCCTTGCCTGCATTGTTGACAGGCGTTAAAATTTGACATACACCCACACACACACTAGTACACTGTCACATACTGGCATATGCCTCATGTCCTGATACGGACGTGTGTTTGTGTTTGTACATTGTTTGAATTGCCCGTCGAGGTTAAGCTGTAACATTTAAAGTGTTGTCGGTTCCGTTTGCCGTTTCCCATTGTTGTTGCATGTTGCTGTTGCATGTTGTTGTTGATGTTTTAGTACAGCTGTTGGTGTTTAGCTCAAGTGCACTTTGGGTTTTTTCCCATTCTAGCCTCTAGCCTCAGAAGTTGACATTCCTTCTGCTGCCAAGAAAGCTGACAGATTTCAATTGCCATCCTCAAAGGCACCCTCGCATCCAGGCACCCACCCGGTCCACTCGGAAAAGTTTTGAATAATATTTCGGTTGGCTTAACCCCCTGGCACCTCAACAACTAATCAAGACATTAATTTCTTATGGCATTTACGGGTTTTCCAGCCTTTGAGGCGAAATGAGGCATGTCGCACATCCATCTGAGATTGTGTCGCAGGACTCGAGCTGTGTCATGGGTCAAGTGGCAGTCAGGTCCTCAGCCTCCTTGGCCTCCGAGGCTCCACGCCCTTTTTTTTTGCTCTGCGGCTGACATCATTGTGCGACAAGTCCATTTTCATTGTCTAAGCATTTAGGAGCTCCGTCCTCCCTTCGTGGCTTATTAGACATTGTGGCCCCGCCTCCCTGGCAAACCTGCACAAAGGATCACACTCACAAAGGACATCCCCAGCTATCTGACCAGCTATCTGTCTAAGAGTGTGTGTGTGCCAGAGTGTGTAGTTGTAGGCGGGTGCCATTAGCCATAATGCATACTCCATTATGCCGGCTTTGTTTGAGTTTTTCCGTTGTGTGTGCAACGTTCTGCACCTAGAGAAAAGATATCTTAAGATTCTTTATTAATTTAATTAAATTTAGGATTTAAACTACCCATAAAAGCTTAAAAGATCTTTAGTAGATTAAATTTAAAGACAAGTTTATGGAAAGTTATAAGATCATACTGTTTTTCGATTGTTCTGATTGGGGAGGCGGTTCATGCAACTTGTTGTTTTGCGGCACAATGCCCAGAGCCATCTGGCTGTCAGTAAGTTTCAGGTCCACACAGCAAAGTTAATGACAACTTGCATAAGAACACTTTTGGCCCCCGACATGAGTGAGATGGCAGATACCATGGCCAGAAAGAGACAGAAGCGGTGGCAGAGGGATAGAGTCTGACCCGACACACACATGAATTGTTTAACATTTTGCCATGGGGCCTTGGCCATTGGAATTCCTGTTGCAATTTCACTTATCCTCAGACCAGATATGAATATTTCATGTCCTTCTCACTGCCCCAACTGGCCCGACTACCCTGCACAGACTGCATTCAGTGTGCTACCCAAAAATGTAAGACAATTATGGCCAATGGATTTTGACACTATCCGAGGGGCGGCGAGTCAGGAAATATTGAACAATGTCCGATGGCCTGGAAACTTTTCGTTCTGTTCTCCGAACTGTATACAAAATTCATGAATCCCTAGCTCTCGGTCCACAGTCCTTGGAAATTGATTCGAAAGGTCTTTTGGGCAAAAGTCGATTTGAAAAGTGTTTAATGACAGTCGTCAGCCAGGCTCTCCCACTCACTTTTCCGAGAATATGCATAAATTAATTATTAATTGGATTTAGTGGCGCTCTGGCGCGCTTCAATCTCAAGTGTGGCTCATTACGAACTTGCCAATGGAGCTGAAATTGAAAAGTTCCCCAAAAGTTGGCCAACAGAAGTAGTGTGGCGGGGGCGGGAGCTGCAGAGATTCCAGGACTCGAAAGGTTTCTCCATCCACCTCCCACCTCACCCCTGGCAGTAATTTCTTATTTTTTGCCTGCTGCGAATTGAAGAATTTATCTTTATTTTTTATCCTGGCACTGTGTGTGGGTGGGTGGGTGCGTGAATCCTTTTTCCCCCACACCACCCCTCCCTGTTGGCCGCATTGTTGTGCATTGGGCCGCAGCTGGTCTGCCATTAAATCAACAATGGCTGCCCGTACACGTGCTCGTCCTTCTCTGCGGGTCTGTCTGTATGTGTGTTCTATCCGTGTTTCTGTGTGTGTGTGTGTTTTGCTGTATTAGTTTCCCTTTTGTATGATTTTTCATTTGAGTTAAGACCACCCCCGCACTCATCCCACCCCTCGCCACTGAAAGCCTCCCGGCCTGGGCATATTTCTGCGTATTGCAAGTGAAAATTCTCTGCTGCTTATTGTTATTGCCCCGGGAACATGGAAAACGATTGAGCTGGCTGGGATACGAGAGAGGGAGCGGGAGAGGGAAGTGAAGGGCACACAGGACATACACAGGACACGCAGCAATTGAGAGTTGTTGATTGTTGCATATTACTCACAGCCTGAAAGTTCAAAGGGTCATTCGTGTCAGGATGAAAGGGAAAAGTTTTGTGATTTTTGATTTTGTTCAAAATTTAAGTAAGTTTTTACTTAAATAATAGTTTAAATTATAAATTATTCATTTATTTAATAAAATATGAAATTATTTAAAGTTTATTGTAACTATTAAACTTGAGTAGATTCCCGGCTTTTCAATATTGATTGTAATTTTTGCAAAAATGTCCTGTAGATTTTTTTTATTGCCACGCGTACCCCAACATCCTGATCCTAAAGGATATTTTTGTTGTTGGTATGTTGTTGTTGCAACTGCCTTGAGTTTTATGCAAGCATGTGGAAAATTCCAACGAAGTGCGGTCATTTTAATAACAAAAAACATCAGCTCTTTATGCACTTCATGCTCTTTGTTATTGTCCTTGTTGTTTTTGTTGTTATTGTTATTTGGTTGTTCGCTGCTTTGGCTTCTATTTACTTATTGTTGTTGTATTTTTTGTTGCATTTTATGACTTTCCCCTGTTGTTGTTAGCCAAGCAAAACTTTTCCAATATACCCGCCAGTGAGCATTTTGTTTTTTTGCTGCACCCGCTGGCTTGGATTTCCCAGCCATCCTGCCATCCTGCCAGCCAGCCCCCTATCCTTTTTGTGTACAAGTGCACATGGGTGTAGTGTTTGCACTTGTATGGGTGTACGTGTGTTGGCTATCACAGTTGGTTGGTTTAATTTTTAAATCACACAAGCCAGTTAATTGATGCCGGGTTGCTAGTGGAAAGTGGTAACAGAGAACAGTTATTCTCTTTTTGATTCATATTCGTAATGGAAATTCCAAAATATATGAATTCATTTTTTTTATAATTTTGGGTCAAGGGTCATGTTTAAAGTGTAAGTTAAGAAGTACTAGGCAGCTCTAAGAAAATGTATCTTTATAAAATAATCTTATTTTTTAAAACTACAAATGATAGCTTTTATGAAAAAATGGACTAAAAATATTTAAGAACTTAACTAACAAATTATCCTTGTATTCCTCCATTTTCAGGGTCAGTGCTCGGCTGGTACACTGCCCATGGCCTGGGTCGATGAGGGACCCGGGCCCCCAGCCTGCCCCCGATCCTGCGCCGAACAGCAGCAGCAACCCCAGCAGCAGCCCAGAACCTCCAAAACGAAACGGAGCGCCACCAATAACAATAAAGTCAAGTATTACGTAAACTATAAGACAAGTCAGATGCGTTTGAGCAGCAGGAGCAGAAGCAGCAGCAGCAGCAATCGAGTGCGTCGGGAGAGGGAAGGCTATTATACAGAGGATAGTCCTTTGGCGCCCAGCACCACCGACGATCTGGATGTGGGCGACAGTTCAACCTCTGCCGGCAGCACAACCACCTTAACCACTATTCCAGAGGCGGCGGTGGAGCCCACACCCTCCTACAGCCATCTGCACGCCCAGGAGGGCATTCAGCAGCAGCAGATGGATCACGTGGAGATGGAAGAGGAGGAACAGGAGCAGCAACAACAGTGCCTTGAATATCTGGGCGATTCCGCCGAGTCGAGTCCGCAGCACCTGTGCGGTCTCCGGTCGCCTGGCCAGCTACTGGAGCGTCTGCAGACGTTACGGCTGCGCAACTGCTGCGAGCGGAGCGTCTTCAGTGCCCTGCACACCCTCGCCCTCAATGCCAGCCTAACGGACCGGACCGAGTGCCTCCGCATCCTGAACGATCTGCTGGACGTGGACGGGCTGGCCAATCGCATCACCTGCGAACTGGCCGAGATCCTGTTCCGCTTCGACTGCCGGCAGGTGTACTCGCTGATCAACCAGTGCGATGACTGCAAGGTGAGTTCTCATCAAAGTACAATCTCCAGTCCCCTCCATAAAGCCCAGATAACAAAACAATTACAAGACTAGAGAATGGAAAGAAATGTTAAGTTTCACCAGAAATGGCAGCTTATCCCTCGAACTTCTTGGCCACTTAACCCCTCTAATCCTCTAACTTCCCAGCAATCCCCTCCAGAAACTTTGCCCAGGACCCATCCTTTCTCCCGCACTCTTACCCAATTAAGTCCCAACCTCGTTCGGTCGCTTTCCACTTCGGGCTCGGGCCAAGCCAGAAACTCTTCCGCACCGCGTGACATTTTTAGCTGCTCATTAATTATTAAAGTTGAGCTGCGAAAAAAGGGAAAATCTGGAAACAAAACCAAAGGCCCTAAAACAGCAATTTTGCACTGAAAAAAAAACTCTGTTGTTTTGTTAAGGGATGGGAGGCTTTGAAAGGCTATTATTTATTCATTGTTTGTTGCTGTTGGTAGTTTTTCAAGAACAGTAGATAGATTTGGGCAGGATATTCATGTATTTTTATTCAAAAATACATTTTTAAAATTCTCTTTTCTTAAATTATAAATATATATTTTTGTCCTTATTATCCTTATTATTTATTTACCTTTTTGTCAGTGCAAAGCTTATTCTGCTTTTGGCCCATAACCAGTGGCAGGACTCTTGTCCAAGGATTCATATTTCAGTCTCGTAATTATGTGGCAGTCGCGTAAAGTGCGAACGAGATAGCGACAGGGGTCGGTGGGTCGGCGGGTCAAAAAGCGATGCTGCGAGTCCACGTTGCGGTTAATTTGTGGCACTTAAGCTCGGCTGCAGCTGGTCGCAACAACACCAACTTGCTTCGCACAGATTTTGGTTGCATATTTGATGTCTGTTCCATATAATTGGTAATTATTTGTCGAGTGCTGGCCAGAGATTCCTTTCCTTAACCTGAAAACCTGAAATGGCTTCAGGGTATAGCAGGGGGGCATGGGGGCAGGAGGAGTCAGGACAGGAGGCTGGCTAAAAAACAATGACTACGCTAATGAGGGTCTCTGTGTGTACGTAAAGGAAAAACCTTTTGAATACTTTTGCAAAATCTCTCAGAGAGAAACGTTACGACTAAAAAAAAAAGGAAAAAAAAAGAAATGTGAATTGCGCTGATTAACAAAACTTGAGGCAAATGCTAAGCAGACAGCAACAACAACTCGGGCCAAAAATACACAAGATGCTAGTGGGAAGACGGCTGGGGGGGAAGGAGATGGTGGGTGGAGCAGGAAAAGTGGGTGTGCAGGTGCTAGGGGCAGACATATGTACATACACACACAAATTTAAATTTAAATTACGCATACGCCTGGTGGCACACATTTAATGCGCTGTGCAGCCACAGAAGCAAAAACAACAACAACAGCAAGAAGAGGAGGCAAGGGCTTTAAACTAACCAAAAGGAGGGGAGTGGCAGGACGGCGGTAGGTAGTAAGGGGAATCAGAGCAGAGAAAACTGAGCAGCAGCAGGAGCAGCAGCCTTAACATGATTCTAGTTCGAAAAACTTGCTCTCCTTTTCGAGTGGAAATCGAGTTAAATTTCTCTCTCTCTCTCCCTTCGGCAAGAGCTTCTCTTTCACTTCCAGGGGCTCGCTTTCACTCTCTCGCTCTCTCTCTCTCTCTGTTCACCGCTTTCTCTCAGCATCCGTTACGCTCTCAGTTTTTAAGGCTTTTGGGGATTCTGCAAACTTTTTCGCAGTTTATATAAGTTCTAACAGGCAATTGTTTTCTTCAAAATTACCATAAAAAATCATGCAAACTATGAACTTTTTAAAATCATTTTTTATTCTCTTATTTATTTAGTAAATAATCTGCATTAATTCCTTAAATAATATTCAAATAAGACTTAAAATTACCCTGGCAAAGGTTTAACAACCAAGAAGGTATTTCCCAACAGAAATATTTGAATTTTCAACTGCGCGCGCTTCACTCGCTCTCTCACTGTCTCTCTTTCTCTCTCTCTCTCTAGTCCTGCGGCGACTGGTGCTCTCGCATATCCTTCTTCTGGCCATTCAGCAGGAGGCTCCTTGGCTTTTCCAAGTGCCAAATGCCAGATTCCAGCACAAAACACGTTTTTGCACATGGCCCGAACCAATAATTCTGTGCGACTATTCCGGACAGTGTCGGTATTTCAGGCGATATCCGATATCTATGCCTCTGCCATATCCTTTATGCTCCAGTTAACTGAATTAAATGACCAAATAATTTGCACACTCATCAAAGCTGCCGCATGTATAGATATTGTATTTATTATTACGCACCTCATTCGACCGCAAGTCCGCCTAATTAGTCGCAAAGGGCCTGACATTGCGGCGAACCGCAAAGTGAAGTCCATTGGCCGAAAGCCCGGAGCTTCAAGGCAACATTTTGTATCCTTAGTTTGCGGTTTGGTCCCATCTTTCGGTCTTGTTTGTTTAAACAGAAAGCCAAAGAAGATGGCCCATTCCCATTCGATTACTTTTTAGGACATTATAATTATTTTCATTTGTTAGACCTTCATAACACATAATTTTTATTCATATTTGATGATCTTAGAGTTTCTGGAGGCAAAGGACTTGCTCTGTGGTGTCTTCAATTAAAATAATCACCTGGCAGAATATTAAATTTCAATTTTCTAACCAAATTTGTTTGCCAACAAAAAACAACACTCACATATGGGTAATTTCCGCCACCATAGTTTGCTTTTCTTTCATTTTTTTTGGCCATAATCTATTTCCATCGAAGATTTAGATTTGATGTGAAGGATTTTTGTTTCATTTACTTCTTGGTGTGTGTGGAAATTTGCATTTTACATATAGACACATATCCTATAACCTTACGTCACCGAAGGAGCGGTCCCCACATGGTGAGAAAGTGGGTGGGATGGGATGTTGGAGCCCGAAGCCGGGAGCCTTTGTCGTTGAAAGAAAATTGTCAAAAGCGGAAGTAGCGTAATTTCATAAATGATTGATTACAAACACTTTACACGCATTCTCACTTATGTACGCCAATCACACACACTCCCTCAAACACACACACAGACACCATATGTGTATATAATACATATAGAATCTCACATATTTGCTTAGGTGTTTGGGCCATAAACGATTTGTTGCTGCCACTGTTGTCGACTGGCGACAGCTGACAACACTGAGCCGTATTACACTATAGCTGCGTTTTGTTCATACCGCTTTTCACTTCTTTATCCTGTTCGTCCTGCCGCCCACCGCTCATCCCACTTTTGCGGCTGGACACATGTGTACAACGAGGAGGAGTAGAGGAAGAGGAGGGAAAAACTTTCTGTGTTCCAATAATCTTTTTTTCCCATTCGCTTTTCCGCTGCCGCAAGCTTAGCGCGTTTGTTTCTACCTTTTTTGCATTGGCATTTGGACCTGCCTAGCTCCTGCTCCTCCTCCTGGCCCTCTTCTGTGGCTTGGCTCCTTCGTCCTTTGCTACTTTGTGCAATCTAGCAATTTATCGAGTTCTGCGTGGGCGCCGCATCTTCCAGATTATAATCCAACGGAAGCAGCTGGTCGAGGACTCGGGATTGATAGATTTCATTTTGGATTACAGATTTGATCTGAAAAGTGTGGTTATTTCAGAAGCATCTATGGATTTCAAAAATATTCATTCATTATCCAAACAAAGAACATTCCTCTGCCCGATTCAGTTGGAAACTTTCTCCCCTTGATTAGTCCCTAAAAAATAAAAGCTACCAACTTTCGCTTTTAGCCAAACGGCCCTCCCCACTTCTGACCAGCAAAAATATTGCGTATACGTCGTGTGGGCTGTTTTCCGAGCGAAAAGTTTGCGAGTTAAAGCCAGGCAATGCAGCGAAAAATTGGCCAATTCGAACAAAGGAATTTGTTTGGTACGAAGGGGTCAGTAGGAGCAGCAGGACCAGCGCTAATGTGACCAATAGAAGGAGATGGTGGTGGGAGGAGGGTGTTGGGAAGGCAGGAGCATTAAGCAGCAGCAAACGATTAATCAATAAAACGAAGCCTGATGAGCAGGACACCGAGACAGGACTGGATAGACGGACAGATAGACGGAAGGACAAAAGGGTAGCAAGGGCAGCAGCTGCTCCTTGTGCTCCTTTGGCCAGGACTCCCACGTTGACTGACAAGTCTTTGTGCAAACAGACGCACAATCCCACTGGCACACACACATACACAAACAAGGACGACACACACACTCACACAGAGACAGACAGAGACCAGCTCGTTGCTGACACAATATGAAAAATGTTTTTTTCCCTCTTTCGTCAGGGATTGGCGGTTGAAGGAGGACCTGGAGGCGGGGGTCCTGTGGCAGAAGCCATGAGGCAGGAATAGGAGTTAGAGGAGGGCATGTTCGTAATCCACAATCGACAAAGATAAATCGCTTTTAGTGTGCTTCAAAGCATTTATTTAAATTTACGCTCGCCCTCCGACTCCCTTTCCCTATATACCCGTCTCTGTCTCTGCCCCCGCTGGCCATCTCTTTCCCTCTCCCTCTCTGTCGGCTGCCGGCCATGGCTAGCTGCAAAAGTGAAAATTGAACCCAAAAACGAGACTAAAGCCGGGGCCAACAAAAGGCAAATGAATTATTTGCGGTTAACACTGCACGCTGACGTCATAGATACGCGTCTACGACAACTTAAGCTACCCTGCAATACACTCCACACACACTCCAGACACCCACACACACACTCTAGCCTGGTGGCAGGGGCATTAGCGTCATTCATACTTTGTATTTTTTTTTTGGGGCCAGTTAGCAGAGCTTCGTCTTTGTCTCCTTGTTCTTAGCGGCTCAGCATGTGAGCTGCCCCCAAAATTATGCCACACCCTCTTGATTGGAAAGTGCGTCTGTGTGTGTGCGACTTGTGTTTGTGTGTGTGTGTGAGAGTGCTTAACTGTCCGTAATGAGCTGCCAATGACTCAGCCTCGGTCGCAGCTTAATGAGCAAATTAGTTAGCTCGGAATTGTTTTATGTTCAAATCTATCTATCCGAAGAGGATATCTTTAGCCGGCAGGTCACCTTTCTTGGGATAGGAAAGTGAAATATTTAGAGAATTTGTTTAATTTATGGCTTCATGTTATTGGCGAGGAGAGTAGACTCAAGTGGGGATTAAAATAGAGCTATTATGATTCTTAACAGTTGAATAAATCTGAATAAGAGGTAGATATAAGAAAGAACAATTATTTAAAATTAATGAGACTTGTTAGGGATGTATTTTAGAGCCATGATCCTAGAAACCTCAAGCCATGGTCGCCCATACCGTGAATTGCTATTTCATTTGTCCATAAGTTGTGCCACAATATCCTTCGACGGCAAATGGTGCGTCTTATTTTTAATTAAACTTTCAATTCACATTTGCTGGCTGTTAAGCGGCTTTCGAAGAAATTGCAGATGCTGCATAACTGAAATATGGAACATGCCCGGCCATGCCATGACTGAATGTCTTTTTAACCCATTCAGCTGTGCTGCTGGGGAGGATGCTGCATTCTTCTGGGCAAAAAGTTGCAGACGTGGCTGCCACACACACATCCATACAGACACACACTTAAATACAAATAGATGCCGGCATTCAAGGGAAATCGACTAGCAAGCTTGGGCTTGTGTATTATTTACTTGTGTGTGGCACTGGCATCCATTGTATTGGAATTGTCAAATCAGTGGCAAAAAAAGGAAGACCAAGGGGCTAGGGCTGAGGGCGGGTGGCCATCGGAACCAACAGACGGTGGCACAATGGCCGACGATGGGAAGTGCATAGACAAACAGGCGAAGCAACCTCCGGGTGTATATCAGCGTCCTCAACGCCTGACTGGCTGCAACCGGACGGAAGCTGCAAAATAAACTAAGGCAGAGATGCCGGAGCTGAAAAAAAGGATACACCGGGAGTACAGGGTGTATCGTTCCAAAAGGAGTCCTATCTAGAAAAGACATTCCGGCTAATTAAGTGACAACTAATGTGTTTGTCCAGCAACTGCCGGACAACTCCAGCTCCAGCTCCGGTTCGGGCTCATCCGGCTCGTTAAAAGAGACACCAAATGCTAATTAGAAAATGTTTTAAAATGAAAATCCCCCCAGATATAGAGTCTCCTCTGAATGTGTACATTATATGTTTGAATTATGTATTCCTTCTGTGTGTGTTCCTGTCTCTTTAATGCTTATGCATATATGCAGCAACATAAATTCCGACACTTGTCGGCCAACATATCCGTCATAAACATTTCACATCAGACACTACGTAAATTTCACTTAAATATGCAAATTTCTTCCCTCTTTCACACAGAAGAGTGGGGCATATAGAGTGGGTCTGGGAGTGGGGTTGACATTTCAACTGTTTCGCGTTTGACAAAAAAAATACTAAATGATTCACAAAAGCCCAGTGAGCTTTGGGGCTCAAAGCAAACACGTTAATTGAAAAATTTACCAACATACAACCTACTACCCTGTATGCTGAAAGAGTTCTCACAAAACATTAGAATGTATATTTAAATATTAAACGTAATTTATACAACAGGCAGTGTTTACAATAGGAAATGCTTTTGGCCAGTTATGACAGGCAATTAAATTTCGACTAGGGCAGCATTTTGTTGCCCAATTAGCCGAGTCGGTCCTGCCACTTCGGGTTGACAACAGACAATTATGAGAAGGCGGTACAAACGAATGTGCCACAACAAATATTCATGATAATTTGTACACAGACAGCCTGCTTTTTTCATACTGGTCTTAACTCTTACCTCTTAGTTGTTGGCCCGGTTAGCTGTTCAAGCGCCAACAGCTTTGGCATTTTGGTTATGGGATTTTGCGGTTTTAAATTTGTATTTTCTGGTGGCAGCACGTACCTCTGGCTAAGATGGCTAAGATGGCCAAGATGGTCGAAGATGGCCAGGGAGGGGGCCAGGAAGGTAGTATCAGAGCTTTATGCACTGCACTCTGTTTGAAGGTAACACGTGACCGTGTGGCAAACAAAACAAACGAAGCAATGAACCAGGCGAACAAAAACCGAGAAAAAAACTAAAAAAGAAAAATAAAATAGAAAGCGAAACAGAAACACAGAAAGAAAGTGCTGACGAAGGGTTCGAAGGGATCTGTGACTAGGGGCGGGGAGGCTAGTGTCTGAGGGTCTGATGGTCTGAGGGGGGATAAAAGGTGGTAGGTACATAATGGCCCTTGCCATGAGTTTATTCGCTGGTTGCATGCTGCTGTTGCAAAATACTGCTGCGAAAGAAAGCAGAGCAAAGCGAGCCACACTCTCACTCGCCCACAGACACACTCGCAAAATGGATGGAAAATAAAAGTTTATCCTTGGACCAACATCAGAAGCATTACTTAAGGGGTATACTACCAGTACTGCCAGTAGGGTGGTTGGGTGCTTGTTGCCTGGGTAGGTGGTATGGGGGGCGTGGCAGTGCCCGCTGTGCTTATTGCCAGAGCCAATGCGACAACACGTGCCACAGTTGGTCAAGTGCGTTGGCGTTGCAACTGCGATTGTGGCCAGAGCACTTTGAGCTGGTTAACAAAATAAGCACACACACACATCCTTCCATACACACACACACACACTCAAGAGGAAACCGAACAAGTTATCTGGCAAACACCCAATATTTCAAGAGAGATCCCAGCTAATTATAATTAGTTTGCAGGTAAAGGACCTGTGTAGTTTTTTTTTATGGTTGAATTTCCATTAATATTATTTAATAATGAATGATTGAATGTCAAAAAAAGCATTTTGTCTGATTGGTAAAAAGAACCACATCAATTGATACCAAATATCTTGAATTATTATTGAAGCTCGACATAATTAAAGTATTTACTTTTGTGAAACAATAACCGAGGGGAAATTTCCATTTAATGGTTGTAAAAATCATCGTTGATTGTTATTTATGGAGTGAATTTTAATAAATGTGCTTTAAATTCTTGCACACATACATGTGAGTGTAAAAAATCTGTAGCACGCTTATGTGGGCCACGCCAAGCTCGAAACGCAAACAGAAGCACAGGCACAAACACTGGCGCACGCATCGTTTCGGGAGCCATTATGCAAATTGGCAACAACAGCAGCTAGCAGTCAGGATATCAGGAAGGGTAGGTCCTGCCACCAGGACGAAAGCCGAACCAAAATCGAAAAAGACGAGGCAGCTGTAATGCCCGGCACTTACTACTCATAAATTTACTGCAATGGTACAAATCAAATCATAACCTATTTGCATACATACGAGCCTAGCGTATGCCTCTGCGAAGAAGGACTCTATACATATACAAGAGTGTATGTGTGAGTGTGAGTGTGCCATATCAATTACATTACATAGTCCATGGGATGGAATTTTGTGTGCTGCGCAAATCTTTGCCAAATTCAGTCACGTTTTCATAACACACTGACCAGACCAGGACCAGGACCAAGACCAGGAGCAGGACCTGAACCCAAATAACATATACACATACCTTATAAGAGAAAACAGAACCCCAAAATGAAAGTGTATTAATGCTAAAGTTGGGCATCCTCACAACCCACTCGAATGTCTGCAACTAGCGGTGGCACGAGTGCGCTTAGAATGCCATAAAATATTTATGTCTCGGCCAGTTTGCGAATGAATTTGAAGGCCAATGCAGGAGCATAAACTTTGATACACTCAACCGAGCCAATCGAATTGTGGATTGACTTGCGGCGAGTGGTGGGGAATCGATAACGCAAACAATATGCAAGGACAAACAAAGTTGTTCCCATTTGCTGGTCATCGTAAATAGCAATGGAGTTTGGCTCTCCCTGCTGTCCCTCTCCCCTGTTCCTTTCTAAGGATATTAATTGGGCATTATAGAGTGGGATATATGTATATCAGTTCAGTACTTTAAGCTCCTCGAAAAGAAAAACAAGACTCTCGCAAGGGTTCACTCACTGTGGTTTATTTATAAATTTATTATTTTCGGCGTTTTATTAGCCCAGCTTCCCAGCCCGGGCTGATGTTTTCTTTATTTCTTTGGTTCAACGGCTTATGAAATTATGATAGTAAAACCCCGACGACTACGACCACGGCAATTCCAATGGCAATGGCCAATGGCAATGGCAACGGCAACGGCAGCCATTTGAAAACTCGTAAATCAACCCACACGCAATGTCTGCTCCGTTTGGCAAATATAAAAAGAAAATTTCTAGCTTTCTTTTTTGATTTTTTTTTGGAGGGGGGGAAAAAAGTGGAAAACAAAAATTCAATTATTTGCCATATGAAACGGTCATTGACTGACTGATGGTCAGTGGCAAGTAAGGTTGCTCCTTTCTTTGTTGTCGTTCTGGTGGCCGACCCTCTGAATCTGAACCCTCCGAGATCCTGACCCCAGACCTTAGACCCCGTCAGTCCCCGTCCCCAACTGCTGTCTCGATTGATGTCCTTTAACCCTTGGCTTGGCTATTAATGTTTACGATAAAGGCAAGTAAGTTAAATATTTCTCTCCTATTTGGTCGAAAAGCCCCATAAACATTATTCTCATGGATATGGTTAAGCTGTAAAGCCTTCCAAATATATGAAATTAGAATTTCATTCCGTAATCTGAATTTCCAATTAAATTCCTGCTCATCGGATTTGCGCACAAAACACTCGCAAACACATACGACATGGCCACTCATTATCGCATATTGAGTTTCGAAAATTTGAAGCCGCAAACCCACTTCGCCACTCCGCTATTCCGCATGCCACATCCCGGCAGTCTTTGTCAGCCCCCACCACTTTCATCCGTGGACAGCCAGAAGGCCAATCTCGGTGACAGGAACTGGGATGAAGCGCGAAGGTCACACATCGATGGGCAGGCATAACTCCGGCTTATTTACTGCCCGCATGTGTGTCCGCCTACTGGCCTCCTTCTGTCGCCTCCTTGCCCTCTGCCCCATGCCCCACTCCTCCTGTTGCCCCTGTTGCCACCCTTTGCCACATTCCGATTACGCTGCAGGCTGCATGCTGATGGTGTCATGTCGGCGTAATGGTCGAAAAGGACGAAAATCGGGATTTTGCGTGTGGAATGACTTTTGCGCCCCGCATTTAAATGAAGGCAGGCTTAAATGGATTTCATACTGCTGCCGGGTACATGAGTTTAAATCCACTTGCCACTTCTCTGCCACCTTCCTTCAACAGCTGGGATTGATTTTTTTTGTGTCACTGTTTCCCCGTAGCCGAGATTTTTGTGGCAAAAAGAGGCAAGGAGCAACCCTCATCAAATTAACTTTGCACCCGCACCTTGCAACGTCGCAGCCTCTAATTGAGTTGTATTTCTTGAGTACTTTTTTTCCGACATTTTATTTTTGGTGTCAGAATTCATTTAGAGTGTGCAACACACAGATATGAGAGGCAGAAGGATCTGTGTGTAACAGGCTCAAGTTCTCTTCCACGTGCTGCCGCCACCCACCACCCACGTCGGCGGTGTCCCATTAAGGAAAAATACTTTTTTGTAATTAAATAATAATTTAGCAAGTCAAGAGATGGCGACAGACCCGCCTACACGGGCCAGAAGCCCTCGTAGTAACCACAGCAACTGCCGCCCCTCCCCAAGCCACATGTCCATATATTCCAAGTAAATATATACATATATTTTGGCTAGAGTGTATGTGTGTGTGAGTGTTTGCGGTTTAATGTCAGACACTCGCTGAGTTTATGGGGTCGTTGTCTTTCATGGCCAAAACAAAATGAGGATAGTTCTTGATGAACTACTCACAATGCCCTGCGAAGGGGAACGCACTACTGAGTCAGATGATTGAATTGCTATTCTCATTCACACAAACAGCAAAAAGAGAAAAAGAAAAACGAGTGTCCTGTCTGTCCTGGCGTAGATAAACTCAGGAGGGAGATGGAATATTTTAGATTGCTGTTTTTCAACCGCAAACACCGTCACCAGCAGTGACAGAAAACACCAGGCACAAACAATTAGCACGACTGCCAGTTGCAGTTGACCGGCGGCCGCAGGGCATCGGTGCGTATACGTGATTTATGAATGCGGTGCACGCTTTTGCGGTCATTAGAACCCAAGGCATATTAGGCGCAAAATTCAAAATTGTATTTGGCTGTGGGCTTTGGGTGTTTTGGGGGTTAATTAAATTAGTGCTGTACTGTGCATTTGACTTTGTTTGCATTTGCTTTGGGCCCAAAAGTGCTTTAGTTTACACGAACATAATTGATTTAGACAATCAATGCAGTCCACTTTGTTGCACTTAATCTCGAGGCAATCAAGAGTCTGGATAAATATTGGAAAGGACTTTGGACATCCTCCTCTGCTTTAGCTCCTATTGCACTTGAAATATATGTAGGATATTTGTAGGGAAATCGTTGTCGTGTCGTGTTTATATGAATAAACAAAAATCCAATGACTTTTGGCATTTTTACCGGATAACTCTCTCTTCCTGCGAACTAAAATTCCATTTGGTCCTTGCAGGCAAATGTAATGGCAGTGCCGACACATTGATAGCCACAGAAATGTTGGTAAATAGCAAAAATTTCACCTGAAAACGGAAAATCCTCTGGTCGGGCAAGGCCCAGCTGAAGAGTTGTTTGTTTGGTATTTGCTTTTGACCAACAGTTATGGGCGGGGTGGAATGGGGCCAGTTTTTTGAAAGCAAACTACTCCAATAGTTCTGTCAGAATAGAAAATCACAATAACAACAGCAGCAGTAGCAGCCGGGAAAAAGCAACAAACAAAAATCAACAGAACCAAAGGATAAGCAAAAATATTTTTCCAACCTGGCAACAAATTGGCTGCCAAATGAAAAAGCCGCCGCCTCATCGGAGGGGGATGAGATGGCAAGAGTTGTTGGCAAATATGGATATAGATGGGGCGTGGCAGGATAGATGGGGCAGATAGATGGGATTCAAAATTAATATGTAGAGTGTGTATCTAGTCTAGTTTGAAATGAAAGGCATAAATATCCGAGCGTCCTGGCGCTTGCGAGGATGCAGATTGTTTAAATAACATCCCAGCAGATTGCTCGAGCCATAAAATAAAGCATATCGATAAGTATCAGGCAGTCTGCTAATTGCTCACTGTAGCTCAGCCATTTCAATTAAATTTTCACAGCACAAAGGCCATCTCATTTCCAACGAATTAAACTTGAATGCAGGACAGGGATTTCTCTTCTGATGCTTTATTATACTATTACTATATACACGTATATGTATGTGTGTATGATTGTGTTTTTGCAGGAGGCATATCGTCGCTGGGTCTGCAGCACACTGGTGCCATATTTCGCCGAACCGAAGGATGTTAAGTCGGCCGACGAGGCTGCCACCAAATCGGCAGCAGCCAAGGCAAAGGCAAAAGCGGCGGCAGCTGCCAGCACTGCGGCAACATCCATGGCCGGCAAGAGCAAGCGTGCGGCGCGAAGCACTGCAGCCGGTGGAATCAGATCAGAGCATAAATCTCTGAAATTAATCAGCAATAACAATAAATCAAATAACGGCAATAACATGAACGAGCGTCAGATTAATCAGGAGCATGACAAGAGCTCGAACGGGAAAGGGAACGGGAACGCGAACAAGGACAATGACCACAGCGACGAAGATGCGATAGGCAGGGAGCTGGCCCAGACATTCTACGATGTGGTTGGCCTGTCCAAGTTGCCCGGCGTTGAGGATGAGGGCGATGGCGAGGATGCCGACGAGCCACAACCAGATGTCGGTGCCGAGTTCGATTCTGATTCTGAATCCGCATCCGAGATTGAGATGGAGGGCGAGACGGACAGGGACACGGATACAGATACAGATACGGAGGCTGTGGCCAAACAACAATCCAATAATTTCATATCGACTGCCAATAATTCGGATCCCAGAGCCACGGATCCAGTGATATCAAAACTACAGAAGAGGTGAGACTAATATTACTAGATTTATCCTTTTATTGATGTTTTCTTTGAATCCTTATAGATCAACACGCAAGGCAGAGTTCCGTAAGCGCCGCCGTATCCGGCCCTGCCTGAGCGTCTGCCAAACCGTGGAACAAAAGTGCCCCTACCTGCTGCCCGCCGATCGCGCCCCCGCGCTGCCCACCCAATATGCCGGCGAGCCGACATTTCTCTGCCTAGGTGAGTGCTCCTCGCAGGATCCTTAGTCCTTTGCTATAATATATCCCCATTTCAGATCAAAACATACCCGAAACCGGGGCACAGCTGGAAAAGTCAAGCTACGGCCCCAACGACTGCTGCTACAGCTACTGCAACGGCCCGGCGGATGGCATCTGCACCGTGTGCCAGGACTTTGCCCAAACTAGGACGGCAGGAGGCGACCCCGCGTCGGCGGCCAACTCCACACGTCGCATCCACAACATCACGCTCTCCCTGAGCTCGCATCCCGGCGAGCATGCCCGGGCCAAGAGCGTGGCCCTGGCCCTCCGGAACGTCAGTCAGTCTGGCGGGGATCCGGATGCCGTGGAGACGCTGCTCCAAAGATTGCCGTACTACGCCCGGCACGACGGTGTCTTCTACTACGACGACGAGGGCGACATGCCGCAGGAGCCGCTGTCCGGGGACTGTGCCGTCGTGCCCTCCGTTTCCAGCCGCTGCACGATACCGTACTATGCCTCCGGCACGGAGGCGGTGGCGTTGCCGCCCACGCAGCTGCTGGTGTGGCTGAGCGCCCTGCTCGGTCTCCTGGGCAGCTGTGGGGCCGCCCGTCAGCGGTGGTGGAGCTGCCAGTGGTGGGGCGTTGAGGACGTACAACGGAATCGCAGTCGCGAGGTCATCTGCGGGGACAGCTGCCACGAACAGGAGCTGATCCGGATCCGTATCCGGAACAGGGGCAAGCAGGAGCGGTCGCGAGTGGCAGCGCCGAAGAAATCACACACCGAGAGATCAGAAGTAGGAAGGATAATTCTCGCCTCGAATGCCTGGCTATGGCACACATATAAACTAACGTATAGGAAAGTACGGTATTTTAGCAGTAGCCGAAGTAAGTTTAAAGGCGAGCCTAGACCTAGTCGTATACCTAACTATAGAGACTTACATTCAATGAAGGCAGTGCGAGCGGTACGAGCGGTAAGGGCGGTACGGACGGTACGAGCCGGCATCCAAATCCAATGGGGGTGGGGGACAAAGAGGTCGAAGGGGGCGCAAGAGGGTGAAAAGGGCGGGTCAAAGGGGGCCTGCGGCATGGGGGTGCTGAGGGAGGGCGGATGCATTAGGACTAGGAACTATCGCTATTTCTACTACTACAACTACAACATAAACGATTGGTGGCGAAGATGGTGGTGGTGGCGCTGTGGCGCCTTATAGTGCCTGCAAAACGTATGCAGCCAGAGTGGCAAAGAAATTAAAATAAATACCAAAAGATACACGATGACAATGGCACTTTGTTGCCAGGACTCAACCGCTCTCCTTAGTGGATATGACACGATAAAAAATTAAATAAATAATAGCCAAATCAGAAACGATACATAATAGATGTGGCAAAGAAATAAATGAAAAACGAAAACCAAAAACAAGACACATAGAGACAGACACACACAGATCCGTGGAAATACAGTTTAAACCGAAAACCACTTAAATATTTATGGTCCTCTTTCAAATGAAATAAAAACAAGCATAAATTAATTATAAATCTCTATTGAACAAAACCAAAATAGCATATTTTATTACAACTAGAAAAAAGAATATGAATATTTAATTAAAATAAAAGCAACTGCCACAAGAATAGGTTTTTTAGATAAACGATAACGGAAATACAAACCAAAAAAAAAACAAAAAACATTTAATAAAAAAAAAACAAAAACGATACAACTAAAAATATAAAAAATGGGGAAATCGAAAGGATTATATAATTAGTTATTAATTTAATTACTGGCGAACAAAAAAGTTTAGGTTAGCTAAAACGAAAAAAAAAACGAAGAAAAAACCAAAAAACATAAAACTGAAAGTGAAAATGGAAGAAAGAATAAAATCCAAAATTTATTAGACTTAATTTGTAAACGATTAGAGAGTCTAAAGAAAAAACAAATAAATTTCAGCCATAAACGACGTAAAGGCCGCGTATCAACCACCTCTCAAAAAAAAAAAGAACATACATTAAATGAAAAAGCGAAACGTGAACTTTACTTAAATTAGTTTAAAAAAAAAAATGAAAATACTAGGCATATACATGTATTATGAACTATAGTCGTGGTGGACGTGATTTAAGGACAATTAAATCAATTCAAGTGGCCCGCAAAGTGTCTAAAAAATGTCTTTATTTAGTTCGAATAAAAAACAAAAACATGAAAAAACGGAAAAATTAATATTTGTATAATCCAAACCGAAAAGGTAAAAAGAGAGCCAAAATGGAAAAGCGAGAAGCGAGTGGAGATGGGTATATAAAGCGCACAGTAAAAAACGTATCTATAAGATTCATCGACCGCCATAGTGAAGGGACTTAGCAAAAATATTCGGATTCGGGTAAAAAACAAAAAAAAAACATTAAGAAATGGAAGCATTAACAGCATTACATACACATATATACAACCATGAGACACACTCTAAAAAAAGAATACATACATGATTATATTGTATATGTACGATAGATATAGTCGATGAAGAAAAATGTGCAACGTAAACCGAAATATAAGTTAATGACGAGGAGGAGGCGATAGAAACAGAAAGAACAACAACAATATACCTACTATATAAATACTAACAATGAATAATAATACTTTTTGTAATAAAGTGAACTCTATGTAGCATATACATATATATTAATTATATATATGAAATATATATATTTATATAATATATATTGTCTTAACAACTTATCGTACATAACATGCAAATGAGAAGAGTTAGAACCGAAAACCGAAAACAAATGAAAAGCTATTAGTAAACCAAACGAGAAAAGCCTAAAGGAAAAAAACCGAAAAACCAAAAACCAGACAACTTAATTAATTAAGAAATATTCAAATAAATAGTCGTATTTGGTATTAACTAATTAACTATTAACATAAGTACTAAACAATTTGAGAGAACCCTCTGATAGAGCACAGTCACTCCATTCAGTCACTCACCGACTCACTCTCACAGGATTGTAAGGACACCAAACATTGAGCACTCCTCCTAAATGATTCAGTTGGCGCTTCTTTCCCCTCCCACCTGTCACTTCACCTGTCTTCTACCTCCCATTCCGTCCCCACACCCCACTTCTTCTTATTTTCCTCTGGTCTTCCAGTTTTGTTCGATTTTTTCTCTGATATCCTTCATCCTTCGAACGGTTTAACCCACTGCAGGCAGTGTTAGAGTTACCAACAAAATAATACAACTTCTTGAGTCTATTAGAAAAACTTTCCGAAACACTTCCAAAACATGTACTTCTCTTTTCCAAAAAAAAAAAAAATACAAATTTTTGCATTTGCAAAACTGACGAAATTACTTTAGGTGATGATAGATGACGAGATGGTACGGATTTTGTTAGATGTTGTAGTAGAATTGTAAACGATATAACGAAACAGAACAGAGCAGCCTTCATAGAGAATCCTTAGATCCTTCGTTAAACATTCTTTATCCGGAATCTATATATGTAAATAGCAATTCGCCTCAACCATACACGATCCATAGGCTAGACCAAAAATGATTAATTTTCTTTGATAATTTCTACTGTTACTCTCTGTCGTATAATTCACCAAAATGTTTCCACTTGTAGAACTCTTTCCGCAAAACAAAACGAATAAATACAATACAATTTATGAGTTAATGTGGCCAAAACTTTTCACTTATCTCGGCTCGTCAACGAGGTATTACTGTACATTGAGGCGAATGCAAAACATTTTCTAAGAAAAGAAAGAGGGCGTGAAAGTCGGAGAAAGTTGGGGAAGACATGACACGGCCGTTATCGGTGGCAACAAAACAACAACATATTATGAAAAATGAAAAAAAAAAACAAACAACAGCATAACAGTAAACATTTTCAATGGCGGAAAACGGAAACGGAAATACAGAACAAGAGAAAGAAGAGAAGGTGGAGGAGAAAGAAAAAAGGAGCAGAGGAACAGTGGAGCCGCTGGCACAAATTGCGCGCATATAGAATGCAAATTGTTATGAATTATTGTGTACTTTTGTAAAACTTTTTGATATATATAATATAGTTAACATGAATAGATGCCTAAATAATAATAAATTAAATGTTAATTTATTTAAATGTAAACAATAAATAGAGAAGGACACTGGAGTAGGCCGGCACGGTTGGGCGCGGGATTCGGGGGACTGAGTAGGATCCGCAAAAGGGTTCACCCTCCCAAAAACCACTCCATCCCGATTCCCGGACCACCGATTCCAGGCACCTTAGAGTATGTACGAAACAAAACAAAAATACATTTTAGGCGTTGGACGATGCACCGCAAGGATCTACGTAGACCCTTTTCTGTGGGGAATACTAATACTTTTCGGGAACGAATCAATTTTCATTGTGCATAGCGAAACTAGTTGAATTGTGGTGTGTGTATGTCATATGTGGGTAAAATCGTAAACCAACCAGAGATCGTGTCCATCGACGATTATTATGCTAATTGTGAGCATTACTTAACAGTTGTCATCTCATGCGATCCACATACGAAAATTCTAATTCAAATCCAGATCCGAATCAATAACCAATTAGCACGAATTATACAATAATTTTTGTAATTGATTAGCCGCTGCCACACAAACCAAAAACAAAAAATAATACTAAAAAATTAAATACAAATTAAAAAGAAAAATCCGCTGCAGCAGAACAAGAATGTACGGCGGCGAATGCTAGCAATTATTTTTTACAAAATAAAACCGAAAAAAATCGAAAAAAAAAATATTTAAAATATGTAAAAAAAAAAGAAAGATTTTTAAAAACGAAAACAAAATTGGAAACACAAAATTCTTTTTAGGCCAAATGAAATTACATAATTGAGTGCCAGGACAAAAGTGACAAAATATAAAAACAAAAAATGGAAAATTTCAAATGTGTTGTATTTGATATCATGCAAACATGCACAGAAAACGAAATAATTGCGAATGAAAGAAAAAATGGAAAAACCAAGATTAATAAAAGAGAATTCATAGCGTCAAGTCAAATTTAATTTAATTAAATGAAAACATAGACTAATTTAAAGGAAAGAAACACAAGCTAGCAAACAAAAACCAAAACCAATCTCCATAAAAATTGAGTACTTTAACCATAGTAATTCCGAAGGAAAAACGTTTGCCTAGTGACCCAAAAAAAAGAAAAAAGAAAATAATGACAGCCCCCAGATAATAGTTATTTAGTGGGAACTAATAAGAAATCTTAAAATCTAAAAATCCCACAAGAGACAGCTAAAACTTTAACAACCCTAAACTGAAATCTTCTGTACTTGTTATTAAAAAAAATCAAACATAAAGAAAACATAGAAAAATCAACAAATTATAAAAAAAGCGATTAAAAAACCAAAAATAGAACACTGAAAAAAACGAAATTTCATAGTCCTTAAGCTAATAAATCTAAAAAAAAAAGAAAAGAAAACGAAAAGAACGTAATTCCCCCAGCCAACACTATCTAATATAATGAAATGAAAACGATTTTCAAAGTGGTCGACGATGATAAAAAATAGTAATACTATATAATAAAAATAATTATAATAAAAATGACAACTGGCATAATTATGGTAATTGTAAAATAATTAAACAATGACGTAAAAGTAATACCAAAAACAAAAAACAAAACCGAAAAAAATCGAAAATAATAAAAATAAATTGTTGTTATTGAATGTATTTGTATAGAAAAATTATTATGATTATGACGATGAATAATAAATGATTACAAAAATAATAATTATTGTTCAAACCAAAAAAAAGCAAACCAAAAAAAAAACACAAAAAAACAAAACAAATATATATATATATACGAGAAAATGTTTTTTGATTTCCAACTGGGATGGCGGACGATGAGAATAAGGCGGATATACTCTACAGGATGGCACGTGGCCAATCCCTAGGGTTTTCAGTTCTTCAAAGCTTCTTTAGAGGTCCTGGAAGAAATCAGCTTCTAAAATTTAATGGAGGAAGTAGAAAAAATCAAGGCTTGAGTTATAGAGTAGAATTTCAATTAAAATCCAGCCTGTCAGGGAACTGAAGGGACCTGCAAACAAAACTAGGAACTTGCATGAAATGGCGTCAAAATAGGCGAATCCTGGCAAATATCCTTGCCAATGGCATGTGCTGAAATCTCGCACGCACTTGCGTTTAAAGTACTGGGTTTTCTGTTTATTATTTTAGGGGAAGTGGCTGGCAGGCGGTGCCACGACATTGTATTATATAACTTTCACTCTTGAAGCAGGTGCTTAGGGGAGCAGGCAGTGGCAGTGGCAGTGGTAATGGTATGTGGCAACATCAGTGGCAAAACAGCGGCAACAGTAACAGCGCCATCAGCCAACGAAACAACCAACAACAAACACTCTAATTAAGCGCAGCTAAAGGAGAACGAGGCAGAATAATACACGGAGAGAAAACTTTAAAACTTAATAACAAAACTAAGATAATTATTTAGCTAATGTCATAATTAATTCAGGAAAAAACTAATTTGAAACTCATTTTTTCAGATAGGTAGAGTTATGCCACCGACATTTTCTCTCCGTGTAACAAGGCGGGAAAAAGATGGCTCAGAACGAAGGCAATCGGGATGCCGCTGCCGAAGCTGGCTCCTCCGTGTTTCCGTATCCGTCGGCTCTTTTTGGCCAGGGAACTGTGCCGCCGCTTCAGATTCGTTTCGGCTGGCGAAAGGGAAAGTTCGAAATTGCGGAAAATAGCGTTGCGTTTCACGGATTTTCAAAGGATTGGTTTTTGGCGAGATTTTTTGTCGGTGTCGACTCTGCGTGTTGGACGCACTTTTTTTGGCTATCCAGGGTACGACGTAGAACGTGTTTTGTATATTCAAGTACATGTGTGTAGTTTTTTTTTCACATGCCAGTGGGTGTGTGTATTGGCCTGGCTAAATATTTGTCCGGCGTTAACGAGTTGTGAGACAACGGTCAACCTGTGTTTTCTATTTACCTTAGAGTTTTGCGGTTTTCTGTTTTTCTTTTTTTTTTTTTGCATATCTTTTGGCGGCACGTGCTAAACTTTAATTGCCAAAATGTCGAAAACATTCAGGGTAGTTGGCGTGAACACTTAACTGGAATTGACAGCAACACGGATTTCCACTCAGGATAACGAAGAGAGAAGTAGATTGCAGGTGTTAAGTGAAAAGGTCAATACTAATTGAGACGGACGTGGAAAATAGGTCTCAGATAATTTGCAAATATTAAGGAGTGATTTGTATTGAACTAATGTCAAGATTAAAAATTAAAATAACCTAATTTATTATTCAATCTTTTGTTTGCCATTTTGATTGGCAACATCCGCAGGTTGATTAAATATTTATTGGCCCTCCTTTCGAATAGCTTATTATGAGTGGAAGATGAGGCAAGTGAAACGCGCATTGCCAGGTCAGTGTCAGGCCCTACTCGTCAGCCTCATTGTGTGCGCCGCGTTAATAATTCAAAGCGAGCAGCAAGTCGGCGACGCGAAAGCTCAGCGGAGACACGAACCCAGCGAGGTGAATACCCCGGAAGCGGCCAACGGTGCGTATGGTTTTCTGATTGTATCTTCCTTCCCGAAAGAGTCTGCGCAAAGTGATTAGAAAAATGAATCCATCCACAGTTCGTAGTCCTCGCAGTGTTTTCCACGTGCGCTGGAATCCAAATGAGAAATTCATCGTTGAAAGCCGCGAAAATCCGGCTATTAATTCCTCCAAACTGGCCCCACATCCTCGCCTGAAGGTCTCCAAGAACACCAAGCTAACCCTAAGTCCCAAGCTATATCTCTGCCATGACAAGCACTCGGAGCTGTGCCACAACAAGACCCAGCAGTTCCGACAGAGGATTGTCCAGACCTTTGAGAAGGCCATGACTGAGTCGGTCAACGAGTCGGATCCGAATCATTATAATGTGGACTACAAACCCGTTTTCGGCGACAGTTTCGAGGAGCAGTACTATCCCTCTACTTGTCTGGTGATGGAGGCGGGTGTAAGAGTCCTACGACGCAAGGATGAGCCTTTCAACAAGCTGCCTTTCGGTAGACTCTTCCCGCGCCAGAAACTCTTTCGCAATGTTCGGAATATCAAGACCTGTGCCATTGTTTCCAGTGCAGGTTCCCTGGCAGGCTCTAAACTGGGTCGATTTATAGGTAAGATTTTTAGTAAATATTTTTTCTATTTAAAAGCTAAGCATTTCTCCAAGTGCAGTTGCATTCAAAGCGACCTGCATGCACAATTAGTCGGAAGAGAACCGTAGGCAATCATGAACAATTTGATTTACTCGTCTACTCTAATTCTGTTTTGCTTGTTTATTTTTATTTAATGGAATTTTTAATATTTTTTATTTTTTTTTCCCATTTTTGTGCCCCCAGACACGCACGACATTGTGATGAGATTCAACCATGCTCCAACGGAAGGACACGAGGTGGATGTTGGCAGCAAAACCACAATTCGTGTGGTGAATTCGCAAGTAGGCTTATAAAAAATGCAGTTCCGCACTATCAATTGAAATGCATTTTTTATTATTGTTTTTTTTTTATTGACACCCTCTCCAACGCCCCGCAGGTGGTGACAAAGCCTGAGTTTGATTTCACACGCGCTCCCATCTTTCGCAATGTGACGATCGCCGCCTGGGATCCTGGCAAGTACAATGGCACTCTGGAGGATTGGCTCACCAGTGCGGACTACGATCTCTTTACCAACTACGAAATATATAGACGACGCTATCCCAAGTCGAGGGCCTTCTTGATTGATCCACATTCCGTATGGCGGTTATGGCAGAGTTTGCAAATGTTTGCCGGAAATCGTGCTATCAGAAGGAATCCTCCAAGTTCAGGGTTTATAGGTGAGATGTTTCTATTAATAGATATAGGATTAATCCTTTAGCTCAATGTCCTGTCTACTAGGATTGGCTCTACTCCTGCCACATTGTCCGCAGGTGGACTTTGTGGAGTATGTTCCCTCCACGCGACTCAATGGACGCTGTCACTACTACAGCAAAGAGGTGGGTGGCCAATTCCTTTTTCATTTCCCCAGGACTATTGAATTGATGTTCTTGCTCGACAGATGAATTCCGCCTGCACATTCGGCTCCTGGCATCCACTGGCCGCCGAGAAGCTGATGGCTCTGGACATGAATATGGCGGAGGATGATGATATGTCGGTTTTTCAATTTGGCATTCTCCGTATACGCCGGCCAGATAAATTGCTCTGCGGCTTCAATTTCTTTGGCTACTGAGAAGAGTTCTTCTTCACAATGGAGAGGAGAACGAGAGGGAGATAGGAAGTGAGAAAGGGAGAATCCAACCCAATAGCGGAAGTGACAGACTCCGTGGAGCCGAAGGACAATCCAGGTGCATTTAATCAAGCGGTTTTCATCGAAAGCAATAAACAATGAATATAAACTCAAGTATTTGTCCACTCAATGGGAAGATGAATGCCGGGCCACGCCCACTGCCTCCAGCTTGAAAAATCTCTGCCTGAATTTGTATCCCCCAGGTGGCTACTCTTGGCCAGAACAAAGACCTGGCTGGATTTCATGTTTTCTTTAGCCATTAAATGCCATAACTGTTTGTCTACACGGACGACCTGAGTGCAATAAGTATTATTATTATTATTCCAGTCCCAAGGATGGCAGCAAGGTGTGTGGGTGTGGGTGAGGGAGTGGGTTCTGCGAGTGGGAGTAAGGTGGCCGAGGTGAGGAAGGAAAGTACTCATTAATACGTGATGCGGCATTCCGAACGTGCAGCGACTTCAAATTGAGAAAAAAAGCCAGAAAGTCAGAATTATGATGGCAGATTTTTATTCTCCTTCTGCTTCGCTTTTCGATCTGTTGGGTTAAACGCTGCGTATACGCAATTAAATAAAAATATAGCCAAAGTAAATATATTGAGATTCCATTGAACCAGGAAAAGGAGTGCATCCCGAAACGAAAGTTATGGCCCAAGGGCGCTGTCCAGCATCACTAAAGAAAGCAAAATTTTCTGTTGAATCCAATTTAAAGTTTCATATAATATGTATCCACCATATAATGTAAAGCAGATACAATGGCTGGAGATAAAATTCCTGGCTGGAGTTTTTTGAACTTACACCTGGAAGGTTCAGGTCTTCATTATATGCCACTTGTTAAGAGTTTGCTCTTTTGCATTTCAAAAGCCACCTGAAAAAGTTCATCTGACTTGTCCCGGAGTGCAGTCCAAAAAATGAATACCTTTTATTTTTATTTAAATTTCCATTTCAAGATTTTTATTTAACAAATGCAAATAGCCAGACAGGTCCAGTCAGGACCGACGATTCACGTGTTTATGTTTGCAGATGGCAAAAAATGCTTTGTTTTGATAATTGGCCAGTACACACTGGCCACTGGCCATTACCCATTGGTATTTGGTCAACAATATTTTGACATTTTTTACTGGTTTTTGGATATTTTTTGTTTTTGGCTAAAGCTCTCTGCGCAGGCGCGTTCGTTGCCCTCGTGTGAACGTGTCTGTCATACCGAAGAATCAACAAAAAAAATTATTAATTTTATAGCAAAAAGTCATAAACTGATTATCGAGCGTGTGCAAGTCCTCTCTATGGTAATGTGGTTTCAGATATATATTTTTTCATTTTGAAATTATTTGAATTACTTGAATTACTACTTGAATTATTTATCTCATTATGTGTAATCCAGTAGCTGGTCACTTTCTATTTATTAAGTATTCGCCGAATATATTACTTTCAATAATAAAATCATATTATGTTTTATCTGTGGTTTCAAAAAACCCAAATAAATTAATGCTTTTGATTTATGTTAACCGATCAAACTGAATCAACTACAAGTCTAAACCAAAACCTCTGAGACTATTTTTATTTGTGGATTAAAAGTCAGCCTTTGGCGGACGATATGTCATCGTAGAGGGCCGACAAATATCCCACACCCTCCCACATGTCCAAACACCCTAGTTCGGGGATGCAGCTTCTATGTAGAATGCAAATTAAAAATGTTGCTTTTTTATTGGATTTTTATCGACTGGTGAATGACAGCTTTGGCCGACTGAGAGGGTCAGTGGTGACTGCCGGACTTGACAGGGACATGGACATCTGTTTTGAGAATCGGAATCGGTCTCCCCATGTCGCACAGCCCCCTCCCTGTCAGTTTGGTCTTGACTTCAATGTTGTGCTAATTGAAATCAAATGCCCTGACCCGAGCCATCCATCCATCTAGCTATCTGTGGAGATTTTAGGATGCAAGATGAGTCAGGTCCCAATCAGTCAGAGACACTTGAGTGAAATTAAAGACATAAAAGCATTATAATAATATTCGTTTGTCTTCGGTCGGTTTATTCATTTGCAGTGCACGTTTGCTGCGTTTGCCCAGCTGTAGTCTGTGGTCTGCTTTTGTTTATAAATTTAAATTTTTTTCAATTTTCGGGTGATACCATTACTCAAGAGAAATTCCGCAGAAACGCTGGGATAGTCAGTGTCGTGTACTACAGGGGAGCCAAGGGTTATTCCGGCGAATGTATGGAATTATGGGCAAACAGAATTATGAATACTAGGATGAGACATCAGGGCGTGTCCTACGACCACAACACGTAGCGGTTATGGCCAAGATCCAGACAAAAGATGGCCATAACAGACAGTCTGTGGCCGAGTCAAGGACAACTTTATTTATGTTTCATTAACTTCAGGCTAACCAAGGCTGGAGCGATCAATATAGAGACTTTCTTTGAGTGTTTAATATGAATTCTTTGTCTAAATGACCTCCAGTCTTTGGTTTCATAATTGTCCCTATAAATACCGAAACATGCCCTAGAATTCTATGATAAAAATAAATACCCAGCACAAGCTGGCACTCTATTGCTTAGAAGATAGCACTTTATAATGAATTCAATATGAAATTAAAGAGCTTATCAAACAATGACCACTACATGAAGGATTTCTTTATAAATTCTCCAATATGGAGTGGCAAACAGTACCGACTTCCTGCTCGTCAATCAATTGGTTCGCCTTTGTATCTAAAGTCCTTAGTTTATTATTTGCTTGTGAAATATTCAAATATTTAATGAAAGTACAAAAGAAGGCATTAAACTCGCCGAGTGGGTGGGCGTTTAAGGAAAAGAGCCGGAGGACAGCATTCCAGCACGTTTGATTGTGTATAAATCAAAATATAAGAACAATATAAAATGAAATTTAGCATCGCAGCGATACAAAACGAAACGGAATGAATCGAATCGACGGCGGCGTGCATTTCAAATGATTCAGCTCGTCGGAGTTGAAGATATCGCGGGAGCAGCCAAAGATACAGATACTTACGCAAAATTTCCCATCAAAGACCATTGGCTATCGCTTAGGTCTGACCCGATGAATCATCAACCCATTAAACAATAAAATTAAATAAAAAATGTAAAACCGGGATGGCAGTGCGTAAGTTTCCCGTTACTAAATGAGGAACAGCAACTGTTACTGAAAAGGGGGTGATGACAGGGAAGGACGCTGACTGGCATCAGACAGCTCTGACTGTCGGAGTGGGTTTGGGATCGGATCGGATCTGATCGGGAACGGAAGCATATAAAAGAATCTAAGTTGCGCTTCTCAGGCCTCAGTCTAGCACGAAAAACGCACAACGAACTTGCAGTTACGGCAGCTTGCTGCAGCAAGGCAGATCCTCCTAAAAATAAACCTAACAAATCCATAAAAAATAATCAAATTGAGTGCAAAAATTAACGTGTCTTTGAATACAATTAGTGCCTCTTTAGGAGCTTTTCAAGTGAATCATCATCATCGTAACAGTGGCTGCTAACAGTTAGCTTACTAACTTCTAGCCCCACAACAAGGCTCTGTTAACACAGCGAGCTTAAGGTGAGTTTAGGTGCAAAAGCAACGGTATAAATAGGAAAAGCTATATGTATATCCTTGCTCCTGTTGCTTTGTAATAATATGCAGACCGTCTAAGGGAAGGAAACTATTTTCAACCCCCGAAACTAGGATTCTAAGCCCATATGTGTTTCGTTCTTGTGTTTCTGTGTTCTGAGTGTGTGTGTGCGGGCACTTCTTTATGGTTATTCGCGTGACTTGTAAAATAGAAACCCATACTGGGACAGAAAGCCTAGCCATTAGACCCACACAGACACAGGGTACTGCGATGAAATGTGAGCGAGTAGGGGTAGTACGAAGACGACGACGCGAACAATATATTAGCTGCCACCACAAAGAAAGGCAAAAAGCCAGAAAGCCAGAAGGCAAAAAGCTAAAAGCCAGACACGAGTCGCAATCGGAACCTGCTGTGAAACGGTCGCCATCCAACAACGCGCTATAAACAACTCGTTATTAAGAGATTTAAATCAAAAATCTCTGAACCACAACCTGGATATTCCCTCCTAGCCATGCACTAAGAAAAAAAAGAGATCTGAAGGAAGAGTGAGAGTTGGTGATTCGATGAGTGATAGTGAGTGCAGCCTTGATTTTGCCGCCGAATTAGTTCACACTCGGCTAAAGTTGTGTCTTGGCCCTTATCTAACTACCATACACATAAGATCTAATCGCAATCGGACAGAGATAAACCCTGATAAAGTTTAAAACAAAACGCAAAAAGAACTTGAAGAGAAAACAAATGCAATATTTGTTTAAAACGCACGAGTAGAGCGACGAAATTAGTTCACTAATTGGCTAATGCAAATTTGGATTGCTTCATTTTTGTTATTTAAAAAATTATAAAACAAAAATAAAGAAAACTTGATGGTAAGTGAGTCATCCATCTCTGACTGGGGGAGTTCCACTTTCTCGAAAACAACATCTTTTATGTGTGGACTTTGAATTTGACATTGGTGGGCCTAACAATCATCACGTAGCTCCCCTTTGTAAAATTTCAATGCATAGGCCAGACAAACATGAATACATATAATTATAGATACATCGGCTAGATAGAGAGCTGGCTAGATAGATACTTCATATATATCGTTTGGCAAACGACTATCAAAGCCTGACCGTGACGTGATTGAGTTTTAGAAATAGTTTTTCGCACTCAAAGTCAGCAGTAGCAGGTCTATTCAAAATAAGTATACTATATTCATATACAATTAGCATTATCTCTCCAATCTATATGACAATTTGTTCATACGTGTGTAGATATATGTTCTGCTTGGCTTGGCTTCAGTTCAAAGGCAAATGTCAATGCAAAATTTCAAAATAAAAAAAAAAAACAGAAAAAGTTCATGGTGGAAAAGTTCATTTCACTCCACAGAGATCGGGGAAGTTGAGTCCGGGAGGGGAGTGGTCTAAAAATACCATAAATAGTTGTCATTAAAGGCAGAAGGAGATGGTGCTCATAAATATTTCATTGTTCCAACTGCATCGCATCGCACAGCAGGCGACAAAGACGACAGCAAGTCAACTTTTCCATGGCCATAACAGAGTCAAGAGCTCGTAGGACCAGCAAGGAGAACCGACAACTGGGGGGCAACGGACAGCAACAGGCCAGATGCACTTGGACCATGAATAAGTGCCCAGCATCCGAGCTCGTCCCTCGCACCTCGACCCTTTGTTCTGCCATCTCCATAAAGCGAGTCTAGAATCAAGAATTGTCGCTAAGGGAATGCCACCTCCTATCTGACCGCTGGATTAGCACTTTTTTACAAGTATAATATACTCTTTTTTCTCAACTGCAGTCTTGTAAACAATTGTTTTGGACGATTATTTGATTTGTTTGCGCTACGAGGTAGCAATTTGCTTCACGTGGCCCGCTGGCGCTCTACACTGTCCGTGAGTCATCCCAAATTGCTCACAATTGGTTTTAATGGAATGGAACAGCCACAGATTGAGATATATCATTGATTCCTAGAAGGGTCGAGCCTCTTTTTGAGATGAATATGTAATTAGGTACATTTCCCCCAAGTCAATAATGAGATGGAATTTTTTCCCAGAGGTTTAAATGATAGTTTAGCATTTAATTAGCCAGCTAATGGAAAAATTTAGTTAAACAATGATTAGGCAAAAAGTTGTGGCTCTGAAAGACTTATTCATTAAAAGATATTATTTATATTTAATAAAAACTAATATTTTTTCCGAAAACTAGTTCCTACTTTCACAAATATCAGTTAAAAAATGATTTTATGAGGTAAGAAATTAGTGACGAAGTCACTTGAAGCCCAAAAACGTTTGATAGTAAAGATTGTAAAGAAAATTAATATGAAATTATTAAAAAATACAGCAACAGATTTTCTAAAAAAAAATATATAAATTTTTATACTTTATTATCATAGAAACAAAACTTAAAATGGTCTAAAATGTCGAAGGTATCGTCACCTTCTTGGACGACCGTTTGCAGTGATACTGTTATAATCTTATAATATTTCCTAATTGTTAGAAATGTCAAACATCTTTAGGGTTTAGAGCTTTCTTCAAATAATGACTAAATATGATTTCTATCGCATTATGTTTATCTTTAATAAGCACCTATTTAATTAGCAATATACTGTGGTAGAGCTTTCTACCTTATCTGCTTACGCATTACTCATACTCATTCATTGAGAAATCGATGGGCAGCGGGGAATCCAAAACCACATTCATTCATAATTTTGCAGTTGGCGGAAATTCAGCCGAAAACAAATGCAAATTTCAAGAAACAAAAGCTGGGAGGGAGGTGTTTTCGGTGCTTAACTTTAAGATAAACTGTCAAATTGCCACCGAATCGAGTATCTGTATCTTTTGTTGCTTTTTTTTATTGCCTCGGCTATTGATTGTTGTTTTTGGTGGCAGCGGTCGGCTCCGCCGTTTGTTGTCATTGGGCTGAGGCTCTGCCGCTGCTGCTGGACCCGGTGGCGTATGACACATTTGGATGATTCCAAGAAATGAGATTACTCATACGCACCCCTCCCGCAAAGCGAGAGCGAGAGAGAGATCTGGTCGGGGGGCAGGAACTTGAAACTTCGAATATTGGCAACAGGTTTGGGCTATCTCTGTCCCCCCTCCCACCACCGCACACCCTACTAGCCAGGGGCCAAGGAATCCCCTCTGTTAAGATTGCAGTTCTCTCGCTGTTAATAATAAAAAAAAAAAAGAGACAAAAGCTTTTGGCAAGCGAAGAGCTTTCGGCACGATCGTTGCTGTCGTCTGCCGAGGCGTCGGGTTCGAAACTGAATTGAAATCATTCGGAATTGAAAATGTTCAGTTGAGTTGAAATTTGCGCGCTGCCCAGGGCGGATGTGTTTAGCGGCGAGAAACAGAAACGAAGTTCGAGTTCAAAATATAATTTTAAACAAAAAAGAATAAATAACAAATTTCGAATTAAAAGATTATCCCAAAAAGTGAACGCTCTGTTTTGTGCTCAGTTTTGAGTTGAAATCTGTTCGATTGCGGAAATGATCGCAAAGATGGATATGCCAGCGAGCAATTAGTGCAGTTTCTCGTCCCCAGACACAAAAGACACACAGTAGAAACAAAAGGATCGCTGCAATAAATTATAAACAACGAGAATACATCCACAGCTGATACAAAAACAAAATAACGCCCACAAGCGGAATAAGCAGACGCAACAGAGGCAACAGCCGCAAAAATAACAACGACGACGACAGCTACAACAAACAAGAAGAAACGTATGTGCCCGAGAGAGATAATTAATTAATTTTCGTAAGTGTTGCAAGACCTCATCATCAGTTGTGGCAAGCAACAAAGGCAGACGACTATGGTTCAATGATCTGCTGTCACTGCATACTGCACACTGCAGTTCCATCGCCGCCCCCATCGAAACGCATTTAATTGAAAGGTCAAGACAGCCAGCCAAGCCAAATTGATAAATCAGCCCATTAATTAGACCTAAGCTACAGGCTGCACCCCCACTTAGTTCCACTTTACAGAAAACTGAACTTGAATCGATACATTTCGAAATACTTTTCGGCTTGCCCAACCGAAAATTGGTTAAGGACTGGGTTATCACTAAGGTCAAGTTCTAGACGCCTTCGGACCTGTAGTACCCACACCTGGGGGAATCCAATTCATGAACAAAATATTTATTTGGTAATTCACAAGCATAAATCGCCGGCCGATCCACAATCATATCTTATCGGGAAAAAAAAAAGTCAACTGATAATACGAACAATGCCAAAAAGCGATAGCAGGTGGAATTTGGTGTTGTTGGGTTATTTTGTTGTTTTTTTATTGATTCTTTTTTTTGTACATTTTTTCAATAGCCAAGCCCAGTGAGGTTTTTAGCCAAACAGGTTAGAATGTTAATTTATTTGCTTTTTTTTCAAGAAGGTATCAATAAGTGTGACGCACGCTTGTTTCTCCGAAGATCTCCGATTCATATTTAAGCAAATATTCGAAAAAATGAAAAGAAATACAAAGAACCTTAACAGAATTCTCAGTTGATGACCCACTTCAGGCAATCGACCACACATCCCATGGTGTCCCACATGCCGTATACGTAACAATTTTTGATAAAAGTTAAAGACAAGCGCACAACTTTCGCGTATAAAGCCATTTCGACATCGATTATTTGCTCGAAAAGCACTCAAAACTCGCTTTTATTGATCTAACAGAACGGTGAAATGCGTCCATTGTTATGACAACCCCACAGACCCACTAAATAACGATCTCTCCCCGTCAACCCGTGAACCCATCAGTGGAGTTAACCACACGGAGCTAACCTTAAACTGTCAGCCAGTCGACCTTCAACCCGCACTGGAGCATTTGCCCAAAAGCCAACAGAGAAAATGGGGAATTGTTTATGGGTATTTGCTTAACAGAAATTATTGTAATCAGATAACACAATGGCTCTGCTGTACCTGGGGTGTGCTTACTATACATTCATTATATATTTGGGCAGATCAAGCTGCTAGTTGCCGAACATAAAAGGCAGAAAGACAGAAATCCCCAGTGCTTAGTCAGTGACAACACAAACGAGTGCAGACTGTACAGTGTCCATACTCGAATGGATATTTATTTGCAGAGAGCCATCCACCTGCAAAGTGCCTGCCTAAGCGGCGTATACTTGATATGACTTATCGCACATTCTGGCGCGTCATTTCTGGCTGATGTCACACAGATCCCGAGTGTAAAAAAGGCGCAAAAATCATAGGTGCAAGATACATCCATCTGGGACCTACTTGGGCATAAACATCTTAATAAAAATATACTAAAAGGTTTATAGCTTATTCCTGGCATGGCACTTGTCTCGTGCCCTAGGTCAACAAAAACAGATATAAATAAATCTGGCACCATAAGTGCCATAAGAAGAAAACGGCTGGCTATTTTTAGGAAATCAAATATCAGAATATAAACAAAGGCCCGTACTATCCTTTACGGTTATTGCCAAGTTGGTATTTACCAGCCGCCGAGTCGAGTCTAAAATTAAATTCTAATTGGAGTCTAAACTTACAAAAGACTTTTATGACGTCCGAGCTAGCCAGACACTAGACTCCAGACCACATGACTTTCTGTATCTCTGGCCGATCAAAACATCAGACCGATGCAGGACAGTAGAGTGTATCCGACGCAGTAGCTCAACGTATCCGATACCGGGAGGGATTACTAGCACAGATATGGGACATCATAGAGTGGGGCCTCGACAAATATTTGACTCTGATAAGGTGATACTCCTAGGCCCGTGGACTTAAAGGCTTCACAAGATGCGAGATGTTGGTTCATTGTACCTCAATAATAATAAAAATGATAAAATAACGAAATAGATACATTAGCTGATGGGCCTTTCCTATAGGGCATCTTGGGTTTCAAAGGCTGGAGTGCTCCTCGTCATAAGTGGCAGCCCTCGTAAGAGTTGTACTATTTTTTACTACGACTTGGAGTACAACTGGCTCTCCTTTCCTCTCCCTCTCCCAGTCGTGGCAGCCACTTCCGTTTGCCGTTCCACCTGCCACACCACACACACACACACCGATTGTGTGCCACATTCAACCTGTTGGCATTTGGCAGGAGGCGGGTGGCAACGATTTCCGTTCGCCCTTTTGCACTTGTACTTGGCCTGGTCCGCTTTCCAGTTTTATTTCTGTTCTGGCCAGTTTGTCGGGTGCTTTATTACATCTCCCCCGGCTTTATGAAATATTAATTGACCTTTTTTTGTGTACCTTGCAGTGATATAAAGTTCAAAGTGCGCCCCCCAACTCGAGTGCAAGTGGAACTACATGACAATGAAACATCCAGCAGCGGCACCCAAGGGAATTATAAAAAGCAACCTAACCAGCAGCAACAGCAACAGCAACAGCAACAAAATGACAAACTGCCAAAGTTCAGTGTTCATAGTCGTAGGCACCCTGTTCTCCATTCTGGTGGCAGCGCAATCGGCACCAGTTTCCACCACGACACAGGCAGAGGTAAGTCTACAATCCAAAACATAATTAAGTAATTAAATATTATCATCTATAATTAAAGTAAAAACTTAAGAGAGAGAGAGAGAAAGGCAATTTTAACCCTTTTAAAGGGCAATTTAAAATTCAGGAAATAAGTGGAAATGAATCAGAAATAAATGATAAGGGAAGTGGCTTGGTTGCACTTCAGCCTCCCCTCCATTAAACGGAATCAGTGACTCTGTCCGATACACATTATTTTTTATATAAAAAGTACTGGCAGAGTCTGCAACTCCATTTCCGATTTGCATGACAAATGTGCCAGGCACTCGATGTTTCGGTTTTTGGGCAATTATACTTAATTTTACACTAAACTGAGCAGTACTAGGAACTCATACGTATTTATTTATTCCGACAGTGCAACAGGCTCACGCGCATTGCATGTCAACTGAAATTTTTATTCCGCACCTGCCGCGCTATTGGCCTTAGCCTTAGTTGTTGGCCAGGCGGCTTACACGAAAAAGTGCATGAGCCGGCTAATTGCAGTCGGCTTTATCATTAGCGTTATCGCTCATGACATTGGCAAAAACGTGGCTTTTCACAAGGAAAAGCTTACACAGCCCTTCCATTAAAATTCGATTTGTTATTGAGGATTTCCCAATCAACTGATAAGCTTACTAGAAACTCCCATAATACAGTTTTTTTTAAGACTTTGCTACATTGATTTTCCCATTAAGAGAACCTGGAAAACATGGGCTTCTAAAACTGATAAGATTGAAAGCCATTACTACATCACCTTTCGATTAAATCCGCCAAAGTGACTTGTTTTCCATGCTTACAATTTATAAATATTTATCTCTGGTTAATTGCTTGTCATGATTTAAAAATTTCCATTTAAAAATTCAACAATTGCCAAAGCTGCAGCACGTTTGCACTTGGGGCTAGTATCTACCTGGAGCGACTCACGTTTACTTGCCACAGACTTGCATAAATTAAAGCAACACAACTGTCCGGCTTGGCGAAAAGTTAGAAGCAAATTAGCTACCAACGACGCATCTCTATAACTTCCTGATTAGCCATTTACGAACGCCCAGCCCAGCCCAATCGAGCGATATGTAGCAAAGTGACAAGTTGCGATTGTGCCCCCTGATACTGGAACTCCTCAGTACGCATGAGCGCGTGCTTAACATTGTTTTTAGGTTTTATTTATGTTTTACGTAACTCTCTAGGGGCGCGAAAGGGGGGCTGCTTGCTGGCTAATTGGTATGTTGGGCGCGTTGCCAATAACTTGGCTCGTTGTCTTGGCCGGCCAGTCGGCCCAAAACCAGTAAAGGCGGCGACGCTGGCTGACGTGTTCGTCTCCTCCAATCTCCAATGTCAGGAGACTCTTTGTTATTTTCTAATTTCTAATAAATCTGCCCCCTTGGAGAATGCAAATCGAGTGGACCACCAAGCAAGGAGGAAATCGTGATTTGATATGATCTCTGATCATTTTCTCCTCGACAGGATTAATGATCTGTCTTTGAGGTGATGCCTGTTATGGCTGGCATCTAGTTTGATCCGATCTGAGCAGGAAAAACTATCCATTTCAGAGCTAGTGAGTCATCGACGTCTAGCAAGAACATGGAGCTGTCAAAAGGTTAATTACTCGCACCATTGAATGAAATTGAAATGAGCTCAGGCCAGGCCGTTGTATTCGTCATCGTTGACCATAAACAGCCCGAAAGCAGACCTAACTAAAGCAGCTATAACTTTGCCAAGTTTCTGGTCTAATTATAACTAAATTAAAGCTAGAACTTGGTCGGGAAGTTCCTTCGGAAGAACGTGTTCGTGCGTCAAACATATTCTCACCTCTGCTTTCTCGGCCAAAACTAATCAATAACCATCGGAATTTGTGTATTTTGTTGGCAAGTTTGATTGATTTGCCTATGGAGAAAAGTCAGTTAGTTGCGTGCGACCTTCGCGAGGTGGCTAACAAAAGGATAACCAAACAAGGTGGCCCCCCACCCGTCCATGTGTACAACCTTGTCCGTAAAACTTTCCAAACAAATGATAGTTTTTTTTTTTTTGTTTTTTTCTCACCAACAACCAACATCCTTTTTCAGACCTCCCTAAGGTCATCTAGAGCTTAGCATTTCACGCGTCGTCTTGCCATAAACAACAACCTAAACAGGCAACCATAAAAAATCCTAGATACTTTTTTTTCTAGCCTGACTTTTGCATGAAAAGCGCCTTTTTATTGCAGGGTTATCTTAGCATCTTGACGCTTATTTATCGCTATGTGAATTAGCCACTTGAAGGCAGCAAAAAAAGCGAGTAACAATAAAAACTGCCAGGAGGGAGAGCCGATGCAGAGATATCCTTTTGACTCTGGGGTGTGTGGAAATGTCAAATATTTTGTGGGAGTCTCCTTAACTGGCCGACAATACCACAAAATCCCTGAAGTAAATGTCAAGGAATTTGTCTGTCAAATGATTTGTTTTATGGCTTAAAGCTCTGTACTTATTGCCACATAAATAATTTTATAACCAAAGTGAATGGAGTTTGGTTTTTTCTCCTTGGTGAGTGCTCCTTATAACCCAATTTAAGCTGCAAAAACAAACTCGAAATTCTTTCAATTAAAACCCATTTCTCCTGCTCTTTTGGCCGAAATGAATGCGTTATACAACTTAAAGCTGCATTTAAGACTGCCCCGTTGGCCCAGTTTCTGTTTTTCTTTGCTTCTGGCTGGTCTGGTTTGAGGATTTTTTGGTTTAGTTTTGAGTTTTCTTTTTTTTTTTTCAATCTGCTGGCCAAATCTACTGGCTCGTTACAGAAAATCGTCAAAAAGAAATGCCGCCCGCCAAATGAGGCGCCTGCGCTTCGATTCCCGGGACGGAGCAAGCTCGGGCTGAGGGGCCATGATGTAATCGACGGCGTTAAAAACAGTTAAACAAGTTAAGCCTGTTTGCCAGATACGAGATTGGACAACTCGGATGCCATGTGCGGGATTGTGGGAGCCTGGGACCAACTGTTTGCCAAACTAGATGGGGAAAATCGTCAGGGAGTTAGGGAATCGCAGGGAAAACCTCCATTGTTTGCCTTTAATTGTCGCAGACACTTTCGTTAGTGCACGTGAAACGCAAATATTTGTGCAACTAGGTCTAGGTTCGTTACCAGAAACGGGGAAAACTAAAAAGAAAATATAAGGAAAAAAACAGTGGGCGGTGAAAGTCAACGACCTGGTTGACCCACATTTGCAGCGTAAACTAGCCACGCACCCCCGAAAAACGAAGAACTCCGGCCAGAGTTCTCCCGCCCACGCTCGGCAATAATTTTCTCATCAATTTCCACCGGGCACTGTCGCAGTATACACAGAAAGTATACACAAAACGATACTTGTTTATAATTTATGCATGTCCTGTTCTTGTTTCGCCCGGAAATAAACGAGGCGGAAAACGCCTTCGAAATGTAAATGGGGGAATAGTTCATTGACTCCTTAAGGAGTTGAGTTCGTCCTGCAGACCACCTCGCTTTAAAATCGAATCAGGTTGGCAACTAGGCAGCTGCAAATTGTGTTAAATATTTGAAGGTTGCATTTGCGAAACGTGTAGCATACTTTCCAGGGCGCACACATGCACAGCAAGTCCTTTGAATGCCCCGAGCACTCGGTGGGCCATTTCCTGCAAGTTCAACTCCTTGGGGCCAGGCCTGGCCAGAAGTAAACCAGGCAAGCAGGTCACCCATCAAGCCCCCCACCAAAGAGATACTGCATGTGTGTTTTTCCCCAGCAGAGATACCACTACGGAGGGGTATATATGATATTACAGTGAAATTGCCACAGAACCACGGCAGCTCTTTGTTGACATTTGGTTTTTATGATCCGACACACCAAACAGCAAACAGAGTCGCACAAAAACTGACAGAAAATTGTGTCAATGTCCAATAATAAATTGAAGTGCAATTTCAACGCCCTCTGAAACGTGACCCGACCGCAGTGTCCCTCAACCTGTACTGTGTGCACCCGGACCCGTGTAATTTCCACTGATTTCAGCTCGGCCATGGAGCATCTTTCCCCCGGGTGCCAATCGGTAATTGCATGCAAAATCAGTCGTGCCCGATGACTCCCAAAAAAAATGATCAAAAGCTTATAGAATACCTGGTATAATCGTCGGAGAATTTCCGTTTCAGCTACGACTTCCGTTCGCCTTGTGACGCACTACCACATTCTGAAGCCGTCGAAACTGTCAAAGCTAAAAAAAAAACCTGAGTTTCTAAAGGCGTCGAACAAATGCGTCAGTATATCAAAAGTGACTCAAAAGACTCTGAGTAAAGCCCTTTGTTTGTTGCCAAATGGAGCTATCTTATCGATAGGAGATAACAGCCTAAAAGACTTAATGTTTGAGTTTCCGAACAATGCGTTCAATTGGCTGTTTGTTCTGTGACAGAACTGCATTACAAACTAACAAGTGAACACCTTCCCACCGCTCTGCAATCAATTCGAGCGTGCCTGCCTGCAGCACGGTGCATTGGGGAATAATTATGTTAATTGCATAAAGAGTTGCATTCCTAAGGTCACCAGCAACAACGATGTTGACGATGAGTCAGTGTTTCAGCCAGTCTGGCACTGATCCGAGAGCTCCTCCTGGTGAGGGAGATGTACTTACAGATACTTGAATCTGCCCTCCTTAGGCTTTGTTTACAGTTCGTTTACCTTTTGGCCAAAAAACGAATAATTCCAGCTGATCGGATGGGGGGAAGTTACCCACCCAGCGAATAAAAAAGATCACAGAGCCACTGTCTGGGGGAACGAGACATGAATGCTTGAATACCCGATCCGACCGGGCAGCGAAATGTTTACTTCCTCGGAGGCGGAAAGAACACGAAAAAAAATTAACAGTCAGCTGGCATTATGCAAGATTCGGCAAATCATTATACAATATGCTATTGCCGCAAGTATCTGTGTGCCAGTCACTAAGTACACACCAGTATATACTATATATTGTACATATGGCGGTGTCATTTAGAATGTGCGACACATAAACGGCTCCGAGACCTGATCCACATGCCAAATTAAAATGTATTTGTTGCCAAAAGCGTTCATCGCACAAAACTCAGCCCGTGCTGTAAGACAGTTTTCCGTTGTAATTGGTCAGACAACAAATTCAAATAGATGTTTTATAGTATAGTATAACTGTTAAGATAACCTCGCATTGTTCAGCTTGCACTTCCCTGATGGGCAAACCGTTTTTATTCGATTTCTCAATGTTACAATTTACAATTAGCGATCCGATGAGATTGTAATTGAAGCGCTTCCTCAAAGCTGGAGATCGATTAAGAGTTTTCACACCTCTCTATAAGTCACGTCGCTAATCCCATATCAAATATGCAAATTCACAGTGGGAAATGGATTGGATTGGATATTGTATCTTATCCTTTCCAAGTAAACACAAATTATAAGCCACTGTGACAGCCATAAATTATGCAAGTCAGATAGAAATGCGACACCGTCAGCAGGACTTGCCAGTAACTGGCTAATCTGATGGCCATAAATCAAACAGCCCCCAACAGCGGGTGGCCCCATTGATCTTAAGAGTTGCCGGCTAATCCAGGGTCTCCTTCCTCTCTCCACAGATCTACCTGTCCCAGTTCGGCTATCTACCCGCCTCGGCTCGCAATCCGGCCAGCAGTGGCCTCCACGACCAACAGACCTGGGTGAGCGCCATCCAGGAGTTCCAGAACTTCGCGGGCCTTAACATCACAGGCGAACTGGATGAGGAGACCATGAAACTGATGTCCCTGCCCCGATGCGGTGTGAGGGATCGTGTGGGCAATGGAGAAGGTCGCTCCAAGCGGTATGCCCTCCAGGGCAGTCGCTGGCGCGTCAAAAACCTCACCTACAAGATCTCCAAGTACCCGAAGCGATTGAAGCGCGTTGATGTGGATGCCGAGATCGCCCGCGCCTTCGCCGTCTGGTCTGAGGACACCGATCTAACCTTCACCAGGAAGACCTCCGGCCCAGTTCACATCGAAATCAAGTGAGTTCCAAAAATAAATACTACAAGGTCTTATTTACAATTTCTATAAATATTTCGGAGCATGGCGTTTAGATAAGAGACATAGCCTTATGGTCCCATGCCCTGATTAAGATAAATAGTGACACTAAACCGAGCTACTATCTGCTATGCTAGTTGGCAGACTGCTCTTATTTGTTTGGGGAAACTAAACATATTATTTTTATTTGCGTATTCCCCAGGTTCGTGGAGAGCGAGCACGGTGATGGCGACGCCTTCGACGGACAGGGCGGCACTCTGGCTCATGCCTTCTTCCCAGTCTTCGGAGGAGATGCGCATTTCGACGACGCCGAGCTCTGGACCATTGGATCGCCCCGTGGCACCAATCTCTTCCAGGTGGCGGCTCATGAATTTGGACACTCCTTGGGACTGTCCCACTCCGATCAAAGTTCCGCATTGATGGCCCCCTTCTATCGCGGTTTCGAGCCCGTCTTCAAGCTGGACGAGGACGACAAGTCAGCTATCCAGTCCCTGTACGGACGGAAGACCAACCAACTGAAGCCCACGAACTTCTATCCGCCCACCACCCTGCGTCCGGCATTCACACCGCCCAAGGTTCCGCTTGACGACTCCATCTGCAAGGACTCCAAGGTGGACACGCTCTTCAATTCGGCACAGGGTGATACCTACGCCTTCAAGGGCGACAAGTACTACAAGCTGACCACAGACTCCGTCGAGGAGGGCTATCCCCAGCCCATCTCCAAGGGCTGGCCGGGACTGCCGGGCAACATAGATGCCGCCTTCACATACAAGAACGGCAAGACGTACTTCTTCAAGGGCACCCAGTACTGGAGGTATCAGGGACGTCAGATGGACGGCGTTTACCCGAAGGAGATCAGCGAGGGATTCACCGGCATTCCGGATCACCTGGACGCGGCTATGGTTTGGGGAGGCAACGGCAAGATCTACTTCTTCAAGGGCAGCAAGTTCTGGCGCTTCGACCCGGCCAAGAGGCCACCGGTTAAGGCCAGCTACCCCAAGCCCATTTCAAACTGGGAGGGAGTACCCAACAATCTGGATGCTGCGCTCAAGTATACGAATGGATACACCTACTTCTTCAAGGGCGACAAGTACTACCGATTCCACGATGCCCGATTTGCGGTAAGATGGCTTATTAGCAAATACTTCTAGATATATAACTCATATCCCTTTCTTGCGATCCACAGGTGGATACGGCCTCGCCTCCTTTCCCCAGACCCACCGCCCACTGGTGGTTCGGCTGCAAGAACACGCCATCGTCCACAGGTAATATCGTGGAGGGTTCGGACTCAGAGTTCGAACAGCACGCCCTCATCCCGCATGCCGACGATGGCAACGGCGGTGACTTCGACGCAGGTGAGTGGGACCGACTCGGCGGTAGTTCTGTTTGATTTCGAGCTTGAATCGATCTACTGGAGATTAGAGCGATATCGAGTTACTATTTAATCGAATATGTAAAGTGAAAAAGATCTCATAGAAAGTCTTGTATGAGTTGTTACTTAGCGAGAGTAAAGAAATGATTAAAGAAAATGCAAAAGAAAACGGCAAATACGTTTATAAATCCTATATATATGGTATGTTTAATTAAGTTAATGTCTATGTAGTCGAATTCTATTACTCCAGTCGAATGTGTTTGTCTTTGTTGCCTATGGAAGAAATACATTTATAATACTTATTGAAAACGAAAACCAACTAATTACTGTGTATGTCCAGTGTCTTTTACTCAATCTCTATATATATATTTTGTATTATTATCTTGTATATTTTTCTCGAACTCTTGATTTTGTGGTGTTTTACTTTAGTTTTGTTTCAGTGTTATCAGGCTAAACTCTGTTTAGCTGGCAACACTTTCTCTATAAATAATAAACCATATTTCTAACACCTTTTTACAAAATAAATAACTTTAAACTCTATGGAATTATAACACAAACTAACCCAGAACCAAAAAAAAAAAACGAATATCTGTGTATTACTTTTACTAACCCAGCTAACTCTTCCGGTATTTGGTTTAATTAACAATTTTATTTATTTATAAATCTAACCAACTCAATTTAGCATACCATGTACAAAGAAAAAGATCAACGCCTAAGCAACAACTATAAATAAAAGAAAATAATTCAATATCTTGCTTACAGTTTAAAAGCCAATTAATTGAAATAAAAGTACCGGGTATATACAGCAACAACAGCAACGAAAACTACTGGTCAGTCGGTCTCACTAACTGTGGTCCAAGATCACCGCCACACCATCGACGATTATCCTTTAGCTTATAAGCCAAGATCCTAGCATGAGCACAACTAAACCCACTAACTCGTTGAATCAATTTTGAAGCATTTGCAACTCGTTACTAACTAGCTAACACTAAACGAAAATAAACACTTTTACAACACTATTTGTTAAACACCACAATGAACAAACCAGGCCACCCTAGCCAATCCCCTTCCTTTGGTCTAAGTGTAGTTCTGTAGCACTAAGTATTTATTTAGTTATGGTATAATTAATATTAATGTCCTATCCAAAACTAAACTCTTTACCCTGTAGACTGGCACTTTACACAAAGTGTTTTTTAAGCGTTTCCTATTTTTCGGCACCCTTTGGCACAAAAATCCAATGTCTAAATGGCTGGACTGGGCTAAGAACCTCCAAAAAGAAAAACACTGATCCACCAAACGACACTCACTCCACCCACTCACCTTTCAACCCACTCACTCACCCACACTCACCTGAAAATCCCCCAAAAAAGGCTAATTGCATGAACAATTCAGATATAAAACCTGCATGAGGAAAGAGGCGAACCCTGTATGTTGGTCCAAATATCCCGTTATGACCCACAATTGGGCATTTTGTATGACACTCGCTTAATACCGGCTTGCACGTGCCTGGCCCATAACCGTTTAATTTGCATTCACACACAAAAAAGTGCCGAAAACGAAACTCGAAACTGAAATTGTATTCGTCATTGTCATTTTGTTTGTATCATACCGTATATTTCTTGCAGGCTTTAAGAGACGTGGATATAAAAACAAGAACAATTAACCACAGCACCACCACACAGCAAAAACAACAATCCAGACAGCAACAACAATAAGAAAAACTGCCAAAACAACAAACGAACCAATAACGAACTCCATCAACTTCATTACACACACATCACGCCGAAGAAATACAAAGCGAATGTGCCGCCCCACTCACATAAAAACAAAAACAAAAAAAAAGAAATGCTTCTCTTTCTCCTTTCTTCCGCTGCCTCCTCACACTCTTTCTAAATGTGTATGTGTAGTTGTAGTAGTGTGTCTTCCTGCTCCTCTATAAGTATTCATCCGACTGCTTGCTACGTATACGTAATTGTTGAGCACTCCCCTCCCACTCCCCAGCAAATAGCAATTATTTACTTTTTCGTAATTGTCTTATTTATGCTATTCTCTTACTTTTGTTTCAAACAACAAAAAAAAAACAAAACATTCACAACTTTTTACTGCGGCTGCTACAAAACATATAGTACCGCCAGTAGTGCCGAATCAGGGCATTCTGCCCGGCTGGATGTGGGGCCTAACGAACAGATTCTTCTAGAATCTAGAGGATCTCGATCAGCCGATCAGTGTGTTGTGTAGCCTGTCCCGTTATTATTTGCCAGCATTAAGCTATACCAGTACTTGTGCATCATATCCATCGCCCGCTTGAGTGATCTCTGTCCGAATAAAATATATATCAACCATCAATCAAAACAAATTGAAACATAAACCATGCCACGCCCAAGATCTGCGCCGCTGCCGAAACGCCTAAACCAAGCCAAAATACAAAGAAACGAACTCACACAGAGTGAAGAGTATGTTACATCGATTCTACTTTTATTTTATTAATTCTCCACATTAAGTTACTTAAGTTATTTCTAATTTTCGAATTTGTTTCCTTAATTTTTTTTAACTTAACTTTTCTACTTGGTTTTAACTAGCACTGTAACGCCTGAGAAAAAAAATCCCTATGTCCTTAGCTTAGATCTAAGCCTTCACCTCACCCAAAAGTTCTCAATCTTAAACTAATCATCTAAAAACGTAACTAATTTGATTTTCAAATATCCACATTCTTTAGCCGTTGGCGATCATCAGTCGAACGACGAGCCTCTGGAACCGGAAACGGCCGAGCGAACAGGAAACGGAGCCAACTCGCTGAGCAAAGTAACGAGTAACTCTGCCGTGAACACTGTGATCACAACCATCCTGATGTGCCTTGTCTCCAAACTCATCGTTAGCTAAAAGAGCCTCTGATCCGTAGTAAAAAATATATAGGCATTGCATTTTGTGAACCACACGAACAAAATAATCAACAACTCGAGTAAAGTTTCTAAAACTTTACCGCAGGTTGGAAACTAAACCGGAATTGCTTGAAATTCAATTGCATACCGCCGTCATATCGAGCAATAACGACGAGAGGAAATTTAAATCGGAGTAGATATTAAATAAAAATAAATACGAGAAATACAATTCGAAATCAGATAGAATATCAATTGTAAATTGAGCGATCAGCATGTGAAACAGGTGCCTTATCAAATACTTTTTGTTGTTGTGTAAATAAAATCAGCCTTAAATATAATAAAATAGTTTATAACATTCCGCATTCGAAACGACAAACCTATCAGGAGTCATGTCATAGCAGAAATTCTTTATAAATGTAGTCAACTGTTTTTGGTAATGACAAATTGCGATATTAAATTTAACGAGCCATACACAAAAATAATACAAAATATTGGATAATGTAATTCTGAACGATTTAAATTGAGAACATTGTACTTTTAGTTTAGATATAATTGTTAATGTGCGCATATGGAACATGAACTCCCGAAAGTTCCTAAAATATGTGCTACAATTTTGCAAACAGCAAATGTTTTTAAGTTTTCTTTCAAAAAACACAAAAAAAAAAAAACAAACAAAAAACCGATGCGCGTGTTGACTTGACCATATATAAACTAATATGAAAATCATCATCGAGTACATATGATTATTGTATAAGTGATATTTAAGCCAGTCCCTTAAGCGATATTTGTTCGGGTTTAATATTTAAAACCGAAATATTATTTAACTTATGTATTATTACGTATAATTTTATTTTGTATACCGTAATTGTACGCTGAAAATAAGAGAAAATTGACAAAAAAAAAAAAAACGAAAGGATAACAAATAAAAAGAACCTAATAAATTATTATTTTTTTTAGACGCCTACAGACAATTAATTTAGTAGACGTTGAGGCATCAACAACTTAAGTCTCGGCATCTGATTCCAATTGAGCATAAAGCTTCTCAAGTCTGCCTTCCTTATCTGGTGAAGCTGTCGAAGCCTTGGTCTTCTCTTGTGTCTGTTTGGCACTCTTGCGTCGTCTGGCGGGACCTGAAAACAGCCAGCCAAAACAATCGAATTCTGAGTAAGAAACGGTTAGGAGGAGAATGGATTTTGGCATTAGATTAGGAAGCCCAAATGGGAATGAGAAATACTTTTAGTTTTGATTCGATTATCGGCGTGGACTTCTTCAGGTTGCGTGGTGGGCTTATGAGCCGGTTCTAGATCAGGGGTGCCTTCATCAGGAATACCTAGATAGGCACGCTCAGTTTTTATATCTCGCATTAGGTGGACCGCAGTGGATCCTAGAACAGGAATACAGGCTGATGGATTCGCGCACGGCTCCTCTTTGGGCGGTAGGTTAGCTATAATCAGATCTTGAAAGTTATTAAAAAAGTTGCAACTAAATGTCTTTAAAATCCAAATTGAAAATATAAGTTTGAATCTCTGACTTATATGTCCAACTGACAATGTCAAAAAATAAACAAAAATGTAACCTACCTCCTATATTTTGTCTGACTTGCAAGTTCTTGATAATTGATCCATATTCGGCCATCTGGCGCTTCAACTTTTGGATCTCTTTCTCGTGATTAGTCATTTTGTTCTTGCGTCTACCACCAGCATCAGCGCTCGAGTCTGAGCAGTTGTCGCTATCGCTAATGGTGATCGACTCCACGGGTGGTGGAGATATAACTTTGCAGTCGGCATTGTCGTCGTCGCCTACTGGCGAGGTGATGGTTAAATTGGAGTTGGTGCACTGCACGGTAGGCAGGCCAGCTCGCTTTCTTAGGCGCCGGTAGCGGACGGTCAGGGTGCGGCTGTTAAGTGGACTGCCCACAAGCTCCCTGAAAGCGTCCATGGTGACTTCAGGGGAAGCATACCGCACAAAGGCGTAGCGGGCGCGCTTCTCGCGCTTCAGTACACCTATATCCACGCGCATGGCGCGAGTGAAGTAGGCCTTGATGGCCGAGGTCGCCATGTTGAATGGTATGTTGCTCACATACAGCGAGCAGGGATCGATGAATTCGGCCTGCTCCTCGTCCGAGAAGGGCTTGTGCTCGGCCTGTAGATAGCCGCCGCCGAACCGCACTTTATTAATATCGGCAATGGTGGCCTCGACATCAGCACCGGGCTTCAGATGGACCAGACAGTAGCGTGGTGCTACACTGCTTGGTAGAACCACATCACGTATGTCCTTTGATAGCCCGGCCAGCATTGGAACAGTGATCTCCGGGTCCGGGAAACGAATCAATAATACCACAGACGGTTGTCCATGGCCAGGCTTGACGGTCAGTTCGCGCTCCAATGCTAGAGCTCTCATGGTATGCTCACGGCGAAGTTTAGCGAGTTCCCTACGGGACAGCTTCGAATTGGCAGCTTCCGCTGAAACGAAACAATCCGCCATAAGAGGGCGTCGCTTATTGAAACTAGATGACATCTCACTCTTCTTGTTGCCACTGGTGCTCTTATCCAGATCAAGATCGTTCTCGGAAGTCTGGCACTCAGCAGTGGCCCACGGAAGCAGCTGACTCCCGGCCGGGGTCTGCTGGAACATGAAGGACTCCATCGATGGGGAGCATCCGTTGCCCGTATAGGGCGGAATATGCTTACCAAGTGCTATCTGATTTCCATCGCCCGGCAGCAGCTCCTCGGTTTTCTCGTGTTCCTCGGCGGTGGCCATGCGTTTCGCATCCGGACCGTCGCCAGTCTCAAATGCCGCGCGTTTCGAATCCATATTTATTATCAAAAATATAAATTAATACTGTCCTACTCGTGTTCCTAGCTAATGTGGAAAAATAATATATCTCACAGAAGTGTTATCCTACTGAAAGTAAATATAGACTGAGGAGAAAACGTACCGGTGCCGGGCGACTAACAATTCGGTTTGACAAGCCGTTTCCACAGATAACTCCGTTTCAAAAATTTTGTTTATACACAGTTCCCCTGATAACAAAGTGTTTACCCCACGTCCATGCTGAAACAGCTGTTGTGGTGCGCGCTAACCAACACTGTGCGTTTAATCGAATGGATATATTCATTGCGCTATAAGAACCAAAAGTCCACCTCTATCAAAAATAATAACAATTATGTGTGCGGCTATATTACGGGGAATAAAACTGGTTAACTTGAGGCCTATATCGGGTTTTAGGCTCCAGCAGAGTCTGCAGTGAGTTTGAAGATTAGTTTTCTATTGTATCGCTTAGCTTAAAGCTCTCTTTTCATTCAGCACAAGCCAGACCCACAACAAGTGGCAGAATCCGCCCTCCGGAGATGTGGAAAGAAAACTTTTGTATGTGGACAAACTCCCGGAAAACTATCAACTTATCTACCGCGCTCCCATCGAGAACTATGTGACCTGGACGAAGAATATTTCAACAGCCACAACTTCCGTGCTGGGTCTGATTGCCGCCTATCATTGGGCCACAACTATGAATGTGGTTAATATGGTCCAGAAAGTGGATATAGCTATTCTGGTTTCGCAGGAGTCGGACTTGTACTTCTTTTTGGGTGGATTTGTTCTCATTAACCTGGCCATTCGCACCTTCGTGGCCAAGTATCCCCTGCGGATATACAAAAGTTCGGACAAGTGCGATTATTGAAGATATACATATATTTTATTCTGTTTCTTATAATACAATTTGTTTTGTAGGTACGTGGCTGTGTACGGCTCCCAGCTACCGCTAGGGACGGTGAAGCACTTCTTTGAGAAAGGACAAATTGCCGAATACAAAAATTTCCTCAATCCTTGGAGCCATATCATGTATAGGTTGGGCAACAGATCGTCAATGTTGCTGATTGACTACTTTAAAACGCCTTCAGAGTTTCACCAACTTTTCACGACTAAGCAATAGTCTATGCCTTATATTTGTTGTTGTAAATTGTTAATAAATTATAAAACAAAATAAGTTCCATTGAGTTTCAAATAGTAAACAAAAAAATCAGCCGGTAAAGATAAGAAGGATCTATCGAAATAGTGCCATCGCTAATCGATACCATAACAACCCAATCTCCACGTGCAGCGATGGAATTGAAAAAAATTAAACCCTTAAACGACGAAAATGTGGATGAAACATCGACAGATGAAAAGCCCCGAAAGCGGCGAAATCCTTTCAACACACAACGCCTTAAGGAGGAGAAGGAGCGGCGCCAGAAAAAACGGGCGCGCCTTATCGTCCGCAACATTAGCTACAAGTCCACGGAGGAGTCGCTCCGGGAGCACTTCTCGAAGTGGGGCAAACTAGAAGACGTTAACATCTTGAAGCGGGGCGACGGAAAGTTGGTAGGGTGCGCCTTCGTCCAGTATGAGACCATCAACCAGGCCACCAAGGCCATACTGCACTCCAACGGAAAGGAGCTTCAGGGGCGGAAGGTGTTCGTGGATTGGGCTCTCGGTAAGGATGAGTACGTGTCCAAGCATCCAAAGAGTGAGGAGCCAGAGGAAAAGAAGCCCAAGGTTGAGGTTAATGATGAAAATGGAGAAAGCATTGAACTGGACTCCAAAGAGGAAGTGAAAGATGAGGAAGACGATTCCGAAGAAGAATCCGATGCAGAAGAGGATGATGATGATGATGAGGAGGATGATGACGCGCAGGATGACAGCGAGGGATCGGAACAGGAACCTGAAAGTGATGAGGACGTCAAAGATGACAAAGACGAACTAAAATCAAAACTACAAATTGAAAATGTCAAAAAAGAAAAGGTTATCTCCAACGACGTCCAAGAGGGCTGCACGGTTTTCATCAAAAATGTTCCCTTCGATGCCGAGGATGCGGACCTGCGCAAGGTGTGCCGAAAATTCGGTGTGGTCAGCTATGCCATTATCAATCGTCAGGCCGTTTCTGGTCACTCCAAAGGCACAGCGTTTGTCAAGTTTAGGGCCAAGGAGTCTGCAGATCTTTGCCTCCAGGCTGGCACAGAATTCAAGCTCATGGACGAGGTGTTGGATCCCCATCCGGCTCTCAGTCGTGATGAGATGAAGACGAAGCAGTCGGATCAGGAAAAGAAAGAGGACTCGGGCAAAGATTCCAGGAACTTATACTTGGCGAGAGAAGGTCTTATCATGTCGGGATCCAAGGCAGCGGATGGCGTTTCCGCCTCCGACATGGCGAAGCGCCATGAACTGGAGCAGGTTAAAACTCAGGTTCTCAAGAACTTGAATAGGTAAGGCTTTAGTTTCATTTGAAAGAATTTCCTAATGACCTTTGCAACTTCTTATAGATTCGTTTCACGAAATCGCTTGTCCATTCATAACCTGCCCCAGAACTATGACAACGAGAAGCTGAAACAGATGGCCCAAACCTATACGGGCTTCCGACCCCACGAATGTCGCGTAATGCGCGAGCAAAAGATCACTCCGGAGCACCCACAAGGCCAATCAAAGGGCTTTGGTTTCCTGTCATTCGACACGCATCAGAGAGCTTTGGCGGCTCTGCGAAAATTGAACAATAATCCAAAAATATTTGGAACTGAGCGAGTAGGTTTCCTTTTTTTAATTTGTACGCTAATGTTGGCATTAAATCCTTTATACTTATCTTAGCGACCTATTGTGGCCTTCAGTATAGAGGATCGGGCTGTGCACAAAATAAAGGAGAAGCGCACGGAGCGTTCCAAGCTAAACAATCCCACCTACCAAGCCAAGCAACAGCAGCGGAAGGAGCGACGTCAGCAGAAGCGCAATGGCCAAAAAGCCAAGCCACAGGGTCCGCAGACCGACAACAAGGCCAAGCTCCAGAAGCACATTAAAAAACTGGAGGCTAGCCGGGCAGCCAAGGCCGATGGCAAGCAGAATGAGAAAAAGAAACTAAGTGACGTACAAGGCGATTATGTGGGTACAGCCTCCAAGCCAGGAACTGCCTTGAAAATGCGATCCAAGAAGAAGATCGTTGAACAGGCCAAGGAGCATTTGAAGCGCGTGAAGACGGAGAAGCGCAAGCAGAAGAACAAGAAGATACGAGAGACACACCTGGCTGAAAGAAAGGCAGACAACCGGCCAAAGCAGGGTCGCAAAAAGGAGAAGGATGACCTGCGACCCCTAATCAACAAGTACAAGAACATGATTAGTGGAAATCAGGGTGGCGGCGGCGTTACGGGCGGCAAAGTGAAAAAACCCAAGCGTACTAAGTGGTACACGGAGTAAAGTTTCTCCGGTTAGATTAAGAAATGACATTTTAGCAATAAAACTGTAAATGTGAAAATATTTTGGGTTTTTTGTCAGGTAGAAAGGAACTTTTTTCCAGGGATTATGTTGCAGACATCTGCTGTGGGTGGCGGTGGTGGGTGGGATTCTACCTGCCAGGTCGAGTATATATAGGCCCAGCATCGGACAATGATCTTCAGTATTGCCAAGCAGTGCCTGTGAAGCGTATCTAGCGCTATAAATTGAATATACATTCGAAATGGCTCCCCGTGAAAAGATTGAATTCGTTCTTGTGCGCCTGGCTTATGTGCCGTATATGTAAGTAAAGATATGTCTATGGTAGTTCCAAATCTCATTTAAACTTTCTCCGTAGTCATCCGCTGTACCCTCGCATCAGCTACCAGATCAGAAAGCATCCCCCATCCGGATCCATCATCCAAGTGCGCGATTGGTTCGAGCATGTGATGATGAGGGAACGCTCAAAGCTACCTCCTAATGTCAATCTGCGATACGCCGAGTGGCGCATCATCACCGGCGATGTCGATCTGTTCAACGTGCAAGGCTGTCGCTATGACAAGATCATGCTGGTGCTCGGCGAGGAGAACATATCGTGGGTGTTCTACCAGAACATGCCACTACATCGCCGCATCGAAGGAAGCGCCTGCTTCCCTGTCAGCTACTGCGGCTGCTGCCTAAACAACCAGTACCTGGACATTATGGATAAGATCAAGCAAACTGTGTCGAGGAAGAAGATACGATAAATAAAAAGCATTTAGTACTAATGGAAACAAGAGTTTATGTTAAGATGAACGCTTTCAAATTTCACTAAGCAATAGCTGATTATTCCAGCCAGTGGAAGCGGGCACCGTACTTGGCTGGCGGCTGGGGATAATCCTCGGGCAGACCGGGAGTGGCCTCGGGGTAGGATACCTTCTCATCTTTTTTGGGTGGATCGCGAGCTGACTTGATGATCTAGAAGGGCAGTATGCATCAGTTGGGTTCCTTTTCCATAAATGTCATTCTTACCTTGGCCCTGGAGAAGTAGCCGTAGGATGGACGTTCCCAATCAAAGTTATCCTTCATGCACTTGTCGAACACTCCCTGAGTCTTGCGGCAGCTGAAAAAAGGATCAATATTAAGCTGTGTTATATATAATCCTCAGTGTCCCGTTCTTACTGTGCAAAAGCCATGGTGCCACTGCTCTTGTCCAGGCAAGTGGCGTACTGCATGAACTCATCATGGCAAGACTTCTTCACCTTTCGGAAAAAGTCCAAGGCGCAGCTGGTCACTGCTTTTCCTTCGCCTAGGCAAGCCCGCGGGTCGTCCAGCTCTTGCCTGCATAACATAAACTCCTGAAATGACATGAAAAACAAACGTAAACAAACCCAGAAAGGTGCGTTTTGAGGTTAGGTTATATAACTTGAGCCGCCGGATTTTCGATCCTGGGCAGCTTCAGACTCCAATTGGGGTTGCGATTCAGGTAGTCTACTAAAGGGGGCTTTAGCTTTTTGCGATTTTGGGGTACTAACATTATTAGCAGTCTCGCATTGCTTGCCTAAATGAAAGGCACCCGCTCGCAGAGCCGCCGACGAAAGATTCAGCTCCTGGACATCCAGATCCGCCTCCTCGGGCAGTGTTGTGTTGCTGGTAATGACCATTGTTGAGTCACAATCCTTGAAGTTGTTTCTGAAATCTAATAGCAATAGTATAAAATATAAAAACCGTAAATAATTAAAATCTGCGTCCAAAATTTACGTTTGATACAACACAACAGCTGATTTTGTTCCAGGGCCGCACAATCGACCCAGATGTCATTTATGTCTATCGATAGTTCGGCCGTTACACAATTTTCGATAGCAGGCTCTTTTAATTTTCAAAAACTAAGCTTAAAAATGTATTCGTATATTTTATACTGCATCTTTTTTATAATGACCGCGGCTGATGATAACTTAAAAGTTGTTAAATATGAGAACTCTGTAGACACAATCGTCAAGGATCTAATCGGCAGCTGGCAGTCACCAATTGTTTACCTGAAGAGTCGCGGATACCTGCCGAAGGACATGCAAGACGCGCCAGAGATGGATTTGGAACAGCTGCAGGGTAATTTAGACCTGGATATGTCGATCAAGGAATCAAAAAAAGACTCCATGGAGTTTAAGCGACAGGCAGCAGAGGGTGTTAAAAAAAATGGCCCAGAAATTCATGCCAAATCGGAATCAAAGATTCAAGACGTGGCTCCAAAAGCTGCATCTGTTAAGGAGGCGAAGTTAATGGATTTCGACAGTCAACGTCCAGCCAGATCCTTTGAAAATATGGAAGATATTGAACTAAAACTAATGTTTCAGAACTTGTTCTCAACAAACGATGAAAATGTGTCCAATGAAATCAAATCCAAGCTGGGCGTGACCTGGGACATGGATTCCCTCAAGCATTCCGCTCGCCAGGGAGCCAAAAAGTATCTGGACAAGTTCAACAGCAAGCGGGCTCAGGAGGGATCCTTGCTCTACAACGATCCTGTAGACATCTTAGTTTCAAAGGAAGTATCCCAGAACTATCCTTCGCTGGTGCCGAGTCAACTGACTCGAAAGAGTAACTTTAACATGCCCAACTACTTTAAAGGCGTGGCCAAGATCATGGGCAGCGCCGACTTAAGGAGCAAGAAGAGGGACGACAAGGAGGTTGCCCATCGAAAGGGGTTGCCAAAATATTGAATTGTATTAATTAAAGTTACAGTTAGTTGTGAAATGGGTGGCCCAAAAGGCAAATTAATTATTTGGGGCGGGAGGCTGACCGGCTACTGCCAGAAACAGAAACAGACAAGCTATTGAGCCGCTGCAAATTTCATATTCATGGCTGTCTGGTTAATCTTAGTCATTAGCAGATGATATTGAAACCCGTTTAGTGAGTGGGGCAACTTTGTGGTAGTATAAAAGACGGACGGACTGCAATTTGGACTCATTGATTCACATCTAGTTGCTGTTCTAAAAATGCTGAAATACGTGAGTTCCGGGAATCGCTTTATATCCTAATCTATCCCTAATTGACATTTCTATTGCTCTTTTCCAGGCTGTAATCTTCGCCATGGTGCTGGTTCTGGCCAGCTGCAATGAGGATGACCGGGAGGCGCAGCTTCTGAAGCTAGAGAACCGCCAGAACCTGGACGGAGCCGGACAGTTCCAACATGAGATTCAAGTCAACAACGGTATCTCGGCCAAGGCTCAGGGCAATGTAAATGGCATTCAGGGCGAATACTTTTTGCCCGGAGAAGATGGCAAGCCGGTTAGGGTGACGTACACAGCAGATGCCAGTGGCTTCCATCCCCAGATTAACTGATCGCGTGACCTTGACTATATAATATAATGAAGCTTAAGTACATTTTTGTGGTATATATTAGCGTTTTGTTTGTCATAATGCGTGCAACGAATATGGCTTTGAGTGTTTTTACAATTAAACGTTTTCGGCTTTGTGATCCACATAATTTACGACCTCACACAGGTGGATCGGGGGACAAATTAGCGGGCCCATCACCTGCAACTGGTTACACAGGAATCGGGGAATCGGGTTACATATCGATCCCGTGTGTATTTAAGCCTTTGGCCCGAATTCTCTGGCCAACAGTTGAGTTTGTTAATCATTTACAGAATGTTCCAATACGTGAGTTGTATTCTGAATTCCAGTCCATCCAGCTTGCTTACCTTATCCTTTCCCAGTTGGCCATTTTCCTGGTGATTGGTGCCTGCGTGGCCAGCGACGACGATGCCCACGCCCACGTGGCGAATCAATACAAAAAGGAGGATGGGCATGGCAAGTTCTCCTATGGCTTCGACATCACTAACGGCATTGGAGCCGGCGAGGCTGGAGACGAGCATCAGGTTAAGGGAGAGTACCACTTCACCTCGAAGGAGGGCCAGCCCGTGAAGGTGTCGTACACAGCCGACGAGAATGGCTACCACCCGCAAGGAGATCTCCTTCCCACTCCCCCACCCACTCCGGAGGCAATCCTCAAGGCTCTGGCCTACATCGACAGCCATCCTCGTTGGGAGCCACGCTCTGTTCATCCCCACTCGGCGCCACAGCCGGTTCATCACCATCCAGTGCAGCACCAGGCGCCACGTCCAGTGCATCCTGTGCAGCACCAGCCACCACGTCCAGTGCATCCCCAGCCGGCTCGTTCCCACCCAGTGCACCCTCAGCCACCACGTCCAGTGCATCCAACGGCCAACCCCCACGGTCATCGCCTCCACTAAACACCCCAATGGGCACTACCCCGGCAACTGCGTCGATGATTTCCTTTTCGCATTCCCCATTATACAAATAAAAGGTTACGACGCAATGCTCTGCTGTTTGTGGCTTATAATCAATGGAAAATGGAAATCGGCCCGTAGAAGGGGGCGTAGAAGTGGAAGTGGGAGTGGCTGTACATAAAATACGCATTGTCATCCGCATAATAAGGACCCAAGCGGAAATGGGCCGGGACGTTGGGCCGAAGGGGCGCTCCGGAAAGGCAGCCATTCAAAGCTATTGTTAAATGTTAAATTCAAATATGGACTCGCCCATTGTCGGGGCACAAATGACTGTCGTTGGAATATGTTACGGAAATGACAACTTAAATGGGTGCTGCTCCCATTTGCCCCATTTCCCCTTCCCCCTCTGTTTATCCTTGAAAAACACTTTTCAGCTTGATGGTTATATAAATGCAATTGGCATCATCACACACAAGCATACAGATTGCCTCACAGCTTGGAGCTGCCCACATCCGATCCGGTGGGCTGGCGGGTGAGCTGCATGTCCACCGAGGTCGGGCTGACCAGTTTCCGAATGGCATCGAACTTGGGGTTGTTTTTATCTCGAACCAGATCGAAGATAACACTCTCACTGGTGGTGATCACGCATCCAGCCTGGCGCAGCCGATCCAAGGCCAAGTCTCGATCCTGATTCAGGCGAGAGGAGCAGCAGTCGGCCACGATGTAAACGTTGATGTTCTGTTGCAGAAAGTCAATAGCAGTTTGCTCCACGCATATGTGGGACTATTGGGAAAAGGATGATGATAGACTTTAATTAAGAAACACAAAGATTTTAACCAAACTCACCTCTAGGCCATACAAAACCACATCTTCCGGCTTGTCGTTGAAGAGTTCCTTAATTGCAGCCTTCACTTCTGGAGTAAACATGCTGAAATAGGTTTTTCCGGACACCAGTTTGGCATGGCTGATATCCAACTGCTCCACGGTCTTTCCCAGTTTTTCCGGGTAGTGTTCGGTCACAATTAGTGGGACATCTAGTGCTTTGCCCGCCTTGGTCTGTCAGATAAAGATTTGGATTAGCTTTACCCTTCACTAGATTAGAGATCAGTAATCAAAGTTCAATTTACCAATTTATCAGCGTTCTTGACCATGTTGTCAAAAAGTGGCATGACAGGACGAAACTTTTCCTGCACGTCGCATAGCAGGAACAGAGTCTTCTTTGGATTCAAGTGACAACGTCTCAGGGCCATGTTGTTGAATAATAATAAGTAAAATGAAGCTAATAACAAGCAATTAGAACGACTGATAGCAACAGCTGGTTGCCGCCAGGGATGTCGCACAGCCGAATCGGTTAAATGATAAGTGATAAGCACCACCCACCGATAACACCGACGACTTTATTATCGATCACATAACCGGAATGTAACGGTCTAAATTTAAATTTCATTCTGGCCGAGCTAAAGAAGTTCCTTGGCTCGAGTTAATTAAAAAGCTCACATAATCCTCATTTAATTTTACCTTCCCCGGGGCGACATCATCAAGTAAATAATTACAAAACCCGCCCCGTCTCACCTGGGCGTCTTGGCCTACCAACGCCTCGTCTAGGCCAACGGCAATTAAGTCGAAGCTACCGCACAGCCAACAGATTTATATTCATAAGCCAAGGCAGTCCTGGAATCTGCCGGCATTTATAATTGAATTCCTCGAGCACCCAATGCCTACCACCATCAGCTCTATAGCCTTATAGCATATAAGCCCCCTCTCCAGCCACCCCCACAACATTATAGTAATGAAGCCTGGTCCCAGTCAATTTCAATAACGCAATCAAATGCGTGCAGTTTCAAAAACCACAAATGCCACAAACTGAATGCCATTGACATGGTCGTGGCCAATGCCATAGCCAAAATGAGTGTCCGGCCGGGGCAATCTTTTTGGGTATTCCCGGCACGTAGTCACAATGCTCCTGTCCCGATACTGGTCCTGTCCTGTACTGTCCTGGTTTGGGGAAAAAGAGGAAGTCCACGATAATGGCCATGGCGAGTCGCATGCATATTTCAGTAATTTGCGCTGCCTTTTGTGTGGTCCCCCAAACAGGTATTACTGGTCTACATATTTCATGAGATCCAGACCCTAGAAGCCGGGGGGTTTGCGGATGCAGCAATTTGGGGATAAAGGAAAGAAACCTAACCTTAGTGGAACCACTCAAAAAGTAATCGAAATTTCTAAGAAAACGCACTCACACGCACGCCTTCGCACCTGGAATAGTACCTGTATTTGGTATCTCTTGGTATTCATGACGCCGCGCTCCCTATTCTCCTAGAAAGAAGTCATCTTGATTTTCAATTTCGACGCCATTTGCGCTTCACCGGAATCAAGAATCATTTGCATTTTACTTCAACTACACTTTCACTTTGGAAAGTACTTGCACTTTCGGGAGGGATTTTTGGACCATTTTATGGCCCTACCCCGAATACAAAATGAGATGCCAGGATCTCAAAATTGAAACAATTTTTCTGCCTTTGAATTTCAACTTGGAAATTCAATGGGAAACTTTTCCCACAAGGGTATTTTATGATTCGACACCGATAGATGATGCGTGTAGCCAGAAGTGATAATGCTAATAATAAGACTCAATTGACAAAAAACTTTTTTCATTTACTGTAGCAACACAGCAACAGCCCCCTCAGCAATTTGTTGCCATCCCAGGAGCAATTTATTGAATGTGAAATTTTAAAATTGTTCATTTGAGAAACAATTTGTGATTGTGAGCATAAAGTAAAGCCAAGGAAATGTTTTCGTTTTGTTATTTTTTTGCACTGCCAGCCATAAGTTCGAATATATGGCCATAAAAATCCAAGATGTTGCTGCTTTTGTTTGTTGCCGAAGGAGCAACAACAAGCGCCCAGAGAGTTTTGCTGTCTGTCTCACTGTATTTTTATGTGATTTTTCAAGCCATCCCCGGGTAGGGAAGCAGGGGCACAGGATGGCAAAGTGCTCTCATGCGAGATCAAATGGAGAAATGGAGAAAATGTTATGCCATTTATTTAGAGTATTCAGAGTCTTTTGGCGTTCCATCTAAGCCGGCAATATCCCCCCTTTCCCCATCGCCGTCTTCACATCAAACTCCAATGCCATTTGCAATTGTGCAATTTACTCAATGAAATGTAAATGCGAATCAATTGTAGTTTTATTTGTCGTAATTCCTGATTCGACTTCGGGTAAACGCATTTAATTTTCGAATATTCAACTTCCAATTACATAATGCTCCTTCCGTTTGGCAAATATTTGATTTTAAGGGCATTTAGTTAGTCAGTTTAGGGCGAGGAGCAACTAGAAGAGTTGGGCTTTTCGGTTGATGACAAAAAACATTGGAAAGCACTTTGTGGAAACAGTTTTTTGGTTGTACTTTTTAAACATATGTATGTGCTATATACATGGCAGGTACGTGAACACCTTGCCCAGCAACCAATTTGATTTCTCTCCCCTTTTGGCCCGCTCTGTGTTTACACCTCTTGAGGTCGTCGCCTGCTTGTGTAGCATGCATATCAACGATTTTCAAATTGGCGACGAAATGATATGCCAAACTACACAGGAGAAAGGCACGAGATGGAATTCTCACCCATCCTGTACCGTTTTCCGTCAGGCATCATGAAGACATGCAGCGACATCGGCATTATCGAGGCACAGGTTGGAAAGAATGGTGGCAGGTTGTAGATGTAGCTAATGCTTGTCACGTATCCTTCAACATTTGACAAGGCAAATTCGCCAAAAATTCCGCCCAGTTGTTTTTGGGCCAGGACTTCGAGGAAAATGATTTTCACAGGTGAATTGGAAAGCGCGTAATGTCGTAATGTTTGACTTGCCGGCAGGCACGTTGCCAACACATGTCCCCCAGCCACCGCCACTACACGGTGAAAAAATACAGGATTTTAGGTATTGAGAGACAGGTGGTTGAGAAGTTACGACTCGCAGTGTAGGCTCATGTGTCACATCGAACTGCGTGGCCCATGGGGCGTATGCGTATTCGAAACTCAGGGCGCCACTTTTGCAAATTGGATGAAAATCTTTGGCTTTTCAGCGACGCAATTCGTTTGGCGTGTTTTGAGTTTCCCTTAACCCAAACCCGGCTCGAATCTGAATCCGAGGACTCACTCCCCTCTGACTGCCATGGCATTTCGCAATTTTTCTCTTGTGCGATGCATCAGGCTGGAAATTGACATGTCTAACAGAGGGTTGCATTTCTCAAAAGGGCAAAGGGAAAATTCCGAGAGCCAAGAGCTCAGAGCCCAGGGCCTCCCTCATTCATCATGGCACGCCTGGCCGTGTCACAAAATACGTCGCAGCAACAATTTCTAAGAAAAAGGATTTACAACATAGATTCAGCAGACACACACACACATAGCATACAAGTCCAGCCGGCGACCGTAGAGACAGGACAAGTTCTTCTTGCCAGCTTACTTCGTGTTCTTTGCCGGGATTATTTTTGTAAACTTTTCTCCTTTTGGCCCCCCTTACCACCTCAAAAAGGAAAACAAATTCAAACAAATTGAAGAGCAGACCAGCAGTGGCTCTCCATTCGGGGCTCACCTTGGTGGCCATTAAACTGGCTGAGCCAACAACATGTGTTACGGGCATCCAACGAGTGCGAAATATGTTTCATGTTGCCCCGAAAAGCCCCGTAACTCTTCTCTCCGGTGGCAAACTTTTCAACGTTTTTATTGCCAGCCGACAGTGTGGAGTGCGAAGTGCGGGGGATTTCGTTTTGCCAACTTAAAGTTTAAGCGATGCGCTGTAGAGATTGCCGGGAATCTCGTCCTGCTGTCATTGAGGTTCATTGAACCAAAAATGCCAGGCGCATTTCCGTGTCTCCAGTCTCCTAGCTCCTGTCTTCTGTCTCCGGACGGAGTCTGCAAATAAACCCGGCTGAGTGGCCTGCTTCTGCTGCGACTTCACCGGGCTTTGATAAATGTGCACATAATTATGGTTCCGTTTCTGCTCCGGGAACGGAGCTTGACGTTTTGAATGGGGAGAGGTGTGTGTAGCCCAACACCTGGCTGAATGGCCGAAGCGGAGGAGTTGGTGGTGCGACTCCTTTTATTCTTAAAGCTCTCTCCACTGTCGTGTCCTGCTTAAAGCCCATATCTACATGGGGCCTTAATTAATGTTGCATAATTAACACTGGCAAGGTAAAAAAAAGTATAAAGGCCGAGGGGAAAGGTAGCCAAAACAAAGTTAAAGCTTGGAAAAGAAAAACAAAACAAAAGTTTTTCTAAGCATCTGCAAAACATAAAGCATACAAATTCTCACATCCTTTTCGAAGAACACGGCCCGAAAAAAAAAATAACAAGAAATACAAAAATTGTGGCCGGGCAGGCTCAAAGAGCGCTCCCAAAGGGCAAGCGGCGCCAAAGGCAAACAATGCCAAAAGCCGGGACCCGGGGGCAGGAGCTGGGGGTGACTCAGGGCTTCCTCATGCTGTTGTTGTTCCACCCGCCTAGGCGGTTGTTGCCGCTGACAGCCTTTTGGCCACCTCCGACTTGTGGGGGAGCGCCTCAAATTGGCGCCAAGTTTTAATTATTCCATCATATTTATAAACTTTTGTACTTGCCACGCAGACTCATTATGGGCGTCATCCGCCCACATAACCGCACACTGCAAAAATAAGTTAAATAAGTGGGTAAAAGGTATCCCAAGGTTCAGGATAATTTCCTTAATAATCCTATTTAAATTTCTCTCTGTGCACCCACACACGCACTCCAGTGGCGGTCGTCACTCCCAGGCAAGTGCCCTGTTGTTGCCTCTGTTTCCTCTCTTGTTTTTGTCGTCGTATCACAATAATGGCAGGCGACAACGGCAGGACAATGACGAGGAGGACGACGACGACGACGACGGCGACGACTACAAGGGCTGCCTTCAAGCCGTAAGGATCCTGGCCAAGGCGGCACGAGGCGTTACTCCATAAAAATGAACAACAGCTTTTTATTGTCGAACAATGAAGGCACAAAAGCAGCTCTAAACAACCAAAGCACTGCAAAGTTCGACCTTTCCCTCTTTCGGCTTACGATCCTGTTTGCCATCGTTGTAGTCCTTGTCTTTGTTTGCCGCTGCCAGCCACCATTGCTAAGAGCATTTAATGAGGCTGTCGCATTATTGTTCAATTGTGCTTGGCCCGGCTAAACTTGGCCAAGGAATTTCCAATAAATACAGCCGGTGGATGAGCCATTCAAATCGAGAGAGTTGCTCTATAAAAATTTTATGGATAAATGCAAGGAACCGAATTAAATCAAGCATTTATTTGTCCTTTTGGAGCCTTTCGACAATAAACTGAGTCTATATCTGTATTTTGGAAAGAGTAAATAAAATAAAACGATTTCATAAAGATGTGGTGCAAGGTGAAAGAGGAAAGCATTAGTTAATCTAAAACTTTGGTAAATAAAACAATTAGTTGTATAAATTGTTAGCCGGAGGCAGGATGCTGGATTTGACTACCGAAATGTAGGTCCTTAAATGGCAAAACTGCCTAAGGACTCAATTAATTGAATGGAAACGAAAAACAAGTTGCTCCGGCTGGCTGCTCCTGGCTGCTCTCTTGCTGATGAAACTAATAACATGTCATCCGAGTTACGCACCACAGCACTCTGAGGAGCAGTGTCCTTCCTGCCATCCCGTCCGCCCACCGCCACTCAAAGGCTAAACGAGGCTCAGCACTGACACTCAAAGCTGACAAGTTAAGCCTGTCGCACATGGCGATTAAGCGGCGAAGAAGGATGCTGCTGCTGCTGCTGCTATACCCCCTCAAAAGCCTACCCCCAGCAGTTCCTGCCCCCTTGCTTCTTGCCACGTTTTTAGATTAGCACTTTGTTGCAGTTGGAAAAGCTGGATATCTGGACGGCCAACGTCTGAATGTTGTTTGAGTCGCGCCTTCCATTCTGAGGGGCTTCGTTAGCCCGGCCGGCGGCAAAAGCCAGACCCAGAAAACCCGGTTGCAGTTGGCCGGCCCACCGTGCGTATGAGTAATATTGAATCGCAATGCAGCGGCACAGACGGGAGGCAAGATTCGTTAGTGTGTGTGGGGCATGAGCAGAGTGGGAGGAGGATCCTCTGAATGTGCATAGTTAGAGTGATAAACTGCTTTGGCACGGAAATGGCCCTGGAAATGGAAATGATGTCGAGTGTGCCTGTGTGCATAAAAAGGCCAATTAGAGGACACGACAGAGTTGCACGTTTTTCCTCTGTGCACTGAAGAAAAACATTGTTCCTCTCACAGGAAGTCATAATTCCCTCGAAGCCAATTTCAATTATTTTTCCGAGTGTCCTTGTAGGCGGCATTTCGTACGGTCGGCATCTGACAAATGCCAGATTTACGACCGCATCTAACTTTTTCGCCAGGGCTGGGCTGTTTACACTTTAGGTTTCCGCCTAGAAATTTATGGCTGCAACAAAAACTTTAAATGAACTTTTCGGACGGCACAAAAATAAATAAGTTACACAGGCCCACATACCGTTCATGTTTATTTTATTTTTACATAATCAAAACTTTTAAATGCATCATAAAAACTAGAAAGTAAAGCTAACTTCTGGCGGAGCCGAAGCTGGGATACCCTACCTGGTCGTTTACTCTGAAAATAAAAACAATTTCTGAGAATTGTCACTTTTGAAACACATTTCAGCCAATAATTCGTAAATTTCTCATCCGATTTGAAAACGGACTACCATTTATGAATTAGGCCATCAATCCCCTGCAATCGGCATCAAAATATGGGAAACACAAATTTGATAGATTTTTCAGAAAAATTATGATGTTACCCCTTTGAAAATTTTCGAAAAATGGGTTCCAATTTTTTGTTGCCAGGTTTTGATTAAAAATGATGTCACTCGAAGTTCTAAGATCGGGAAAATATAACATTTGTGGATCTGACAAGTATTAGCTAAGATATGTATATTTTTCTATTACGACAAGCGAAAAAATGGTTTAGCGTTTTGGATATTCTTTTTTGGCCAAAATCTAAACTTTCGATGCACTTTTTTGTGAATATTTTAGCTATTTCCCAACCGATCCATAAACGGAATACCATTTTGGAATCAGGACTCTAATGCTCTAAAATCTGCATCAAAATATGGAAAAAACCATACAATTACAATTTAGGTCATATTTTGGCTAAAATCGTGATGTTACCCCTTTGAAAAATATCAAAATATGGGTAAAAAATTGTATTGCCAGGATTTGATTAAAAATTATGCTTTTTGAAGTTCTAAGATCGGGAAGGTATAACATTTGAGGATCTGGCAAGTATTAGCCAAGTTATGAATATTTTCCTAAAATTTATGGAGGCTAAATTCCTCTTGACCATGTTAAGATGATTTCCAGTAACATTTTTGGCGATATTTAAGCCATTTTGCACCGGATTTGGAAAAGGAGTACCAATTATAAATTGGGACACAAATCTCTTAAATTCTGCATCAAAATGCTCCAATTATCTGGAAATAAAATTTTCGATCCATTTTTAGCAAAAATCATGATGTTACCCCTTTAAAAATTTTCGAAAATCGGGTCAAATTTTAGTTAGCCAGGTTTTGATGGGGAATGATAGTACTCGAAGATCCAAGACTGGGAAGGTATGACATTTGTCGATCGGATGAATATTCGCCAAGTTATGACTACTTGCCTGAAATTTATAGAGCCAAAAATCGTCTCGACCATGTTAGATAATAGACCGGCCAAAATGAAGACTTTTGAGTCAAGTTTCAGTCGATATTTAAGCCATTTAACATCGGATTTGGAAAAGGAGTACCATTAAATAATCAGGGAACTAATCATGTAAAATCAGCATCAAAATTGTTTGAAAATCGACAAATAAAATTTTGGACTAATTTTTGGACAAAATCACGATGTTACCCCTTTAAAAATTTTCGAAAAATCGGTCACATTTTAGATGGTCTGTTTTTGATTGGGAATGATGCTACTCCAAGTTCTAAGATCGAGAAGGTATAACATTTTGCAATGGTACAAATATTAGCCAAGTTATGAAAAATTATGTCTTAAAAAATTCGTAAAATAAGTATAATTTCAGATCATAATTTCCTACAAAGAACATTGTAGTTCTATTTCTTAAATGGCACTTCTTATCAAAATCGCTTGCAATATGGAATATGCAATCAAAATATGTCCTCAAAAATTATAATACCCTCTGTCATGGTAAATAAAATAAAACATTTTTTGAAAACTTGCCGCCCGCCGTATGTGTTGAGGATTTATGTATTTATGTTGATTTTTTTTTTGCTTTGTACAGAGGAAGACAGGCTTCTGACTCGGTTTATGACAAATCTAGAGACGACAGGTGAAGGAGATCTGTCAAATGCAGTAAAAGAGCCGCCGGAACATAAAAATATTTATGACGCTGAAGTTTCAATATCACAAGGGCAATAACAAGAGCTGCATAAATTTACCTGAAAATAAAGCCCTCGCGCCACACCCCACGCTCCACACAGGTGATTTCAGGCAGCGAATGAACCAATGTCCTTGGCTCTTGAACCTGATATGTGAGCTACAGTATGTTATATACTACAATACAGGTATATATACGCATCTTAAGTGATTCTCTATCTAACTTGTGCATTAAACATTATTCAGGGCGGCCCAAATAACAGACAGGCGAACAGCCGAAAAATCTGTGGGCGAACGGAATGGCGTTACATAAATTATCAGCCAAAATGCTCTTAGCCCTGACTTGATGTCACTTTTATTGACAGTTTTTGGCGCTTTCTGCGCAATTTCATGTGTTTCGGGTGGCGCGACAAAGCAAAAGTGAGTCTGAGCTAGGGGGCGTCCCATAAAATTTCAATTATCGAAAATTGCCTCGGGATATTGGTCCTTCGAGGCCACGCCCCAGCCCACCAAAGTCTGGCCTCTCATAATATAATTAATGCCGGAGTGCACTGAATGTTGACGTTTCAATTAAATTACGAAAATCATTTCATACGAGCCCCGCTTAATATTCATTTCTGCCAGCTTCAAACATCAACTTTCCAGGGCCATGTTTGTATGAGTTGGGGTGTCTGGGTGGTGTGTCAGAATGAGTGTGTGAAGTGTGCGAGTGGGTGTGTATTCAGGAGTGTGCCAGAGCAGCTGTCAAGTGTGCTTTGGCGCTGTCAATTACATACACACACTCGCCCACTCTTCGAATATCCTTTGCAGAGAAGGAGAAGGTGTCCTGGGAAAGGTGCCTGATTGGCCTTACTAGACGGCAGAGGTTTTTAGGCTGCATCTTTTGTTATCTGAAGGACTTCAGAGAAGGCTCGAAGGCTTGTAATTAAATTATACTGCACTTATTGCTGCCAGGAAGCCAGAATGCCAGGCAGCCAGGATGGGTATTGTCTCTCGTCATCTCTCGCAGTTTAAAATATGCCCCACCATGGCTCGGAGGCAATTGACCCAGTTCCCGAGACCGGGGATGACAGTTGCAATTGTCTCGGGTCGCCCACTTTCACTTCATCTAATTAAGCGAGTCCTCAATGCGTGACCCAGTCCCGCTCCTCGTCTGAAATGAAAAATTAATTTATTTGCCCCGAAATGCTGCAGTTTGTCGGTCTGTCAGCCCGGCCACTGCACCAATCACCAGGAGGAGTCACTTTAACGCTGACTTGGCCCAGAGTAATTTAATTTGCCCGAGATCCGAATCCGAGAAAGGACAGACAGTAAGTGGGAATCGGTGAGAAGGACAACTCTTTTCCGCTGGCTCATTATGGCCAAGGACAATTCGCGCACTGAAACTTAAGTTTACGATCCAATCAAACGGACCAAACACACTCACATAAAAATAAACGCTGACCAGGCTAAAGATGAAGAACTACTAAGGCTTCCAATATATATATATATACCTCATATATATTCGAGATACTCGGTGACCGTAAAAAGCTAAGCAATAAAATTTGAAAGAAACAAGCCAGAGCAGATGACTGTCACGAGCTGCCATTTTCCTCCAATTTGGTTCGCCTTACCCCTCTGGCTAATGGCTTATGTAAGGACTATGTATGTAGTACGGGGCTGGCGGGAGCAATCGAAAGGGTGTGAAAGCCTCTCGGACAAACGCACACAGAACAGACCCGAAAAACCACCCAAAACCCAAACAGCAACAGACGTAAGCGTCTTATTAGATTTTCGTATGTACTTTTGGTGGAACTCTGGACGGAGAATGGAGTGGAACCTTAAGGACACAAGTGCAGGACGCCAAGTACCGACGTAACCACGGCAATGGAGAAATGACAGGACAGCACTCGCATTAACAACTTCATTAGGGCCAAACACACAGACAAACACACATGCTTACAAACACAAAAGATACTGAAGCGGACCAGAGGCTTACAGGGTCAGAGGTCTGGGGAGGGGGCCTGGAGGGAGGAGGACTACTTCGAACCCCGGGCAGCTGCTAAACTCAACTGTGAAGTACATTAATTTTGTGGGCTTTTGGCAACAGGCAATAAATCTTTGGCTTTGCCTCGGCGCAGCTACCAAGTATCAGTATATAGTGTGGCAAACTGAAATTGACAGCTGGATTGAATTGGGAAATGCAGCCTCAGCTGACATTTATAGCCGCCCCTTGGCCGCCCGAACAAGGCCGACAACACAATGCAATACTATCTCTCCCAGGGCATCAAGCTCTTTTGTTTTTTGAGGAAAAATTAATTAGTCCGAGCCAAGTAACCAGCCAACTAGTAGTCTTCTATACCCAGATCCGAAACAATGTAGCTAGCCGCAGTAGCACAAGCATCACCAGCAGCAGCAGCAATCGGGCAAAACAAATCAAATTACAGCAGAACGGGTGCAAGGCAGCATCATTGTTGACAGAATACCCTGAATTTTCCTCCTCTTGGCCTCACCAAACTATAGAAGCCAACACTTTCAGGGGGAAAAAAAACAAAAATTTAAATTCCTCTTCAAAACTGCCATTATACTTCCTTGCTAGGGAATTTTCATCTCAACGATGAGCAGCTTTCCTAGGATTAAAAACAAGCAGAAAATGATAAGTGAAAACAAAATTTTACTGAGTCCTGGGACCTGGGACAACATGTCGTATACTTAATGCCCAGCGTAAATCCGAAATCCTAAACACAAAAGGACACACAAAGAGCACATCTTTTCCTAATTAACCTTATCATCTGTCCGACTGAGCGGGATTTTGGTCTTTGGAATTATTTATGCCACCGACTATTAGATTTGTACACTCATGGCATTACATTCATTCCTCATCCATTATTTTGGAAGGGGTTTGGGAAGTCTCTCTCCAACAATTTGCCATTTGCATTCTCGTACGGTTGGATTCCCGGGCGTATACTTAATATTTGAGCAGACAAGAAGGTTGCCAGCCATTATTTGTTCATTATTCAACTGTTATCAGTTGGATCTAAGCCAAAGCCAATATATACGGCCCATTGCCCCACCCCCGCTCCCCTCGCCCCTTTCGAGGCGTGCGGTTAAAGGTCGCATTCTGTGGGCACGTCTGCCCATTAGAGACAATAATTTTCTTTAAATTTGTCGATTAAATTGAGCGCAGCGAAAGAGAATGATATCCCAATGGCAACCGCAGCCGAGGACTGCCAGGATATGTATGTGTGCTTGGGTTAATGTGAGCTCTTAAAGCCCGTCTAATGAATTTAGCCTCGTCCTTACAGTTATGGGCTTTAAATTGCGTGACAGAAACGCTTTCAAAGGCAATTAAATGTGTGTGAAGTGCTGTGGGCTGGCTGCAGCATGCTTGTTAAAAGTTAAAAGGCCATGACTGAAATATTTAGCATACTAGCTGGAAAAGGACTGGAATTTGGTCCAAGTTGGGTGGGTTAGAAAACACCTCTAGCCCCGATGACTTCCGGCCAACGGAAGCTGTAGCCTGTATGTCGCATTATGGTAAATTAATGCGCCATTATTAGACAAATGCATGACAAGCGATTCAATTAGGGAGCCATAAACTGTCACCCACACACGCATAAAGGCCGACAGGATACTGACAGTTGGCTGACAGTGTTGGGGCATCATTAAAGTCAATTGCAGGATGATGGCATCGACGAGGGACATTGTCTCGCGCCGGCGGATAATGAAGTGCTTTTAATGATTGCACATCCTGCGCCAGGGAAATTGCATTTCTGTCATTGATTGCCACAACACGGTGCTCCTCCTCCTCCTTCTTCTGCCGCCTCTCCCGGCTGCCTCTGTCTCGTTCAACATCAGAAAACCATTTAATATTAAAATTTTCATAAATATTCAGTCAGCGAATGGCCGACTGACCCGTGGGCCCGCCGCGTACACTTGCTCGGCACGTTTAGGCCGGATTTTATTTTTCAATCTCTGGCCAAAACCAAACCATAACCTGCTGCTGTTGCAATCATAACTGCCTCGATTGATGGCCTTCATCCCGAGTTTGATTTGGCCTATTAATTAACAATTCCATTATTGCAGATGTGCGAAAATTGGGCTTTAATTAAATTGCTTGTAATGCTGTAATTATTCCGCTCACACACACTCGATCCACCACACCTCAGCCACTTTTCGATGTAATTAATGAGTTTTTAGTTAAAAATACATTTTTGCATGTAATAATGACTTGAGGGGCGGCACATGAGCGTTCCACCACGTGGCAGGCATTTTCAATAAATTTAAGCAAGCGCTTCGAGTCTCCGCAGCTCATTAAATGCTTTACATGTGTTGGCTTCCCTCCATCCTGCCACTCCCCCCCCCCCCCCCCCAGACTTGATTGTAGAAAAGTCACACTCACACCCGCGCATACTGGGTGGGGTGGTGGTGTGAGTGAGGAAGTTTTTGAAAGTCCTTAATTTATGCAAATGCCTATGCCAGAACGGGCATTTGTGTGCTGGAGTGAACGAGTGTGCGTTTCTGTGCACTTATGTAAGCCTCATCAATTTTCCATTGACACAAAGAAGAGTTCTATCACCCCGCAGGCTCCGCGAATTGTGCGAAAAGTCAAAGCAATTGCGAATGTAAAAGAGCACAATAAAATTCTACATTCCCTAGAAGTCTCGACTTTGCGATACTTTAGAAATAGGGTTGTACAAAGTTCCAAATTGCAGACTATCACTTAAAGCTTTGAATATGTATTTAATTTTATTGCCACTCTTAGTCTTCATTCTCTTTAAAGATCTCCCCACAACCACAAAAATCTAATATCCTTTTGTGGAATGAGATGTATCCTGGAATCGGTGGAAATCCCCCAGCCAAACGCATTAAGCGTAATTACAATTTGAACTCAAGACTTGACTTTCAAATGCAATGAGCTAGATAAATCCCCCGACGTCTAACTGGGGATTAGACATGACTTTTGTTCAGAGGAATGTGCTTTCTCCGGCAACTTCCTCGGAGTGTGAAATTGAGGTTTTATAAATCCATCAATATTGTGAATCCATGTCACAGACTTAACCCGCTGCCGACTCCGTTCGGTGGGAAATGATTAATGAAACAGATACCACAAGATAACAGAAAGCTGCAAACGAATGTGATATCTGGCGGGGAATGGGCTGGAGCTGTTCCTATATATTTATCGAGAGACCCAAAAGCTTTCGCTATCTTATCAGCCGACAATCCAAAAGGCACGCCACCCTTCTTCCTCCCACCACCAAGGTATTTCTTTTTGTTTTGGTACAAAATGATAGCCAAATGGAGTTAACAAAGTGACTAACACACTGCCAGTTGAGTCTCTAGACCAAAATATTCTAGCTGATACGATTTTATTGGAAAATGAAACTTACTCACAGTGCTGGCCAGGAGCTTTTCCTCCGCACCAGATAAGATATGGCAGTCGAAGCTCTCAAATAGTTACCGATCCCATTCAGTGTGCTCCGGACTTTTAAAATGACGAGCTGTGGTGTCTTCAAAAATAAACTCAGGCCGTGGGTGACCTTTGTCCTGGTGCTGTGCTTGGCCAGTGTGGGAGTTTCCCGGGCGGAGAACATCGACGCCGAGGAGACGGACCGCTTCTGTTATCCGGAATCTGCCCGAAACTCGCGACGCTCCTGCGAGTGCAGCAATGTCAGTGCCTCGCCCTGGGGCACGCGAGCCTTGAGGATTGACTGCAGCTACAAGGAATACCGGATCACGGATATCTCCGAACAGCTGCCTCTGTACACAGACACCCTGGATCTGTCGTGGAATGCTCTGGACAAGGCTCCGGTCTTCGCCAGCGACAGTCTGCACCAACTTAACTTGATGCACAACAACATTACTCACCTGACGAGTGGGAACTTCAAGCAGCTGCCAAGTCTGCGGGAGCTCTACTTGGGCTGGAACAGCATCACCCTGGTGGATGCGGGAGCCTTCGACGGTCTACCCCACCTGCAGACCCTCGACTTGGCCCACAACAACATACACTCCCTGCCGGGCCAGTTGTTCGCTCAGCTTGTGGTTCTGAGCACCTTGGACCTCTCCTGGAATCGACGCTTCAACGAAACGGGAGTGGATCTGTACAAGGGAATGGGAGTCAACTGGAAGCTGGCCACTCTGCGTCTGGATGCCTGCAGTCTGACCGAAATCCTGCTGCCCGCGGATGCTCCACTCCGGGAACTCTCACTCCGCCGCAATCTCTTGCCGCGAATGCCCAGCCAGCTGCCGACGACGCTCCTCAGACTGGACATCAGCGACAATCTGCTGGAGCACCTATTGCCGGAGGATACAAAGAATTTAACGCAGGTGCGTCAGCTGTTCGTCGAGGACATGCCAGTTCTCGAAAGCGTGGCTGCTCATGCCTTCATCTCCACTGACATGCTGGAGACGCTGAGCTTCCAAAACAGTCGCCACTTAACACACTTCGATGGCGATGCCTTTGGATCCCCCTTGGAAATAAAAAACAAGAAGAGAGCTCTCCAGACGCTGAGCTTTCGTGGCACTATGCTGCGCTCCTTTAATTCCACGCTATCGCCGGTTTTTGGACAACTTGCCGAGCTGGATCTCAACGGTCTGCCGCTGCAGTGTGACTGCGAGCTAGTCTGGTTAAAGAATATTCCGATTCAGACCAACGGACGATGCTACCGCCCCACCCGCATCCGGGGCATGCTCGTGTCCGCCGCCCACGCCGACGCCTTCAGCTGCGACACCTGGCCGAGGTGGGCCTATGGCCTGATAGTCCTCTCCCTGATCGCCCTCAGCGCAGCAGGCATCTACCTGATCGTAATGGGGCTGCGTCCTCACAGGGAAGTCACTATGCGTCGCAAGGTGGGTGCCGGAAGTCCCTACGCCCGGATCACCATCGAACCAAATCGCCAGGAGAATCCGCACTAGAAATGCTGCTTCCGAGACTCCTATCTTTTAAGATGTAACCATACGCGGCCAAATCAATGGATCAATACTTAAGTGACTCACCAGTGTGCATTATCAATGCGATAAGCGAAAATCTAAATAAATCTAAGTGAAATCGAAATAATTATTTGGAATTTGGACAGACTTCGACTTTTTGAAGTCGCCGAGAGATCTTTTTATTCATAAACATTTTCCACAACTTTCTAACCACAAAGAACTTAAAACGAAATCACTTTTGAATAGGATTTTACTTTTTGGAAGGAGGAACATGTCTAGCATACTCTCTTTACTTTTATTGTTAATTGTATTTATTTAACATTATTATACAGTTTCAGCTCTTAATAAAACTCTATAGGTTTTCCACTAGATGGACTTTGGCCTTTACAAAGTTTTAGTAGCCTTGGTCCTTTTGGGCTCGTTATAAAGAATCTTGATATTAAATGGAGACTTTTTAGGATGCGACTTAATATCCAAAATAGGCTTCTTATGATATCGATCCACTGCATTCACATCGTAGTGCTCCTCCAGAGCGCATAGATGGGGGTACTTGGGATTGGGTCCTGATCTACATCCAGCAGCCGCTATGGGAGCCACCTCGTAGGCTGGTTCGTGAGCCACGTCCTCCCGGGCAAAGTTGCAGACTATGAACTGCTGGTACCAGCGTTGGAGGCGCCTCTGCCTCAGCACGCCGCAGCCCATGTACGTGGCCCGCTCCTGCATTAATTGCCGGAAGCTGGTAATGTCGCTGCAAATAGAATGAAAACATATTTCTATTTAAAGAGTTGTTTAGGAGAACCTGATAGGGTCCCCGGACCTGATAGGGTCAGCAGCTCCTAGCTGGGACGTGGCCCTCTTGTACTGGGCGAACCAGTTGCCAATCTTGTGGCGCAGCAGCTTCATATCGTTGTGTCGGCCCACACTGAAGATAACGTGGCCGGTGAGCTGGCCAACATGCTTGAAGCGTTTGGTATTGCGACAGCTGTCGGCCGACAAGCTGCATCTCTTGGCCGCCAATTCGGCCAACTGGGCCAGCTCGGGATCCCAGCGCACGGTGGCCATGCGATGGGCCGGACCGAAATCCGAAAATCTGCCAGAAGCCACTTGATTTCGGTAGAAATTGACCTCGTGCACGATGAACTGTTGCAGTTGGCTGCTCAACGGCATTAACTTGGCTTCCTGCTGACAATGAGGTCCAAAGCTCTGCAAGAAATTGAATTTTTTTCTCAAAAGTTGTCAGAATGCAACTCCCCTGGCTTACTCCATTATTATTGCAGGCCACATGATCGTTGGGTCTTGAGCACCAGTGCTCCTCACAGTAGTCCCACGAGTGGGCTGGGAATATGGTCAGAACGATTGCCAAAAATATAGCCAACATGTTGACTCTTTGATGGGAAAACGATTACTTGTTTGTTTATGAGACCGAGTTGGGAAAATTTCATTTTCCATGGAACGATTGGTCGAGGAATGCAGTGGAACGGATTCGGATATCAGCAAGCTACAGACTAAGCCATCCGTACTAGCATATTTTCGGGCGGACTACAAACAATCCACTAATTAATTTATTATAGCACTCACTTTTGTGCCAGCAATTCAATTAAATTCTGTCAATATGCCACTTTAGCAAATGCAATGTCATCCCAAACGGACAATTTATGTCGCTGGTCCCACTCAATTGTGCTCGATATTAATAATAATAATAAAGTATGAAATAGTCGCTGCCATAAATACGCGGCCATACGACTCCAGTCGCGAGGCTGGCGACGAACGACGGCCAGGAAGGCCATGGCGGCCACGATGGCGGCAACGGCGTGAGATTTACGAGCCCTCCGAATGGAATTCGCATAAATAAATATTTTTTCCGTATCGCATATCCGCTGTCTGGGCAGTGAGGACAGCCACCATGGTCCAAATTATTAATCCCGATATCTGGCAGGCAATTATTGCCCCCGAACAGATGACGACGACAAAAAGCATACTTTTCTGCTCATGAATTAATTAAAGGACGTAAGACAGTAGATGGAATATTTAAGGACATACATGGCATGTTCCTTATGAACATGTTTCGTGAAATGTAATAATCTATTTCTGTCACTGGCTTTAATTGCAATTCCCATAACCATGTGTGGCGAGAGCTAGTTTACAGATCATTGCCTATCAATTGATATCCTTGAATCCTTTTGATACAATTGCACCCTAAATAGAAACCTTCTCGCTTCCACACAGCAAGTTGTCATGCAATTATTGACAAGTAATTTGCATTTCATTACGACAATCTATCAATGACTATTCCATCATCGGCGACGCTTTTGCATATTAATTCTGGGCCACTTTGACACTCTCCACACGCTCGGTTTGGCGCCTGCGCGCTGGGGTCCTGTGCTAGTGGCCCAGTGCCACGAGTTGCATGCCACTCCGAAACCAGATTCCGAAATAGCAATCCGAAAGCGAACGGGCCAGCCAGCATCCAAAATCGCACAGTCAGTCGAAATTGTTTGTTCGAGGCGAGCGGACGCTCTGGCGGATGAGCAACGCGAATGAGAATATTGCGTATACGTCGTGTGTGCGGCTCGAGTGTTCAGGCTTTCGAGTGTTCGGTCGTTAAACGATTTTGTGTGTGAGTGTTCAATTGGACTGGTTAGAAATCAGGAGAGTGGGTCCTGCTGTTAATTGGGCGCTTGACGTTTCGGCTTGGGCTTTTGACTGGGCGAATTATAAACCGCTTACAATGTCCGCCGGCTGTTGATGCTTTCGATGGCTCAGGCTCAGGCTTCTTTCCCTTTGAGCCCATCAATAAATTATAATGTCCTAATACCAATTGACAGCGATGGGAACGATGGGCGACTGGAGCATGGCATGAATAAAATATCAAAAGCATTTTGGGGCACAAATACAAAGTTTCCAGTGCCCGGGACCAGGACCAGGGCAAGGGCCCAGCGCCTCAGGTCGCTTCGTTATCATCAGCGAATGAGCAAAAGCAATTCTCTGGTGTGGCGATGCTTAAGTTGATTTTCCCGGGTGTTTGGGGTGCTTTCACTCATGTGCGTGGTACACAAGTATATATATCGTATAGCAGCGCTTTTTGCATTTATTAAATATTCAGCGTTTATACGCATTCGTGCGCCAAACATCGTCGAAAAAAAAATGAAAAGAAAATCCTAAAGCCGTTGCTCTCATTTTTCCCCTTTTAGGTCTTTCAGATTCTTTTCTTCTCGCCTCGAGCTGCTTGGCAAAACAATCCTAATGTACATTGACAGTGTGGCGGTCGAAGCTCTTAACAAACTTCATCCCATCTCCTCAGCCAGCCAGCAATCCAGCTATCGAGCCACCCAAAACGGGCTTAGCGAGTCATGTTTACTTAATGGATACGCAAGGCAACTATTAAGTGCTCCCCATGCTCCCTCCCGGGTGCCTGTTCCTTATTTACTGTTATCTGCTATCTAAGCACCACCAAGGCCAAGCGGATATTAGATTTAATATGGCCATGTCAGTTAGCCACATTATCTATATTTGCATTTTGGCCACGACTGCAGGGTCTGCCAGAGAAATTAGGAGACAGCAGAAAGTCGAGTACGGCCACTCAGCTGTGCTGGCCGTAAAAGCCATTAGACGTACTTATTATCACACCTGCACCTCCAACAAAAACACTAACCATCTGCAGGCCTAGCCAACAAAGTTCCAACTCAATCTAAATTAGCCCCAGAAATTGAGATTTGACTGTCCCACAGGGTCCGGGTCAGAAGTGGGCCGCAAAAAATGTCGCCCACGAATTGAGTCAGAAATCTGCATTATGTTATCTCAAATGCCACATCTTTCAACCATTACCCATTCCAGTCCAAGAGCCATTCGAAACGAAGCCAACAACAAAGAAATTCCAGGAAAAAGCCCAACGCCTTGGTCAAGATTCCTTTGCTTTTCCTTGGCTGTGCCGTTGCCATTTTAATTTTAATTCCTGTATTTTCCTGCTGCAGGACGACAACAACAACAACAACAACACCAACAAACAGGAGGAGAAACAAGAAAGGCGAAAAAGATACTGAATCCGAGGGAGAATTAAGCAAAGTTGAGGAGCGAGTAACAGACACCGCCAGCGGGCGGCCCAACGCCAACTTCATTTACGTCTGAAACGCAGTTGAAATAAACGACTTCACGACACTGGCGGATTTCCTAAAAAGTAAGTTAAGCCTATGCCACCAGCTCAGCAACTCACCAATCCACCATCCTGCCAACCAGTCCCCCCCCCAGCCCACCTGTCATTCCTCTTATCCCGGACACCAGCATCCTTTGGCTCCTGCATCCGTTTTCAGCATTCCTTCACCTGCTGCCGCTGCTCATTAAAGCCGCCAAAGGCAAGTTCAGCTTTTTCCTTGAAAAGAAAAAAGCGCAAAGTACACTAAGAGAAATCTAATATAGTTTGCAAGCCTATTATCGAGCTTAGCTTCTGAGCGTAAGTCTTTGGAATCAAATTAAGAGGCTTACGCTTTCAAAGCAACTACCATAATCTCAAATTCAAGTTAATTTATGTACTTTCTGCAATGTTTACCAACTGAACTTGACCATTTGAAATATTTGGCACTTCTTCGAATACTTTCGCCAATACCAGAGGCCTCTATCTATCCTGCCACAAATGAGCAAGGACATCACTCTCACAATAGCCATTACATTTTCCACTGTGCCTCAGTGTCAGTGGGTTAAGGAGAACCCGAAATGAGCAAAGAAAAAGTCAAAGACAGCTCTGGTACTTTTCGGCCAGTTGGCATTGTTTCAACTGAAGTGTGGATAAGGCGGATGTGGCGGATGTAAGGCCGGAGTCAGCCGTTTCTTCCGGCGGGGGAAAGGATTCGGAATTCGACATTCGCCACTGCCTAAGCTCTGGCATTCCGAGCCGTTTTCTTCCGCAACTTTTGGCCTGAATATTTACAATCGTCGTCGTCGTGGGGCGCTAATTAAATTTCACAGCAGGAAACCGTAAATAAGCGAAAGCGATTCTTTTGAAATGTGGCCTAAACCGTGGCCGTTTCCATGGTTCACTCTTTTTTCTATTTTATTTTCTATTTATATTTTGGTTTGTGTTCGCAGGCAATTGCATTTGCCGGATGCATCTGGCAGTGCATGTGGCATGTGGCATGAGGCATTAGAGCTAGGCTCCGGGCGGAATGGCAACAGCTGGCTGAGTAGTGGAATATTAAAAGTTTTTACCTCCAGCTTCCTGCCAGCTGCCACATGCCACATCCGTCCTGTGGTATGGAAGAATGGGCGAGGGGTAAAAACCGAAAAATGTCACACAAATATGTGCCGCCGGCAGCAAGGACTAAAGCGATTTATGTGCACCAACTCTGTTATGACAATGACAGCACTGCAAATTCACGCTTGGCCAGGTCCAATGTGCATTAGACACAATACTCGTAATATGCGCAGCTGGGGAAACCGCACACCGACCAGGCCAAGAACACAAACCGAACAAGTGCTGCACTCGATGGCATCGCATCGCATATTAAACCCACATCCTGCCCCCACATTCATGCCCCCACCCGTGGACAAAAATGTTGCAGAAATTGCTATAATGTGGAGGAACATTAAATAAAAACCGAAAATAAAATTATGTTTATTTTTCCCCCATACCCTACGACGACGACTACTCAAGGCTCTTGTGTATGCGCGTGTATGGGGAGTATGGCTTCTGGAGGAGGTCTTCAAAAACTTGCCAACGACACAAGAAACTTTCCCTTCAAGCACTCTCCAAATTATGCTTTTCCTTCTTGTTTTCCTTATGGGGAAAACTTGCTTACACCGAATTCAAGAGCCGTTAACAACATCCTCACGGGGACGAAGGACGAAAGACATAGGGGGCGATGGCACAGCCGAAAGCTGAAAAAGCTGGTTGTTCTTATTTATATACAAGAGGAGAGCGGAGTCGGGAAGGACATGGATGTTTCACAACAAGGAGGCACCAACAATGTCATGCGATTCAATTACATAGTTTTGGAACATGCGAATTTTTGGCTCATTATTTTCAACTTTGTCTACTGTATTGTATTTTAAGCAGAAATGACAAAAGCTGGGATAGTTTTGATTAAATATTCAAATATTCAGATTTAATGCTCCTGTTTGTGAAGATCATAAAGCCTGGATAAGCTATGATTAATCGATAGTTAGATAAAAGCTAATTAAGATCAATCTCTCAATTAGAATTCATTCTAAATATTTGTATTCGAACTCCCAGAATGGAGTTAATCATAGAGTTCATTCTTTAGAAACCCAAAGAACAAAAAAGGGCTTATAATTACCCATTTGTCTAGGCCATGGAATTGATGAATGAACTTTTGGACTTGTCACGCTTTCATCCCTATTTCACGTTCGCCATTCATACACCCACTCACACAAACACACTCGCTAGAGAAAGCACTTGTCACACATACGTACGCATATCCATCGAAATACTCGCTCCAAATGTTATCGCTTCGTGCTTATCGCAAAACGCATCGCAGCAGGAGATGAGGATGCCCAAGGGCAAGGGTGCAGGAGCAGGAAGGGGCCAAAGAAGAAGAAGAAAGCTCGTGTGCGACAGTCTGCCATTGTGCCAAATTGTTAATGCTCAGCATTCTCTGGTTGCCATCTCCTTTGGCCCGCCGCTGCTCCTTGGGCTGCCTCCTTTCTATTATTGTTCTTGGCATTATCATTGTATCGTCGTCATCGCAGCTATTCTCCTACTTTCTTAGAGTCCGCCTTTTCCCCCCGGAGTTCCACTCCCACATTCTACATCCCTACATCCCTACACATCCTACATTTTTATTTTATTCGCTTTTTCGTTGTTATTTTCTTCTTTTTTTGTCGGCGTCTGCCGACAGGCGACTGGGAGAGAAAATTTAATGCTTCTGGTGGCGTCTGGCGGTCGCGGCGCCAAAGTTTCTTTATGACCTCTGCCCTGTATCCCAGATACAATACCATATACTAGATATGTACGTGTGTTGGCCACGTATAGAGGATATCCAACACTTTTGTGTGGGTGAATTGATTGATAAGGTTTCTGCGAACAAAACAAAACAGAACAAAGTTAAAGTTAACCAGGAATAGAAATAGAAATGCCAGAGCGTTGGTGTCGCCACAGTTTATGACATTTACGCTGCCATCTCTAGATTACGCATACGCAGCGCTGGCATTTCCAAGATTACGCATACGCAGCGTTGACAAGATAGACCAGAAATTTAAATACGAATTACACTGTGCAATGTCGAGAGCCGGAGCGCGCGTAACTTGAGACTGCCTCAAGGCAAGCTCGACTCCAAAACTTTGGCCATAAAACGATGGGGAACAACCGCAAAGCGTTTGCTTAGTTATCCCCGCCAGCATCTAGCAAACTTTTCGCTTTAATTCCACTTTGTCGCTGCCTTGCCTTTGCCTTTGCCTCATTTTTAAGCAAATATTGTGGCAGACTTACCCAACACACACACTGTATCTCTAGCCACCACCCACGCCCCCTTTTTGCTCTGCTCTAGGATTGCTGCCGGCTTATTTGCGTCTCCACATGTGACTCAATCTAAAACACAGAGCAAAAAACTTGGAAATTGTTCTAAAATAAAATATTAAAACACTTTCAGGCATTTAGTTCAGGCCTAGTAAAAGTACTACCTCTTTTCTGCCAGTGCCAACTAGTTTGCATGGCCAAGAACGTTGCAGCGACAACAAGGCAACCAATAAAAAAACATTCAACTAATTTGAAGCGCGATGAAAGTTTTACGAAGCACCCTGCCCCAAGTTATATGCAACTAATTACGTGTGTTACATTGTGTGAATAATAGCTGCGTGTGTGCGTAATGTGTGTATGGTCATATCTGGTAATTGCTTTGCTTTTTTATTGCTTTGGGTGCCAGCTTAATGACCATAGGCGTGCTCCGGATTTGACCGCCATGGTCATCAACTGATGAGGAAAGCGGTGGAGCAAAACGGAAAGTTAATGGCAAGATCCTCAAACAAATGAACTTTATGTGGCATGTGATTTGCGAGTTGGGTCACAAAAATTTTGGCATAAAACCCTGTTTAAAGTTTAGACAACAATTAAAACTTTTTTTTAATTGTTTCAGAACAAGAAGCTTATAGTTTTTACTTTTAAATGAGATCATAAAATGAAATTGGGTTACTGTTTTATGTGATTTATGAATCCTACGAATCCTTTTCGACTTCCCCTTTAAACTAAAAGCAACATCTCAATGGAAAATCTTAAATTTCAATATGGGAATACTAAGGAGGAACCTCTCCATTAGAAGGAAAACTGAAAACAGAATAGAACAATCAAAACAAGTCATTCTTGTATTTCCATGACCCGAAGACAAACTGCATATTTTTCCGTTTTTCAGTTCGCTTTCAATTCGCTTTCCTGAGTCCATCAGTGTCGATTGAGGCATTGAAGCAGAGATTGATGTTAATTATCTGCCTTTGCTTTGCTTGGCATGGCACACTTTTTTGGGCAGTCAATCAACGGTCATGATTTCCAGGGGGAAGGACCAAAAAGTTTCCCAACTCCCAAGCCTCCTCCGATTTTAGCGCCCTGCGACAGAGAGTTTATGGCGCGAGTGTAATATAATTCATATTGTACCAAAAAATTTTAATGCCGCCTGAAAAATAACTCCCAATAAATAATCCTTAATGTCCTGTTTGCGCAAAAGTGGGCGGGTAGATTTTTGCGTGTGTGGGCGTGAGTTGTGGGTGTTGAGGTAGCTTATGTTGTCCCACCATAAACAAGGCATGGCCCTCATATGACTTTGTGTTGTTGCTCTCGTTGTGTTTTTCTGCTTTCTGCGGTCTAACCGCATCACATCCAACCTTACGTGCCTGTTGTTGCTGCTGCTGATGCGGCCATCATGTCCTGGCAGTGTTATGACGTGGCTTGTCGCCTCCTCCAAATGGTGAATCTCTGCCCCTGACATCGGCTTTAAAGCGGAAAGCAAGCTCAATGCTAAAAAAAACAAAGCGAACCCGCCGCATAAAAGTGAAACATTGCCGCGACAAATTTGTCAACTTTGTCAACGCAGGGGACCACAAGTAATAAATGACCAGGTTTTTGTTCGTTTTTCGTTTCATATTTATTATTATTTATATTTATTTTTATGTGTGCTAGCCGCGTCATCCCGAGGGACTTTAATATTAATTAATTTTTTGGGCTCCTTCCGGGTCCCAATCGGGCCTCCAGCTTGCACCAGAACAATTCCCGCGGCATCAACCGAAATCCGGCAATGCTGCCCATCATGTCCCGCGTTGTACTGTCGGTGGGCTTCAGCCTGAAGTGACGGACCAGTTGATACAGCAAGGACTTCACCTCCATGAGGGCCATTCGGTTGCCAATGCAGCTCCTCTGGCCAACCCCGAAGGGCAGGTACGTGAACTGGCGGATTTCGTGTTTGTGTTCGTCGTCAAAGCGCTCCGGTCGGAACTCTTCCGGCTCCGGGAAGTTGTCCGGATCGTGATGCAGTGCAATAACCGGAATATGAACAAGCTCGTCTTTGCGAAGAGTCACCAATAAATTGTCCTCTGCATCTCGCAACTGGAAGTCCGAGGCGCACATGCGATCCAGGACTATAGCCGGTGGCCATTTTCGTAGAGATTCAGAAACAACGCAGTCCAAGTACTTCATGTCCTTGAGGGTGTCAAAGTCCAGTGGCTTGCCTTGCAAGTCCTCCTCCACTGCAGCAATTTCCTCGTAGAGCTTCTCCTGCACCTCAGGATTAACCATCAGCTCGTAGCAGGTGAAGCTCAGGCAAGTCGAGACCGTCTCAAATCCCGCCGTAAAGAAGAGAAGACACTGGGCCAGCAGATCATCATCATTGAATTCCGCTTTATCTTCCTTGGAGTCGTTATCGGTGGCCGTTTCCTGATCCTTTTTAAACTGCTTCTGGGCCTCCATGAGGAGGTGGATCATGTCGGGTCGCACTATATTGTGCTCCTTGCGATAGTTCATGGCGCCGAATACCAGTTTCTTAAAGTAGTCCACATTATTGAGGTCCATCACAGGAACCCGCAGAGCCTTTAAATAGTTATGTTGAAAAAAATGTATAAATTGAGACCCTTAAAGGATTCTCTCGATTCTTACCTTCATTAACTTGGGCACAAGAATGTACAGCAGTATCTTGAATCCACCCCACAGGGTGAACTCTGAGATGCGCTGGCCGAGGCTGAAGAACTCGTTATTGGGATCCTTGAACGAGTTCACTTGAATGCCAAAGGCCGCCGTGGCAATCACATCGTTGGTGTACCGCGTGAAGAACTCCTTCAGCTCCAGCTCACTGTTGCCCGCTTCCAGTTGCCGCTCAATATAGCCCACAGCCTCGACGTTGCAGGCGTGGATCAGCTCGAATATTTGCCGAATCTTGAGGCTGGTGAACGTGGGAGTCAGGGTGCTTCGCATTTGTTTCCAGCGCTGATCTCGCAACGTGAGCAAGCTCTTGGACATGACGCTGGTCTCGTTGGGCCCATCGCTGATTCCCTGGCGGTGATTGGCAAAGGTATCGAAGCTCTTGATGCCCACCTCGCGGATGAGCTCCGGGTCGGCAAGGTAGTACAGGGGATCGCGCAAGTTGTAGACTCCGTAGACCTTGTGCTGCTTCAAACGCAAGTGCTGGTCAATGCTACAAAGGAGGAGAAGTTATCTAAGATCCAACTCAGTCTTCCAATTCTTACCTAAACTTTATGTAAGAGTCGGAACCCATCATAACCGACCAAGGAATATTCCCCAGCACAGGAACCGGCCTCTCGTGGGCCACGCCCCGCTTCGAGAAGTAGCCAAAAGTGTAGACCGACCATTTGTACAGTAGTAAGCCGATAAAGGCCACAAAAATCAACAGCTCCACGAAAACCATTCCGGCGTTATGTGTAGCGAGGGGCTGGTGGGGGAGCTAATCGAGTCACGCAGCGTGGCGGGGAGCTTCCTGATTTTCGAAAGAGAGCGTCTTCGCCAGACGACGGCTGGAGCCCCACTGAAATAAACAAAGTGCTCTCTCTTGGCTATATATATGGGGTGGTAGGAGATATAGCCGGAGAGAACAAAGAACCGGCAAAAGGTGCAGCAGTGTGCGTGAGAGCCACCTTTCTGGAGAGAAAAGAGCTCGTTTACTTAACAATTAACATTAGCAGTCACGTGTGTTTGTTACTCAATTTTTAACAGTCTTTTTCTTATAAAGAAGGTTACATATTACTCTTCTTTAAAACCACATCAGCTTATGTTTTATTTATTATTTCATCTGTTTTCAGAGTGCAGAAATCATATACGCTGACGTCAGTTACTATTTTTAGAAAATAATCGAAAAATATATGTTATATATAATGCATATTTCTTGTACGAACTGGATTAACTCCAAAAAGATAACAAAAACATTTAGTAGCTCTGTCAATTCATGACGAAATAATGCAATGATTTTACCTATTTTGAGACATTAGTTCACACGCAAGAATTCATTATTCAACGAGTGTGGTTCTGCGAGTAGATTCAGATCTCATCTGAGATGAACTTGGCATTCGGCTTGTCATTCCTAATCTCATTGGCATAAACTAATTTCAACATTAATCCCCTTAAGTGAGTCAACTATTTATTATAAAGGACTTAGCGAAGACAGTTGAGTCGGTAGAGGTGGAGAGGAAGGTCCCAGACTGGGTCCATAGAGCGGAGTGGGGCTACGTGCCTGGGATCCTTCCACAACGGCGACCTCAAAATCAAGACAGAAATGAAACTTCTGTCAGTTGCTGCATCTTACACGAAGAATAATTTTAAGAATAAATATCCAGATTCTCATTAGAACTAATACAATAAATATTAAAGATTAATAAAAATAAAAGTAAAAAAATATATTTACCTATTTTAAGGCTTATTATAATTCCCCATTTTTTCTCCAAGTGTTCCCAAAAAAAAACTCTTTATACACTTATGTGATGGTGTGCGTTGGAGTGGTATAAGCATAATGAAATTGCCAGGAGTTTGCAGGTCGGAAAAGTTTCGTGTGTAAGTGTGTGTGATTTCCATCGGCCTGAGAGGTCCAAGACGAACTTCAGATCCTTGGGAAAGCAACTCACGTTCTGTGCAAATGACAGAATTTGCTTGCATTTAGCGAACGGCTAACGAGAAATTATTGCACCGAGGGGAGAAATGGAGGACATTAAATGGAGTGATGGGAGGTGGAGCATAAAAGCGGCCAGCAGGCAAATCTGGTTCCAGTCCGTCAGCCGGGTTTTCTGTTCTTTTGCAAATTGCGGTCAGCACTGGACCCAAGGATATCGAAGGATGGCTAAATCAATCTCGAATCCCGCTCTCGTTCACTTGAGCCTGAGTGCTCATCCACTTCGGCTTGTTGTTTTTGCTCAAACGCCAAGGAATTAAATCTTCTGCTCCCTCTGACTCTTATCTTGTTTCGTCTTCTTTGTTTTTTCTTGCTGGATATCAAATGTGCTTACATTGGCGTGAGTTTCGAGACTCCTTCAAGTAGGGAGGACGAAGATGAAAAAACCAAAATGGCCAAGTGCTTCAAGTCGTTTTTTCCTTGTCTGTGAACACACGATGGTAACATGAAAAGAAATCTTGAAGGGTACATTAAAAAAATGTTTTTTTTTATGAAATTTATAGAATTTTCAACTGTATATTTCTGTTTCAACAGTTTTTAAATTATATTTTTCATAAAAAAGTTGTCGATTTTCAAAGCAATTGAAAACTTGTTGTAGTGCAGTGTCCATGTCATCGGGGTTTGCGTTTTTTGGCCATTTGAATTGTATGTCCTCGTATTCGTTTGCGTCCTTGTCCTCGGCTTTGTTGCTTTTGTTCTTATTCTCGAGTCTGTTTTCGCTTCCATTTCCATTCTTTGCATTTCCATTGCCATTAGAATTCAAGTGCCGCAAGTGAACTTTCCTCCCCAGGACTTCACTTCCATTTCTCCACTTTGATGTCCAGAAAATGGCCAAAGTCAATGTTTTGACATTCTGACTCTAATTAGGCCAAAATGTTGTGTTTTCTCTAATCAAACGGATAATAACGGAAGCAAACTCCCGCGGCCGTGCGCCCAAGCCCAAATATTTACTCTCCCCGTGAGAGTGTGTGTGTGTGATTTAGAGTGCCGATGGCATTGTGTTGGAGCGAGAGTGAGATGGAGCACACACTTGGCATATTTCTTGCATTCCAGTCAACTTTTCCTTCCATATGCGCATCCATCCCCACTCTCCCACTTAAGTGGCCAGCAGTCCGCAAAGAAAGTACTGAAGAAAGCAAACAGAACCAGAATCAGAGATCCAAGCTAGGAATACCCTGTACTCTGCATATCTTTCATCTTTATTATCCTTAAAGCTGGTCAATTATAAAAAGCTCTTAAAACTACAAAATATTTCATACGAATTCAATTATCTCCATCCAGGGTATAAGATATATTGTGCTTCTTTAAATTTCTTCAACATTCCATAAGGCAGGCACTCGGCCACTGTTGCTGTTTTTTTTCAAGTTTGGTTTCCTTTTTATTTTTATCCTGGTTATCCTGCCATGCAGAATTTCAATTTCCCAGCTCTCATGCTGATTGCATGATTTTATAATTAAAATAAATAAATCAGAGCTTGCAAAACCTCATAAATATTGGGTTTCTTCAATTTGTCTGAGAGATTGAAGGACTCCTGAAAGTATGCAACCGAAATAGCATATCCGGAGAGTCCTTTGAGTTTTTGGCTAACAAAATGTACAACATCCGGATGTTTTCTATTCAAGCAAGGATTCTCAAAATCCGGTTTGAATAACTGCTTATTGAAATGCCAAAAATGTTTCGCCTTGATAATCGCGCCATAAAGGGCTTAGCCAACAACTGCATAGTGGAGGTCCTGACACACGCCAAAAAAAATATTCCATATAAAATGTTAATTTATTGCCAATGTGGGCCATTCCACAAACGATGTTATTATGCAATGGCTGCGAGGGACTGGGGGGGGGTGGCATAAACAAACCCGGAAAAATACTAAAAAGAATCTACAAAACAAATCGGCTAAATTTCAGTTTAAATGTATTTCTATGGTCGAGTGTGGCCTACGAATTTATGGCAAACGGAAAACGTTTTGGGTAGATTTTTCTGCTTTTCTGGTCTCTGCAAAATCAACAAAATGCAATAAATATTTTTGCGGCAGCTCGCGAAAACAATGGCTTGGCCCACTTATTGATTCCATTTCGATTCACCTCCACCCCGACTCAGGATCTCGGGCAAATGGCCAAAACCAAGAGACAGGACCCTCAGCGAAGTTGGTGGCCAACACCTGCTCGTACGTGACCCGGCCAAAGAATTTATGTGTGTCGAAGGAAATCGAAAAGCATTTTTTATGCACGCATCAAATTTATGGCCAAACAAGGCCTGTGCTCTTGGCCAGATAGCTACCATACACCACCCACCGCACCCACTCCAACCGCTCCCTTTATTTTGAGTTTCGCGAGGTCCTGCAGTGCCCGAAAATTCTCTGTCAAATATTTACTCACAGATTCCGCCCGCTGGCAACGCGAGTCCTGTCAATCGACCGTCGGGCTACGGGGGCGCGGGTCAGCCATGTCACAGCATAGATGAGCTCCACATTGTTTGTTGTCCTTGTTTAGGTTCCTATCAGCTTATGCGGGAGCTTGTCTCTCAATAAAGGGTTTGTTTTTCAGCCAACCATGGCTGGCTGTAATTTGTATTTGTTTAAATTTCTAGCAAAACACATAAATTAAAGAATGCAAGAGAATGACACGTCCCCAATAGGAGCCCTGCATAGTAGCGCCATGGAAAGGAAAATATGTCCAGATATGCCATATAGGTATTAGTATTCATGCGATTCTCAAGCGGAGTACCTTAAAAGATTTGTGGGATAATTCTCCACTAATTTTCAGAAAAAACAAAGATTTTCTTGGAGCCCCCTTCAACTTTTGAAAAAAGCAAGGTGAGCCATATTCGGCCCACGCCGATGGCCATATCTTTGCCAAAAGTAATCCGATTCTTGAGCGGAGTACCTTAAACGATTTCTAGATAGATTCTCCACAAATCTACATCAAAATCTAGGAATAAATTATTTTTTCGATTTTTTCTTAAATTTCCTGGGGGACCCCCTTCAACTTTTGAAAAACGCTATGGGAGCCACTTATGGCCCACTCCGATGGCCATATCTTTGCCGAAAGTAATCCGATTCTTGAGCGAAATACCTTAAACGATTTCTAAATAGATTCTCCACAAATCTACATCAAAATCTAGGAATAAATTATTTTTTCGACTTTTTCTTAAATTTCCTGGGAACCCCCTTCAACTTTTGAAAAATGCTATGGGAGCCACTTATGGCCCACTCCGATGGCCATATCTTTGCCGAAAGTAATCCGATTCTTGAGCGGAATACCTTAAACGATTTCTAGCTAGATTCTCCACAAATCTACATCAAAATCTAGGAATAAATTATTTTTTCGATTTTTTCTTAAATTTCCTGGGGACCCCCTTCAACTTTTGAAAAATGCTATGGGAGCCACTTATGGCCCACTCCGATGGCCATATCTTTGCCGAAAGTAATCCGATTCTTGAGCGGAATACCTTAAACGATTTCTAGCTAGAATCTCCACAAATCTACATCAAAATCTAGGAAAAAATTATTTTTTCGATTTTTTCTTAAATTTCCTGGGGGACCCCCTTCAACTTTTGAAAAATGCTATGGGAGCCACTTATGGCCCACGCCGATGGCCATATCTTTGCCAAAAGTTATCCGATTCTTGAACGGAATACCTTAAACGATTTCTAGATAGATTCTCCACAAATCTACATCAAAATCTAGGAAAAAATTATTTTTTCGATTTTTTCTTAAATTTCCTGGGGGACCCCCTTCAACTTTTGAAAAATGCTAAGGGAGCCACTTATGGCCCACGGCGAGGGCCATATCTTTGCCAACAGTAATCCGATTCTTGAGCGGAATACCTTAAACGATTTCTAGCTAGATTCTCCACAAATCTACATCAAAATCTAGGAATAAATTATTTTTTCGATTTTTTCTTAAATTTCCTGGGGGACCCCTTAACCTTTTGAAAAACGCTATGGAAGCCACGCCAATGGCTGTATCCTAGCCAAAAGTTATCCGATTCTTGAGCGGAATACCTTATAAGATTTGTGGATAGAAATTCCATTAAGTTGCATGAAAGTCTAAGAATCAATTTATTTATAAATTTTATGTGAAATTGTTTGAAACATTATAATGATATATAATGTATAACTTTTAAAATATGCCCACAACGAAAGCCATATCTTGCCAATATTTTTCCTGATCTCAATGAAAAGGGGAATTATTTATAAGAGTTTTAGGTCAATGAACCTAAATTTTTATAGGTAATAGTTTAAGAAGTGGAATTTAATGTCTTTCATTCAGTCAGAGCTGGAACTTTCCCAAGAAACTATTATGTGTTTTATATGATTCTGTGAACAAACCCATTAGGCTCTTTGTTTTTAACCAGTAACTGTGCCGTGAAGCATCACTGTTTCGGAGGATAAAGTGGGTGAGTTGTTGGGCCAAGAAGGAGTGGCTCTGGCTAATATATATGATAAGGATTTCCATACAATATGGGCCCTGACCGCCCCCTTTTGGCGCCCTGTGCGCACTCATTCAAATTTATGCTTATGCCTAAACGCTGATTATGACAAATATGCTACGCTCCACTGGACAGGCATATTTGCCCCACCCCCCGAGGCACAGGACCCCCTTTTTCTGGGGAGGATTATTATTTCGGTAGGCCTGTTTGTGCGCCACTGTTTGTTGGCTTTCGGTCAGTTGACGAAAATCCCAAAATAAATACAAGTTTTATTATTAGGCTGACGGAGAGAAGCGGGTCGAAGGGCGACCGGGAAAGCGGGAGTCAAAGCCCCAGCAAATAGCAGAAAATAAAATGGAATCAAAGCAGGATTTCTGGTTCCATTCTGAAGGCCACTAATGACAGGCACGCACACACACACCCACCTCTATACATATACATATATATATATAATGGTATATAGGATATATGCGGGGGAGTATGTCAACAATTATAATGTGCAAATTGTTTGATACGTGTGCGTGTGTGTTTGTGTGTGATTGTCCTTGTGTCACCTGCCACATTTGCTTTATTGCCGCTCATTAGAGATGCTCGACGAGCAGCAACAGCAGAAGGGAAACCCTTTCCATCCTCCCTATAATCCTGCCTGATGTTTTACATGTTGCTCTGTTGACTTCCATCACGTATTAGTTTTTTCCTTTAGTCATGTGGCCCCGATTCCCTTTTTGGCCCGCTTGACTGCTATTTGACTGCAAATGACAAAAGATTTCTGCCCGCCAGCTGGTCCGACACTTTGATGAATGGGGTCACCAAGTTGTGGCTTCCAGGATTTACGAGAGAGAGTGCCATGCCATGCCACACAGGGATACAAATGTTAAACGCTTCACTTGTTCAAGTTCAGCTGCACAAATGCATGTTTAAAAAATAATTTAATAGGTATTTTATTATATATTTTCATGGAAAATGGAGGCAATCTGCTATCCAATTCAGGTCAACTATCACAGAATTAGCCTAAAACCAAGCCCCAAAATAATTGCCTGTTTAAAGCTAACACTTATTATCCTCCACATGTTTAGTGATTATAAAATATGAGTTTGGCCAATTATTAAATGGAATTCTAAATTACATCACAAGCTTTTAAAGCCATATTTATGATTATGAAAAATAAATAAAGCCTATTCTGGGAATTAAAATACGAATAAGAGCTATATGGCTTAGAATTTCATGATTCAAGGACTCCACTTGTGTCAATTGTTCTGGCCAAAGCGATTATATTGCGTATACGCAGCGTAATTGTCAGAGACGCTACACTGAGCCCAACAATCCCTCTAAGCCAACAATGGAAGGGTCTGCATCCGGATTCCATCCTGCGTAACTAAGCCCGTAGCTGGACCAACAAAAAAAGGATTATTTTGATTATTTTGCGTGTTTGCTACGTGTCCATTCCTCCCGACAGAGTGGGTGCTGGAGGCCGTTCATTTCAATGAACTTGCTTTTCAAACGAACATTTTATCATGCTTGGCCAGGCCGAGTTAACCATTTTCCCTCGAACAACAATAAAACGAAGGCCAGTCGGTGCGTGAACTGAAGAAATCTGGGTGGAAATTTGCTTACTTATGTTTGTGCCTTTTTCTGTTTTTCTGCTCTACTTCAAGATATCCAATCCCTGTGGCTAACGAGCTGGCTCAGCTCCGGTGGCGGGAGAACTAAGCGGCGTATTGGCGGAGGTGGTGTCGGATTTGAAGTCGGTGGCCAGGAGAAGCGCCCAGTCAACGTTTACACGCTCCAGCAGCCGCATAAATTTCCGCTTCAATTGGACGTGTACGGTGGCGGTAATTGTAGCCGCCAGGAGCTGGACAGGATTCACCAGTCTGGCAAGGGTGTGGCAACAGCAGTACCACGACAGGAAACCAAACGTCGAAGCCAGCTGCGGCAGAGCGGTGACAGCAACAGGACCATCAGCAGCAAAGCAGCCGAACAAATTTACGAAACCAAATTTATTGAAAGTTCAATGGGTAAGGCAACAAAAAGCCCAGTATTCCACCATCCCAGCACCCCAGTATCCCAGAACCAATATCAACACCCCTAAGCCCACCGAAACAATCACAATCACCAGGCAGCAATAAGAATTTAAATTAAATTTTCGCTTTTTTTCGGCGTAACCCCCCTTTTGGGAGCGTTTTCCCTCCGATTTTTCCCGTTTCGATTGCGAATGCGAAAAGTTGAAACAGAGAACGCCGTCTGCTGTTTGATTTCAATGTTAAATTTGCATAATTTTGTTAGGAAACATTTTCCGGTTCGGTCCTAAAAGTGAAATACATAGAACCTAGTGGCCAAAACTCACTTATAGATATATGACAGGCTTTTATCCTTTAACCATGTATCATATATCATAGATTCCACCCTCAGCAACTTATCTGTTCAAAACTATTTGCAAAATTTAAACAATCCTTATTTGATGATAGAATGATGGGCAAATATGTGATATATGACTCTATACTACCATTTAAGTTTAAAGTTTTAAAGGACATTTTTTCTGCCTGCTTAGCCCAAACAATGGACGACATGGTCTTTCAGTGCAACAATCAAAATTCGATTTATGTCCTTAATGCCAGCTATAGTGCATATGGGGTAAGTCCTTTGCCATGAGAATACTGCTCTCTGTCCAACCGTCTATCTGAACTTTACTTCCCATCTCTCTTTCTCTCTCTGGTGTGCTATCTCTGTCGACCATCTTGGCAGGACTTTAGCACATATGCGGCAACAACGCGTGAAATAAATGGCAGCCGGAGCAGAATGGCGAATCCAATCGAGGCAACTTGCTCGAGTGGCGTTGTGCAACATAAATTCAAAACTTTTGGCAATTCCAAAGCAACGGCAGCAGCAGCAGCATCCGCATCAGTAGAAGCAACCACAACAACAACAGGCGCAGGAGCAGCAGGAATAGGAACAGGAACAACAGCGGAAAGCGCATCAAACTACGTAAATCCTGTCGCTACATCAATGTCAACCGCAATGTGTTCACCGGCAACGGCGGCCCTGCAAAAATTGTTCAATTGCAGCGTCGGCGGAGCCTGCCAAAATGTCAGCCACACTCAAGCCTTCGGCAGCCACAACAACAACCACATCAGCAGCAACAGCAACAACAATGGGAGCCACAACAATAGCTGCCTGTCAGCGACAGGCATAGGAGGAGGAGGTGGACAGAATGGCCGGAATCAACATCAGAACCGGAGCCGCTGCGGGGAGTCGCTTGAGGGCGCGGCAAGTGGGCCAGCCTCAGGATCCGCAGGGGCAGGAGCTACCGGAGCAGCAGGAGCCACAACGGCGGGCGGCCTCCCTCCGCTCTTGGCCAAGAAGAAATGCACCAATGTCAAATCAGCGCTTATTGCCAAGAAGACAAAGTTTCTCAAATATCTCGAAGAAGAAAAATGGCGCAGCAACGCTGCGGCAGCGCCGGAAGATGCTGGTACCGTCAGGTATGTTAGAGTCCTTACACTGAGAAATAATTTGGCTTAAAATATAAATTAAATATGACATAAAATATTTTAATACTAAAATAAATACTATTTCCTTTAAGATTTTAATTTATATTTTATTTCTATAAAAGCCTTCCTTTTCTTATTTTCATTTAAGAAATATTTTCAAGTGTAGCCTCACGTGTGTGTGTGTGTGTGCGTTTTACGCCATCATAGCTAACAATCTTCGTGCCGCCACAAAAACTTATAAATTCCCATAAATGTTATAAGACATCGTGCAGGCAGAGGCAGCAGCAGTGAGCTGCAAAATGTGGCAACTTTTTATGATGGCAATCGTGGCGCCGCGTCTTCAGGCTTTCGAGCAGGCTTAGTTGCCATGCCAAAGTGGTTTCTCATTAAGTTGACGGAGTGCCGTGCGAATTGCATTCCAGCCTTCAGGCATTCGATTATTGCTTAATTAATTATTGAACTGTCCAGGCGACAAAATTGAGTGCAGCCTTCCGGCAAATACATCCCGGATACATTTCACTATCCTATAGCATAAGATATACCCATTTCTCATGGTTGACTGCCTTATCCTTGGCCCTGGCTTTCTCAGTTGTTGCGGCTTTTAAGCGCATTCAATTATCTGTCAGCGGACACTTTGTTTCAGCCGCGAAACTTTGCTGCATTGTTCATGAAGTCATAAGTTTTGATCATCATCGCTTAGCAAAGTTGTTGCTCGCCCCATTTAGTTGCCAGTGACGAAGGCAGCCCACCCAACCACCACCCTGCCAGCCAGCCAGTCATTTGCGAAATTGAAAAATTAACGCGCTCGGCATAAACATAAAGTAAGGCGAGTAACGCAGAAAGCAGTCAAGCTTAACGCGACTTAAAATGGGGGCGGGTCGAAAAAGTTGATTAAAATGCAGGCCCAGCCTTCTGAATGGATGGCTGGTCATAAATGTTCATATTGAAGTGCAATTTGAGACTGCAAGTAGCACTTAAAGGAGACTGTTCAGGTTTTACTGCAAATCGTATAAATTGCCAAAAAAAAAAGTGCATATTGAAGTATAATAATCATATTTTTGGGGCCTGCAACCGAAAGGAAAACTTCTACTCATACTATAAGATCCTCCCCAAAGGCCCCAGACATCACTCATACGGCTTTCGAGAGCGTAAAGTTTTCGAGTTCCCGCCACAGAGCCGGCACACTCCGCTACTTTTGGCCCTATCCCTTAGCCCCTTTGGCAATAATGATGTCAAAGTTCGTTCACTGAAAATTTCGCAGCAAAGGCGGCTCGGAAAATTTCATTAATTGCATCATGAAAAGGAGAGGGACGGCCTGGGGGGGAGTGGGTCTCGGTTCTGCTTTGATTTATTAGTACCCAGTGCGCATTTAATTAGTAAACGTCAGCCTAAAAAAAAAGGAGAGTGCAGCCCTCATACTTTTTTAGCCACCATGGTACTCCTTCTGCTCCTTCTCCTGCTCGTGCTTTCTTAGGCATTTTCATTATACACGGCGGCACGGTGAAAATTCTCCGGCGCACATTCATCAACTTTCTGGAGCCGGTGGCAACACCAGCAGAACTGGCAAGAATGACACACCCGCACCCTCGACTCCTTGGCAAAATAACTGCGCAAATTTGTTGTGCAAAGTTAGTTACTTTTCACATATTCTTTATCCTGGTGGCCTTTTTGCATCCTGCAGTTTTTATAGAAGCTGTAGGAATTTTAAAACCCCGACAGGTATTTAAAGCCAATGCAGAAAAAAGTGCCTTGCATTTACACAGAACTAAGAGTTGAAGAGTCCTTTGGAATTCTACAAATTAAATCATTTTATCGGGTTTCCTATTCATCAAGTTTTAATTGCAAGAATTGAAAGTTATAGCGGCTCAGGGCGTTAAAAAAATATATTAACTAAGGAAGGTTCATTTTAGTTTAATCCCCAGTTAACTTGCCTATAATATATACATCCCACTTTCATATCAATTTGCATGGGCACGCACTAGGGGTCCTGCCCCACACTACCCAATATCCTTGCCCCACACGTACTCCCTAATCGGCAGCGTTCTTCCGCGCCACTTGCAACCATTTGATACGCGTTTAGTTTAGTCAACCAGAAGCTAAATAAACTTTCATTTAACATGCTCGACAGCAATTGGGCGGAGCCAGCACCCAGCCGGAACAACAATGGCGGGAACTTGAAAAATCAGAGCATCAGTCGCGAACAGGCCGGAGGAGCAGGGACTGCAAATGGAAATGGATGTGCCAGTGGTAGGGGCTTGGGCACGGGCACGGGCAGTGCTAGTGGCAATGGAAGTGGAAGTGAGCAACGGCAGCTGAATAAATTGAACAACTGGAGCATGCATAATGAGGACAACAACGCACTGACCACCACCCAGCAACAACGGCTCTACCAGGAGGCAGCCGATATTTTGGGTCTGAGCTGCAGCCTCTGTGATAATTGCCGATGCCTGGACTGTCAGGTGAGTTGAAGAGAATTTATGATTTCAGGAGGTGGGGCCTTCCCAGCTAGGACAGCAAGTTTTTCCGCCAGGCCTGCTAAACTATCAAAAAATTTCGATCTGGCGGGATTCAATTCTTTAAAGAGTTTTCATGAATTTCAAATGATTTTTCAGCGGTTCTAGACGTTGAATTTTTAATAAGTTACAGCCTGTTTCAGGCGATTAAATAGTTCTTAATTATTTAAGGACCATAACAAGGCAAATGGTTGAATCATAAATTTTTAAATAGACAGTCATTCAGAAAACAATAAACGAAACGATAAGCTGTTTGAAATGTTTTTTAGATAGATGTTTTTTAGAAAAAATATAAATATAAAATGGAAGATAAACAAATACATTATTCTAAATAGATAATAGTATTTAAAATTATTTAAAAAATTAAATTTGTTGCCTAGAATGAAAACATATAGCCTAGTTTTTAGCCAATAAACCACTATATGCATCCCTTATGAGATGGCAGGCCTCTATAAAACACTAAGACCCACCCAGGGCAATCAAGTGCTCAATCGCAATCTCAACACAATCATCAATCTACGGATTCATTCGCAGAGTGGTTACTTTGACTGTGACGACGACGACGAGAGCTACTCGGAGCAGTCGCTGATGGACGATGAGTTCGAGTACGATGAGTACGAGTACGACTGCAGTGTGGAGGAGCTCCAGGCGATACTGACAGCAGGCGGTGGGGGCAGCGGGAGCGTCGCGGGACAGAATTGGAATTGGAATTCCCCGACCAGCATCCCATGCTGCCAACTGGACACCCACCTGCAACTACCGTCGGACAATGGGGAATCCCATGCCGTAAACACACTGAAGCACCCGGAACAGGAGCCCGACCCAGACCCAGTGTCGGAGTCGGAGTCGGGGAATGTCGGACATCGGGTGGCCATTGATTTTGATTTAATTAACGCCACTTGCAGCCAAGTGCTGGAAAATTGTGAAACATTCAACGATTTGAGTTTGCTGGATGCCGCCGCTGCCGCCGGAGCCGAGCGTCCATTTACGTAAATCAAGGTAGGTGTCCGGTATTTGTCTGTTTTTTTGGGGGGATTTTTGGGAATAGCATTGAGTAACTCCAACGACTGTATGACAAGCATATCCCATGACCAGAGAGAGATTTGCTTTCAGTTGGGGCTTTGAGGCAAGGATTCTTTCCAAAATACAGTGGGTACACGGTTTGGGGAAAACTAGTTCAATCAAATATATTTAATTTGAATCAAAAGCTTTTACTTAAATTGCCTTTCGATTGAATATATTCCGTATTTTTCGAGTGTACAATAACAATTTCTCAGTTGTTTCCCGGCCGTGAGAATAAAATTGGGGTTTATGCAAAAATGAGCAAATTGCATTTTATTCCATGCGAACCAAAACAAAACAAAAAAAAAAAACACCAGTCAAAAGGATCTAAAAATGCCGCTGAGTTGGCAGAGCTTAACCCAAAGCTTGGCTAACGAAATTCTGGGAGGGATTGAGTGTATGGCGGAAGTGGGCGGAGAGCGGGCGGCGATGGAATCGCAACAGTGGCAAAATGGCCAGGCACTTGGTCAGTTTATTGCATTTAGTCAAGTTTCGTTGTTTGCATGGACGATTGTTGCCAACAAATGAAATGCGGTGTTTCAGCAGGAGGAGGGATAGAGCTTCCACAGAATGGGGGAAAAAAGAGCCGGAAACAGAAGCTGAGGGTCAGCAAATTTGATTTTCACACACATACACAGTCGTAATTCTCCATATTTGTTGAGGGCTCAAAGCAATATGCAAAACATGCATTTCCGCTTTTATTTTTCTGAACCGAAACTACGAGTCCTTCTTTTGTATGTGTGCAAGTTTAAACTTTTTCAAGCTGCTCTCGTTTTGTTTGTGAGAATTTTTTTTATTTGGTCGCCTTATTCAATGGAAATGCAGTCCAACAAAGAGCAGAAAAAAAACCATGCCCTAGCTATGAAAAATTCATTGCCATCAAAATGGCAAACGGCAAAAATGGCAAAAATAAAACACGGATGAACTGGGAACGGAACTTAAATCGAATTACATTTGCCAAATGAAATTTAAAGAGCCAACGGAGAGGCCCGAGGAGCCTCCAAAAGACCCGCCGAGTGAATAATGACTGTTACAAGCGATGGCAATAAATAGGATGTGCTACTCCATCCTCTATCCGCACCATCCTCTCAGCCTAGCTCCACTGCTCGGTGGCAGCCAAAAGCTGAAGCATCCAAAGCCTACTGCCTAAGCCCTTGGGGGCTTAATGTCTACAATGCTCTGCGTGCTCCCAGTTCGCCCCTCTTGAGGCCCAATATGTGGGTGTCGGCCAAGTGCATTGGCTGTTGTTTAACCTTCGGTCGTGCTCCGCCATCTGTTGGCTAGTTGCCAGCCTGCCAGCAAATTCCTTCCTGCCAACCCGAAAGACAATGCACTAAAAAGAGATCCTTTTTCCCCAAAAAAAAATGTTCTTTATTCTCGGCCTGCGATGCCTCGCATGTGGCAGCTACTTATGCAATTTCTGCCACCAGGGGGTGTGCTTTATTGAAAAATCACTCTACCTTAGATTTTCCGCCACGGCCAATTGAGCACATTACCTTTACCAACACATCCTTACCAACACCCATACCCACTCACACACACATACATATGTGAAAAACCCGCATTTAGACCAAACGCGCCGGCTATAAAACCTTTCTCTGGAAAATGAATTTTTACGCAACCGCCACAGAAGTTGAAACATTTTGTGTTTACGAAGGTTTTTATTTTCAATTTGCCACATGGACAGTGGTCGGTTGCTGTTTTCAATAAAATAAATACAACTTTTCTCTTTGGATTGCTCATGGAATTAATTTATATATCCTTTATGGACTTTTTTTCGACTGTATTTTTAACCAAAAGTAATCTATCAAATTAATGAACTTGCCAAGTCAAACTTTGGCAGTTCAGTGAGGTTCCTGGGTCTGACAGTCAACGGGGGCTAAGCTTAAGTGCTCCTAACCACGGTGCAATTGCAAATCCGAAACGGAATCCGAATCCGAATGCAATTGCCATTAGGAACTCAACCGCACAGCGCCCACAACGGCCACGCCTCCGCTTAATGATGCTTGATTTAATTAATGCCGCATTACCTACGTAGTATGGGCCCCAGCTTGGCCCACTTGGAGACTCCAATCGAGAATGCTACGGGGCCGGATGGCAATTGGAAATTGTGAGCGGCTGTTATGGGGAAAGGAAACGGAATGAATGCTATGGGTAAGGATAAGGGAAAAGGGCTGGCAGGATGAACCACATTGCCATTTGCTGATGATGATAATTTATTGCCCCGAAGGGCTTACAAAGTTGCCTGCTCCACCCAGTTAGCCTCTCCGGCCCAGCTCGGCCCTGGCCGTGGCCGTGGCAGTGCCTCCTTGGAGGAAACGATTTCCGTTTCGGGCTGGCCCAAAGCGTGGGCAAATATTTGCAATGGCTTTCTATTTCCCCAGCCAGACCAAACAAATTGTTTACAATATTTATTGTTTGTTCGATGTTCTGCGGCCGTTGACAATGATGAAATGGCCAGAGTCGGACTCCGGATCCGCCCAGTCAGGGAAATCAGCGCATGTGACTTGACCAACACAGTCACAGGACACTGTTGTCTTGTCCTGGATGTCTGCTAGCTTGGGTCAGAGCAATCGGACGGCGTCAATGCTCATTTCCGTCGACATATTTTCATTTCCTTTCGACTTTTTGCCCCATTTTTGCCGTGTCTGTTTGTCCAAGGATTACCAGCAGCTGGCACTCCTTCCGCTCCGCCATAGTCCTTCGTCCTTCGACCAGCGAAAATTGTAATTCATTAAACTTTATTGTCCAGCCATCTCGTTTTCTCGTTGACCTCGCCGTTGAGAGTTCGACTTCAGTTTAATTTGTTTTTGAGACCGGAAAACCTCATTTATGGCCCATGTACGCGAAACGAAACTTTTTGGCAAACAAAAATTAAATACAAAATCTGAAAGAAATAAAACACCGAAACGCACACAAAATCATAATTAAAATTTTCAATAAAATCTCTGTTAGCAGAGAGGACCCCCGAAAAGCAAACACAACCGCTTCTGCTTTCCTGCTAATTATAAATTATAATTTTCCAGATCCTTTGTTGCCAAAATTAATCTTAATGAAATTATTCAAACAAAAGTTTTCTACAATCGCTGGGGCGGGTCGAGCTGGCGCGGCGCTATGGGACTTGTACTCCTGCCCGACGGCAATTAATTTCGCTCAACATTCATGGACAAAGTGAGGCACGTTTCGATAATGAAAGCCGCAAACGGCCACGCCTCCTCCATTCAGACGGCTCACGCCCCCTACTAATTGTGCTAACAACTTGATTCCAGCTGAGCAACTTTCTGTGCTCAGCAGTCGGTCTCAAAAATAGCCTACCACACCACATAAAAGTGCCACACACACCGACCAAAAAAAAAAGGAAAGTTTCGAGTGTGTGCGAGCTCTGGGCGGCCCCAAAATGTATGCTATCTAATTGTTAAAGCATCAAGCAAAAAAAAATGCCACAAATTTGCGAACCAAGGAACGAATATTTCGGTCTCTTGTCTGTCCCGGACCAGGTCCTTCCTGTCCCCTCCGGTCTGGCAGATGAAAATCAGGCTCTGGCGCTCCTTCACTGCAGTTTCATAAATTTGAATTTCAAATTTAATACACACACGCATAGAACGAAGCCCAAAGTGCCTCAGATACGACTCACAGATACCTAAATTTTAATTTTCGGCAGGAGCCTTGCCTGGGAGTGGAAGTCGGAGTATCCTGGCGTACAGCTAGCTAGCTGTTATCTTTGCACGTCAGACTGACAGATGCAAAGTGATATCCTTCAGAGTTCAGCCTGTTGCTGACAGTCCTGGCGATCAAAAAGATGAGCATGCCCGTCCCGATTTTTGCCACTTCCAGAGCATTTTCCGCAAAGCAAAGTTTCCTTTCGATGCTCAAAAGTTGGAAAGTTCTATCCTTATGCAAATTGATTTGTGTCGTGTGTGTTTCGGCAACAATTTTACCTTCGGTGCGGTATGCGGACGTGTGGGCGTTCTTATACTTCTATTCATATGTATTTATTTGATTAAGGTCTCGGCACGGCCTGGCATTTTGCGTTTACATTGTAAACTGGAAGAAAACACAGAACTATTAACAAGACATAGTCGGGGGATAAATTAATTAAAATGTCAACGTGAATTTATCTTTCGCTTTTGCCATGTTTGCCGAAACCAATTTCAGTTTCGTATACTTGACAAAAGTTACTTCCTGCCACGAGGGACGGCGGAAGGACACTCCGGGATCTTTGAGGCCAGGCAGGACATAATTTTAAAGCCACAAAGAGACGAAAACATGTCTCTGAATTTTTTATGAGATGGCCAGATAGTATACGAGCTTCAGCTTAGATGTGCATATCCTTAAAGATGGTAAACATTACTTTATTATTGAAATAAATGGAAGAACTAAATCTGGAAAGCTTTTATGATTTAATTAAAAGTAAGAGCCAAGAAAAACTACAAGTGTCCTTTGTTCCTTTTTTCACTTTGATTTAATTAATGCTTACCTTTACCTACTCATACAGGTATTGGATCCGTGTGTGTTTCGAGGGAAACCCAATCAGAAATCGGACACTGCAGCTAATTAAAGATTAACGACCGCCAAGGCCCATTAATTGCAACTGACACCTTTACAGTGGCTGACAACAGTGTGTGGACACACGCGCCCCCCGAGCTGATTGCGTTTCATTCATTCTCTTATTTAAATTGATTTAAATTAAGCTCCCAAACGCTGGAAGGTAAATAAAGATAGATATCGAATGATCTACACGATTTGCTGGTTAAATAGATAGATTTCGCTGCCATACACTGCGACGTATGTATCCTAGACATAAAATATGATTTTACTAGAGTATATAGTGACTTTATGCAAAATTTAATTTTGATTGCGAACCGAGTTGGTCAACAAACAAAACGTAAACGAATTAATTGCGAATTTCAATTTCAATTGAGAGAGCGTAAATTCAATTTCAGCGAACAAAAGAATGGCTGGCAGCGGAAATCTGAATTTCAGTGATTATTATCAGTAAACATATAAAATGGTATTACACCCAGAAAATAATATAAAAAACCGATATTCGGGCTTAGCCGATATTTGTATACCCTTGCAGAAATTCTATTATCAGAAATATAAATGTTTCCTTGGAGAAATCCATTGCCCCATCCAAGAAAGGATTCAAGAAATCAAAACCCCTCTATATACATGTATATGGAGGCATTACGAAAACCATAAATGATGAATACCCTGCAAGGATATAACAATTGTGCCAATTTAATATTCATATGCCAATGTTTTCCGAATTGGATTGAATTACAAAACAAAACACAACAAACAAAGCAAAAATAAAGCCAAACAACAAAAGGATTATTTGGCCTGCAGTCGGACAAACGAACTACTATTTGAAAATTCAATAAAATATTTATCTCGAAATCTATGTAAAGGTTTAATGTTTGGTAGTGCTTAAGTACTTAAGAATTTTCGTGTGATGCTTTTCATTCGTTTAATTGATTTAAAATCAAAGAGAAACATTGGAAATATACAATATATTTGTGTTGGAAAATGAAGACCGAAACGTTGGCGTTGAGTTTTTTTTTTTTTGGGTCACAGGGGTCATGCGTCAGGGGTCGGTCATAAGCCGGAGCCGGAGAGCACACAATGGTAACAACCATTAGCTTCAATTAAGAGTTAACTGAGTAACAGACTGACAGACAGATTCCGGAGATAACAGCCGGTACAAACATAAAATGCAATCTGGCTGAATATAACTGGGCCTGCACAATCTGTGGGATGGCCATTCGGCAAGTGACTCCCAGTTGGCCAAGTTCGCTCCATTACGCCGCCGCAAATTACAAGCTGAAGGGAATCCCCGGAGGGACTCGATAAAAGGTGCTGAAACGACCATCAACTGCTTAAAATGTAATCAGAGTTTTGGCCACGAAATAGATACACTCCTACAGCCCCCAACCCATATCTTATCACTTTGACATGCGCCCAAGGCTTTAAGAGTGAATCACGGTCAACGTTTTTGGGCAAAACAACTCATCCGGTCAAGTGCTGGGTCATTTAACGCCAGAATGGATAGCCTGGGCGCCATCCTCCTGATTTTGTTCGCCCTCAGCTTTCTGCTCTTTCTGTTGCGCGTGAGTAGAGACACTCCTGGCAAGGCGGTTGCCCACGAAATCCAGTTGAACCATCAAGTATCCAATTACAGGTGCTGCTGATTACCTGTCGCTCTCACACCATGTCGCAGCGCCTCAAAGGGGAGCACGGTAAGTGAATCCAGCGGGGCACCGGGAATCTGAGAATCCGATGAGACCAAACATAAATATTTGCGTTAGTTAGGGCCACTGAACCCATTCTCGAGATGACAGAGAAAAGGAGAGTCCCAAGTTCTTGGCTGCCATAAATCATGGCCGACATTAATATATATTTATGTGTGTTTGGGTGTACGTGTAGATATAAATCTATTTATGCACATTTATCACATTGCTCATTAGATAAATGAAACAGAAAACAAAGCCCTGGCTAGGCCCACCTTATCAGCTAATGATTACAAAGCAAATATGTGTTTTTTTCGATTTTATTGTAGTATCTGTCTCATGTCCGCCTGGGCCGTCGATTCGGTAGCCAGTACTTCTTGTTAGTTGGGTTCGTCAGTCGGTACTGTCGAGCAGGAGCTCCATTCCCAAAAAAATCGAGTGTCACAATCGAAAATCGCAAAAGCCCCATATTAATCAGAGCAAATATTCATTGAAAAAAATGGCACCTGTCATCAACGGCACGGCCAGCACTATAACGAGTACAATTGCTTCGCTGTTGAATACAACAGCTCATTACAATACTACGCGAGAGGTGCTTAATACCACAGCGACCCCTATAATTGTACCAACCATCGCATCCGGGACGTGGAACAATAACGGTTATGGATGGAGCGGGGTGTACTACAACTGGTATCTCAGTTATATCCTCTACATCGTGCTGGTCTTTATGTTTGTCATCGCGTTTCCCCTGGCCGTGATCATGGTAAGCTGATCCCCATCCAGACACCTGGCTATTCCCTATCCTGCTAACCATTCTCCATATTCCCCCAAAGAGCTCGGCAAAACGCAAACGTGAGGCAGCTGCCAGGAATCTTGCCCAGCAAAGACAACGAGGTAAATTTAGACTATGAACTGTCAATGGTTTTGTACTTTTTATTTTGAGGACCCACATGTAGAAACTAAATAACCTGTTTAAGTGCTTCGAGGAAACCGAAGTTAATCAGTCCCAGGTAGAGGTAGTAGCAGTTCAGTTTTAGGAGCTCCCATCGTTCACGAAGCCTCAGCCAAAATATTCCCGACGAGCCGGTGGCAGTTTTCTGGGCTCTCTGTTCGGCATACGACGATTGCACACAACACTTGGACATTACCCAAAAGGCGGTCATCCGGTTCTGGGTGCGAAGCGTGGACTCAATGCCACGGATCAGATCGTTCGTCTTAAGGATGAGCAGCATCTGACGGTCCACTTGCTCCAGTACATCGGATATGTGTGGCAGCACCAGCGAGGTATTGTTTTGCAGTGTGTTTTTCTGCAAAATGAAGGATTATCAGAAATGGGCGAGAGCTTGGACAGGATGAGGCATACCTCTTCTTTGGAATACTTTACTTTGGTGAGACCTTGCATCACCGTTTCCCAAGGACGCCCCGTCACCATGCAGGCAAATAGGCCGTAAAGGTCTCCCTGGAAAGAGGATATTCAAATTATTTTAAAGAATTTCATAAGGCGTACGAGAAGATCCTACCTTAATTCCCAGTTGCTCGCTGTGCTGTCGCATGGCCTTGCGGTCCACATTGAGGATACTCAGCCAGAGCTTAGAGTAGTCATATCGGAATTTGTCTGTCAGATTAGCATACAGTCCATGGTCTAGCAGGATTATCTCCATAGCGTCCTGCGGGGTGCGACGCACTAAAATGTTTCCAGGATGGGGGTCGCTATGCACAAATCCAGTGCGGAAAATCATCTCGGAGTAGAGCTGTCCAATCCGATTAGCCACCGCAAAGGTATCTATCTTGTTTTGCCGAATGTAGTCCAAGTCCGTCACGTGGCCACCCTCCAGATACTCCATAACCAAGACGCGAGAAGAACTCAGGTTCCAATAGATCTTAGGCACCCGCAGCCACGTGAATTTCTGGAACTGCTTGGCCACTTTCTCGGCGTTACGTCCCTCGTTGATAAAGTCCAGCTCAATAGGAAGATTTTTCTTGGACTCCTCCACCAACCAGTGGATCTTGAAGTCGGGGAATATACGCGCTAACACATTGACCGCCAACTCCATGGTTTTCATGTCCACCCGAGAGTTTCCTTTCACATATGGATGTTGGACCTTTACGGCAACCACTTCGCCGGTCTTCAGACGCGCCTTGTGCACTTGAGCTAGAGAGGCAGTTCCCAGGGGCTCCTTCTCGAAGCTGTCAAAGATATCCTCCGGATTGCAGCGCAGATCTTGCCGAATTACCTTGTACAGGTCCTCAATGGGATTTTGCGGCGCATTCGAGTGCAGAACCTTCATCGTCTGAACGAACTCCTTGGGTAAAAGGTATTCCAGAGCACCGATGTGCTGACCTACTTTTATGTAGACGCCCTTGTTGGTGCAGATCAGCTCCAGCAACTTTTCAGCCGCGATTTTGTGGACCCGACTCTTTTCCGCCTTGTATTCCGGTGTAGTTTTGTCCCATTCCCTGTAGTAAAGCTCCCGCTTGTAGGTGAGCGCCACGTCTACGACGGCGGCGGCGGATCGGGAAAGCCGCACGATGCCCAGCGAGTTGGGGTCGTAGTCGTTGGTATGTAGACTCCAGCCGGCAGAGGCCAAGCCGGCGCCCAGTACGCCGTAGCCCAGAAAGCGCCGCAACAGCATCTCTGCAATATAAAAAGAAATGGAGTGGTGAGACTTCTGGGCAGCAGTATGATTAATTACTCCGACAGCGACTCGGTGAAGTGTGTTAAGCACATCGAGCCATCGTTGCTAATTAACCTTGGCTGAGCACGGACTTTCACCTTAGCTCAGCGTGCACTTTGTGGTTTAGTTCAAGGGGATCTTCTAACTCGCGTTTGTCTTCTGCCCTGTGCACCTTTAGTAGCTACTAAAACGTTTTGCCAACGACTAAAACCTGTTGCATCTGCGTTTAAGCAGCAGCCAAACAAATTATTTACATATTGCCCGTACAGTGCACCTTAACTTTCACCTGGGCGATTTGGCTATCGCCATTATGTAAACATGAATGAAGGTGAGACTGCGGCAGGTGGCAATCACTACCAATAGTTTCACTTACTCGGTTCTGTGCGCTTCAGGCGGTGCTGTGCTTCAACGACAGCGTAGGTGTTATAATAACCAAAGTTTGTGATTAAATTCAAGAATGACGTCACAACAGCAGTCAGCTGTTCTTACAGTCGTGTTGGCTGTTAACAGGCATGTGTTAACAGATGTTATATAAAGAGGTGTAAAAAAAGGCGGTTATTTCAAATTACTGATAATGAAATCATTGCTACCAATCTTAGGCTTTTAATTAAAAATTAAGCTTTTATTTAATACATATATTTCTTACTCAGCCCGCCGGCAAATGGAAATCCAAGTGACAAACAATAACTGCAACGGAAGCTCCGGAAGTTCTGGCGGAGCCGATCCTGCTTGCGGAAATGGCCAAAACATCACCGTGCTGCCCAAGTCATTGGACCTACCGCCCAGCTACGATGAAGCAGCCTTCAGTGAGCGAAAGCAGGACAGCACCTTGACCATTGCCACCTGCCTGGAGGCCAGTAACCCGAATCTGGCTGCCGGAGGCACCAACGAACCTCCTCCGGTCTACGAGGCAAATGTTACCACCACGTACCTGGTTAATGGTCAGCCTCCAGTGCTGTAACTCAAGTTTTTGATTTAAATTTCTTACATTTATTGGTTTCCTCTATATATATATGTACAGATTTTGTGAAATAATCGTATGTTTCGACAATGATAAATTTAAACGAAAAATAAACATAAACTAACATTTCAAAATTTCAGTGAGGGTGGGTCCCCAGCGCCCATATGGATCCTTAGGCAGAATGAAAATATTGTCGCACCACGAATACCCTAAGACACGACATTCCACAATCTTTTTGAATGCTGGATTTTCGTCTATTAAATCCCGGTAGTTGTCGTTGGATACGACAGCCGCGTTCATCTCATATGCGAGCTGCAATATAAAGCTAAGGGAAAGAGTTTGAAGTTAATTGAAATAAACAAATTGGTTTCAAGTGATGTAGTTAGCTAACCGATCATCATAGCTGATGGACATCTGGCCAGGTATGTTTTTACACGGAGTAAATACAATCTTGCCCTCTTTATGCAGCTGATTAAGTAAGTCTGGATTCGAGGATTTGGTGGCGTTTCTCCGAAACAGTGGTATTACAGCTTTGACATTGTGGCCCATTTTGTCAAAGTAATCAATACAGATTTTGATGCCCTCGCACGAAAATATGTTTGATCTCCCGTGGCTATATGTGGAATAAAAGTTATTATATTTTTACTAAGGACAATTTTTAATAAAACTTACGCAAAGGCCACATTGCTGCCGTCAATTATGATGGCTCGTTTATCGGACTTTGGTGCGACAATAGTTTCACTTTCTTCAGTGGCGGGATTGTAAGTGTTGCTATTATAGGCTCCTAGTTTTTTCTTCTCCGACGCCGTAAACAAACTATCGTTCATACGTCTTCTGGCTTTCTGTGGCGGCGTGGCACTGGTAGAGCTTCTCCTCTTCTTCGCAGTTTGCTTCTCATTTTTGTCGGACGACAGCGGAATGAAATCCTCAACAACAATAGTGTCGTCCACATCACTCACCGTTTGCTTAGCATCTTTGGCTTTCTTTTTAGAATCTGGTACGGTATCACTACTATCATCCAAAATAATGCAAGCGGAGTCTATTTCTTCCTGTGTGTCCACATGGCTTCTTGTGGAGTAGACAACGTTGTTGTTTGTTTTATTCTTTAGACGAAGAGAGGCTTCACGGCACTTATCTTCGAGATACTTTAAATCTCTTAACATTTGTTCGCTTGAACTCGGTTGCTCATCCTCGATTAGAATGGATGCGTCTGAATCGTCTATCAAAACACAGTCATCATCGCTGCTCAATATTTCCTCTACAATCTCCCCATCATCAACAGTGTCTTTTCCTAATAGATTTTGAGTGCCCTTATTTTTATCAATTACCTTTTTTGATTTATAAAATTTTGGTAAGGGCAATGTTGGATCTTTTGCCGGCGATTCTTTCTTAAAGTTTAACTTCTTACGGGTGCGTGAATTTTGTGCTTGGTATTTCTTTTTTATTGAGCTTAGGAGCTTCGATACCATTTCTCGGTTAAAATCGGTTTTCCCATTTGGCTTCATTTGAAGCCTTTTTGTATTTTTCTGTAATCAATAAAAAAAAATGATAATCATAGCTTCTAAGATGTCATTTCTTTGGGCCTTACCTTGTGTTTAAGTTTTTTAAACCCATTAGAAGAATGCGCCGGCATTGTTGGTTGTGTAGTGGTTGATGTTTCCTATTTGATAAGTATAAATAAATTAAATAAGTCGTGCAAATATTAAGATGTGTATTGAAAAGCAAGCCAGTGGTTGCTTTTCCTACTTACTGCGAATTGTCTTTTTAAGATTTCTTAGTTTTTTAGTAAAACATGCAACGCTTTAAGAGATTTACATCAAGTTTATTATGAGCTGGAGAGTTTACAGGGCTTACGTATATATCTAGGCGTACACACTAACTAGGAAAGTGATTTTGATTACATCCGACTTAAATGTAAAATTATATTGATTTCGCTAGAGCGCGGCAAACGAGGTAAAACGGCCAGCAAATGTACAACTCAACAGCAGTGAACAAAGCAGCCCTTCGCATCCCGATCCATCCAACCCCTGGCAGCCAATGCAGCTTACTTTTTCTGCTTCAGTTCGCGGATCTCGTTGCGGATATTGGTACGGGCCAGCTCCTCGTACTTATTGCGATACTCATCCGTGGCATAGATGCACGGTATCATTAGCAATGTCTCCAGCACTTTGATGCGCATCGCCTTGTAGTTGGCATCATCGAGATTGGCATACTCGGAGCGCAAGAGAGTGGTATAGTGCTGATACTCCTCCGGTGGGGCCCTGTAATGGGTTTGAAACATATGAGGTAAGACTTTGATGGACTGGGAAATACTTACGCTAACACCACAAGATCCACATCTTGCAATAAATTAGCTTCGTCGTCGTGGTCCCAGGTCAGTTCGTTGTCAGGCGTTTTGCGGCCCAACAGATTGCACACTAGACTCTTGGCGTGGTCCTGTTTGAAGAAGTTTAAGACGCTATAGAAAAGTATTCATGTGGCACTTGTACTCACGTCTTCGATGACGGCATCGTGACAGAACTCCTCAAAGACTTCGCAGTTCTTCTCCGCGCAGCTGCGATTCCCATCGAAATGGTAGTACTGGAAAAAGGCGGCCAGCACGATGTTCGGATTCTTGACGCCAGCCAGGTGCGTCACCTTGCGCTGCATCATCTCCTGCCAATTGTGGTAGGCGCGAGACGGGCTTTCGGCACTTAGGTGCTCCTGAATCCGGGAATACCATTCCTTTGCAACCTGCTCCGGAACATCGTGGTGGTCGCAAACCTTTTGCCAGATCTTCTCCATGCTGGGTGGGTTCTTTTCACTAATTTGGCCACTGGGATAAGTGCACGAATTTTTTTTGTCTGGAACTTTTCACTTTTCACTGTCTGCTGAAAATGTTTGATGACTGGTGTTAGGCGCTGGACTCTGGCGTTTGCGCACTGCCACAGTTGCCCCAAGCCAACAAACCCCGAAATGCGCGGTGGAGAGCCGAAACTGCGCCGTAATAAACGCGGAACCGAAAAAAATAACGTTGTTCTTCGATATGGTTTATTGTTTCAAACTTACTGCGATCGGTGGGTTGGAAGCATCCTCATTTTCTGCCAACTGGCGGAGTATCCTTGTAGCTGTTACAGAAGCCTTTCCCTTTTTGTGCCAAAGCTTCTTTTTATTCTTATTTTTCTTTACAGCTTTGTTTCTTTTGTTTTTCATACTGACTATGTTGTTATTTGCATTGGAGACCTCGAAATTTGTTTAATTTTGCATTTAAAATCCTGGAAGCAACAGCTGACTTATCGCGTGCACAATGTTTTCTTATGGATAGAGATGGAAGATCGCCAAACGCGGGAACCTCGATAATAATACAAAATTTATATTTTTAATTGCATAATAGAAATAATAATGTTTATAATACAAAACATAAAATTAAATATTTTTTTAGTTGTAAATGAAGCAATATTTTCAAAATTTAAAATTTTACAAGACAGGTTCTAAGACTATCGAAAGAAAACGATATATTCGAAAACTCATCCCTGATTTGCATTGGAAGACAACAAATTATTGCCGAATTCATAAACAATAAGGCTACTCTTGAATGGATACGCTTTAGAGGAGCTTTATAGTCCCTGGGTTAATCATGACACCTTGCTTCCTATGCCAGGACAGCACCGATGCCGTCTTCGCACTATTTTCCGAAGAGGGCGTCCGGCTAAACATAAGGGGTATCATTGCCAAGCACTTTTCATTTTTCGAAGTAAGTTGCACGACATATACTTAAATACTTGATAGTTAAAGATCTACTATCCCTTATTCCAGTTGCCCAGCACGGGCAGCGATGTGGAGGCTATTTGTCGGGAGTGCTGGACGTGCGTCACCAGCTTCGACGAGCTGTACCAGAAGGTATTTAAGCTGCATCAGATGGGTGGTGGCGACGCCAAAAGCGTTCCCATTGAGTTTTGTGGGGAAACGGAATCTATCAATCCACTGTTTACGCTAGAGGTGGATGCCCTAGCCGAGGGCTTTTTCGCTCCCAATGAGGTGAAAGTGGAGGTGAACGAGCTGGAGCCCCTCCCAAAACTGGAACTCCTCGAAGACCCCGTTGATACGGAATCCAAGTCGAGCAAACGGTCTAGATCTCAATCAGAGGGCCCCTCGCAACCAAAGCGTCGCATCAAAAACGAACAGCCCGTGGACAGTGAATCGGATGTGCCATTGTCGGTGTATCTGGAGACAGCTCCGCTCAGAAGGAGCACAAGGCGCGGACGCCCGCCCAAGGCGAAACCTGAACCACCCCCTTCATCGCCCAAAAAGGAGTTCCTTTCGGAAGAGGATGCTGAAAACGATAGGGACGACACAGAGTTTGAGCCGCCGGAAGCTGTTTTGGGGACGGATGATAGTTCCAGTTCCTCCAGCGACAGCAGTGACGAACACTCGGGTGACAGCCTGCCAGACTTTGAGCCAGAGGAACGGTATGCTGAAATTCCCAAACGGGTTGTGGTCAAACCTAAGAAGTATAGAAAACGGGAGAAGCCCCTGGTTCCGCCTGTACGAATGAGTCGGGCGGAGATCGAGAGACGAAAGCAGCAGCAGGACGAGTATGATGACATTATTATGGAGTTTTTCAAGAAGCTACCCTGCTCCATTTGCAATCTTCTTGTGCAGAATTTTGCCGACATGCGACGGCATCAGCGCATGTCCCACGACATCGATTCGGGATATATCGAGTGCTGCGGGAGAAAGTTCCACATACGCAAGGGGCTGGCGGAACATGTGCTGGTACACAAGAACCCGGATCACTTTATGTGCTCGCAGTGCGGGCGGGTGTTCCAGGACTCGCGTACTTTGGAAATACACGAGCAGACGCACATAAGTCCGGAGGTGAAGACGGAGCCCAAGGACAAGCCAGTTTACCAGTGCGATAAGTGCCCAAAAAGTTTCACCACCAAGGCGGCCATCGAGTACCATAACGTGTCCAAACACGTGCCCAAGTCCGAGTTCAAGTATTCCTGTCCAGAGTGCAAAAAGAAGTAACTAAGCCGTACCTATTATCTATTACCAGCAAGCTGGCTAAACTGATTCTTTTTTCAGAATACCCACTGAGCGAAAATTAAAGGAGCACATGCGGTACATGCACGACCCCGAATCGGCTATCATCTGCGATAAGTGCGGCAAGACACTGCGCTCTCAAACGAATCTCAAGAAACACCACGAGCTGGAACATTCCGACGAACCGCGTCGTAAGCCCGATCCCGTCCAGTGCGAGATTTGTGGCACCTGGCTGCGCCACCTCTCCGGACTGAAACAGCATATGAACACGGTGCACGAGCCGCCGGGCGGCGAGCACCGCTGTCACATATGCAACAAGACCTCCACTAATTCCCGTGCCCTTAAGAGACACATCTACCACAACCACCTATGCGAGCGCAAGTTCAAGTGCGGTATGTGTGACAAAGCCTTCAAGCGGCCACAGGATTTAAGGGTAAGCTAAAGCAAATAATCCCAAGCATCAGACATCTAAACATAGTTATTCCATAGGAACACACTTCCACGCACACCGGTGAGGTTCTCTACACCTGTCCCAACTGCCCCATGACCTTCTTCTCCAACGCTAACATGTACAAACATCGGCAACGGCTCCACCGGGCCGAGTGGGAGGCGGACCGAAAGAAACCACTGCCGCCGAATATAATGAAAATTTCACAGGGCGCTACAACGGCGATGAAGAAGCGCCAGACGAGCAGCGGCATGTTCCCACAGTTGGAACAGAAGCAATAGCATTTCCACATTTACAATGTCTAGTAGATAAATCATCGTCAACCATTATTATTAACTCGCACTTAACACTGATAAGCTAGGCCATAAATAAGTATACGTAGACATATTTACATCGATTTGTGCTGTTGGTATCTTATCTAGCTATCTAATTGTCGTCCTGAGGTATCCGTATGGCTTCGCACATTCCCTCCTCCCGGTGAATGCTCGCCCAGTGCTGGGCGAGATCCCGGCTGATGGCCTTCCGGAAAACCATGCACGAGATGTGTGGAAGTTTCTCAAAACGCACTCGCAGCAAGCCAAGCTTGGCCAAGGCATAGCGCCAGTTCTTCATTAGGTGGGCGTTTTTGCCTACGTGCTGGGAGTCTGGATGCACAATCACGAGAATACCCTCTGGCAGGAGGAGGTTGTAGGCCTTTCGACAGCATTCAAGACGTTGCTCGGCACTGGGCATGTATTCCAACAAAAGACTGAAAATTACGCACTCGTAGTGCTTCGCTGGCAGCCGCCTGACACTGCCCTCTACCAGTTCTGGCTCTTCTAGTCCGGGCTCTACCTCTACTTTTAAAAAATCCGCTTGCAGGACATCCGGGGTGGCCGGGCATAGATCTAGGGCTGTGACCTCCAGATGCGGAGTGCTGGCGAAGGGATTGAAGCAGCTGCCAACGTCCAGCACACGCAGCCTGTCTGGTGGCTCCTCCATCCACTGGCATTCCACGTCGCCCAACTGTCCTTCCGTCCTGTAGGATTCCAGCAAACGCTGCTCGCGTTGTCGTTTTTGTAGATAAATTCCCTCGGTGAAAAAGTATTTTGTGATATAGTCAATGGCCCACTTGATGCGACTGCGCGCCTGTAGCTCCACGTTCTCGTTGTTGGTCTCCCATATGGCCGCCAGTTGCCGCATGGCCTTGGCGTACTCCGCCAATCGGCTAGCGTTGTGGGGACTTGTGTGTTCCTGCCAGGCTGCTGCAGCTCCATGCTCCTTGGTCAGCTGCCGCAAACTTTCATGGCAGCTTTTTATAATATTAGCCAGACGTTGATGCTCCTCCGTGGCCATACTCAGATTGGAATCTGATTGGATTGTTTATCCCAACTGGAAGTTTTCGTTCCGCCAAACTAGCGGCACCTATTCAGAGTCGGTGTGGAACAGTCGGAACTGAAACACGGGCATTAAGTTTTTGTTTTTAATTATTTCAATAATTAAGCCATGAAATTGAGAAAAACAAAGTTTAGAATTGTTAAGATATTAATAATACATTTTAAACTCAACCTTAAAAAAAGTAAAAAACACATTTGAAAAATTCCCTCCATACTGTTTTGGAACCTACCTCAGAAATTAGACTATATTCAAATAAACAAGATAGATGATACGATGGAGCATCTTTTAAAGTATGTTTGGTGCAAAAATTCTACAAATCGCTTCCTATAATTATGAAAAATTCAATATAAGATTGTGATTTACTTTGAATGATACGAGGGCGCCAATTCCTGAACAGGAACCAGTCCACAAACATGTTCGATCAACAAGTTCTAAATTAACAAAGCTGTCAACTGTTTAATCCAAATTATCATTCTGGGAAAAGTTTGATTTACTTTCAGATAATTATAAGATTTGGATCTTTTTCATGAATTTTAAGTTAATTTAAATTAACCTTGTATTCCATGTACCCTATTGCGATGTTTCTCTTCAACACCTAGCAATCGAGTCTAATTTGAGCCAACGTTTGGCGTTTTCCAACACTGCACAATTTAAAGACAAGTTAATAAGACCGTATATTTAAAATGGCGTCAGTGTTGGAAAAAGAGAGGTATTTGTTTCTTCCAACAAACTACAATAAAACCAAAATAGAATAAAAACATAGACAGCTCAATTTGGAGGTGTATAGTGCGAATCACCGTGCAAAAAGCGTCAGAAAGTGGTGCCGCGCATGTGCGATTAATCCAGTACAAAGACTGACATGTCGTTGGCGAGAGTGCAGCAAGCGAGAGCAACAAGTGATTCGTGAAAAGCAAATTGTGGCAATTTAAAATGTCTAAGCCAGCAGTTAGTCCGCCTGGCTGCAGCTAAACCACCTAAATCCGTCCCAGAGTACCCCCAATAGGTGTCGGAATAGGAGCTGCGCCCCTAAAAACGCAGCGACTCCAGTGTGCACACGTAACCTTGTGTGCGCGTAGCACGGAAGCTGTTGCTGCTACTTTGGCTTGGCTGGATCGGAATACTTGTTCGCAGGTATGTGGCTGTTGATGCCACTGCTTTGACTGTCCACCTAAACGGAGTTTTCTCGCTGCAGACTTGATTGCGTGCTTTTCCACGGACGTCGGGTACGTTTCCGAAGATGGATACAAATTCCGGAGCTGGATCTGGATCTGGAGCCGGACCGGATGGTGATGGGGAAGCGGGTCCCTGCTCCACGGTGACCACGCACAACGAGCAGCCTCAAACAAAACGCCAAAAGATCGAAAAGCAGTTTAAAAATGATCGGAGCTGCAAGGCGCTTACCCCCTCCCCGCCGGACATCCTTGACGGGAGGAGGGGGGAGGCGGTGTTGGACGCCAACAGCAACAACAAGAACCATCTCTGCTCATCGCTCTCCTCGTCGTCGACGCACTCGCTGTCGACGCCCAGCAGTACCAACAACTCTCCCACCACGACGCCGTGCAGCTCGCGAGCAGCATCCTACGCCCAGTTGTTGGGCCACAATTCCTTGCCACAAAATGGGGAAGCGGAAGCGCATGCCGCCAGCCCCGAATCCACCAAGGACGAGGTGGATCGCGCCGCACAATTGCCAGACCTGCTGAGCCTCAACAAAACAATCAGTAGCAGCAACATAAGCCTAAGCAGCAGCCGCAACAACTGCATTCCGGCCGCCCCCATCGACGATATGCTGGAGTTCGAGCAGTCCCTGACCCGCCAGTGCCTGTGCGGAGTTTCGGAGAGGACGCTGCGAAAGCCTTTCCAGTCGCACTACTCCCAGGACAGCAATGGACAGAAACGAATCGCCTATCTCCGCGAATGGCCCACCAATAAGTTGCTGCAGTTTCTGTCCAACCTGCAGCTGCTGTTCGACATATACTTGAAGCAGAACGCCAAGGGGTTCATCTGTACTCGGATAATGGACGTCTGCGACGCACTAATCCGCAACGACCACAAGCTCATCGATGAGATAATCGTGCTGGCCGGCTACGACAATCCCTACGTGCAATTCCTGGCGGGCCGCGTCCTGGCGGCATTCCTGGTCATTGCCAAACAGGAGCTGAACGACGAGTGGCTGCAGAAGATCGTGGACCAGCTCTTCAACTTTGAGCAGCTGGACCAGGCTGCCGTGCAGAAGATCCACTTCAGCCTGGACATAATCAAGCGAATCGTCGAGTGGAAGGACATGGAGATCCATCCGCTGGACGACGATTGGATGGCGGCGGCCAGCACGGCGACAGCAGCCTCTTCGGTGGTACCCCTGCCGACCGAAGCCTCTGTGAGCTACATGCACTTTCCCGTCCAGGAGCAGCCCATATCCAGCAACTACTTTGCGCTCCAGTTCCGCGAAGATGCGGGAGTGGATGCAGAGCAAGAATCAACCGACAATCGTGAGCGACATCGAAGGCACTTTGGCGATGAGCTGAACGAGGCATACGACTCTCACTCACACACAGCAGCCCAGCCAACACCCACGTCCACGTCCGTGCCCAGCGGCTGTCACGTGGTCACCCTCACAGACTCGGAGAGCTTCGACACCACGCACCTCAAGTGCATTACGATTCAAAAGCTCGAACACAAGTGGCCCACCTTGGTGAAGAACATGTCGGAGCTAATGGCACTCACGCACCAGGATGCCACCGAGCACTGCGTCCTAAACTTCCTGCAACTGTGGGAGAACATAATCTCGGTGAAGGCCAACCTGTCGATTGACGAAACGCGCCCCTACTACGCCCAGCTGGACAAGTTCGAAATGCTGCTCAACCACAACCTCTCCTGCACCGTCTACAAGCAGATGCTCTGCCTCTTCAACGAGGCACTCTGCTACGGATCCACGCTGGCACTGCAGGACATGTTACCCGAGGAGACGTGTAAGCTGGCTCATCAGATCGTTCGCCATGTGCGAGGCTTCCGAATTCTCGAGTCCCTGCCGCGCCGCCAGCCCGACAACATGGTCAGCCTCATTGGTTACAATGGCCGGCCGCTGATATACAGCAGCGGAAGCATATCCCTGGCGTCCCAGTCCTCGCCGTCAATGGGTGCCGGGCAAGATGGAGAGGATGTGGCGCCCCTGGACCTCATCGAGATGGATAAGACGTTGCTGCAGAAGATGGTGCTACTGGTGCTGAAATCAATAGCGGTGACTGTGAAGGAAATCCGGAGTGATTCGTCGGACTCGTCCATTGACTCGAGCGACTATGACGCCTTCCAGGACATGATGCTCATTGAGCGCTCGATCCGGGACGTGCTCAGTAAGCTGGAGCGCTTCATCAAGCAGACGCTGGAGTTCCACCCGGAGTGCCACTTCAGCAAGATCCTGATCCACCTGTTCGACGACCAAGACGACCACCTGATCGAGGCCATGGTCTGTACGCTGGACGTCACTTCGGGCATATCGTTCCGGAACAACGCCTTCCCCGAACTGGTGGACATGCTGAATCCTGTATACACATTCCTCGAGTTCCTCAAGATGACCTCGAACAGCTCGGACCTGCTGCTGGACCTACTTGTGAGCAACGAGACCTGCTTCCTGCTCTACCTTCTGCGATTGCTCAAGTATGTGCGCATGAACTGGACGATGTTTGTGCACAGCTGCAACAGCTTCGGCATGGGCAGCACCATGCTCGAGGAGGCGATGGGTGTGCTCATACGGTTGCGCCTGCAGATATCGCGTCTGGTGTCGCGCCAACTGTATCCCTATGACATATCGCCGGTGCTGCGTCTGCTCGAGAGCTGCGAGAGTCTTTACGAGGGCAATGAGCTGAGCTGAGCGCCGCCAGAAATTGAATTGAACGACTATATGCAATTAAAATACGTAATTTATTTTAATATTTAATGGAATAGGAGAAACTAGCGCAAAATTCGATGAAATGGATCCTTGTAGCATATCACTCCACTCCACTCCACACTTCGACATATCTCCGCATCCCGATCCAGTAACGCGATAACCCTAGTTAAGTTCTATATACTCTTCATCCGTTTCGCAGGCCTCTCCACCTAGTTACATAGCTGTATGTAGTTTTCATTGTAATGAGCATCATGAATTCCAAACTAAGCACTACGTTAGCCTAAGATTGTGTTAATCTTGCCTTAAGTAGAGTAATGTACAATAGGATGGCGACCGTGGGCGTCTCGTCCCGCCCGCCCGCCGGAAGCAGTTCGGTGTTATTTGAGAAGAATATTCTTTGTAGGTTTTTTTAAAACACTTGAATATACAACCTAATTAACTGATTAAAAGAAACGCATTAAGACAAACTACACAAGGTCGTGTGCTATTTAAGATTAAGATTATTATAGAGTATACTGTAGTCTCAGCAGTTTCGATGGGTTTGGCCTGGTAGTACTTGGTATTCAAAGCTCTTTCATATTGTAATCTCTTAATGGCGATTAATCATTCGGACGCGACGCTTCGGATCTGCTCCAGCTGCTGGCATGGTATTGGCATCTAACGACTGTCCTGTCAGGCTTATCACCGAGCCTCGTCTCGACAGTTCGGAGGGATGGGGGCTCGACACGTAAACGGTCTGATAGTTTATGGTTATTGGCACCGACGATCGGCGGTTCATGCCCGGCTCTGAAGGAGGAGAAAGATGGTTCGTCTTATGGGACATGCGCTCAATAGATTCGGGATTTACCAAAGCGAGCGTCTCCAGGGCTCGGCCTAAAGGGATGCTGATGACTGCCCTGTCTGGCGACCAATGGCGATGTAGCCCTGTACTGGTTGTCGGAAGTGCCATCCGAGTTGAGGGTATACCTATATCGGTCCACCGACACAGAGCGCACTTCGCCCAGAATATGCCTTCGCCGGAAGATGGCAGACTCCTCAACTTGGCATGCATATGGGGAGATTAAGATCAGTCAGTGGCAGTCAAGCCCATTCAGAGAGAAATGAAACGCAAGCTAACACGCATGGCTACGTAAATTGATCACAGGAAAGCACATAGTAATTGATTTATTATACGATTACACACATATAGGACAGATATATAATCAGATACGTATATATACAACCTTACATTCAGTACAGTTTCACAAAAAAAGTGAAAGGAGAGTAAACAACTGTGGATTGGATTGGTTCGGGGGGCGGGAGTCTTAAAAACAATAATTTTAAACAGAGTATCGAACGCGAAAAAGTGCGATATAGGATAGAGATATACATATATATAGAGATCAAAAGGGCACATTGGAGGTACGATAATACGAGTACTTATAATGCATTTTCCGAAAAAGTCCGAAAATTCATAGGCTCTCATAGGAGAGTGGACAGTGCGTTACAATACAGAAAATTGGCTAACTCAGTACATAGTAGTAGACACATTTAGATTTTTAGTTATGTAGGATAACAATGCACTTGTTCCCTCGTTTACATGGTGTGTGCATGGCACCTGGCCCATCGATTTAAAATTTTGGCAAAGTTTTTGGTGAAATACCTTTTGATGCCCGCCGGTCTTGCTTGTGGATTTGTGCATACGACTGCAGGGAGCACCGTCTCAGCCGCTTGTCGCCCTTGTTCTGCTGTCGGAAAGGTAATATTTATGAGTCTCAAGATATATGTGTATTTATACACGATTCTCTCACCGATTTGTAGTGCTGGTTGATGTCGGAGGCGGCCTTCAGCAGAAGGTATATGAATACCAGGGCGAAGAGATATATGATGGGCTCTGCCGTGTTGCTCTTCTTGGCCACCTCCTTCTTTCGGCTAATCTCCAGACTCTTTGCCGCTCGGGGATGCTTGCTGCCTGGTCCAGTTCTAACCCGTTTGCTGAGCTTGGACTGGGGGCGCTTAGAAATCTGGTTCTCTGACTTATTCCCATCCGCATCCCCGCCGAATATATCTATTCTTTGACAGGCCTCGTCGCGATGTTCGTCTTCCATATCCATGGCTTCTAGTTGGGGATCCTCGGATTGGGGGCCTTCATCTTGGGGCAGGTCAAAGGCAGCCACTCCCGACCTGAAATAGTATCTGTAATTGCGCTGCAAGCCTGCAGCCATGATGTAGACGGTGCAGAGCACCACCAGAATCCCTAGGGGCACCACATGATGATTGTTACTGTCCTTCGCCTTCCGCCTTTTGGGAGTCGATATTACCCTAATATCGTCAGACACGGTAGTGTTTTCCCCAATCGGCGATTTCATAGCCGAGCTCACGTTCTGTTTACTATTTGGCCAAACAATAAAGCGACTTTGTGTATCTGTTGCCTTTGAGGTCTATTCGTGGCGGAAAATCGATACGGATTAATGTCCCAGCTTCGCACAATAGGTGTGCATTGTTATCCTGGCAACGATGCCGATGGCTGACAGGCGCACAGAAGTGTCTACTTGATACTATGTATTTTATTGAACTTATTGCTTTATTTTTTAACAGTCAACACTGTTTCGGATGATACCTCTCCGCCACCGCGCTATCACACATGATTGTGTGTGAGTGTGTTTACCTTGCCGCCCTTTGACATTCAGGTGGTGGCACAGTACGTTATTTTAAATTCTAAAATTGCAAGACTTTTTAAATTAAATGGTAAGACTAAATGTTATGTACAAATATGAAGACAGTTTCAGCATTCAAAATAGCCGTTGGACATTCCGGTAAGCTGATCAAGTATATCTGTAATTTAAATTAAATTTAAATATAAAGAAAATACAAGGATTGTAAAACAAACCAGTGATTTCCAGATCTGCCGACTGGTTGCTGATCGAGTTATACAGTTTTCTGCTTTCCGCAATATTTTGGCGTTTGAACATCACAGTTCGCAAGCTCTCCCCTTAAAAGTTCATAAAACTCAATAAATGTTTTCTAAAAATTAACTTAAAAACACCTACTTTTGAGAAGATTTCCATTTGTTTTTTGTTTTTGTGGCTTCATGTCGTTATTAGATTCTAGATTATTGTCATTGTTTCTATTTATTCGCTCTCTGCGCTCTGTGACATAAAGAATACTGGTTTGTTCTGAAGTTAATCCTGAGAACTCCTTTAGGTCGTCCTTGGAGCAGTTATCTTTCGGATCATCGGCTATATGAACTCCTAAAGGATGCGGGAAATCCTCCTCGCGCTGCTTCCCAGATCCAACGCAGTTCTGAAGCTTGCGCAGAACAGTGCGCAGGATCTTGAAGCGTTTTATAATTCGCTGTGGCTCCACTTGGGACGCGCATATCAGAATAGCTTTGCATTCGCGCAGAATCCTGATAAGCTGCTGGAAGTACTCCTCTCCCATCTGATCCTTCGTGTCTGTGAGGACCTTGCGGTTGACGTCTAACTGAAAGTGCTCCAGCAGCACGAGAGACATTTGCGACAGATCCTGAAGCTTTTCTTTATTGTACGACTTTTCTACGGCAACAATTTCAGTCGTTAGAATCTCAATGTAACATCCTAGAAGGGCTCGACTGTCGATTATCTCCTGCAGAGCACCCTTAAACTTGCTTACTTCTTCGTTGAAATGCTGTTCAAGGATGTCAGAGTGCAAGTCCGTTCCATTGGCCTGAAGGGAAGGTATCAGCGCAGTGTCCAACGATTCAAACGAAGCCAGACAGCTGCGAATCATTGTTTTTACTTTAAAAATAAATAAAAATTAATTATAAATATTAATTATGATAGAAAAAAACAAAAATTTCCTTACATTTCAGATTCGGAGCGAAAGCAATTGCAAATATTCCGATCTGGGTAGCACGGTCGATGTTCACATCAAAGTCTGCTATGAATTCGTCGGCCATGGCTTCGTCCTCCAAGCTGTGTCGGAGAACGTTCCGAATCTTCTCCACCGAGAACTTCTCGAAGTCCACAAAGCAGTTGAACACCAGCCGCAATAGGGCGTCGTTGATGAAATCCTCCAACTGGCAGAGCGCCTGCTCCAACGTCATGGCCTTGAGCTTGAGATTGGAGTAATAACTTTCGCTGGAGACTTTCGGATGGTGACACTCCTTCTGGAAAGCATTGCACTCCCGAATAACCTTTTGGCACAGGGCACTTAGAGCCCTTTTATCCTGCGGCAGAGATACGTTCGCGAATCCAAGTGCTTGGCCCAGGACAGTATCTATATTGGAACGCAGCTGTTTGCTGACTGACACTATTTCCTCGGGCGACTCCAAGAGGTTTGAGGATAAAGAGCTGTTCTCGTCGCGGGAACTGAACCAAGCCAGTGCGTCTAAGCTTGAATCTACTAGTTTAAGGAAGGAGCGCTCAGGAGCAATCGAAGCAGCGTCTCCATTGGGGTACAGCTGTAGCAGACGCTCTAGGCACCATCGAATTCGATCGAGGAAATACTGACGACTAGCCTGATGCGTAAACGTCAATAAAGTTAAATTTTTTCATTCTTGAAATTCTCACTGAATACTCACAGAAATGGAGGAGCTGCAACCAAGCTTGGCCATCCCCTCCACCTGCCGAATGCATGTCATTATTTGGCTCAGGCATAGGCACACAATGTCCGCGGTCTCGCTCTGCTTGTGGCTGCTTAAAGAACTGTGGACCAATGTGGAAAATTCCAATAGCGCGGCACAGAAATCCTATATAAAGATCAACAAGTGAGTCTCCTTGAAGCCCCAGGATCCTACATGCTTACATTTAGCCAGCTTAAGTCCTTGATGTTTGTCCCCTTAGTCCTGCGGTCCAATATGTCCAGGCAAGACTCTAGTTTCTTTCTTAAAACGTCCATATTTCCAGAGAAATAGTTTTACTAATACCGCATTAAAGGTGGTAAACAGATTTTTTGAAAGTGGCTTCAATTTCTGGGTGAATGACAATACTGTGGCGCTGCCACATTTTTTTAAGACGAGCATGGCGGGGTTGCCAGAATATCTAGAAAATGTCCTGGATTCCAAAGCACCTAAAGGAGGCGCTTCCTCCTAGGAGCCGGTTGAGCTTCTTAGCTAGGACTGTATCCAATTGGAGGCAGATTTCTCCCAGTCTATGGGGAGGCTTTTAAAAATGCCGTAATCCTGCCTGGCCTCCAGCGACCGCCACTTCATCATTTAGTTACTACCCCCACACTAGTCCTCCATAATCATTCGTAAAGAGAGAAAATAAAACAAGAATTTGTGTTTTCAAACAAATTTAAATCAAAAACTAAGCAATTGTTCCACGGAACAGTTTTTTTCAAGCATTCCTCGAACTAAGCTGTATAATCATTGGCAATAGCTGCGGCATCGGCATCGTCTCTGAACATCTGAGCCACTTGTGCACTGGGCAGGATCTTTTGGGAGCTGCCGGTCTTAGTCTTACGCCAGATGTCCCATTCCACTGGATGCATTTTCTTTTTGTGGGAGTGCATGTTGGCGTTGGAGTTGAAGGTGCGAGGACAAAAGGGGCACTTGTAAAGTGGCTCTCCAGTGTGCTGAGCCATGTGCTCCTACGAAACGAAGTAGATATGATTAAAAAATACAAAAAGCTATAAACAATTGCCCCACCTTCAAGCTGATATCTTTTTTGAAGGTCTTGCCGCATTGTTCGCAGGTGTAGATGACATTAGAATGAGAGTAGCGCTTGTGACCAATAAGCGCTCTAGAGTTCTTACAACTCTTGCCGCACTCTGAGCAAATGAAGAGCTTTCCCTCGTCGTTGTGCCGCCTCAAGTGCTGCTTCAAGTTATCCTCGTCTTTCAGCCAGCTCTCGCAGTCCGGCCGCGGGCACTTGATGCGTGGTCCGCTCTCCTCGAAGTGTAGGCGAACGTGCTTCTCAAAAACAGCCTTATCTTTAATTTTCTTTCCACAGACATGGCATATGTTGGCCGCTTTGCGGTGTTGCATGCTGATGTGGACTTGCATATGGTACTCTGTGGCAAAACTGCAACAAAATATGCTTTAAAATAATCATCACTTTTTAAAATACGAAATACGTACGCATTGTGCTTTGGACATTGCGGACAGATGAACTTGCGCTCGTTCACTGGCACATGGGATCCTTTGTGCAGCTCCAGTAAGTTACGACGGGAGAAGCGCTTGCCACAGTCCTCGCACTGGAAGTCGCACTCCTCGTCTGGCACATGGTGCACTAGCCAGTGGGCCCGCAGTACACTCGAATTGGCAAACACCTTGCCACAGTCCTTGCATCTGTGAATGTGAGAGGAGAATTTTATTAAAGAGACTAACTTTTTCAAACTGGTACCTACTTTATGTACTCTGGGTTCTCATGACGTCGTGCATGTTCCTGGATGAGACACCTCTTGTTCAGCTTACGGCCGCAACACTTTATATACGGCCGCTCGTCAGGGTGCTTTTCCTTAAAGTGTTCACGAATGCCGTCAAAGTCCTCGGCCAGGAATATACACAACTCGCACCCCATAACAATATAGCGTTTGATCAGTTCTTCGTCCTCCTTGCAGAACGGGGGCAGACGCTCCATCTTAAATATCCTTTTTGTCGGGCCCCTTTTGGCGACAACCTTCTCCTTGCCCTTTCTACCCGGCCCTGTCTTTTTCGTCTTGGCTGGCTTGGCCACCTCCCGTTTCCGTTTGCGTCCGCTCCTCGTCACGATTAGGTCCTCCTCGTCGTCGTCATCGTCATCGTCCTCGTAGTCATCGTCGTGGTCATCGTTGTTGGTGTCCTCGTGGCCGTATTCCATTTCTGGTGATTGCCTCTCAGTTTTGATGTCTACCTTGCTGTCCTCCACGTCCTCCGGCTCGAGGCTCTGGGACAGTTCCAGCTCGTCCAGTGGATTAATGTTCAGCTGGGCGCTTACGTCGTTGTCTACGGCCAACACATCCGCTGGCATAAGAACCTCCTCTGGCCAGGAGGCGCTCACCATCTCCGGATCCTGCTTAAACTTCGCGGTGGTGGCATAAATCACCTGCGCTTCCTGAATGGACAGGTAGAACTGGTGGAACTCGCTGACCTGGGTCCAGCAGACATTGCAGATGACCTTGGATATCTCGTCGTTGGGCAGCACCTGACAGCAGAGTGGGAGACGAGGAGAACGAGATCAGTGGGAGACGAGTGACTGGGAAATGGGCCCCACAAGAGCTACATACCTCGAACCAGAAGTGCTGCCGCAACACCTCTGCCACCTTATTGTCCGCCGAATCTGCGTTAAAGATCTGCAGACACATCTGGGCTCCGCCTACTCCGCGCAAACACAGGCGGCAGATATCCATTTTGCATTTATTTGATAAAACTACAATAAAAAATAGTAATTTACATAGCGCTGGCGATGGGCGTTTAAGGCAAAAGTTTTCGTGCGGTAGGGATGGGAGATAGTCAGATAATGAGCGATTAATTTTCGTGCTTATTTCCGATAGCCGCGGTCGGGTAGCACTGAACTCCCATCTCTATTTTCAGAATAATGCAGAATAAACTTGGAAAATGAGCAAAGTGAATAAACCGAAGGATACTGCTGCGGCGGCTTCATCTGGAGTGAAGGTAGTGGTGCATAGGGCTTCCTAGAGCGGTTTCCTCATGGTGATTCTCATTTTTTTGTACAGCGGATAAGCGAGAAGAAATTGGAGGCCTTCACCGTGGGCACCTTTTCGAAGCGACAGTTGTCCAAGAAGGAGATCGAGGAGCAAAAGAAGAAGGAGGATGCAGCAGCCGCAGCACATGTGAGTACACAGCGTTATTGTTATTCTTCTTGCACCAACTTACCCACATTATTTCAGGCCTTCAAGGAGTTTGTGGAGACGTTCCAGGAAGCACCCACCCCATCCTCCAAAGTGTGGGTTAAGGCTGGTACTTACGATGCGGGCACCAGGCGCGAAGATAAATCGGAGAAGGGCAAGCTTTACAAGCCAGGCGCCAAGCTGCTCGAAAAAAGCTCTTCCGACAAGGCCGAGGAATATGCCAAGACGCTGGCTTCGGACCTGAAGAAGGACTCAGGCCCCTTGAAGAAGAAAAACCAGGAGAAGAAAAAGAGCAATCTGGAGCTCTTTAAGGAAGAACTAAGACAGTAGGAACTAGTAAAGGTAGTTCTGTAACAAAATTAACGAAACTATTCTTGCAGAATCCAAGAGGAACGTGAAGAGCGCCACAAGTACAAGCACTTGGCTGCATCCCATGCTCATTCTCAGCCATCCCAACAACAGCAGCAACAGCCACAGGCAAAGCCTAGCAGCAGCAGCGAACCAGCCAGCTCCAAAGCTGCAAACAATGCCCGGGACTCTGGATCGTTTGATACTGGTGATCCCAACACGACCAATCTCTACCTCGGAAATCTGAATCCAAAAATATCCGAGCAACAGCTAATGGAGATCTTTGGGCGCTACGGTCCTCTGGCTAGTATAAAGATTATGTGGCCCCGCTCGGAAGAGGAAAAGCAGAGGGGTCGGAATTGTGGATTCGTGGCCTACATGAGTCGCAAGGATGCCGAAAGAGCGCTCCGGGCTCTCAACTGTCGATACATCATGGGCAACAAAATGCAACTGGGATGGGGTATACTATTATCTTTTGCACACCATTTAGTATTATAATTTAAATATTATATATTAAATAGGTAAAACTGTTCCAATTACGAACACACCCATATTTGCCCCACAAGCCTTGTTGGAGCTGACCCTTCCGCCGCCGCCTTCTGGACTTCCGTTCAATGCCCAGCCACCGCCAAGCGAGGCGGACGTTTTGCCCAAGAAAAACTATAAGGAATTTGACAAGGAGGAGGACAAGGAAAACATGGAAAGGGTAACTTATTAAACATTTCACGATAAAAAAAACATTTGTACATTATATTCCATGTTTTAGATTCTTGGAAAATGTGTCGTAAAAGTCGTTATTCCCAACGAGAAGTAAGAGTTTCTAAGCCTTTAAGAAAAAATAGACAATCAAGTATATATTTTAATATTTTAAAGGGCTGTACTAAACATTATACATCGGATGATTGAATTCGTTATTCGAGAAGGCCCCATGTTCGAGGCTCTGATAATGATTCGGGAAATGGAAAATCCACTCTTCTCATTTCTTTTCGACAATGAGAGTCCCGCCCACATCTACTACCGCTGGAAATTGTTTTCTCTGCTTCAGGGTGACACTCCCAGCGAGTGGAGGGAGAAAGACTTCCGCATGTTCAAGAACGGACCAGTTTGGCGGCCACCGATTGCCAACTTTTTTACTCAGGGTATGCCAGATGACCTGGTAGTGGATCCCGATGCTCCTGTAACCAATGTGGGAGCCCTGTCTCATGCGTATGCTAACCAAATAAAGGTCCTTGAATCTATAAACTAACTATTTCCTTTTCAGGCAACGAGATCGCCTTGAAGACCTTCTAAAAAATATAACACCTGAGCGCTCCCGCATCGCAGATGCTATGATATTCTGCATTGAGCATGCGGGCTCTGCTGATGAGATCTGCGAATGCATCGCCGAGTCTTTAGCGGGCTCCAAAACATTGGCTTCTAAGAAGATAGCTCGTTTGTATCTAATTTCAGATATCCTTCATAATTGTACAGTCAAGGTCTCAAATGCTTCTTTCTTCCGCAAATCGTAAGTCCTTTGGGCATTTAATTCTTACACTGACTGAGTTCCTTTTTTGTACAGCGTGGAAAAGCAATTGGTTGATATCTTTGAAAGCCTGCACACTTACTACTCGAACATTGAGAGCCGTTTGAAAGCGGAAGGGTTCAAGTCGAGGGTCTGCAACGTCATTCGCACTTGGGAGGAGTGGACCATCTATCCCAAAGAATTTTTGGCACAGTTGAGGGCTAAGTTTCTTGGAAAACCGGTTCGTTTTCACTTCAAGTGGATGGTTACATTAATAATAAACAAAATATACTCTTTAGTATGTCATGCCATCGAGCTCGACACCTCCAGCCGAGGAAGCTCCATCAGAAGAAGCTCTTGAAGAAGATATTGATGGAGCACCTCTCTCCGGAGAGGAAAAGGACGACGAAGACCTGGACGGAGTGCCGTTGGACGGAGCTGCTTTACTGAAGAGCGCGTTGAAGCGAGCCATGCCAGAGGCTGCCACTCCCCAGCGAAGCACGCCAAAGAAGGATGATTATCTGGACGAAATAGATGGCGTACCACGTGAGTTCCGCAATCTATAACCTCTTGAAGTCGAAATCATAGTGTTGTTTGCAGTTGATGAAGACCTCGATGGCGTGCCGCTGGAAAAAGAGGTAAAGCCTCAGGCGAAGATGCCCGGATTTATTCCTTCTAAGTGGGAGACAGTGGATCCACAGCAGGTGGAGGCCCAAGCCATCACCACAAGCAAATGGGACACTCTCGACCCGCCTGATCCGCCAAAGTTCTACAGCTCCGACGATGACAGTGAGGATGATAATTCACAGACGTACAGCGACGAAAAGCGTCAAAAGCTTAGAGAAATCGAACTGAAAGCAATTCAGTACCAGGATGAGCTGGAGTCTGGAAAACGGCGCTTGGAACCAGGATGGACTGTTGCGGAGCAAGTGGAGTACTTCCGTAAGCGGTTGCTGAAACAGGTAAGCTTTAAAAAATTATATAAAATAGTGTTCTAAGTTGTATGCTCTGTTTGTCCAGGATTCAAGATCAGACTCTACTGTGGACTCTCCTCTGAGCTACATGAACACCAAGTCCAAGAGCTCCAAGCGTAGCGTCAGCCCTGCACCGTACAGTAGCAGCTCCCGCAAGCGTTCGCATTCGCCCTTCCCGGCAGGAGAGACGAAACGTCGCGACCACTCGCCGGAAACCTCCCGCAGCAGCAAATCCTCGAAACGTAATCGCTCGCGCAGCCCTTCGGACTCGCCGAAGCGCTATTCGGAACGTTCATCTCGAAGCTCCAGGTACGACAGCCCGGCATCCAGCTCTTCTCGCTCCAGAAAGTCCCCGTCCCCCTTCGCTTCACGGTCATCTCGCCGTGAGGAGGCGTCACCCCCGCCGAAACATCGGAACGACAAGCACAAACACAGGCATAGGCACTAGGCGACACTCTAGACCACCAGGATTATAAATAAAAACAATGGATTGTTTAAATACACAGTATATATATATATATTTAAGTCTAAGTAATTGTTAGGATGTGGGAGACACGCACAACACACGGCCAGGAAGTTCGATTCCGCTCTGCGAATTTGTCTAAAAACATGAATCTAAGCAAGCTATTTATAAATGGTTACGATTGTTAAGGAAAGCGCCGACCAACCCCAGGGATCCCCGATCCCAATACCTTTCCTCGAACTGAACCGAAAGGCCAACACACAGTGGGTGTATAAACTTAAAGTGGCTAATGAAATGTGGCTTAAAAGTAGATGCGAACAGCCTCCTCGGCGTTCTGCTCCACGGGGCAGTAGGGGCACTTGAGTATGTGACCGTTGCTAAGTTTGTGGAGGGCGTCGTTGGAAATGACATGGCCGCAGGTCAGCTTCTTTGGCGGGTTGTCCTCTGAAGTCTGCTGGCGCAGGATGGGACAGGCGAATATTGAGTGGAAGCGGAACTCTGGCTGGAGATCTATTTCAATTGGTAGCTCGTCGCAGCCGTTCCACATACCCAGCACCTGGCGCGACTGCATCACCTGCTTAATGTTGAGCAAGGCGGGCAGGGCAGTGCACCCGGCGTTGACTACGACAGAGAGGGCAGAGTTCTTGCTGATGCCCAGCAGCTGACAGGCGTCCTTCAGAAATATAAACGAAAGTTCGGTCCACATCTCCTGACCGAGGAACAGCTTGTACGGCGAGTTCTCCAATCCACTCGGCAGGTATATGAAACTGGCCATCAAGTTGGCTATCTCGTGCTCATAACGCACTGCGAACTTCTTGAAGTTCAGCCGTGCGTATGCGATGGCCTCGCGCTGCGATTCCAGTCCGTAGGAGACCAGCTGCATGAAACGCATTCGGTGCAAGCGGAACTCTATCAGCGAGTGCCGATCCGAAAGCTGTTGGGAGTAGGTCTTGGCCCACTTGAGGGCGTCGGTAAGGTCGCGTTTCTGGATCTTCACCCAGATGCCGTATATGTCGGCGAACTCGCGTTCCGAATCGAACACATCCTGGGCGTGCTCCTCCGGCATCTTGCATTCCCGGATCAGAGTGCGAGCCACATCGTCCATGCCCTGGCGGCAGTAGTGCTTCGCAATGGCCTTGTTCAGCAACATAAGGTTATCCTCGTCCTGCAGCACGTCCACGCGCATGGTGGAAGTGAAGTCGGCACTAAAGTTGCGGTCTATGGCCTTGCCAATCTTGGAAATGGAGCCGTGCAGGTCGCGATGCTCCGTGGAGAGCTTCTGGACGCGTTCGTTGCACTTCAGAATAGCCTCTCGGATAATGCCCATCTGGCGGTCGGTAAGACGCTGCGGAGCTGTTGGCTCCGTTTCCACCTGCATGCTCACGCCATCGCCCATGGGATCGTCGCCGCTGGCAGGTGTTGCGCTCACCTGGGTGCTAGAATTGAACGTGGTCACCATCTGCTCAGCTTTTCCCAGCACCTTGACCAGCTCCGACATCAGCGATGCTATGTCTCCGATATCGGCAGAGGCGTTCTCGTGCAGCTGCTCCAGCTTGGTCACCACACGGGTGAGGTCCTTTTCCACCGACGCACAGGCCCACGACTCGTTGTCCATTGTTGGCTCCAGTTTTCGGGGCAGGGAACAGAAACGGCCACGCCAGGCGCACAAACTCCTGATTTCAGCTGTTTGCAGTAAAACTATCTCTCTGGACGCACTTCTTCGAAGTCACTGCGACGTTCGACGGTACCGTTTTTAATTATATTATATTGCGTATTTATAAATTGACGAATTTTGTAACACAAAGGAATAGAGGCAGTGCTGCCAACCTGGCAATTTTCCACTAAATCTAGCTATTTAATAGTTACAGGTGAAAAACAGTTACCCAGTTATCTGGCAACGTTTTCACATTCAAATATAAATAAATATTATTAATTCTTGTTCTAAATAATCAAAAAAATAGATTATTTAATAAAAACAAATATTTTTCCCTCCGCTGCCAGTGTTGCCAACTATCATGATAGTTTAGTGCTGCCAAATTGAATGCAGACCAGTGTGACCCAGCCCGCCGGATAGTCTGAAAAATCAATTATTATTGCCGCTGCTTTCTGACAGAGAAACTTGTAACGACAAACAGACAGTTTGAAATAAGCCATAGTTAGATAAGTTAACGAATTGCAAAATAATCTTAAGGTCTATACCAACGAAACTGGTAAATATGGAACATTTGATATGAAAGTTATAAAAATAATTCCAAGGACAAAGGATTTCTAGTGCTTTGTGTTCATATTTTTAAAAATAAAGTATGAGTATATGTTTTAAGCCGAACGACATTGAACCCTGTTACAATGCCGTGCCTCCAAAAATAAAAACACTAATTGGACATGCGGATGGCGCGGAATCTTCAACCGCCAACGACAGTGTATGGAAAACAATATTTTAGTGGCATCGTGTCTAGTCAAATGAAATAACAGCAATGCACGGTTAACAATTTTACTTTCGCCAAGTGCCAGTCAGTGCGTTTGAAAGCGAAATGGAAAACTCATACCCCGAGGAAAACTCGCTGTACTTGTATGTGTGTATCTCTTAGCACTTGTGTGTGATAATAAGAGAGCAGAAGCTGCGAAATGGAAATATCAAAACACATAAATCGCTTAGAAACAATGATGGTTAACTTTCTAGAATTTGGAAAAAGTATTTCTGTTTTTCAAACTTGCTTTAAAGGTTCTCAAATTTCGAAGTTCAAGGCTTAAAGGCTATTTATTTTTTAAATATTTTTTCAAACAGACAATTTGATAAGAAAAGATGATGATTATAGGGAAAAGCTTTCGCTGATACTTGACATTTCTAAAACACTTCAAGAATTTGCGGTGCTATTTCCTTTTCTATAAATGTGAAGAGAGCTCTCGAAAATACCCGTACCCGGTGCAGGTCCAAGCTGCAAATCATTTTGTCTTCTTGATGCCAAAAAAATAAGAAAATAATGCCCGATGTCGATTAGATTATGAAAAAAAAAGAGCGCGGTCGTGTGAGTTGCTTCGTGTCGGGGCATCCGAAAATTCGCTAATAGTTTTCAAAATTTTGCCCGGCCAGTTGGGGAACAACATTCAAACTTTGCGTAAGCATTTCGCTCCGGCTAGCTTTTCTGTTTCCGTTCCGTTGGGTTCAGGAACTCTTTTCCGAAATCTAATTAAAACGTTTCTTTTGGAGAAGCAGGCAGTATTATTTATGCTTCCATTAATTGCGAAGAGCCTCTAAAAGATGTGCGCACGAATGAGTGAAAATAATAAAGAATTATTAGACGGGCCGAAAAGACCGAATTGCGCGAGCTAAAAATAAAAAATATCGGGACCGCTATTTATGTAATAAACTTTTTTGTTTTCCCTCAACAATATTTAAATGTATACACCAGCCTTTTGCGTTGTGATTCGCCGTGACCAGTGATCTGAATAAAACTCCGACCCACCGAAGCGTGTAACGAGAATATGAATCTCTCTGTATCTGTATCTTTCAGATAATGCTTTAAACGTACAACTGTGAAACACCAAAAACATGAGCCAATGTCAAAGTTAACCAAGTGCAGGAAACACAGCACTTAGCCGAACAGCTTTCAGAGATTCGCCAACGAACCAAAAACAGATCAGGAATACATTAGCAGAGTTGCCTTAGGATTAAGCTTAAGCTACCAACGACCATACGACACGGACCCGCCAGGATCCACAGATTCCATTTAGAATGCCTGCAGCCGCCACTACGAAGCAGCGCCCGCCCGCCTCCGTCGCCGAGGAGGGCATGACGCCCAAGAAGACTGCCCTCATCATTGTGACCGTCATCGGATGCATCGCCATTCTGTGGCCAAAGGTCTTTCATCCCATGATGTTTGGAGGAGTACCGCCGCCCAAGCAAAACTTGAAGGATCAGCGTTCCAGTCCGGGCGGTAAGTCATCAGGTTTTCAGAAATGATTCTAATTTGGGAGGGATGTCCGAAGGGAAGGGAATATTTATTATAGATTTTATATGTCTAATTATTTTATAATTATTATTATTATTTACAATTTATTTCCGTATTTATGTTTGCTTCTGTGTGGGCTGTGGTGTTGTAGGCTGTTGCGATGTGGTGCTTGACAGGGAGCACTTTATGAATGCCTCCAAGCCGGGAAGTCCCGAGCCCTTTGGCCCGCATTTGTACCGCAAGCAGATCAATGTTTACACCGGCGAGATAAGTAGGTGGCTTAGCACTCTTCCAAAAGATTCTTGTACTAACATAAGTGAAGAGCTTTTTCACAAAATAACACAAAGTATCGTTAAAAATCAAAACAAACCTGAAAGATTCTTCTAACACATTGATTGCGATGTACTAACACAAGTGTTTCTTTCTTTATGAGATTTTTTTATGAGCATTTAATCAATATTAATTCTTTCCAGGTCTGCGCCAGGAGCGTCCAGCCCACCTGCATCCGGAATCCATATATCAGGCAATGCGAGAGCGTGGGCGCGCCATTCCGGCCACTCCCACCGTTCCCATAGTGGAGCGCAAGAGTTCGCCCAGTAATCCGCCCCCGCGAATTGTTGACGGCCGGGTGAGTTTCGCTATTCGGCCTACCCCTCCCACATTTGCATTATTCTCCGGATGGTAAATCCACTATTATACTATATATTGGCGATTTAAATGACGGGTATGAGACATCGATGCTCGCATTGGAAGTCATTTATAAATAGCCGAAACGTTTATTTTATTTGGATTTTGGTTTTGTTTTTATGACACTGCACGCAAATTGAAGGCAGAAAACCAAAGACAGAAGCCTGAAGACGGAGCAGAAGAGAACACAGAAAAGAAAAGATACCGTAAACGATGAGTGGGAGATCGGCAAAATGTGCTTCTACATATTGAACTTGTGCCAAATTTAACGCGCCAGTTCCATTTCGGATCGCTCTTGCCCCAAGAAAACCATAGTTGATGGCTAAAAACTAAGAAATCAAAGAGAACAAATCAGCTGTAGGCTGATCATGTAAAAAAAACACACACACACAATGCGGCGTATACGTAATTTTTTTATGATTGCAGAGAGCCATTTCGTAATATGTAATTCGTCATTTTGATAGATCTGATAGATCTGTAGTTTACAAAATCCCATTTTATTGGCTATCAAAAAATCCAAAAAGACTGTGTATATAATACAGAAATAATCAATGGTTTTTCTCTCCTAGCCTGGACCCATTCCTGGTATGCGTCCCCCCATGGGAGCCGGGGCCCTGCACCAGCCCCAGCAGCGTGGCAGTAGTATGGGATTCCTGATGCCACTTTATACAATCGGAATTGTTGTGTTCTTCGGTTACACGATAATGAAGGTAAGTTCTATCTTAAGTTCTAGTTTAGTAGTATTTCTGACAACATAATCCACAGATTATGTTCAAGAAGCAAATACCCAACTCTCCGTACGGCCCAACTCCGTCGGATCCCGGTTTCCGGCAAGAAGTCTTCGGCCAACAGAATCACAGCCAGGTGGAGGACCTAGGTGGCAGCAAACTGGGTAAGTGTGTTGTTCATATAACTCTCGTAGCTTTTGACACCTCACATCAATACACACTTACGCCATAGCACTTCACGACATAAATCTAACAAGAAACAAACATAAAAAATTCAAATTCTTCATTTTGTACTCTTCCGCTTCCGCCCACGTAAATACGCCCACATCGTCCTGCAATAAGGCTGGCGAGAGCACCGTACGAGTAAGACCCATGGCTCCTAGGAGTCGCAAAGTTTAGTTTTTATTTTGAGTTTTGTGTCCTGACAGTGAATCTGTCGATTGGATGACGGCGAAGGATACTTTGCCACCTCTTGAGTTTTGAAATATGTCCTCCTCATTTGGTTTAGTAGACCGTAGCGACTATATGTGTTTATATTCATTTACGTAGATGTAATTATTCTAGATGTTGTACATATATACGTGTGTTTACTAACCCCGTATCAATCACGCGTTCCCGAATTGAGTCACGTCGTCCCAAGTCCCAAGACCACCCGTGTAAATACTTAGTTTCGTTAGACACGTTTCATCCTCCACCGGCCCTGAATATCAATCTTAAAGCCAAACCTCCTACGACAATTTTATAGGAGCTGCAGTCGAGAAGTCGCCGACACCCAAGGACACAGGCAGGGAGCTCTACAAGGCCAGTGTATCGGCCGCCGAAGTGGCCAACAGTATGTCCAGTTCGCTGAAGCACCACCAGCAAGAGAAGGAGGTCGAGCAGCTGATGGAGATCGAGAAGCTGCGCCAGAAGCTCGAGAACACGGAGCGGGCGATGGCCAGGCTGATTGCTGAAATGAACACCGACCAGGTCCAGGCAAAGGTTAGCATCGATACCGGCATCAGATCCAGATACACATCGTGATCGAGATCCATTTACAGATACCAGATAAAAGATACAGATTCATTTCTTTGCCATCGTAGTTCGAGCTCGTTTAGTTGGCCAACGATATCATTTATTAATATTTTATCCTGTTTCTTTGTGTTCTCATTTTCAAGATGATTGCCATGCAGTTTCTCAAGCGGCAGCCAAACCTCTAAGACAAAATAAAACCATCATTCAGTTCACATAGAATCCATCAGTAAACAGACCAAAATCAGACCAGATCACAACTAAGTACAAGCCAACGACTAGATTACTTTCTGTTTTTGATTTCTAGTGGATAGATGAATCCTTTCGGAATGGTTTCTTACCCCACTTCTTGTACACCCCAACCACCACCACAACCCCTCTGACCACATTCATTGTTTCCGGGTATCTTCCCGCTTATAACCAGTGCATGATACGGGTTCTTACCGTCTCTGACTCTGTTCTAACCTTGCTTGTCTGCTGTGAGCATGCAATACGATCTATATCCTCCACCAACTAACCAACATACTCTCTATGTACTGCACTATATCTTAACTAAGCTCTTTTGATGGGGACATATTTTATGATTCGAGCAAGCAAGCCTCTCTTTCGATATCTATTCGAACACTTTCTCTACTATTGATTGAGTCAAGACTGAAACATTCACATTGCCAATTAAATAATCGCAATACTCATTCCATTGTATAAGCTAAGGAACTGACTTTATAAATATTCACTTTCTGTCGTTTCTACGTTTTTCATGTGTTCTTACATTCATTTGTAAAAAAAAATAAAAATCGAATGAAATCTATTTCGAAAACAATACTTTGGGGCATAGTTGTAACGGCCATACAAGGTTTAATAGACGCTGCCGATGAGCAATTGAACGGCCCAGACAAGCTGAGGGCGACGAGCGACACTGAATCCGATTTAAATAAGGTTAGAAGCCGTCAAAGGGTCCCACACGGCAATCCTTGATCATTTACTTTTGGATATATGTCTGATATATCTGATTATGTAATCTTTTGTTTATTAACCAAGATCCTTCGACTAATTGAGTTTTGTTACGTTTTCATCTAACCTCAACGAATTGAAGTAATTAATGCGTTTATTATTTGTTTTATTTTTAATTGAGGCTGTAGAAAAAAAGCTTTAATCTGTAAATCCTTTCATTCTCTATAAGATTGAGAATCTAATTTAAATTCTGTGCCATCGCCAGCAAAACGACAAAAACGAAACGAAAGAAGACCCATCAGAGACCAAGCAGAACCTTTCCAACGGCCACGTAAAGAGCAACCAAGATCCGGACCAGGAGGCCAAGGGAGTAGCAGCTGGGGCAGGAGGTGGTGCGGGAGCTGGGCAGCAGCGGAAGCGTCGAACACCAAGCGCTGAACGAGAACTTACGGTAGGATCACTTTCTTTTTGAGCTTCCAACTTGTAGATCTGTTGACGTAAATAATTGCCTATTGGTTCAGGTACTGGGCATGGAGTTAACAGCCAGTTGCGAGGGTGGCCAAAAGTGGACTGGACGCCCTCCAACGCCTGTTTTCCGAGCACCAAACGAACATGTAAGTGCCACAGTTGCACCCATATTAGCTCCAAGCTTTTAACAATTCAAACGATCTTATAAGACTGATCTTATCATTGGGATTTTTGGAAAACCCATCGCTTATCTGTGTCCGTCTTAAATAAATATTAATTCCCACTTCTAATAATGCTCATGGATTCCTTTATTTTCAGTCCAAATTGGAAAACTTGCCAGAACCGCAGTCCATTTACTTGGAGGGCGCGTTGGCCCACGACTCTCAGATTTTGGTAGCCGACTCCCAGATCAAGCGCGAAGAGGTCTACGACTCTGAACTGAATGGATCAGCCGAGGAACCAGCCGTTAGTATATTCTATATCATTTTCATATCAGTAATGTATCATTTAGTATAATTTTCAGGTAATTCTGAGCAGCAGAATGACATTATCATTGATTAATTTGGACGCAAATCAACAAAATGGCAATGCAGGCAAAACCGAAGTGGAGAGCCCCCTGGCCGATGACATTGAAATAATTGGACACGACGAAAAGTAGACAGAACAACAGTATACATTATCGTATACAAACGAAAATTTGTATGCCAATTTGCATATATTTTTGGCAATGTTTATGACTTGCTTCCGATGATGATGATGACTAAAACTATTGCAAGAGCCGAGTGAAATATTTAGAAAGATTCGTTGAACGACGACGATTATGACTGATTAATATGAAACAGAATTGCCAATAATTTGATATCTGATTTGTATATACATATTGTATGTTTTGATATCTTTGTTTTGTTTTTGAAAACGCCAATGTTTTTGTCTTCCTCCCAAAACCCAGTCTCTGTACTTATGCTCTCCTAAAAATGTTCTCTTTTGGTCGAAACGTAATCCCACTTGAATCTTCCATGAAAAGGAAACCACGGGCTCTGTGAAATGTATGATTTTATGTGAATACTGTCAGTTGAAACTCAACTCAAAACTAATCTATTATTAAGATAAGCCCATGTGTAATTTGAAACCGCATCGTCTATTATTATGCACTCTACTCTTCGCATGAAACCCCTCTAGTTATTTGGGCAAGGAACATTACAGAAACAGATCCGATCGATTGCACCTTATGAATTAAATCTAAAGTTAGTGCCACAGCGTTTGTGAACCTAGAATAATGAATAAATGGAAAAACGGACTAGACATGTTATAATCATTGTTTTATTTTACCGATACGCCGTTGAAAATGGAGGTTTGATTTTTTGAAAGCGATTTCTGATGAGTGATAATTTTTCTCATAACCTTGTATACTCTGAAATTGCAACACAACCAGAAAAATTAGTTTATAATTCTTGCTAATATGCTATTTTTATGCATTGTACGACAAAATATATTTAAATTACGCGCTATTATCGAATACAATCGAATCTATACGATATATTTCAGTTGCCGTCAGGCATTTTTTCTGTACGTCGAGTTCGGTCACACTGCCCTAGAGCGAATTACATAAATTTTGGCAGGTTAGTATTATTAATGTTTATTTTGCATAAATCCTGAGGTTCCGGAGCCTAAGTAGCCACTCAATCGGAGGTCCACAATCCCAGGAATGAGGACAGCGGCTTCCGGGGGCTGTCAGCCCGTTGGGTGATGGGAATTCACCTCCTTGTGTTTTGGTCTAATGTTTTGCATTTTTTCACAGACATGTCGTTGCTACGCGCAAGATATTACGACCACCCCGATGGTGAGGATGCATTTGGCAAGATCGTGGCCACCAACAAATATGCCCTGTCCGCCGGCTTGGCCTGGTCCATGTTTGACGTGCTGACGCTTACTAAGCCACAGGGCTATGGTCCCACTCTCGGACGCTTCGCCTACAACACGGGCCCGCTGATGGGAATGGCCACGGCTTTCACACTTACCACCCTGACAGCCACAAATTTCCGAGGAAAGGACGACAAGTGAGTACGGAGTAAAGCAGTATTTTAGATGCCTTACTAATCCCTATCTTAATTGCAGAATCAACTACTTCCTGGGCGGATTCGCAGCTGGCGGCGTCTTCGGCGCATGGAAACACAACCACGTTGCTGGTCTCTGTGCCGGTCTCTTCTTGGGTGAGTTGTTGTTTCTAGCAAGCTGCATCATTAATTCATATATCTCTCTCACTAGGCATTGCTGGCGTTATCAAGAAGATGTCCATTGAACAGGGCTGGGAGTTCTTCCCCGACACACCCCTGAGGCAGTACGGTGGTCTGAACATTGCCTCCAACGATTGGACTATCATGCCCGATCCCCCCAAGAACTGGACCACCGAGAAGCCCAAGGAGGAGGAGAAGGCGTAAAGTCTAGTTTCCTATGTTTAGTTTAATGGCGATTCGATGATGGAAGGATTAGGCGGTCTCTGTTTTCCCCGCTGTCACCTGAATAAAGCTTAGCGAGAAGTGATAAAGCCAGGCTTATTTTGCTGGAGTCCAAAAATTGTCATTTTATCTCTTCCATTCCGTGGAGACCAGGCTCGTTAGCCATTCGGGTATCCACATTGGTGAAGTATGTCACAGAAACTTATCAACTACGGTTGGCGTGAATGAATGACGGCCCAGCGAAAAAAGCCACCTAACTGAAACGAGTCACGAACTGGCAGCGAGAGTCTTATGTACTGCCAACAGTTTATTTCTTTATTTTCATCGGCCCATTTAAAATCCATGAATGTGCATTTACTCATGTTTGGGTCTTTTCACCTTATGTGCTCCCCGCTGTTTTTGTTTCTTTTTATTTTTTGTTTTTGTCGAGGCGATAGGTGACTCATGATCCCCAACTCCAAAATACATATTCATCAGCATAGGTAAATGGCATCTTATGCATACTAATGCAGGTTCTTAAGAACGTTTTATTGGGGCTTACAGCTGGAATCCATGGAGGGGTGACTTCTTCCTTGGAGCCACTAAACCATAATTGAGAATTTGCCAATTTCGCTTCTACCTTAACCTTTGCCAACCTCGGAATCTTCTCTTGGTTTTGTTGCTGTGGCTTTTTTGCGGTTTATTTATGCTTTTCTGGTTGGCATTTTTTTTTCTGCCAGATTTATTGTTATGGAGGAAGAAAGTTTTGTGAGTGAGTGGAGTGACCCTTAAGCTGGAAACCGTTAAGTCTTGGTTGATATTGATGATGGACCGCTTTATGCAAGCGATTTTGATATATGTATGTGAGTTGGGCCAATTGATGTAATAGGTCTATTGGTTTGCTTTTTGACGGCCAGAACTCGGCAGCGCATATTTTTCGCCACTCCGCCATTCACCTTGATCTCTGGCACAGATCCCCGCCCTGGATTCCCTCAGTTTGGATTCCGAAAAACCAGTCCGACGACTTAGCTGCGAATAAATTGGAGTGCGCCTGGCGGAATCTGTATCTGAATCCAAATCTGACTCTGACTAATCTGTGGCAGCTGGCTCCACTCCATCCAGTCTACCTCCTCTCCTTTGGCTGCATGCTAGCGTATCTTGGGGATGCGACCGTTGTCATGGGCTCTCAGCATGTTGGAGCATAAGCTGCAAAGTTTCGCGATCGCTGCGTGATTTATGGTAGATGGAGGCTGCGGGAATGACATCATCATTGGGCACTCGCCTTGGGGGATAGGATTGGGAGCTATATGCGTATGTGTGTATATCTCTGGAGACGCAGAAAAGTTAATTAAAAATAAAATAATTGTTTTTACTTTCATTTCCTGGCTGCTCATAAATAAGGAAAGAGTAGCAGCAATCTTGGGGAACAGTAGCCTCATTCAATTCCAATGTTTATAGCTTCTTATCGCAATATAAGGACGGTCATCCCCTTTTTCGAATCGCGTGCCAACAGGATCTAAGAATTAAAAATGAAATATGGTAATTTCAGGCAGGGATTCGGTTAACCCTCTGTCTGGTGGTTCGGAAAAGGGACTTAAAGTACTCCAAAAGCTTTTAAATTAATGAAACACTTGAGGCGACAAATGAGATTGTTATTCGTAATGTCAAAATATTGAACGAGGACTCGAAGATTTTACAATTGAAGCTAAAAATATAGTTACATAAAGGGAATTAGCAATGAAATCTCTTCAAAAAAAGAGATTTATCTTAAAGATTTAGCTATAGGAAGTGACAGGATCTAAGCATAGAGGTGATGACTGACACATAAAATGAATAAATTGCAATCTATTGCCTTCATTTTCACCCTCCCTGTTATCCTGATTAAGACATATACTGGGCAATACATAATCATGAATTTATTCTAATGTTTTGACTGCAACTGTAGGCATAAATGAATGCGATGTGGTCACGCAGCTGTGGGGCAAATGGAAATGGTGGTAGAAGCCGTGGCAAGACGCTTGTAATTAATCTTATTACGAACTCTGAGTGCGACTGCGACTGCTCAACTCCATCCAATGGAGATGCGTTTTTATGGAATTGTTCGCCGTCCGTCCGGCGCTGGCGTGTAATCCTTTTAATAAAGCCCGCGCAACTCAGGCGACACTCTGTCAAATTAATCACCATGACAGCGCCGCCGCCGATGAGCACTGCATCTGCATCTGCAACTGCATCAGTATCGGTATCTACACAAGCAACACAAGGGGCTGGCAGACATCGAAGGTTATTCCGCTCCTAAGCCTCTCACAATTCCGCAATTAAAGATCAGCGCGACACAAAAGATGCAGGCATTCGTACTGAAAAGTACTTTTGTATCTTTATGTCTATGGATATACATATATGTATCTTTGTATCTACAAAAGTGTTTATGAATTTATGTATATAGTTTCGCTGCATTTGTGGCTGCCATTCAATTGGTGTCAGACTCCTTGGCATGCATGTACGGTGGAATAGTTATTGGCTTCAAAATGATTTAAAGTATATTTTTTTCTTAACAAAAAAATACATTTTTAACCATCGTACATTGCAATCAGACGAGGCGATCATGTTTGTTTATGGAATCAGGGACACAATTCATCATGCGACACAAGACATCGCAAGTTGCAACCAAGAGCTGCATCAGTGTCTCCGCAACATTTGTCTGTGTTCGGTTGCAATGACATTCAATAACCCGATCCGTGGCCCCCATCTCTTCATGCACTCGACAAAAATGAATAGCTTTGTATTAAATGGAAACCATTTAACTCTATGTTACATTTCCCTCTCATTTTTTCTCTGTGTGGTTGCTGCACAGACAACGGTTTCATAAGCTGAAGATGCAAATGCAGCAGTCGACGGCTGTATCGGGTATCAGATTCACTTAACCCGATCCGCATCGGGGTCATAAGTGCAGAGTAAATAAAACATTTTAGAGCCGCGGCGAACGTGCCGCCAAGAAGCCGGCGAGGAAGATGCAACGCGGACGGAAAACAAATGAAGTGATTGAATGCGTTGCGCAGACGCAGCCGGGTGGGAGTGATGGGTGCCCAAGAGGGGTAGGCTGGTGGGGAGCAGTTGGGGAAAGTTGTCCCAAAACGACAACAGCACGCGATCGAGTCCCTGGACTCGAGATCTTCTTATCCCCCATGACCGAGAGATTGATTGAATTCTTGTTTCTTTTTCCGTGCCTCGTCAATACAGACAGACTGGATGGATGGATGGGGTGGAGCTGGAGGTGGAGGTGGAAGTGGAGGTGGGGGTCTAAAATGCTACAAAATGGAAAACTTTCTGAGTGCTGAGGTTGTACGTCAATTTAACACTCTAAGCGTACATTCCAGTAATCGGAGAATAGGGGAACGACCAACAATCAATCAAATGGATTGCTGGGAACCATTTCCTCTCTTTCCTGTTTAGATATATTACCATGTTTTAATTGATTATTCACAAATAAAGGTTTTTAATGGGGAGACATTAGTTAGATTATGAAAAGGTTGGATATTTCTTCAATATTTTATATGAATCATGAAGAAATCGAAGAATTACCCTCTACAATCTGAAACATATTGCTGCTGCAAGTGCTTACTTTGTGGCGAATTGTTTTGGATTTGGTAATAAAACAACACATGATGGGGTGGAGTTCCTCAATGCAAATATGCTGAGAAGGGAGTGCATAAATCAAATTGGAATTCGTCACAAGCGACAGCTCCCAAAGAGTCGGTCGCCCGCCGTGACCCCCGGCGACCTTCGCCCGTCTCAGGAGTCTCTCCTTCTGGCAGAGACATGCAACATTTGCTGTAAATGAAGTGCGACCCAAGGGCCTTGGGCAATGCAATTCCAAGTTCTTCGTTTTCCAGCTGGAAACGCAATTATTTACCATTCCAGTTCCAGCAGAGACTCCTTTTGCTTAACGAAGACAAAGCTCAGGCTCCTCCTGTTTCTTCGTAAATACAGTCAAGCCTCTTGTATTAATTGCTTCAGAAGATTGAGAAAGAAATCAGGTCAAAATTATTAGCTCTACAATAAAGATAATAATATTTGAAAAATATTTAATTGTTTTCTAAACTATATTTTTTAAAATTGTAATTTTCTGATGTCTTACTGTATTGTGGTTTCTCCCCTTGCTTTCTTCATTCTTTCACATGCATCATACGAGAAGAATTGCGAGTTCTTGACGGCGTCGCTGCCTGCCTCAAGTGGCATTCTTCAACTGCCATTCTTCCTCCCCTCCCGGGCAGCACCCACTCCTCCGTTTCTGCCCCATCTCTTTCAAGTGGCTTCCGTTTGGTTCTCCGGCACAATAAATCTCGGAGTGGGCGGGTCTGTGGGCTGCGATCGCAGCTCTGCGGTCGTGACGCATTTGAACTTTGCTTTTCATATTTCCAATCAATGCAGGTCCATCGATCTCTGCCTCTCAATTGATAACGCATTTAAAATTTGAGCACGCAGAATATCAATTTAAGCCCCAAGCTGCTGGCCGGAGAACGGGGAGTGTTTAAAAGCGATTTCCGAGTCTGAATTGGAGGCTTAAGTGTTCTTAATGGCAGCTCCCAACTTCGATCCATTACAATGTGTACTCGTGAGTTCACAGCCATGGACAAGTTATTAGTGCCAGCAACAATAGAGTCATGGAATAAATTCTATACAATATCAAATCACATGCCCTCATTATTTGAAAGGAAAAATCAACTTCAAATACCCAAAGAGTATCAATTAATTGAGTCTCTAGTAGAGACTCTCTACTGTTCATATTTATTTGAATGATCGTTCAGAAAGTGCATTGGCCGCGCCGGCGCATCGATTCGGGGGAGAAATGAGAAGAATTTGGGGAGCTTTCAATTGTTTGGGCTTCTGTTCCGCCTCTCCAGAGACTTCCCCAGACCCCAATCCCCATACCCGATGCATTGTGCTTTTATGCAGACCTCTGGGAAATCTGTGCGGCGCATTATTAACAATTCCATTAATTTTTCCTCGAATCTCTTCCGACTGCTCTAATTATGAAAATGTTCTGATGCTCTGGCCCGGCTACTGTGGTGTTGTCTGGTCCCCTCACTCAATTGGTTCAATTATGCCTAACAAATCACGGTTTTTTTCGATTCGGTTGCTAATCCGAATCAGTAATCAACATATGTATGGTATTGAGAAATTTGACTCGGAAAAAAATGGCCTCAATTTCCTCATCTTTAAAGATTAATAGTTGAATCTTAATTATATTTTATAGATTAATTGGTTGTTGGGCATTCGTACAAAATGAATTTTATGAACAAATAGGTATTTGAGTGGGGTAAAAATGTATATTCTAGTAGCCATTCTTAAAGTTTCCTATCTGATGGTGTCTCAGTCAGTAACTTCGTTTGAATCTCTGATATCAGGAAACTTTCTTTCCTTCTAAATTGACATTTCCTCTATTTATAAGAAGTAATTTACCACGCTAACTGCGCATCTAAGAGTAGCAATATCTAGTCTCTGCGTGGCGGAATCTACAAGTTCCTTCACTCGATTGATTCGTCTTTCGCTATTTTGTTAGATGTCTGGCACACCCATCCGAGGCAATTGGCAACGGGTCTATCTACGAGTATCTATTTGTGCCACATTCGAACTTAACTATTGAATGGTTTTTCCTTTTCATTGTTTGCCCTTTTTCTCCCTCCGCTGACGAGGCTTTAATTGCTACTTTCGTAGTTGTCGTAGCCAAAGATACATTGATATCTATTGGGTTGCCATCGATTCATTTAGCTTCCGTTTTATAGGCGGCGCCAAGTTTGTGGTTTCTTTCTATATTGAGTTCAGAGACATTGAGTTCAGAAAAATAGTATTTTTTGAACTTTAATTTTTATTATAAATTTTAATTTCAATCAACTAAAATTTTGTTTTTCATTGAAAACTATTCATCACAATAAATGCTGTGATTTCTATTCTAACATAAATTTCTATTGTGAGCCTGGGCCATTAAAATTAATAAAACGAATAATTTTATTGCCGAGTGCTAGGCCTCATTCTCCACCTAGTCGATTATCACTTTTCCACATGTCTTCCGAGTTTACGGCTAACCGAGGAGATTTGTCGCTGACAGCTCTGGGCAACAGACTGGAGGCCTGCGAGTAATAATTGCCCAGATCACGCACAACTCACATAAAATGTCTGTTTTTCGGTAGAAGGGGACGCCGCAGTGGGTGTACGTTGTCAGCCTCAGCACCAAACACCAAGTTAGGGGACGTCTGGCTAAAAATGATCCGTAGTACAGTCTCCATCCAGTACAGCATCCCCTGGTAATGGAGAACTATAAATTATGCCACGCGTTGCATCGGTGAAAGTCATTAAATTTCTGAACAAATCAAAACCTTTCCAACTAATGGGAAGTTTACAAAATATATTGCAGTTTCCATTTCCATGTTTATAGAGTGTCGGGCGATATAATATACAGCCACCCCCGAAAAGGACATTATAGAAATTGAATTACTTTCAGCAATTTGTAACGCAAGATGTTCCTTCTGTTTACATATCCGGGAATGTCAAAAATGTCAAAAGGGTGGTTCCAGGAATCAGGAAACAAATTGATTTTAGTTTTATAAATAATAGAGAACACTCGACTATGAAAAGACTAACCAAAATTTTCCTCCAAGAGAGAAAATTTATAATTAACTCTGTAGTTATTTCAGAATCGCTATAAATAAATAAACAAAAAATGTTAACAGACTTTTCTTCGCTCCAGTTTCTCCCATTTTGAAAAATTATTCCAAATGCGTCGTCACCATAAAGAATTGGGCATTCCCCCTTTTTGAGGAAAACAAAACAAATAGAATTACGTTTGCGCCATAAGGACACACTTATGGGTTATCCTGCGATTGACTTGACGCACGCGTCCTGCCAGGAGCCGGTAATGAACCCCCTGGAAGGCAGCTGCCAAAAAAAATCTCTTTGAAAGGGCTGCAGGACCTCCTTCTCCGTTACGCTGACTCGTTATCCTTTCTCCTTCTGGTCTGCAGTTGGCGGTCTTGTTAAGTCGTCGTTTATCCGCTCTAAGTCCCTCAAAATAAACAAAAAACATCCAACCCTCGACTTCTTTGATATTTTATTAACTGGGGACCGGCTCGAAGATTATGCAAAAGAAAAAAAACTTTTATGCGCGATGTCCCGAGCGTTATGATTTCTGTTTGAGACCAATATTTATTCTGGGAACAAGCAAACAAACCCTCTGGGAAATGTTTACTTTCGTTCGGTTCTTATCAATATTAAAAATTCCGTTAAAGTCGGAATATTGTATATTTTTATGCCAAAAGCGAAAGTCGGCAAAACGTCGGACAACTATAAACATTAACCCCGGATTAATTACGATAATAAACTATCATTTTCACCCAAAACATGAAGGTCCGAGTTGCAAACAAAAGAACCATCAAACCGGAACTGAAGTTGTCGGAAAAAAGAAAGCGATATGATATAATCATAAACACGTTTTTGGCTAGAATGATATTAAATTAAATTAAAGTATTTTTAGTTAGGATTGGATCTCCTGGTAAGATTACGGATTCAAGCTTCCAGGCAGTACAGCTTTATGTCTTGAATTTGTAACTATTCTGCTGTCAATTGTTTGTTTCTCGTAAACCCTGTTTCGGAGTTTTTTTTCTTTGGGATTTATGCAAATGAACTTTGTTTGGTAAGTTGTGTGCCAAAACTTTTCGAAATGTTGTAAGAAGAACTCACATGACACACGGCAGCCCTCCTAACTCTATTTTTAAGCCGTGTCTTCTGTATTTTTTGCTGGTTACAATCGAGTGAGCTTGATGAGCTCAGCATAAAAAATTAAATAAAAAATAGCAGCAAGATGGTGTCTTCATACGGCATTGGTGTGGGCGAAAACGAAAGACTTGCGTGACGGCGACAAACGCCCACCGTTCCAAGAAGACACGCACATTAGTTGTTGGTGGGTTTTGGAGAGATGGGTGAGCATTCCTGTATCAATTTACAGCTGTAGTTTTTCTAACTGTGCTCCGTCATCACTGTTGATAAACGGTTATGTTGAAACCCATGTTCTACATAGTTATAATACCCTTTCCCAAATTGGTGGCAATCTTTATTTATTTAATTTAATTTTATGAAACTCGGCTTGACGCATATTGTTGGGGAGGTGGTTAGGTTAATATAATTAAAGATTGTAGATTTGCCCTAAAATATATTTATATTCATGTTCAAGCTTCTAGCATACCATCATTCGGAAAAAGTGCTGTAATTTATCCTTGACATGACTATGACTAAAACATTAATGCAAAGCCATTCCATGTGAGATTTCTTTTTTTCTCTGAAGTTAAGTTTAAAGAAAATATATAAACATATATGTATGTGTACACAACGCATACGTTAATGCATTTTGTGGATTTGGGGTCGCGTGTCACCTCCGAGCTGTGCCACTTAAGTGAATATATTCTTGGTTTTGTTTTCGCTTTTATTGCATTATGACATTTATTTATGGTCATTCTCGTTCTCCCACTCCCACTCGAACTTTTAGACCGAATCCACACGTGCAGGCAGGCAAAAATGGTGAGGGTGAATGGGAATACATTGTGGGTGTTAATGGCGTGCAAATGCTTCACCTTTTGGGTCTCATCTCCCGTATATGGTTATCACTATCAGCCAGTCGTTCCACAATGTTTTCTTTGTGTTGCATGTTGTGCACTTCCGTTTCCCTTCTTCGTGGCCCCCTTTTCACGGTCTTAACCACGGAGCTTTCCGGGCAAATGTCACGTTTGTTTGCCTGTCAACGGGTGTGGAGTCTTTACTCCATCATGCTACCTCTACGCCACATGATCTGGAGTCCAATTCAAAAGCAAACCCAACAGAGAGAAATAATATTTAATAAAGTTATGAATTCAAAAAGTTCAGACCTTGGTAGGGCTTATACTTTTATAGTTTCAATCTATAGATTTATAGGAATGTTTTATGAGAAACCTTTTAAAAACTTTCGAAATAGTTTTCTTCAGTGTCTTGATGGGTCCGATTCTAATGAGTCAGGTGTGAATCATAGCCCCTGGCTGTAAAAAATTACATGCTACAAATTATAAAGCAATATCGTGAGCGCTTATGGAATGCATCTGGATCTGGATGCTACCCCTACCCTTAGTGGGTATCAGGGAATGGGGATATTGTTTTACGTTTTCCCCCGGCTATGATTTTGCTCAATGTTTTTTTTTTGAGAACGAAGAGCTTGCGTAATGCAATTAAAATACTTGTAAGCAAAACAGCGATATCTGCCCTTGACACAGTCCCCTGGCGATCAGCCATTCACAATAATTAAATGAGGGGGAGTGTGGGTGGGTCGAGTGCGGCGGCGTGGGGGCGGTGGGTCAAAGACTCAAAGAGAGCTCATAATTGCCACTCAGCTGCAAAACAATTTCAATTCATTGAAGACGGGCTCGTAAACCCGTAATTACCGATCGTGATGAGGAAAAAGAAAATAAAGCGAAGAAGCGCCAATTACACCCTCGAATATAAATTCAGTGTCAATGCAAAGTGTCTGATAATTTGATCAACGGAATAGTATTTTCTCAACATTTTTAAATTAAATTATGGACTTAGGATTCCTAGAGGATGTCTTGCTAAGTTCTTCATTCTTAGCACATTCCTGACCGTATCCGACAGGGAAATCTTAGCCAGGAGGTTTATGGATCCATTAAGGCTTCGAGATCCAGATTGTGACAGCCAACAGGCAAGCATTTCCATAGCCAAGTTATTTTTATTAAAGCGCATAACGCGTCAGGTTAAAAATATGCAAAAATAAAAAAAGAAAAAATATGAAGATCTAAACAACAAGCAAGCCTGAAAATATTTTTTTTGCATAAACAAGGTGCAAGATAAAAAATCAACAGACTCTTGGCAGTTGGCAGTTTGCAGTCAGTCTGCAGCAGCTTTCTTGGCCGACAGTTAACTTGGCTAAACTTGAAAACTGGTAACTGAGAGAGGCGGGAAACTGGTTTCTGACTCGCCAAATGCCCGAAATGAAATGGAAAGAAAAAGAAACTAAAGGAAAAAGAAAAAGTTGACCATAAGCATAAACGCTGGCCATCAAATGCGGTCTACCCATTCGTACAAAAGAGGTCAAAGTTGATCATGTACCACAACTGGAAATTACTTTGCTCCAACCCGCCTGTCTGGAGGAAAATATAGACCCAGCTGGTGCCAGCTAATCGCACCGAGAGACTCTCATAAATAGCCCGGCTTGACACTAATCAGACTCCGGAGTCCCGGCTTTTGTTTTGCTCTATTTGTCTGTTTACCCAAAGAGCACTTACGTCGGTGATCACTGCGACCCCTTCTCCCCAGGGATATCTTCCGGGCACTATGTCCCCCGGAGTCGGGGCCCCAAGAAAGTAAAGAATGTATAAATAGCACTACACAGACGACGCTAAATGCAAACTCAGGCGTACGTCTTCCAGATATGGATGCAAAAACATTTCTTTTATTTTACTTGTTCCCGGCTGTTTATAACTTGCATCGCAGTACAATTATCTGTATACAAAGTAAACAGATAATGATATTTTAAGGGCGGAATACCTCAAAGGATTTATAGATCAATTCTCTATCACAGTGCATCAAATCTCCAATTTTGTGGGGGTTTGCAAAGGTTCACAAGATCCGATATTTTCGACTATGGGTCCAATCTATGGCTATATCTTTGCCAATTTCCTACCGATCCTTGAGCGGAATACCTTAAAAGATTTGTGGGACAATTCCCTACTATTCTGCATCAAAACCTGAGAACAAAATTTTGGATCGATATTTTTAAAATTTTTGTGGGGGACCCCTTGCAAGTTCCGGGATTTTCGATTATGGCTCCAAACCATGGCTATATCTTTGCCAATTTCCCCCCGATCCTTGAGCGGAATACCTTAAACGATTTGTGGGACAATTCCCTACTATTCTGCATCAAAACCTGAGAACAAAATTTTGGATCGATATTTTTCAAATTTTTGTGGGGGACCCCTTGCAAGTTCCGGGATTTTCGATTCTGGCTCCAAAACATACCAATATCTTAGCCAATTTCTTCCCGAACCTTGAGCGGAATACCTTAAAAGATTTGTGAGACAATTCCCTACTATTCTGCATCAAAACCTGAGAACAAAATTTTGGATCGATATTTTTCAAATTTTTGTGGGGGACCGCTTGCAAGTTCCGGGATTTTCGATTATGGCTCCTAACCATGGCTACATCTTTGCCAATTTCCTCCCGATCCTTGTGCGGAATACCTTAAAAGATTTGAGGGACAATTCCCTACTATTCTGCACCAAAACCTGAGAACAAAATTTTGGATCGATATTTTTCAAATTTTTGTGGGGGACCCCTTGCAAGTTCCGGGATCTTCGATTCTGGCTCCAAAAAATACCAATATCTTAGCCAATTTCTTCCCGAACCTTGAGCGGAATACCTTAAAAGATTTGTGGGACAATTCCCTACTATTCTGCATCAAAACCTGAGAACAAAATTTTGGATCGATATTTTTCAAATTTTTGTGGGGGACCGCTTGCAAGTTCCGGGATTTTCGATTATGGCTCCTAACCATGGCTACATCTTTGCCAATTTCCTCCCGATCCTTGTGCGGAATACCTTAAAAGATTTGAGGGACAATTCCCTACTATTCTGCATCAAAACCTGAGAACAAAATTTTGGATCGATATTTTTAAAATTTTTGTGGGGGACCCCTTGCAAGATCCGGGATTTTCGACTATGGCTCCAAACGATGGCTATATCTTTGCTAATTTCCTCCCGATTCTTGAGCGGAATACCTTAAAAGTTTTGTGGGACAATTCCCTACCATTCGGCATAAAAACCTGAGAACAAAATTTTGGATCGACATTTTTCAAATTTTTATGGGGGACCCCTTGTAAGATCCCGGATTTTCGATTATGGCTCCAAAACATACCCATATCTTTGTCAATTTCCTCCCGATCGTTGAGCGGAATACCTTAAAAGATTTGTGGGATAGTTCCCTACTATTCTGCATCAAAACCTGAGAACAAAATTTTGGATCGATATTTTTCAAATTTTTGTGGGGGACCCCTTGCAAGATCCGGGATTTTCGACTACTCTAAACCCTATATCTTTTGCAATATCTGTCCGATCCTTAAGCGAATCCAAAAAAATTTTAGCGATATGTTTTTGAATGTTCGTGGGGGAGCTCTGTGCAATGTCCCTTCAACCTTGAAGCAGAATACGTTGACGAGTTGTAGTTCGATTCTCTTTCAATCTTCATGAAAGCCTTTTTAACTAAAATATTATGTGGAAGTGTCACACGTTGTCTAGAGTCTAGACTTTACTTCAGCGTGAAGGATAGGCTAATTTATGGGACCTGAGAGGGCTGGTACCATTTCCGCCCTGATGTCACTCAGAAGAGAATGTCAATGAGCCGTTGTCTGTCATCATGGAAATGGCAATGGGCATTAAGTCAAATCAAATTGCCCAAAATAGACATTCCGGCCACCAGCCAGGCACGAACCGCAGTCGAGGGCGTGTTTACGGACATCGTTGGAGTATTCCGGTAGCCTCCGCCCAGCTCCCCGAATGTTAATTGGATTCAGGGGTATCTGGAGGAGAACACGGGCATCATCGTCAACTAAATTAGCGCCAAAGTAGGCATTAAACTTTTATGACAGGCAAGTAAACAAAACCCGCAGATGCACCGGGGTGTGGGAGATAGTCTGACAGTGAAAGCACTTGGCATGGTGCCACCCCTCGGAGTCATCTCGCAGAATCTCCGTCCCGCCTTTGTATGATTCCTGGTGTCATTTAATGGGCGACTGCAACCGAGGCAGAAAGCGCCGCTGGAAGATTTATGGGAAATTGTAAATCTCCCAACGTGTGCAACATTGTCGGGGGAGGCGCAGCGGAATGGTTCTCCGAACCAGACAAACTATATATATATTTTTGGGCAGCGTTTATTATTGAAAATTCTCAGCTTTTGGTGCATAAATAAATAAAGGCCCTAGACTTGGCTGGTGTAAACAGAAACTCCCCTCCAATGGCCGGCCATAAATAATTCCGAGTCCTCTAATTAAAAGGAATTTTCGGTTGAGCTTGAGATTCGAATTTTATACAAATATGCTCTGGCTTATGAGTGGGCTTTGGGTTACACATAAATCTACCCGAAAATTGTTTCTCTCTTAATTGATGGAAATACTGCTGAACACGATCTCCTAATATGATTTTGATTTGAATGTGATTTGAATTGCGTTGCAGGCAAATCTTTTTTGGCTCAACTCCACTCCCTTTCTGAAACAATAAACCGCCATGTTTAGGTCCGTTAATAGACCGAAGGGATCGAGAGAAAAGACTCCTCCAGAAATAGGGTCTGGAGCAGCCAGCTGTCAATCAAAGTGATCCCGGAGGGGCGGGAGAATTTAATTGAATTTGGAAAATCGACTCACTCTGACAGCTTAGCCACGATTCCGCCGAACTTGTTGGGAGTGTGAAGATTTCAGCTTCAACTCGGGCCATTTTTAATAAATCTTTTGGGGGAAATTATATTGAAAAAGGGGTATAGGAGTTCATTATGGGCCTGTATATAAGAAAAAATTCTCTTCCTAATCCAAAAATTATTTTTATTAATACCTAGACTCCCTTTCATTACATCTAGTTTTGGGAAATGGCAAACATTGTGATCCATATAATCATGGCCAGTCAGCATTCCATTACCTGACAGACCACTGGAAGTGCTGCAGCTGCTCAGACTTTTCCCATTGAGCTCGTTTTGAATCTGGGATTGGGGTGGCAAATCGGCACTGGACTGTGAGGGGTGAGCCGAGTGCAGCGAATAAATAACACATGATATCTGGACGGCAACAAATGGGGCCCAGGCGGTACACAAAATGCAGAAAAAAGCGGGCGAACCCGAGGATTGCAAAATGTGTAAAGGCAGCTGTGCCAACTGCAACAAAAAAACTGTCAAATAAGCAGAGCCGGGCGTTGTTATTGTTGTTAATTATGCCCAACAAAAGAAATAACAACAAAAAGAAGTACACACAAAAAAATCATATCAAAAAGAGGAAAAAATACCAAGCCGCCGGCAAAGTCCAGACCAGACCAAAAAAACAAAATCGGAGCAAGGAAACGAGGTCGCGCCTGCGCCATCCAGCAGATCGGAGGGGAGTCAGGAACTGTGAGCGATTTACTTTGCATTTGGCCTGGGCACGTGATCGGCGCAATGGCAGCTAATTGCTGTGTCTCAATTTTCAACTCTCGGCCCGAATCGCATTTGGGCTTGGTCGTCGTGACTCATTTAGAGGCTCAACTGGCGAGGAAAGGCACGGACTCGGTCTCTCCAAGGAACGGACAAGGCATATGTTGCATGTTGACCACGTTTGACCCTCGGCCGGCAGTTAGATGTTGTCTTTTGGGCCAGGGAGGGCACAGGGTTTCAATGGTTCAACGTAGGTCCAATTTCAACTCAGAGTCTTCGGGGTTCAAGCCATCTCGGCAGGGCTCTGAAAGGGAGTATTTTCACTATAGGTTTCTTGATCTGTCTTATAAACTTTTGTCTCCAAGTACAGTGAAATAAAACAACTATTTAAATATTTGGTTTATGGTCTGAATATTTGTTGTAACTTCCAGCAAGAGTATTCTACAGGTCGACCCCCTGAACCAGCATTCCCTTTGTTTAAAATTTAACCGTCATCGTTTTTTAGTTTTTTTTACGATTTTGTAGCCTGGGTTCACGTTCTATTGTCGCTTGAGTTCGATGTGGTGTTTATGTGTGTTGTGTAGTGGATAGTGGGTACTGTGTACGCTGAGTATCTGGCAGATAGTTGCTGCTGCTGGTGGGTTAAAGTTGGAGCGAGGTTGAACGAACCATGAACAACGAGTTGTTGCCGTGGGTGGGTGCAGCAGGGCTTTCGATATGAAAATACCTGGTTGGTTTAAGAACACCTTTGGTACACCACTCCGCCAATGCAACTCTGGATGTCAGAGAGCTCTTATCGGAGCTTTGTGTGTCCTGATAAAGAAAGAGCGCCGAGATAAGATATGATTTTCATTTCCCGAGTGGATGTGACAGTTTTTTAGAGTTCTTGCTCAACGGATCAAATCCAATATTAGTTCAGTAATATGTGAGTATTTTTAGAAATGCCATCAGAGAAGAGCTGTACATGATAACTCTTAGACATCCTTGTCTGGAATCGAAAGCAGATAAATATTGATCAATCGCCTTGAAATCACTGAGATGACCGTGTGAAAATGAACAAAGAAACCGTCTGACGGTGGGAAGACTTCGAAATATAAACAAACTCTAGTCTTTTTCAAGTCGAGACGTCTTCATTTGCATTTCATTTTAGCTTTTCCCCGCTTCTGGCCTGGTCCGAACGAACATAATGAACTAATTTCTTAATTATTCACGGGAAGTTTCGACAGGTAACCTGGCACGCCGGCAGAGCCGAGAAAGCAAAGCCAAGAGTCTTTGTCGGGCAAGCACTTTCTGCAAGCTTCTGTTTAAGTTGTGTAATTTACTCGAAAATGATTCAGCAAAACGCTTCCAGAAACATCCAACGGATAGATCAAATTACCCAAATGGCGTTAACAATTAACAAAGTTAGGAGAAAGATAATGCGAAACTGGAGCTGGAAAGTGTATTTTTTACTTAATTGAAATATAGGCCACAAGTTGTTTAGGTTTCAAAAGATATAGTTTATTAGATATTTTGTCTTGAGCTGTCTAGAGCTCTTGCACTGCCATTTTTTGTTGCCTTTGAAAACGAATAAAAATGTATAGTTTGCCATCACTGGCTACCTGCCCGTCATGGCAACCGCAGCACAGGTGCAGCTCTACATAAACAGCAAAGCGGATGACACCTGTTCCCCTTCAGGGTTGAGGTTGATTCAGCCAGTTGTTTATCACGATAATAACAGAGGTGCTCACTCACACCCGGAGCAGGGTGTGCAGAGGGTACGGTGTTCGGAGTCGGGAGTGTACCCCCTAGTGCAGAGTAACCCCCGCATTGACTTTGGCCTAAAAAAAATAAAAAGTGGCTTGTAAAAAAATATAATTTGTTAGCAACTTGCGAATGCATTCGACTGTGTAAAACGGCGACGGAGTCGCGTGAGGATGAGGAGCCATCCCAGGCAGGGGTCGCCGCCTCGCTCCGATGGGTTTTGGTCCCGAATGCCTGGGAAAGTGTCTGAGCCAGGGGGGAAGTCGCGTAATTGACCTTTTTCGGCTATAGTTTTCCATGCCACAAAAAATGTAGTTTCTGGCTGTCAATGACACTGGCACGCCCACATGTATGTAAATATTTCCGAAAGTACAGTTTAACAGCAAAATTATGGTAATTTCCCACCGTCCCACCAATACGTGCCTCTACACGATTTGCATAACAAAGAGTTCAGTCAAGTAGCCAACAAGTATCTGCTAAATTTTGATATTATTCAGATAGAGTAGGAGATGGCTGACTGGCCGGCCCAGGCCCGACAAGCCCATTCTAATTGCAACCATATGTGGCCACCTTCCCAATGTAAACAATTGTTTGGCTGGGAATTTTCAAATAGGCTTCTAATTTTTTCAACCGAGAGGGATACGCTTCAGTTCTGCTGGTTTTATGATCGATTTGCCGAGGCAATGTAGTACAAAATTCCACAATATTTTTGTTTACCTTTTAAAGAAACTTCTATGCTAGAATGCTTGAAAATAATTACTCTAAAAATGGCTGGGTTTACCAATTTTTTAGTTAAAATTTATTTTAGACAACAAATGCCTAAAGAACTATTATTTGTCCATCTCTCAGCATGTTCTTCCCCCATTTGTTTGGTTTAAATTTCGCGCTTCATTTCCTCCAAACCAAACGCACTCCCATGAACGCATGTTTTTCGATGGGACTCTCGAAAAGCGCTATTGTTTGGTTTCAGTTTCGAATTTCCGGTTCAATAGAAGCGGGAATGTCGCCCTCGAGCAACAATCTGCGGTCACAAAAGTATCTAATTTGTTTAAATGCCGTTTTGAGGTAATTGAAATTAGTCCAACAATGCGGCTCGACTTCGGTGCGTGCGCCTGCGTCACGGAAGCTTCTAATGGATATTGTATGGCTTTTAGCTCGGCTTGGGGGAAGAGGCCTCGGGAGTGAATGGATGGCCATCGGTGGACAGAATGGCCAGCGGAAATGCAGTGTCAGCCAAGCTAAGTTTGGAGCTGGCTTTGAAGCTGCCGCCGCGTTGCAAGTTTGGCTTTTGTGACGGCACGTTCGCCACCAAATCAACGACGCGTCGGGCCTCGGCGGGCGACTTGAAAAGCGTGGACAGCTACTGTACACCATATTTTCCATAGGCAATTGCACTTTGAGGTAATCCGGGCGAGAGCAGCGTACCAGGTGTGGGGGGAAGGTGACCTCGTTCTTAGCGTTAGTGCTGCGTAAAATGCAATTTACGCAGAAACCCCCTCTGAAAGGCACCTCTCACAAAGGTGAGAATGCAAAACGGTCTGAAAAGTACACACTAAACGAGGTGTTGGATTGCTAGCTCTGACATGGTATACTACTTTTGGGTAATTACCTTTCAGGTGATTCTACAGGTAACCCGAAATATTAGAGTCTTTTTAGATAGATTCAATATATCTATCTAGAAATCATGTTAGCTTGAACCCCTCACGCAATGCTCTTGTTGCTTAAGTTGCGTTAAATCCAATTAATAATATTCTGCCTTCACCTGTCCCAGCCCCAACGTCATCATCATCATCATGGGTAATGGTAGTCGAAGCTTTCAAAAGCGAGCTGCGAAAGCAATTTGTGCCCCTGGGTGGCTGGGGTTCGACAGTTCCAACTATTCCTATGACGGCCGTTGGGTCCCACAAAGTAAATACACGCATGTAGGTAAGTGCCCATTCCAAGCCCATCTCTGTACCCATTCCGCCTCTGTTGCATTTGAAATTCCCAAATGACCGGCTAATTTGTCAAACGCTTTGCCCTCGGCCGTCCATCTGGATGGTTTACGAGTTCTCCATTACCCAACAATGACAAAGATCCCAACAGCCGATCATCTTACAGGGCCTCTTAGGCCACAGCCACACATGCACCTATTTCCCCATTCTCCATTGTTCGGAGTGGTTTTTTATGAACTAGCTCCCCTACTAAGGCGGTTGGGTCCAATCTCGTAGCACCAGGGCAGACACTTTTCGTGTTTATCAGGGTTTTCGGTGATAATTCACACGATGTGTGGTCCGGAAAATTGAAATATCCGATGGACATGGGAAATGTGTAATGCTCCCTCCGATTTCTTCATTAGGCCTCTGGAATTGGCCAACTAATCCCACTTGGGTTGCACCAATATTGGTTGCACTTTCTATTGCCATTTGGGAACGACAGCTCCTTAACCGTAAGTCGGTTGCTGTCGGAGCTCTGCTGGTCACCTTTTGCCCGTAAAAAAAAAGGTAAAACGAAACTTTTGTGTCAATGCCTTCTTGTTGTTTCTTTTTCGGTCGATTTTATTGGTAATACTGTACCATGGTGGCTTGGCTGTGTTTTGTTTTGGCTTTGTTTCTGCCGTTGGCTTTTAGGTGGCTTGGCCTGACCCGCCATCGCCATCGCCATAGCCATTGCCGGCAGCAGCATGTTGCTCCAATTGTTTGAAACCATTGCTGCTGTTTGCAGAATTGTCTTTTATTTTCAGTCAGGGACTTATAGCTAACAAAAAACCAAAAACTTTCGTATTATTTATTAGATTTTTTAAACTTTATTCTCAGTGCAGCTGTCTCAAATTTCTTTTGCTTTAGCTGGACGTGCTTCTGTTGATGTTTGGAGTAATTTTTTGCAATGTTAACAATTTGTTGTGCAAATATTTATGCAAAACGCGAATCGAGGAAGCTACTGGCTCCGATAGCCATTTATCAAGTCGATGTCGGGCACACACAAAGAGATATCCACCATCTAGCTACACAAATAGATATGGATAGCATTGAAAGTCATTGGTGTGGAATTTCAAAACTAGATGAATGCATTTCGGTTAACCTCATATCCCAAGTATTGCTTATCCGGATCGGAAACCAAAACAATTGTCATTTCACCTTTTTGTCATCGTTTTTGGGGTTGTTCCATCTGGCGATCGGAATTTGGAGTTTCGATATTATTCCTTTTGGAGGGATTTTCGAAAACGAGAGGGTTGTTTGTTGTGTTCTGGGGACACACATTTATATTAGGGTCATATTTCACTTGTAGGGTTTCCAGTGAAGTTTCATTTTAATTTTATTGTTGTCGCTGCGCCCCTTTTCGAGTATTGTTTTTGTTTTGCCCGGTAGTTTCTGCCATGGTTAATGGGGAGTGCAATATTCCAACATCCAACCACCACCACCGCCAACGCCGCCGACGACGCCACCCTCTCTGCGGTCGCTTATTTTTGTAGTACTTTCCTACACTTCTTGTCCTTACCCCTCAGGGTAAAGGCATTTCGGGGGTTTCGTGATTTTAGTGTTCGGGCAAATACGAGTATAATAAAATATGTTCTTTCCCCTTTCCAGCTCGGCCCTCAGATCTAGTTGTTCTACGGTTGCGTATTTCCGTTTCTGTTCCTATCAAATATTGTGTCATGCTTGATGAATGCGAGTCTAGCCCCGGCTATGAACAATATGTTCCACTTTGTGGGCTAGCTGCAGCAAAAACCAATCGATTAGATTGGCTATGACTGATTGTTGCTATAGGGAGTGTCCTGACACTCAAATATTAAACAATGAATCTAAAAATAATAACATATAAATTGAACTTGAAACTGCTTTGAAAGAGAAGGTTTAAAAACGATTTGATAAATGCCATTTCTATTATGATTCAGATATAAATAAATAGTTTAGACTCCCTGGTATTCAGGAAAGATTAATCTATGAATTCTAAAAGGTAGATTAGAAGTAGATTAGAACTTTCTTCTCAGCTGTCCTTGAAACTCCTGAAAAATAAGAACTTAATCAACTATATATCCCTTGTCCTTTGGGAAAGATTACTCTGTGATTTCAAAAGGCTGAAATCCCCTAGATGTTTTAACTTGAACTTACTTTCTTCTTGGCTTTTTTAGCTGCTGAATACTCTCATCAGTTTCAGTTGTTCGCTTTATTATTTGACCACCATTAGCTGGCCAAGTGTGGGTCTCAATTTCAGCGAAAACGCCACGAAACTAGTTTAAGACCATATTTTCTGCTGTGATTGCAATATTTCTCAAAACTGTTTCGTCTTGGAGGCAAATGGAGACAAAGCACCTGCACAGCAACCCAAATACGAAGGTGTACCAACAAAGCAAATAGGTTTGAGTCTGTTTTAAAGTGTGAATTTCCTCACCTTTCATGTTGGCCAGTTTCTTTCACCCTCACCCCGTCTCTTAGCCATTTTTTGCATTCCAAGAATCGGTTTTTGGACATTGCTTTCTTCAAATCGTAAGTCTTTTCGTTCTGCCTGAAAGAATTCCCTACCGATCCCTGCTGATCGCCACAAATCAGCGGCAAGTACGTGCCGGGTATCTATAATCGCCAGAAGTCGACTGGAGACCGTCACGTCCCGGCATGATGCTTGGCCAGGCACTTTAGCGTCCTCCTCGGACGACGGGTATTACAAGTATTTTGCTTTTTCGAAAATTTCCCTTTATGAGAGCCAGCAGCAGGCCTAATCATTATGCATTCCGCAGGGAAAGAGGCTCTGAGGCCCGGCGACTAATAAGCGTTTTAGCACAGAAGCCACGTACGCGACTTCATAGAGTTATTAGTGCCCTAGAAGGTGGTGGGGGTGTGGTCTGAGGTGCAGGCCGTTTGTGGTCGCCATACATCATGTAAGATCCATGCATATTCCACCAAGATCCATGCGGCGAAATTTCCCATGGGTTCATTCGAGGAGAACAGCCGCAGCCCGCCGAGAGGGCGTTGAATCGTTTTAAAGGTTAAAAGTTCCAGGAGCAGGAAACGAGTGATAATAGCAGGCGGATGAGGGAGGAATTCATTTAACCTGGGTCTGGGAATTCATATATGTATATTTTGGCTTGTTTTCGTAGATCGTAAGAGCGTACGATACCCAACAAGGCAGTCGGTCTGTCTGGTAATTGAAACTATGATGAATGCCCAGAGAGTGTTAATAAGCATCTCGAGCATTGCTATGTGGTTCTCCGACCGTAATCGTGGAGCAACACCACGTCGTTCCACCGTAATTAATCACAACAAGGTCTTGGCCAGCAGAATCTTGGCAGAAGAATCGTCTTCCCAATCAACAGGTAGTAAAATGCCAATACGTGCCCCATCGATACTGTGGTGGTATCACTTCTTTTTCTGCAGAAAGTCAAGTTTTTTTTTGTGCTTTTGCTTCATGCGTGGAAGAACGCTTGAAGTAAGCTTCAAAATTTAAATTATCCTTCCAAGCCAACACAGTTTTTGTCGAAAAAAAGATAAACATTGAAAGTCATCGCCCCGAGTGAGCTCCAAGACTCCGCTCCCTTTGTGGAGTTCGTTGCAAGTTCCACTCGCTGGTGAGTGAAGTTGGGAGCTCGGTGCGGCCTGTGGGGAATGGCAGCCAAACTCAAACACGATCGGAGCTCAAACAACTCCCTGAGAGGCACATCCAACAGATACACACCTCGATTTGAGCCGTTTGGGAAATACTGGTTTTACCTGCAACGAGCCAGCCGCAAGCCAGCGAGCCAAGTTCGCTTCAAAGATTTGCTTTCATTTTTCCGTTAAAAATAGCCCCTGGTGTGTGTGAGTATCTGTGAGGTTCAGTATCTGTTTCTGGGCGCTGCAAGCACGCCAAGGTGAGTGTATCTGTATCTGAGAACCTGTGTATCTGTGTGAGGGGAAGATACAGTCTCTAAGTGTGCGTGCTCGCAGGTAGCCGCTTTCGGCTCTCATCTTGGCTTGGGTTTCTTCGGCGTCCCAGCCCCTCCTCGGCCCACCTTGTGTGATTCTTGAGATTCTCTTCGGCTGTTATGTTAATCCACTGGCCAAACATCCCATAGAATCCCAGCCCATACACACCTGAGGACTGAGAATCGAGGCAAAGGCCGAAGCCGAAGCCGGAGGCAGCTGCAGCTGCGCGCAGGTAGCCCCGAAGAGGTTATTTGATTACTCAACCATTTTTTTCCGTTCTGGCCTCTTTGGAGTCTTCAGGAGCCTGCACATGTTGCCGACGAGGCCGGTGAAACCTCACGTCGGCATGTCCGGCACAAATATCTTGCCGTTTTTTGCTTTTTGGAACTGAAGCCGAAACCCGAAAATTGAAAAGACATCTGTCCCATCCGCCGGCATTTCCGCAAAGTATTGTTATACATTTTTTTTCTTTCGATCCCAAGAAATGTTGTTACTGGAAGGCTTTCTGGAAATAATGTTGCACTTGATAGAGCACTTGATTGATTTGAAATTTAAATATTTGATAGACCCTTGACATCGACATGTATGATGAAGTTGATGCCTTCGAAAGCCCCTCAAAGACTGCTCTTCACATTCCGTTGGTTCGGAAAAGTACTTTTTTCCCAGAATACTCCATGAATCTCTTATAAGTTGATCCAAGATCTATGGCTATAGTTGAAAAAAAATGTATAATTACTCACTCAACCACTGCTCTCTTTAAGATGTATTGATTTTCTGTACAAACCATTAATTTTCAGCTGGAGAGGCAGCTGCAACGATTCCATCTGGAAGTAAAATCCATATCTAACACCCGAGGAGACCCCTGGGTCACCCCACGACATATCAGTCATGCAAATCTAAATGGAACTTTGCTGCGTCGGCGATCGTGGATGCAGATACTGGACTGTGGAATGCAACTGGCAGTGCACCTGCTGCGATAGATACACAACTTCCATGGCAGTCGCCGCCGCCGCCGACGCCGCCACTCGGCTACCCATTGGATTGCTCCACTTTTGTTCATTGACTCGCACCGCAATCGATTTGTTCGAAACGAACGAATCTAAAGGCAAACGTAACCTACTTTCCGTTGATAAGATAATGACGCTTTTCCGACGCGGGCGCTGGCTCCCGCCGACGACGCCTTGCCCAGTCAATGACTTACCATTTATATAAATTCCTATGTACTTCCCTCCCCCCCCAGTAGATCAGACCTCTTATGTATGGCCCCCCTATTGGCGGGGCACTTGTAAACATTTTTACTTTTTCAAAAACTGATCAAGGGCTGTCGGTCAAGAGAAATAATCAAAGAAAAAACAGTCAAGATTTCGATTTTATTATGTTTTTTATTTTGACACAATTATTGTGTGGTGTGGCTTCTCGTTTTCTTGTAAATATACAATTATTTATTATATACTATATTCTTTTATAAATAAAGTATTCCAGTGTTTACTGTTGTTTCGGCTTGGCATGTAAAAAATATTAGCTTAGTGCTTAAGACTCTCTCTAAATACGGAAAACTCTTACAAAAATACATATCGCATTGATTTATTGAACATTATTCCTTACACAGATATGTCTGTAATGCCCATCCACATGGCTATAACACGGGTATAGCCCAAGAGTGGATATGATACTCTAAGAATTCGATTGTTGATTAAATTAGACTTATAGACTGGTCTATACACGTACTAGAGGACAACCCTAAGAACTTAGTCTACCGGTCTATATAAGTTACGATAACATATATCTATATATATGATAGCTTAGGTGGTAGGGACTCTTCTTATCTCAAGAGTTCGTGTTTGATTTTCTTGTGAAGTTCTATATGTTTTGGAAGTGTCAGAGGGCTCTGAACAAAGTCTGTATTTTAATCCCCCCCTATATTATATTTTACTTTTAATGCCTTTTATGATTAATTATTAAGAATTAAACTACAACTAGTGTTGGGAATATGTTTGAAATGAAAAATGCATTCTGCTTTCTATTCTCCTCTCGATAGGAATTATTCGTTTTCTGAAATTCGAAGTTCGATTTCGGTTCGACTTTTGATTTTTTGAACACCCTACTATATCTCCTATTAACTTTAGGTTGTCTTCTCCACTCGACAGTTTCCATTATAATTGTGTGTTTTGTTCGCAGTTTCTTAGCTTTAGTTTAGTTTATAGTTCGATTACGTAAGATCAAGATCACTTTTTGCATTTACAAAAAACAGAAAACAAAAACGTGTGTTCCCTTATGGAGAGATACTCCATAAATCCATAAATCATATATCCATAATATACAGTTAATCCATACTATATAAATACATATATCCCTCGACGCGACCGGCTAGGCCGGCACTATCCCTTGTCCCGGCACTATCTCCCTTACCATATAAGTCTTTTCAATTACCATTACCAGGCATCCAGAGGTGCCTAGATGCGCCAGCCCTGGTCGTCGTCCACATTGGAGTCGGTGTCCGAGGGCTCCTCGCCGTACATGTCGGCCAGCTTGCGGAAGCGCGGCCCAAAGTTGGACAGGTAGTCGAAGTTGAGATCGCCGTCGTCGGTGCAGGACGCCAGGCTGGAGAGGCTGCCGTCCGAGTTGCCGTCGCCTTCGTAGGCATAGTGCCGGACATCGTCGACGGTGAAGGCGCCTGCGTCCCGGTCGCAGAGCTCCTTCTTGTCGCCCAGGAAGTCGGCGATGTCTGGGATGTCGAGATCGCGCATGCCCGCCTGCAGGGCATGGGGGTCCTTGTAGAGCTTCTCCTCGTAAAACGGCTGGCTGCGGAGCACGTTCAGGTCGTAGTCAGTGTCGCGCTCGCCGCCGCCCTCATCCTCATAGTTGATGATCGTTTCGCGGATGTCGTCCATGTCCTTCTCATGCCAGCCGTTCTTCTGCTTCTTCTGCACCACCACGGCCAGCAGGATGATCATCAGCAGGGCCAGGCAGGCGATGATGGCGATAATGAAGTTCCGGTCGATGCCGAAGCTGAAGGCCACCGCCACGGACTGCTGGCAGCCGCTGTCGATGTTCCGGAAGTAGGAGGGCATGCCCAGGTTGTAGGTGTGCTCGTTGATGGTCAGGTTGCGGACACATCCGAAGAATCCCTTCTGGCCCGGCACGTGCGTCCAGTTCAGCTGCCGGCCCAACTTCTCCAGCTCGATGGCACTCCCGCCCAGCTGCAGGGGCGCGTTCACGTTGAGGAACTCGTTGGGTCCCTGGGGGGCGCCCAGGCTCATGCAGGTGGACAGCTGGCAGTTGTCCACGGTCATCTCGATGCTGGCCCGCTGCAGGATGATGTCGATCTGGTAGGTGCGGTCGGGCACCATCTTGATATGCTGATGCCGGATGCGCGTCCCGCCCGATCCGTAGTCCACGGTAAGCACAGGATAGCCCTGGTCCAGTTCCAGGGCCAGGAAGTCGGACAGCGGCAGCAGCGGGTTGAAGTTGAGCGGCCCGAAGTACATGATCAGGCCCTGGTCGATCTGGGGCGTGATCTCCAGGCTGATGCGGGTGTTGTCGCAGGCGGAGAAGGGTTCGTAGAAGGCGTAGCCGCTGCCGTAGAAGGCCACGGAGACGAGCTCGCAGTGGGGGCCGGTGAACCCGTCGATGCAGTCGCACACGTCGTTCTCCCCGAACCGCGGCGATCCGCCGTTGAGGCACGGCGTCATCGGAGGCGCCTCGCACACGCACTGGGCCTGGACGAAGGCGTTGACGCCCACGAACGAGGTGATGTTCGAGTAGATCATGTAGGGCACCGAGCTCTTGTGCAGCTCGTTGGTGCAGGAGCTCTCGCACTTGAGCTTCTCGATCAGGCACTCGTCGATGTTGACCATCAGCATCTGGAGGCCCAGCTCGTCCTCCAGGCGCTGCTGGTTCTGGGCCACCATGCCGTTCAGCTTCTCTGGCGCGTAGTAGGGCGACCCGTGGGCGGAGTAGCGCACATCCAGGGTGTCGTTCTCGTTCTGGAGCACCGTGAACACGTCCACGTTGGCCACCGACGTGTTGAAGAGCTTGGCCAGCGAGAGCTGGAGCTTATCCTTCAGGGAGAGGTCATGCGGCTGGCTGTCGGGCGGCTGGCCGTCGGACGACACTCTGGGGCGCGGCACGCTGATGAACTCTTCCTTGGTGACGTTGATGAACCGGATGCTGCCGCTCTTGTCCACCGCCTCCTCGGGAAGCTCCCGGATGATCACCGTCACATGGGCGTCCACCGTGTGGGTGACGATGAGCTCCGAGGACTCGGTGACCGAGAAGTGGAGCATGTACTCGCCCTCCTCCGTATGCTTCAGCATGGTGATCATACCCGTGTTGGGATTAAGCCGGAAGTTCTCGTGCCTGACGTCTTCCTTCCAACGGAACTCCTTGTCCTCCAGGTCCCAGTCGTCCAGATCCTCGACGAAAACGCGTCCGATGTCCGTCTCCGGCGCCTCGCCCCTGAAGTTGTACACGAAGATGGTGGAGGAGCCCTCGGTCATGGCGTTGTCGTTGATGTCCCCGATCACCACGTGCAGAATGCTCACGGCGCTCTGGCGCGGCACTCCGGAGTCGCTGATCCGGATGGGGACGAAGTACTCCTTCTGCTTCTCGCGATCGAACCTCACATTGGCGTGCAGTTTGTCTTTGTTGATGCTGAACTTGGTCTTGATGTCCGCGGAGGCCTCGCTGTCGATGCCGAAGGTGAAGTCACCCGCCCCGGGGGTGTCGTCGTAGTCGGTGGCCAGCAGCTTGACGATGTCGCCGGGATCGCGTTCCTCCTGCCAGAACACTGGCATCTCGTTTATCAAAAACGGTGCATTGTCGTTTATGTCCTTCAGCGTGATGGTCACCTCCTGGATCTTCTTGAGCGTGGTGCCAATGCCGTCCTCGTCGTTGGCCTGGATCAGGACCTGCCAGTTCTTGTGCCCGTTGGGCGGATCCCTGTCCAACGTCTTCACCAGCCGGAGGCAGCCGTTGTTGTCGATGCTGAACCGCTTCTCGTCGTTCTTCACGATCGAGTAGACGATGTGCTGGTCGGCGTTGCGGTCCTTAATATCCGGATCGTAGGCCTCCACCGTCAGGATGCAGTCGTCGTACATGGTCTCCTCCATGATGGTGACGCTGTAGGCCTGCTTGAACACCGGCGGGTTGTCGTTCACATCGGCGATCTTGATCACCACGGTGGTGTAGTCGTCGTAGATGCCGTCGAAGGCCCGCACCTTCAGCTCGTACTCCGTGATGGTCTCGTAGTCCAGCCGCTTGTTGACGGTGATCTTGCCGGTCTTGAGGCCGATCTTGAAGGCGTCGTCTATGTTGCCGCTCTCGATGCTGTAGAGGATCTGGGCGGCGTTGTCCTTGTCCTCGGCCTTCACTTCGATCACCTCGAAGTTGGTGTTGGCGTCCTCCAGCAGCTTGTCCGCCAAATACATGGTCTGCTGGAAGTACGGCTTGTGGTCGTTCTTGTCGCCGATGGAGATGCGGAACACCTGGTGTCCCCGGTTTGGCTCCCCATTATCGAACAGGCTCGATGGCGAGTTGTCGCTGGCAATCACCTTGACGTTGTAGAAATCGCGCTCCTCCCGATCGAAGGTCGTCAGGGCCGTGATGTTGCCCGTGTTCGGGTCGATGGTGAAGTACTCCCGGTTGTCGGCCAGCTCGAAGGACACTATGTTGTTGGCTGGGGTGCCGTCCATGTCGAAGGCGCGCACCTGCATGACGGGTGTGCCGGCCGGCTCGTTCTCCAGTATCGTCCCGGACTTGACCTCCGTGAAGTAGGGTATGTTGTCGTTGACGTCCTCCACCTTGATCTTGATCTGGTGCTCGGCGGCCAGCTCGTGGGTGTTCCGCACACTCATCGTCAGCGTGTAGTCGGTGATGGCCTCGTAGTCCAGGTGCTTGCCCAGGCTGATGGTCACCTCGTTGCCGATCTGGTCGAAGACGAACGTGTTCTTGCCGTTCGTCTGCTCCGTCCGCCCGGTAATAAGCTCGAAGATCACCTCCGGGTTCTCCGGCATATTGGACACAGCTTGCAGTGTCACGATTGGATGCGAGAAGTTCTTAAAGTTCTCCTTCAGGTAGATGGGCGTGTCGTAGGGATCCACGAAGGAGGGCGGCTTGTTCGAGGACTCCACCACCCGGATGCGCACTTCGATCTGCGCCTCCTGCGGCAGGTCCGGCACTATGTTGTACGCCCGCACAATGATGGCGTACGACTGACCCGGTCGCTTGTCGATCGGCCGGGTCAGGTAGATGATGCCCGACTCCTTGTCGATCTTGAAGTACTGGAAGTCGCGCTCCCGCAGGATCTCGTACTCCACAATGCTATTGTTCCCATCATCAAAGTCACTGGCGCTGATGGACATCACCACGGCGTCGGGCTGCAAGTAGAACAGAAAGGTTAGGATCTATTCCAGTTAGGCCCAACTGGGCCTCTTCTTGGCTTTCCTTGGGGTTGGCCCAGACCAGAAAGAAGCACATCCTCTCTAATGCTTTCGAGGCGAAGGCCTGAACTAAACTGAACCCTTTTTTGTAACAATTTCTGCTTCTGGCGGGGCTTTGGCTAAAAATAGCTGAGGGTTGGGGCCCACCACTCTGGCCGAAAGCCATGGCGTGGGAGGGCCTTTCAAGGTTTCCAATATCGAGCCGGCGAGCCAATGAACCCGAAAACCCGTCTTGGCTCTCTGCCTCCTACGCCTGTGGCGGGGAAACTAGTTCCTGGCCGCTAATTAATGTTGCAGGTACTGCAGGGCAGGTATCTGGAGGCTATCTCCCATGACTAGTCTGGTTTAAAGTTTAAACAAAAGTCTGTTTAGGTGATTATTCAACTGATTTCTGGCCAAGAATGCTTAGGCCTGACGACTAAAATAATAGACTTTTTGTAAAGAAAACTTAAAAACTTGAAATAATAGGGAGGGAGTAGCTGTTAAGAGTTTCTAGTTGTCTGTTTTGTAAGCTTCTGGCTATCTAGTCTAAGCTTGTCTAGTCTGCCTCCTACTAGCTCCTCCTCTAGGCTCCAACTTTAAGGAGCAAATCCCCTCAAAATTCATCCAAAAAATAAATAGCAGTATGACATCACTCTATCCCACTGAAGAAGCCCAACCGCAGTAATCCAGGGTCCGCGTGCTAGGCCCTCAGTGAGAGGAGAGTGCGAGGAAATGACTGCCAAATCCCAACTCACCAGGGCATTCTCCGAGATGGACTCATCGTAGCGCGCCTTGTTGAAGACCGGGGCATTGTCGTTGATGTCCTCGATGGTGACATTGAAGGTGCAGACGTCGTCGAGGGCCGGCAGGCCGTTGTCGGTGGCCTGGACGGTGACGAAGACGAACTTCTCGTGGATCGGCTCGTCGCGATCGAAGGTGTGGGCCGTCACAATGACGCCGGAGGTGGGGTTGATGAAGAACTTGGAGCGCTCGACGGGCGCCTGGACGATGCTGTAGCGGATCTCCTGGTCGGGATCCGGGTCGACCGCCTTCACCATGAACACGTACGTGTTCTCCGGCTGCTCCTCCTTCACCTTGGGCGCATACCCGGCGCAGTTGATGAAGGCGGGCTTGTGATTGTCGGCGGGGGCATTGTGGAATGCGAGGGCGGGCGTAGGGACGTGGAGGATCACGACAGCGGCCAGGAGTAGGAGTCTCGTGGGGCAACAGCTCCACACTCGGCACTTTCGTTTGTGCTGCTGGTGGGTCTGTTGCTGGGCGGGATTAGGATCGGATGCCATCTGTTGGCTGGCAGACATTCTGATGCAGTCGCTGGGGAGTCGTCGCTGGGTTTTTGTGGACATTTCGTTTAGCAGCCAAACGCCATCTCTCCGCTGGAGCGAACTATCTTGAGCACTAGCACTAGCTTCTCCCAGTGAATCACCCAGTATTTTGAGAAGAAAATCACTCGCACTGCCACTCACACACCGACGGGGCAGTGGCCCAGCAAACACCTTGGCGCGTTGGCTCTGTTTTGGGTGGCTTGCCGCCCTGCTATTTTCACTATTTCTGTTATTTCCACCACTGCCACCGCTTCTACAATGTATGTACGCTTTGTTTGGACTGCATCTTCATGGCAACCGCCTAATAATGCCAATAATCCAACGAATTATGCCCCAAACGATCACGGCGTACAGTGCCTGAGCAGCTGCTGGATCTGTTCACTTTTATCTTTGGCCCGTCCGCTTTGGGACTCTCCTTCGCTGGCCTTTTCACTCGCTCGGCAAACAGGTAAGACCAGGTAAAAAGTGGTTACACGCACACTAACTAAAAAGGCGCGCTTGTGTGCGTCCCCGCTGCTTCAGTTATTCGCGCTGGTATGGGTGTTAGCAACTTTCCGAGAACAAGGCACTTCCGAGAACTTTACTTTGCCTTTAGAACTTTAATTCGCATAAAATATTCGTCAGTTGAGAACTGTATTTTTTCCTTAAGTTGATTTCGAAAACAGGGTCAAATCAATTTTAGCACGAAAGCGCGGTACCGAGTTTGAAATTCTGTTTAAGCGATCGACGCGCTACGCAACCGCTCAGTTCGAGGTGAAAATGCAGTGTGACCCGCTAGGGATGTTCAAAAATGTATTCATATCGAAATATTTTCAGATTAGTTATCGAATATAGGTGTTTATTGGATGGTATTTGGTCACACTCAGATTGGATGGTATTTGGTCACACACAAGTTGTGTGGAACATGTTGGACCTAGTACACTGAAACAAATTCTATGAAGCATTGTTTTCTGTATTGAGATTGTTTGCAATGGAAGCTCCTTTCTTGTTTTTCGGAGCAGGCCCCTGAATATTCTCATCTGAATTTGATGTTCCTAAGAAGTAAAAAAATGTTTTACACTTTACATGCCATTTACAAATAGTTGGCTTGTAAAATATCGATGATATCGATGTTTCTCCACCTCTACCATCATCGGTTCTTGGTCCACCACTGGTATCGCCGTCATCTTCTTCATAGCACCATTAATTGCTAAGAAAAAATAGCCATTTGGTGAAAAGTCGAAGAAACCATTTGGAAAAAGACACACTACTGCAGCAGCTCACTGAAAACCCTGCCAATACCCGACCCGCGAGCCGTTAGGGTGCAACCGTCCCGCAATAAGTCCAAACCAAACAACTGCCCCTGCCCCGATTTCGTGAATCACCAACCAACCAGCACCCAGATATGGAACAGGCTCCGATCACCGACGCGGAGAAGGTGCGCATCGTCTCCGACTTCATCCTGCACGCGCCACCCGGCGAGTTCAACGAAGTGTTCAACGATGTGCGCGAGCTCCTCAAAAACGACACCTTGCTGAAGGATGGGGCCAGCCACGCCTTCTCACAGTACAACAAGGACCAGCTGACTCCGGTCCGAATCGAGGGAAGCGAGCACAACGCCATCATATCGGAGTATAACGATCTGGGTAAGTGGATGGTACAATGCCCATAAATGGAGCACCTCTGTGTTTCCGTGATTGTGAGTCATGACCCCCCGTACGAACCGAAAATATATAAGTAACTCTTTGTTGATATCTTCGGCGGGTCGCCTAATACTCTTCGAGCTGATAAGCTGATTGCAACTCTTCTTTTTCTTTTAGGCAACGGTCGCTTCTACGATCCGCGCACAAAGCAGGCCTTTAAATACGATCACCTCAGGAAAGAGGCTTCCGACTATCAGGACGTAGATGCGGATGCCAGTGCAGAGCCTTGGCGGGCAGCCCTGGACTTGGAGACACTCGCATATACTGCCAGTCACTATAGACACGGAGTGAGTTGAACGCCATACAAGACCAATCTTACAGCTAATTATCGTGATTTTTGTTTGTAGGTCAGCTCGGTCTTTGGAAAGTCGCAGGGTAACCAGATTACGCTAACGATTTGCATCGAAGATCACCAGTTTCAGCCGAAGAACTACTGGAACGGACGGTGGCGTTCACAGTGGCATGTTACCTTCCAGGCGGGCACCAGCACCGCTGAACTGAAAGGTGTTCTGAAGGTGCAGGTGCATTACTACGAAGACGGAAACGTGCAACTGGTGTCCTCGAAGGAGTGCCGGGAAAGCGTTGTGGTTAGCAACGAGCAGCAGGTGGCCAAGGAAGTGATTCGCCTCATCGAGGAGGCCGAGAACGAGTACCAACTAGCCATCTCAGAGAATTACCAAACGATGTCCGACACAACGTTCAAGGCCATGCGCCGCCAACTGCCAATCACTAGGACCAAGATCGACTGGAGCAAGATCGTCTCGTACAGCATTGGCAAGGAATTGAAGACGCAATAAGACCAGGAGGTGCAAGCGGAAGCAGAGGGCACACAGTCGACGAAGCGACCCAACAGTCTTCCACTTGCCACGGCCAAGCGAGCATAGATACCAGCCGAACAGCAGCATTAGCATTACAACATCCAATCCGAAGCAGCGCGGTAAAACGAATACGAACACGAGCAGGCGGGCGAATCAAACTCTTAGCTGGTTGGTTCCTGCCGATAATAAATGTGTAATTGCTATATACATACGATCATATACATACATATATATATATACAGCGTGTATTTACAATGTGTTATATAACGATGAAAGTTCATATACATAACATAACTATATATATTAACTACGACCGGAAATTATTTGGTTGCGCCAACTTGGATGATTGAAGCCTGACGGCGAACGATGCTCTGTTGCCTCGTTTGAGTCACGATCGCCACCAATTGTCGCCTTTATCGGTTAAGAGCATTAAACGCGGTTTTTATCATGTACTTTGACCTATGTATTATTCTAATTTTAAACAAATCGAACACGAAATAAGATGTCCAGATGAGCAACCTACGGAAGGCCTCCTACTGGCCAGCCTAACTGTAAGAGGGCCTCGCGATTCGGGCAAACCAATATCAGAGCCTTGGAATCAAACGCCTTTACACTATTTTAAGCAGTATCATTAGACCACGAGCACCCATCCAGTTTTCTTTAAACACAATACTTCCCCAGATTATTTACAAAAAAAAAAGGAAACATGAACACGAATACGATATAAGCTTAATCTTCAATGGCAGTTGACCAACAGCAGTTCACTTTAATAACAAAAGACTTTGATTTTATAAAACAACAAATTTTTAATTTAAAGAACGTAACTATACAACATTTAAGATTGCTTGAATTAGTCAAATTTAATGAAAATAAACTAATTGAATCGGACTACTCTCTAGGTGTTACCTTTCTATGGACGTATTATACGTTATGGACGGCACTTTGACTAATGGTCTCGGTTAAGTTCAGCTCTTCCGATTTTTTGAGCAGGAAGCGCTTTTCGGGATTCAGCTTGGTTTCCAGTTCCAATCGATCTATGAGCCAGCCCTGTGCCTGCTGGTGGGAGGCCCAAAAGTACAGCGTTCCTGCAGAACAAACCTTTGAGAATCTGGTGATAAGACCTCCCGGGGATTACTTTACCTTTGTCCTTACTGCCTCGCACTGATACCTCGAACTGTGCTTTCTCCGCATTGCAGTTGTTGTTGGCATTGCCCAGATCAATTCCCAAATCCTTAATTGGCTCCCCTAGCAGTCCAACCGCTCCTCTATGCTGCCGAAGACCCTTCAGAGCCAGTTTATAATATTCGCAGGATCGCACCCTGTCCTCCATTTTCCAGCGCATGTACATGACGCCGGATATGGCAGCCACTGCGCCGTACACGCATATGTTCCCAAGGGTGCGGTTGGAGGGCATTCGTAGTCCCACCATTGTGTGTTTTAGTTATTAACTCTGGTTACTTGCCTTTTTGGCTTGTGTAATATTTGTTATTGCCGGTTTTGCGGCTTAGAGGTGAGAGTCTAGCCGATATATTTTTGTTTTGGTTTATCAGCTGTTCGGTGGGACCATATTTTTGGAGCAGGCACACTTGTGCTTGGAATATTATACAACAAAACGCAGCGACCAAGTGCCACTGCATTTTAAACCTTTATTTGTCAATTAAATTGAAGATTAGAGGATTAGCAAACAAGACAAGACGATGAGTAACTTTACAGCGGTACTAAACCTGGTGAGACAGCGATTAATAGCCCCGGCGTTGTTCAATCCTGTGCGGAGCTACGCCGTGAAGCCGGCGGCGCCAGGTAATCCTTCAAATTTTGACCAAAATTACCAAAAGGTTACACGTCCCTTTATCCACAGCGGGAAAGAAAAAGAAGCTGGGCAAGCTGGGACCCATCATGGAGAAGAAGATCATTCCAGTGGAGACGGACGCCAACAAGTTGGTGAACTACGTTTGCGGAAGCAACTACCTGAAGACCGGCCAGGATGTCAAGGTGAGTTGTGTGTCTAAATGGAAAGTGTGTCCTGTGCAACATTCTTCTTTTTAATGAAAGATCAAGCCGGATTCCGAGTATCCTGAATGGCTATGGACTCTGAACACGGAACGCATCATTCCGCTGGACGAACTGGATCCCAATACCAAACAGTACTGGAGGCGACTTCGGAAATTGGCCCTGCGGCGGAACAACCAGCTATCCAAGTTGAAAAAGTTCTAGAAGCCGTAATTCCAGCTAACCGTAGGTGTTATCGTTGATTTTGGAGACTCATACTGGCCCTCAACCCGCGCCAGGGTGCAATCATGTTGGCTCGTATTTACATTGCTGTTATTCAGCAACAAGTATACAAACACTTTATTGTTCTCTTGTAAAAGCCGCAAATACATTTTACACTACATCGATGTCCTTATCAAAAAAAGGGCATTTGTTGACATTCGATTTCTGGTATAAAAAACGTGAAGCCGGTAGAATTTTCAATCAGTTGCAATGTGGAGTTCATCGTCGGGGTATCTGGTGCTTTTTGGGGTCTTCCTGTTGGCTACATCGATAGCTGGTCAAAAAAACGCCTCAAGTAAGTGGTGGCTTAAGGATTAAAACCGGTTAGTAACCTCGCTATAGATGTCGTTTGCTATCAGGGAACTTGGTCGACTTATCGACACGGACTGGGCAAGTTCGGAGTGGAAGACATCGATCCCTTTCTGTGCACTCACTTGGTCTACGCCTTTCTGGGCATCGAGGAGACGGGTCAGCTACGGGTCATCGATGCCTATCTCGATCTCGAGGATAACAGCGGTCGAGGAAACATAAAGAACTTCAATGCGCTGAAGCTGAAGAATCCCACGCTGAAGACTTTGGTAGCCGTGGGCGGTTGGAATGAGGGCTCGAAAAAATTCTCTTTGGTGGCCAGCGATCCTGCAAAGCGCTCGCGGTTTGTAGACGATATAGTTGGGTTTATACAGAGACATGGATTTGATGGGTTGGACTTGGACTGGGAATATCCAGGCCAGCGTCACAGCCAAGAGAACGATGACGATCGCACGAACTATGTCACCTTTCTAAAAGAGCTTAAAGAAGGGTAAGTACAAGACTTTTCTTCAAACTATTATATTTCATTAATAAAAATTAATTTTTAGCCTGCAACCCTTTGGCTTTCTTCTGACTGCCGCCGTAGGCTCCGCTCAGATCTCCGCAGAAATATCCTACGACATTCCAGCCATTGTTCCCCATCTGGATCTCATCAATGTTATGGCCTATGATCTTCACGGACCTTGGGATCCAGTTTTGGGCATCAATGCCCCCTTGTATGGCTCTAAAAAGGATAAGAGCGATGCCACAGGACGACAGCAGCAGCTCAATGTGGACGCCATTGTAAAGTATTGGTTACAGGCTGGAGCTCCCGCAGAAAAACTGGTTCTCGGCGTGCCGTTCTATGGCCGGACTTTCACATTGGCCAAGGCCGAGGATCACGAACTGGGATCACCGCACATTGGCAAGGGAATAGCGGGAAAGTATTCGCGAGAACCAGGGGTTCTGGGCTACAATGAGCTGTGTGAACTCATGCAGCAGGAGGATTGGACACAGCAATGGGAAGCGGAACAAAATGCCCCCTACGCCTACAAACAACGCCAGTGGGTGGGCTACGAGGATGTACGCAGTCTCTCTCTGAAGGCACAATACGTTCTAGAGCACCAGCTGGGGGGCATCATGATCTGGTCCCTGGAGTCGGATGATTTCCGTGGCACCTGTGGGAACCAGCGATATCCCCTTCTCCATGAGATAAATCGAGTGCTCTTTGGAAGTGAAACCCCCAGTGGTTTGACGGACGAATGCATGGAGACTACTCAATCCAGTGAGGGATATAGTTGTCCGGCAGATGCCACAGAAGGATACATTCGTGACCCTGATAACTGCTCCAAGTTCTACTTCTGCAACGACGGCATCACCCACAGCTTTGAATGTCCTTCAGGACTAGGCTTTGACCTGAATACAAAGTCTTGTAACTATTTATCATCAGTAAATTGCTAAAACTTTAATACGACTAACAGGATGCTACGATTTCAATGGGGGATCCGTGCCTACTCAACTACTTTTAGATTAAGCGGAATGTCATGTAAGCCATAAAGGGGCATGCCCGGACGCCAAATAACAAAGTCCTGTTTACATTCCACTTCATGTTCGGGGCGGCAATATTTTAGTTGCTCATCAAAGAACTCTCCTTTAATGCATTCGTAGTCGAATCGCTCTCCACTGCGACACTCATAGTACAGCCGACAGTCCCAAGCATTACGCTTCCATTCATCATATGGACAAAGCCCATTGGGCACGGGTAAGGGGGTTGTAGACATCAACGCCTTCATATCTCCCAGCGCCTCGAAGATGACAAAAAGCTGGGAAAACTGGTGGCCGCAATTGCCGGCAAAGTCGTCCGCTTCAATGGACCAGGCCATTGCGCCGCCCAGCTTGCTATTTTTGACTAAGGTCATCTTTGGCCAAAGGCTGTGTTCATTTTCAAAGCTAACCCATTGGTCACCTCGGGTGGCATACGGCACCATGAACTTTTTGTCAAAGTTTATGGCCCACTCTTTGGTGTGGGGGCACCACTCATTGAAGGTCATAAAACCGGGGCGACGGGTAATGGGCGTCTTCTTGCCCGGACCCTTGCAGGCGGATCCCACGGCGGACTTTTTCTTATCCATTGTATAGGAGCTCATAAATAGAGGAATGCCCAGGATTAGCTTTTTGGGGGCTTGGCCAGCATTCGACCAGTGCCTAACAGCAGCGTCCACACTTTTTTCGGCCCCATTGAGAGGTGCATTGTAGGCTAGTTTCCGGCTATGAACGTCTCTTTCGTCGTTTAGCATCAGGTTGACAAAGTCCACTTCCTTCACGATAGCGGGGACGTTGTAGGCACCCAACGTCTTCTTGTCGGTACGCCCCAGGACCGCCACCATCACGATGAACTTATGCTCCTGCGCACTGTATAAAAATGGGAACTAATTTACAGCGAAGGCGACTTTTTTTTTGAAAACTTACACCAAATGTAGCCCCTCAAGGAAGGTGACAAAGTTTTCCTTGTCCTCAGGCTGACTGTCGTGGGAAGGAGAGCGCCAGTCTATCTGGATGCCATCGAGACCCCATTTGCTCAAAAAATTGACTAGCGATTTGTAGAAACGGTTCCGTTTGATCGAAGAGGATATCACTTCGGTGAGTTTTCGGGATTCTCCATTGGCCCATCCACCCAGATTAAACATAATTTTCAACACGCTATCAAGCTTCAGTCTTACGGCACTCTCCAGAATGCCTTCAAATTATTGGGCAGAAGTAGACCTCATCCTACTAATCCTTTTCATTTTCAACTTACCATGTTCGAAGTGCATGAACTCGTCAGTGATTATAACATCTCCGGTCTCGTTTACGCCGAATCCGTGTTCAAGAACCAAGTGGGTGCACAGCCTGGTGTCTATGTTCCAGGTAAACACCTGACTCTCATTCTTGTAGTAAAAGGCGCCCATGTCGTATTGGCAAAATATATTATCTGGAAAAGAACTTCCTTATCTTCCATAGCTTTTCGTTGGGGCTTCACTTACAATTTTCTGCTGCACAACCGCATATCATAAAGATCATCACAGAAAGAACACAATTAAGTGGTCCCATGATTACGCCGGACCTTGAAAGGTTAACTTCAAATTTAAATGTCTCTTATGTAAAACGGTTTTTTGTGTTTGTATTTTTTCAGGATCTACAACTGGTTTTTGTGTAAATTTAATGTTGGACGATTCGAGGCCCTGTTTAGTGTTATTTCTAAACGAGTTGCGATTGATGTGTCGACATAACGAAACAAAACTGAATACTGAGGCAAGGATAACTAGAGATTTTCTTTTGAACTCAAAAAAAACCAGAAAGAAAAGCTTACTTAACCAAGTTTTGAAGTCTTACAAAACCTTAAAATATATAAGGATTAAGTTAAATGAGGATTTTATTTTCTGGAGCTTCTAAAAAACCCAAAGTTCGTTGATGAATCTAAGAGTATGGCTAAAATCATGATGTAAAAAATATTGAAAGAGGGTCAAAATTTTTGTTGCCAGGTTTTGATTAAAAATGATGCTACTCGAAGTTCTAAGATCGGGAAGGTATAACATTTGTGGATCTGACAAGTATAAGCCAAGTTATGCACATTTTTCCATTAAGAAAAGTACAAAAATTAGAACTAGGTTTTTGAAATTTTTTCTTTGGCAAAAATCTGAACATTTAAGACAGTTTTTAGTGAATAGTTTAGCTATTTCGAATCCGATCCAAAAACGGAACACCATTTATAAATCAGGACTCTAATACCCTGCAATCTGCATTGAAATATTTAAAAAACCGTACAAAAAAAATTTTGGTCAAATTTTGGCTAAAATCATGATGTTACCCCTTTGAAAAATATCGAAAAATGGGTAAAAAATTATATTGCCAGGTTTTGATTAAAAATGATGCTACTCGAAGTTCTAAGATCGGGAAGGTATAACATTTGTGGATCTGACAAGTATTAGCCAAGTTATGCACATTTTTCCATTAAGAAAAGTACAAAAATTAGAACTAGGTTTTTGAAATTTTTTCTTTGGCAAAAATCTGAACATTTAAGACAGTTTTTAGTGAATATTTTAGCTATTTCGAATCCGATCCAAAAACGGAACACCATTTATAAATCAGGACTCTAATACCCTGCGATCTGCATCGAAATATGAGCAACAATCAAGCAACAAAATTTTGGTCAAATTTTGGCTAAAATCATGATGTAACCCCTTACAAAATATTGAAAATCAGGTCAAAATTTTTGTTGCCAGGTTTTGATTAAAAATGATGCTACTCGAAGTTCTAAGATCGGGAAGGTATCACATTTGTAGATCTGACAAGTATTAGCCATGTTCTGCAAAGTCCATTACGAAAAGTGAAGAAAATGCTTCACTACGTTGCAAAATTATGAAACCCACTGAAAAATAACTAAAAAAATAATAACTAAAATGCCAATCAATATAAATTATCAATATATATTATGAAATGGGAGGAAAAAGAAGACTCTTCCATTAGTTCGGTTATGACATTTTTAAAAGGGAACCCTGTCGGGAAAACAATATAGATTACTGTGCCGTGCATTGTTAACCCTTTCAAATAAATGGCATTAACATTACGTATTACTTTTATGGTCCATAAATGGCAATTCTTTTATCATTATTTCAATATTGAAATTGATTCATTTGCACTTGCCTCGGGCCATGATTACGACCGGGCCTTAGTCATTCAAAAATAAATCTACAAGTGGCACTCAATCTAATCGGAATGCGTGTGGCCATAAATACAGGATTTTTATAGATCTCTTAAGCACACCTGTCGGCAGGGGTTCACTTGAGAAAAAGTCATGGAATGATGCAGTTTTCAAATCAATTATTTATTAGATCGTTTTCTAAAAGGGGCAGTTAGAGACTGCTTCCGGCCAGTCGCATGTATTTGTGGTAGGATCGAAATACAAGCCGACTCCGCACTGGAAATCATAACGGACTCCATTAGCACACTGATAGTAGAGGTTGCAGTTGTTATCCCGCCAGAAGTAGCCATCGGCGGAGCAGCCATCGCCGCCAATGCCGCCGTTACCTCCGCTGCCACCTCCTGGAGTGGTAGCAGTTGTGGGAGCAGCAGTAGGAGCAGCAGTCGAAGATGGAGTGGCACTGCCGCCGCCTCCGCTGCCACCTCCTCCGCTCACGTCCTTGCCAAGAGCTCGGTTCATGGTCTTCAGCAGAGGATAGGTTTCACCGCATAGGCCGCGGAAGTCGTCTGTTTCGATGGACCACATCATGGCACCGCCCAGGTTGCGGGACTCAACCAGCTGCATCTTCATCTGGATACTCTCTGGGTTGTCGTAGCCGATCCACTGGTCGCCGGAAAACGCGTAAGGAGCACCGTTCTCGGCGTCGAACACCGTTTGCCAATTGTTGAGGCAGATCTCATGGTAGCCCAGGAAGCCATTCTCTCGGGTGTAGACACCAGCCGATCCCGGTCCAATGCATTCGGCTCCGGGCCAGTTCTTCGAGCTATCGGCCATTTGGTAGCTGTGTCCGTAGAAGCCAATTCCCAGGATCAGTTTCTCTGGCGGAGCGCCATGCGACAGCCAGTAATCAATGGACTCGGTAACCTCGGGCAGGGGAGCGTTCAGACCCAGGTAGCCATCCAGGGCCATGTGGAAGTCGTAGGTCATGACGTTGATAAAGGTCAGATGCTGGGAGATGCCCGGGATGTCGTAGGAGATGCTAGCCGACTTCTCGGAGGCACCCACAGCGATTCCCAGTTCCAAACCATACTGATCGAAGCTGTTGAGGACATGATTCTGTTATTTCACATCCAGGAATTCATTATCTTGAAGGACTCACGTTTCCTTGATTTCGCGCAAGAGGGTCACGAAGTTCTCACGGTCAGCTTCGCTGCCTCCGCGCTGTCCAGGGTACTCCCAGTCCAGATCCAGACCGTCGAAGCCGTATTGCTTAATGAAGGCCAAGGTCGTGGAGACGAAGGTGGCGCGCTTGGCCGGATCAGCAGCCATGGCGGAGTACTTAGTGGAGCCTTCGTTCCAGCCGCCCACGACCGCCAGGATCTTGAGATTGGGATTGCGTTGCTTCAGGGCAATGGTCTGGCTAATGAAGGCTAAGGCGGCACCAGATCTTTATGTAGTTAACTGGAAGGCAAGGAATGGCTTTCATAACCTACCCAGTCCATCATCCATGTCGAGCCAGGTGTCCAGGGACTTGAACTCGCCGGCGTCGCTAATTCCGAAGAAGGTGTAACTGATGTGTGTGCAGAGGGAGGGATCAATGTCCGAGGGCGTGAACTTGCCGTCCCCGGGACGATAGTTCGCCCAGGTGCCCCAGTAGCAGTTGATCAACTCTGGAGGAGATTGGTGCATGAGTACTGGACCCTAACTGACCCGGATTATCTACTCACTCTCGCTGGTGGCCACTTGGGCGAGGCAGAGGGCCGCCAAACCCAAAATCGCAAAGAACTTCATGGTGTTGTCCGTGGGTTAAACGCCGGAATAGCTTCGGGCTGCATGGAACAGCGTTTATATAGGCCGGTTACCGACGATCCTTATCGAAATTATTATAAATTACTCTACATACCATCGATGGTGATAAGCCATCGAAATGAACCAAATAGAAAACAAAGCTCTAATATATTGCATCCAGATAAAAGACTTGAGCCTCAAGAGCCTATATGTACCCACTTACTTTACTTAATTATGTTATAAATATTCACAACAGGATTTTTGAGTGCATCTTAAGATTGTGATAGTGGTACTCGTTTTTTCTTTTTTTACCCCCATCGAACCCGTGTAGTCATCATCCTAGAAGATGATTAAGAACTGTTGCTATCGCCCCTGTTGCCACGCCCCTAGACACTTCAAAAAACAACTTTATTCTAAGAACTTTTATCAAAGTGCTGCATACAACATTGTCATTGCGAAGAACCCTCTTTAAGGCTAAGAACACCATAAGCAATAGATTTAAAAATAAAATATTACCTTATTGTTTATTTGGTTGTTTATCAAAGACGGGAAGTCTATATAAAAAAAGGGAATTATAATAAAAATGTAGGGAGAATTTTTAGGGGTTATGAGCTATGAACTTCATAACTCTTCATAAAATAAAGCATGAGGTGTTGAGACAAACTTTAATATCAGGAAAAGCTTTTAGATGACTAAGATAAAACAAAGCATTACAAAACAACAGAATTGACTTTTTATTTTTATCAACTTTACTCATATTTACAATTGCAATATGAGAACATTTACACATTCCTTTATGGGGACATCTGTTTTGAAAAGTTCTAGCCAGCTAGGTATACCCATTAAACGTTTATTTAATTATATTTATGGTTAAGGCTTTGGAAGACCATAAAAAAAGATTAGGAATATGGTGAAATACCTATTAAAGTATTAGGAAGAGTACAAACTAAAGAATTCGGTCTTAAGAAACCCACATTTCCCCCCAGACTTAAGTTCCATAAGTTTAAAACCCACATCTTTTGCATTTTCATAAATTTTATTAAAACGGAAATATGTGGAAACCCTTTACCAACGCAGCTTCCTGTTGATGGTCTTCAGCAGGGGGTAGGACTCTCCGCACTGGCCGCGGTAGTCGTCAGTCTCCAGAGACCAGATCATGGCTCCAGCCAGGCCCTTGGAAATGGCAAAGTCCATCTTGTACTGCACACTGAGCACGTTGTCGAAGCTGACCCACTGATCGCCGGAGAAGGCGTAGGGAGCGGCGTTGCCGTAATCGAAGATGGTCTCCCAGTTGTTCAGGCAGATCTCGTTGTAGCCCAAGTAGCCGCTCTCGCTGGTATAGGATCCGCCGGTGCCACCGCCTCGGCACGGAGCGCCGGGCCAGTTCTGGGAGGCGTCCGACAGCTGGAAGGTGCGTCCGTACATGCCAACGCCCAGGACAAGCTTGTTGGCGGGAGCACCCTGGCTCATCCAGAAGTTAATGGAGTTCTCGACGGCCCACTGGGGGGAGTTGAAGCCGGTCTTGCCATCGGAGGCCATGGCGAAGTCGTAGGTCATCACATTGATGAAGTTCACGTGCTGGGCAATGTTGGCAATCTCGTAGGAGGCACTGGCAATACTCTCTCCGGCTCCAACAGCAATACCCAACTCATAGCCGTAGGGAGCGAAGCTGGTGGATTATAACTTAAATTAGTTCCAAAGTTTTCAACCCCAAACGATCATCGAAACTTACGCTTCCTTCAGTTCGCGCAGAAGGGTCACAAAGTTGGCACGATCGTCCCAGTTGCCACCACGCTGGTTGGGGTACTCCCAGTCCAAGTCCAGGCCGTCGAATCCGTTGTTGCGGAGCAGGTTCAGAGCGGAGTTGATGAAGTTCTGGCGCTTGTACCAATCGCCAGCCATGGAGGAGTACTTGGTGGAGCCCTCGTTCCAGCCTCCGACGACGGCCAGAACCTTCAGGCCGGAATTCTGGCTCTTCAGGCCAACAGCCTTGCTGATGAATCCCAGGTCGTAGTCCAGCCAGGTGTCCAGAGAGATGATCTCGCCACTGTCGTTGATGCCGAAGAAGGAGTAGCTCAGATGGGTGCACAGGCCAGCATCGATGTTGGAGGCATCGAACTTGCCATTGCCGCTGCGGTAGTTGGCCCAGGTGCCCCAGTAGCAGTTCACGATGCCTGTAGATAATAAACATTTAAAGGACTCTTTTCTGCCACTGAGATCCTTTCACACTCACGCTCAGCAGCGATCGCCTGGCTCAGGCAGAGGACTGCAAGAATAGCTAATAGTTTTCCCATTTCGCAAAATGCTGGCTCAGTGCCGTTCCTTCAAGGTATTTATACCTTTCCGATCGGTCCCTATCTTCAGCCTTATCTCTGGCCGTGATAACCATACTCCACTTGTCTGGCAAATTTATAGATGCTTCGTCGCGTGCTACTTGTTTTGGATTTTTCGCCATATTTATAATGGGACTCGTATCGTAGAGTCAAGCACAACTTGACTTCTTGTCTATCCCAGAACTTTTATGAGTGGTTTATTAAGCAAATCTATTCATTTTACTATTCACGATTTGATTAGAAACATTGATCCCAGATTGCTCATTTGTTTATCTTCGGATTTTATTGATTTTAAAGTTCACTGATAAGTATTTGAAGGAGTAAGCCTGATTTTCATTGAGGGAAAGTAAATTATTTTGAATGAGTTAGCTCTTAACAACTTGGAGACCCATTGAACTCAGAGAATACTTTTCTAGCTAATTAAGTTTTATAGTTCGGGATCTAAAACTTCAAAATAATCTGACCCATTCCATACACCGGATAGAAAATAATTCCTCATTCGTCCTTAAAAGTATTTATTTTCTTCTTTTTCTTTTTTACCAATTTGGATGAAAAACAATAAGCTCGTTTGCTTTTATTAGAGATTCAGTAGAAATGCATTTATAAATAAAAAAAGTAATGCGACCAGTTGGACTGTAAAGCGCTTAGGTTAACAATTGTGATTAGGTGCGTTGGACATTCAATACGGCCGGGGGATGTGGCTTAGGCGACGTAGACCTCGAACTCCTTGTAGGCCAACTCCTCGCCGCCGTACGGGATGTAGCAGACGCCGTGGGATGGCTGCACCTTGCCGACCGTGATGGTACCATCGTGGGTGGCACGGCCGATGAACAGCGGCTCGCCTTCGGCGGTCTCGCCGGCTGGCAGAGCATTGGGCGGAATGTTGCCGGCATCTACGGGCACCCACTGGCCACCACCGGCGCAGAGCACCTCGTATTCGCCGTGTCCGTGCTCGCCGCCTCCCCAGGCCACATAGGTGACACCGTGGGAGGGGTGCAGCTTGCCGGGGATCAGATCGCCCTCGTGACGGGCACGGGCGATGTACAGCTGCTCGCTGCTGTCGAATCCGCCCTCGAGAGCGTTGGGAGGCACCTCTCCGTTAGCGGCAGCCACCCAGCATCCGGGTCCGCTGCCAGTGGGTGCGGCGAAGCCCAAGACAGGAGCCGATGGGGCAGCATCTGGACAATGGTGGAATTTATTAGGATGTACGGAATAATTCTTAAAATTATCAAGACCCTTCATAGTCAGTAGCTCAAAAATATATATCTAAGTGAAAAAATTCAAATTAGTTTACTATATGGTGCGTCGGACTAGCTTACAAGGGTACCATGCCATTCCATAGTGGATGAATTTTGAATTATTATAAAATTTATAAATATTTTATAAATATATCTGAGCTCTTGACAACTGAATGACAACAAACTAAAGTCTTTTGTCAATACATTATTATGTTGTAGGTCGAAATATTCGAAAAAAACTTACCATCTAAGAGCCAAGTACCGCTGGCACCCCATCCTGTGCAGACGCCCACGAAGTTGACCGGGTACAGGCTGCCGGTATCGTAGGATAGGAAGGCAGCGGCTTCGCCTTCGCGTCCGACGGTGATGACGTTGTCGTACCAGCGGATCCAGAAGCCACGGAACTCGCCGGCATCCAGGATTCCTGGGGTGGGCACCTCAGCAACCTCGGGCTTTTGGCGGTCCTTGCGGATCACGGACTTGGTGTTGTCCCAGCCACCGATGAAGATCTCATAGATGGGACCGTTGTCCTCCGGGGCGGGGCTGAGGGCCAGATGGGCATCTTTGGGAGCGCGCACCTTGAAGGTGAATAGTCCTCCGTTGGCCGGGAAGAATTGGTACTCCAACTTGTCGGGGGTGTTAATTTCTGGAAAATGATGAGATACAGTGATAAGTATTGTGTTTTGAAGGGAACTGTACTCCCACGTCAATGGGAATACTTCGAGGTTTTAATTAACAAGATTCTAAAAACCACAAAACAAATTCTGTCAAACTTTTGAACTGGAAAGATTCGGTGGCTATTTTTATGTTTCAGCCTTTTTATGTATCCACATATTTAAACTCACATGTATCTATCTGAAATGTTTAGCGTTTGTTTTTTGTTTGGCTCTTCTAAGCGCCATTCAAATGATGTCATTTGGATCGACGTTGTTTATTGTCTACAAAAAAAACAAAAAAAAATTCCAGTGAGTTCCACTCAAGCTCACTCGCGGGTTCTAATAAGGTGAGCCAGCTGTACGGGGCCTCAAACATTTCTCTATGGGTCTATAAGTTTTTCTGTTTGTGGCTCGAATTTTTTCCCTAGGCAGCATTATTTCGCATGACATCATTTTAGGTGCATCTCACGACTGGCAGAGGTCACTATTTATTCCGACCGAATTCTATTGATTATTGCCAGAGTTCAAGGCCCAGATGTCTGACTCACCACAACTGCTACATATTTTTGGCCACTGCAGGGTATGACCACATCGAAAATCAATTTAATAGGTCATAAATATATATAAAAAAGACTGATGGACAAACGTATGGTTGTTAATTGAATCTGGGTGATCACAAGGTGAAAGTTTCTGTAAAAGAGTCTATCTTTGCTTCGAAATCACTTCTTTCCCAAACAAAATAATTTATGTATTTTATTTACTTCTTCGCGATGTTCCCGATTCTAGGAAAATGTTGACACAATTTTCTAATTTTTGGTGCTGGGCCAAAAAAGTTCATCGTTCTATCATCTATTCCGTCCGCGACCCATTCCCCCATTTCGCATTTATTCAATTATCCATCTGGTTATCCAACTACTCTATTCACTCCACCCACTGGGGGCACTCACCAATTGGCATGGTTGCTGCTTCCACTTGACGTTATTCGCTTACTGAGATTCTGATTCAAACTGCCGCTCCAAAGCCAAAATACCGGCGAAGTAAGCACCGAAAAGAATAATAACGAGAGAAAATTCAAGAAGCTTTTCAAGCTCTGGCGCATGAGAGATCGTATTGTCTGTCTATGTCTATGTCGCAGTGTACACGACTGTACCTGCCCGAACATTGCAAAATTTTTATTCAATTCTACTTTGGTAATACACTATTTTCTTTTAAATAAAATTTGTTTTACTTAAGAAGTAGTTAGAAAATATATTAGGCTTACTAAACTTTATAGATCCTTTGAGTTTGAGTGAATACTTATCATAATTAATGGCTAGGCATTTAACAAATAATTTTTGAGAGATGCTTTTATCTAAAACTAAACAAAAACTTTATGTAATGCCTTATTTTCTATCTGTAGAGTATTTCCGGTAGCTATTGTAACTAGTTCGCTTAGCACCTCATGAGTCAGGTTTTCAAAAGCCACTGCTGATGTCATCAAAACACCCCAAGAGCTTTTATACACTACGAGTAGGCATGTAAAACCTATAAAAAGCTAGACAGGAACAGGTTTCTAAGTTTTGAACTAGACTTTTTGTTATTTCATTGATAAAATATCCTTGTTAACTTATCTAAATATAATGTTTATTCAAATTAATTTAAAAAAATAAACATTAAAATTATAGGTATGAAATTTTGCAAATAAAATTAATCTTAATATTTATATTTATTCATAAAAGGGTACTCGAAATATCTAAGACTAAAGATTTCTGTTTTCCATTCCGTTCAATGCGGTTTTTGTCGTCATTAATTTTGGCGTCATGTGCTAGTTTTACTTTATGTTGTCACATGTCGTTTTGTTTATTATTTTTTATGCAAAACTAGTTTTTTTACTGACTAATTTTAAATTTATATCAGGATTTGGTAAAATATTTCTTTTAAAAAGAAAGTAGAATTTGTAAGCATGTTTGTATTGAATACCCATTCTTATAATATATTTGCATAGTATTGAATCGTTTTATTGTTAAAACTATAAGGAACTAATTTTATTTTATATTTTTTATAGATTGAGCTGAATGGCTGTAACTAATTCAATGGCTGACAAGAATAAATAAGGACATCTTCTTTTTGTCGAAACCTATTTAGTATGCTGTTGCCGGAACCGAAATACTTAAATATTTAATTCTGACATATAAAGGACAAAATGCTATTAGATAGAAGTGGCTTCTTCTTGGAATTCACTGTATTATTCATTTTGAGCGGTGCCTTGGCCTGTGTTGGGTTGTGCGAAAATCGAAGCATACTTTCAGGGCGTATGAAATAAGAGGCATGTGTTGTGCCCACATTATGCCGCCTCCGTATTCATCCTGTGACGGGGGTGCGCGGCTTATTCTTCCTTGCTTCAGTTCTCTATCGTCCGCCTTTTCCACTCGAGTTTCGCTTGGGGTCCCAATGCCAGTTGGATTTCCTCTGTCTCGCCGGTCGGTCGCCCTCTTTCGTTGGAAACACGTGCATGCGCAGAGCTTTACAGCAAGCGGATATAGTCGAGAAACAAACAAATTGCGCTATATTTGTTCACAGAAACCGCTCCTAGTGCCAAATTGTCTTGTGATAAGACTCGATCCATTGCTCACCCCAGTGTATGGGTGTATTTATATCGCAGACACCTGAACACACACACAGGCCCGTTACACAGTGGCAGACGCAGTCGAGTAAACAAACAAAAGAGTTGCCTCCCCCACTGTTTGCTGGCGTAAGGAGCTTTTCATGTTAACTGTGATGTTAACAGATCATGTTTCTAGAAAGGCTTTTGATTACATTCTGTATCCAGGGCTATTGCGTCAGATAACTGATGAGTACACAGCAAACAAATCCTGGTTCCCACTGACAATAATCTGACAATAATTTTTAAAAAGTTTTTTATCTTTAATCGCTGTGATATCTTTCAGATAGAATGCAACCTATTCCTTGGCGAGCCCCCAAAACCTTCAACTGCGCAGATAAGCTGGCAAAACAAGTTGACTTTGTTTACACTTTCCCATTCAGGTTTATTGTCAGTTTGCGTAACATCCTGACCTCTGGAATGCTGGACCATCAAGCATGCCTGGCAGTTCAATTAGGCGACTTATTTTTATTCGTTTCAAGCATTCTGAGCGAAATAAATTAATACGATTCAATTACCACTTCCTCCCGTGATTTTTGTGACTTTTGCGACATTTCCAAAAGTGACATTAAATCTGGTTTGCTGGCTGGAAGATGAATTCATTCAATTGGATTCAATTGGGTCTCAGTACCAGATCAAGACCTATTTATTTTCTCCGTCAATTGAGCCTGGAAATGCCTAGGGCAATCAACTTGGCATTACGAATAGACAGATGAAAATGGCACAGTCAACGAAAGGAAAAGTGGCGAATAATAGATGCAATATCTTTAGATTATGACATATCGCGTATACGCCCTGTGGTCAGACAGTTATGAAATCAGTATAGTAACATGTCAGCTGACAAAATCTAAATTAGTGTTTTATGTTGTTTTTCTTATGTTGCTCTTTGGGTGTATGTGTGTCTGTGAGCTTGACGAGCCCCCTCACCGGCTCTAGTGTGTGTGTGCGTGCTTTTATGCTCTGAAATGCCAAAAAACTCGTTTTTTACTCAGTCCGTTCACTCTCGAAAAGATAAAAGGGAATTAAATATCATCGTGATTTTATTGTATTTTCAGTTGATTCGATCAACGGAGATTTCGGCTCCCTTTGATACCTATATTTATCTTCTGATTAATGTACATCTCGCTTTGTAATGGAGTTTTTGGACCTCTGTTTGCACCAAAAACAACTCTCTCTCGTATCTCTTTTGTTTTTTGCTGCGTGTCTGCTTTGGCGTTCACATGTGTATGTGTGTGTGTGCTCGAGTTGTTGCCCAAAGGTCATAGCCGAAGGTCGTTGATATATTAAGATCAAAACGTGTGTATAGGCAAAAAGTTGGCACTTGTGCACTCGCATAATTTTTGGAACCGGTTTGGCTGGCCGGTCTGGTAAAGGGTAGGAAATGGGTTCCAAGGGCACCTTGGAAATGCCACCCAGAATATGCCACAAACACAGACACATCTATGCTAGGTTCCTAAGCATTCTGTTTTTTTCGCATACCATTTTTACTGTCAACACGCCACATTTCAAATCCTCCTGCAAATTGCATCAACCGAAAGGGGAAAGCTGCAACCGGCATTGCGAGGCGGGGGGGCAGGCGGGTGGCTGGCAGCCAAAGTTCGCGAAAGAGGTGTGAGTTGGCGACAGACAGGGGGCGGAGAGACCGTACCGGCAGTTGTATTCGTGACGCACATCACACACACACACAACGAGCACGATCCGCTCAAATTCCCGCTCCCAGCCGCTCCGTGTTGGTGTCTGCGTGAGGGGCTTTTTATCACACCAGAAGACAGAAGAGAAATCGCACCACCACCAGCACGAGGGTCTCTCCCACTCTTTTGCCCCAACGCTCGCCAACAGCTGTCGCTTCTACACTGCCAACAAATGATTAATAATATTGCTAAAATAAAGATATTATTTATATTTAAAGCCACAATGTTTTGTATTATTATTTACCATAGACTTAATCACTGAAATACTTCTTCCAAAAATGTTTCATTAAATATTAGCAACGTAGAACCCTGTCTATTTTCGTCATCAGAACTTCAGAACCATTTCGAAAAACCCAACAAACATTTGGCAGTGTATACTTCTCCGATAAATTGGCACAATCCTCTCACTGTGTTACCCCGCTTTTGGATATGTAGAGCTACGTGAGAGCCGTCTAATCGAGTGAGCAAAAAGCGGAAAGGCGCTCACCAGCAGAAACAGAAACTATTTAATAACCGTAAGTTGCACGCTCGTGAATAGTCTCGTGGGACTGCTCGCTGCTCCAAGCCCCAAGCCCCAAGCTCCAAGCCTCCAAGTGCTCCGACCGTAGTGGCGAAAACCTGAACAGAACGGCGCTGATCGAAGTCGAGTGATAAATGCAAACATCGCATATCGAAGTGATAAACAAGTGAAAAACAAACTGAAAACGGAAAACTCTAAACTGAAAATTATTAGTTTTAATTAAATTCTTCGCAACTAGCTCGCAGCCTTGCGAGTCCCTTCTCCAAGCTCTTGATTGCTCAACTCCAGGACAACACCATGGCGAAGAACAGGTGAGTCTCTCGAATATACTCGCAGTTTCGCCAATTGCGGTATCATTGCATAATTCTGCAGAATGCAAAATTTGCACTTCGTTTGCCAAGTGAGGACATCTGTTGTCTAAATGTCTGCTTTCACTTTCCTGCCCGCCAGCGGCAGAGTTGGCTGAAATGTCTGGCCGAGCAGCTGAGCGAGTATATCTGAGTGTATATCGCTACGTATAGTTTATAGTTTTATTTTAAACCACTGCTATTTTGCCGCTGCTTTCTGTGCCAATGCCAAAATGTTTTTCGGTTTATTTTTGTTATTTTATCTCTTCATACGCACGCTTGCGATTGCCAGTCAGCCGGTTAGCCAAATCTCACTGTAATTGCTCATTACTCTAATCTGACCCATCGTATTTCCCATATTTGCTGGCAACAAAACATATATTCTTCCTTTAGTTATTCAAATTTAAGAAATCACAAAAAGTTCCATTGAATACAGTGATAATTGCTCGCTTTTAAGGGTGTGAACTTCATAACCAACGTTTCAAAACCAATCTATACCAGAAACTCATGAAAAAAGTAATACTTCTTAAGGCCTATAGGTTTTAATTGTTTATAATGAGATCTTTAGAAATATACTAACAGAATTATTAACAAATATAACTAGCTACTAGCTACCTGTTAAAAAGAAGTGAAAAGTGTGCTAAAAGTATTTAAACAAATGTCAACTTTTTAGGACTGTCCGTGACAAATGTAGAATACCAATGCACATTACAAATGCAATTACAAGCTAAATACATCAACAAGTAGCGGAGCACGTGTTGCGACTTTAGTCACATTCGACCTTCGCCTTACCCTTGCAAAGCTTTGGAATGCTAGTGGCCCCAGTCATAGCTTGGCGGGCTAATATGGTGGAGGGTGCATTGGTTTCCCAGACCAAGGGCAGCTTTATCGAAAAAAGAACTCTAACATTATTATCAGTCCTCAAGGAACCCTTATCAGTATGGTATAGCGAGCCCCTATTTACGATTAGAGTTGCTCTCATACAATGGCTTCATTCGAGGCAACATACTCTTGGGCTGCCACAAAAAGTGTTGCCCACTTTCAGGCGTCGGCAGTTAAATAATCGTAACGGCCCAACTGTCGAATACTTGATATGCACTGTAGAAATATGAGTCGATTTTTAAGAAAGATTCTACACAAAATTAAAAAAGTATCGCATTGTCAATAGTATTGTGATTTATTGACTTGAGGCTATAATTTATAAGCAACATCTATCGGAACAATTATTATTTAGGCTTTGAGTTAATAGCTAGAGCTAAAAAATGATCCCTCCTGACCTAATTTATTACCTTTTCCAGTGTTCTCCATAAATATTACTGATTGTTTTCTAACAAAAAATTGTAACACTTTTAGTACCCATAGCTAAAGCGAATGGCTCTAGGAATCATATTATCTTTAGTTGGCGAGATGGTATGACACGACAACGTTCGGGTTTTATGGCCTTTTCGTTTCCCTTTTGTGTCACGTTGAGTTTAAGACGTAGCCTGATAGTGTTATACGTTGCGTATACGTAATAAACGTGTAAGCTATTTTAAAATTGAAAATCTGAGAGTTGATTCATGGAAACATCATTACTAGCTGGGAGAGTGCAACGGAGAAGGGTTTGTTGGCTCAGATAGCGTAGTAATTAATTCATTATCAGGCACTTTACTTATCAGCTGAGCCCCTAACAGACAGCGCAATAATCACCATGCTACTTGTAGCTTTTACTCGGATTAGTGAATATTTGGAACACGCATATCATGATGCAGGCCCTCACACGACTTCCACGCCTTTATTCCCTCTCCAAATCCCTATTAAGAACTGCTATTAGAGGATACTCCAATCAAAGGTGAGCTTACAATGTCTTTTTAAAAGGAAATCCTTAGTATATCAATCAATGCTAGTTATACTATCACAAAATTAGATTCCTGCTTTCAAGTACCATTTTAAATTCTAGTATTCAAAGATTACCAAACCAATTTACGTTATCAGGCCCGCAATTGTCCCATCTTCTCGGTAATTGAAGTTTGTGCTAAATCATAAATAATTTATTAAAGGCTTAAAAATATTAATGCTTACACAGAATCAAACTTTATTTGGGAGCTCTTGTTCGATTCTATCTTATCGTCTTAGTTCCTAGATGCTGTCAAATAAATAATGGAGCTATAGCTAAGCTATTTACGACTCTGGCGCCTTTTTAGTTATAACAGAAATATTTTTTTTACGGAAAAAAAATTGTTTGGTTGAATAATTGCCTGCCAACAAGCTCCAAACTTATTTTCCCCTAAAAGGGCTCTAACCGCCAACTGTCTTTTCAATTAGTGTACCAGCTGAAGCTTCTACTTGCCAAGGAAACACTTGCCAAATCCGATCTGTTCTGCTCCCAAAGTGAATCTCACTTAAGTTAGAATCCGAAGCGTTTGGTTCACGGCAGTCCGGCATCTGACTTCAAGCGCTCAACATCGGTGAGGTGCTGTCGTTGAGCACCGTTTTTGATTAGAACTGAAAGTATATATAATCCCGGCATATAGAGTAATCAGGTGCCTGGCCAAGATAGCGGGCCGGTTATAAAAGCTCGAGTTCAGCTGGGCGAATTGCCAATAAAAAAAGTGTGTGAAATGCGAAAACAAAGTCTAAATTAATTGGAAAACAAAAAATAATAATAGAGAAAAAGCAATGTAATTTAGTTGATTTAAATTTGTTGTGTTTGTGCTGGGCATGGAACTCCCAGGCAGCTGGAAAACAAAAACCGCAAGCTGAACATACAGAAGCAATTAAATTATAATTTTTAATACAAATTGTTGTGGTTGATGCTGACATTTTCCCTGATATTCTTCTGATATTTTCCCTGAGCTTATTACGTTTGTGTTTTATTTTTATTCACCGACAGGCGGTGTCAGTGATCTGTGTGTGATCCCCGTGTACTTGACATCTTATATAGAGACAGGTGGACTGGCGTCTAGAATTGAGAGTATATCTATTTAGAAGTATAATGGCATTTCAAGTCATCTCGTGCTAACACGTATATACATATTATTAGTTACTTAACATTTATTTCATTTCAAAATTCATTTGCTAAGTGCTTGACGTATTCTACCAGAGAAGAATATTATTATCAGTTGCCCTGAACTTGTATTGTTAGTAATTTGATATTGAATCTTCGTCTTCAAGTGGGTGGCAGGGCCACTTTTGAGAATTGGAGGTCTGCAGCAGGGGATTACTTCAGGACCTAAATTCAATAACAATCCTCTTGATAAAGTCGAATGAAATCAGTGATTACGACTTCGTAATTTACGATCTTAAGCTCAATGTCTTGGTGGCGATAAGTACTATCGGATAACATTCCTCGTCCACTTCAAGTACGAGTGCTCTTGCACCTTTTTAATTCCAATTGGGGCTATTAACTAATAATTGTTTTTAACCTACTCGTCTTCTTGTTTCCGACCTGTGGCACAGTTTCAAGGTTTCTCTTGGAATGCTGCAAACCTTTTTCGCGATTCAATGACCTTTAGAAGGCCTTTGCATCTGTGTTTGAACCGTTAAGCGAAGCAAATCATACAAGATCTAAAAACAAGTTAATTCAACCTGATGCAGGCTTCTTAATTACATTTCCAGTTTTTGTATTTTGTATTGGTTTCTTCGTTTTCCTTTCATGTTTTCAAAAACGCCGTATCGAATGCGGTACATCGAATGTGGAAGCTCAAATATTTGTTTGAGATTTTTATCCAACCATTAAGCGGCTCGTGCTAACCCCTAAGCTAGTCTATCCATTTAAAACGACATTTAAACGACCCTCCTAAACGGTCCACATTAAATTCTACTTATTTTGTCCTTGGATGCTTTCGGCAAGTTTTGTTTTTTGGCGAGTAGAGTTCAGAGATCGGATTCAATCCATTCTATAGCTGATTTTGGCATTGTATTCGAACAAAGACGTCACATAGGGGATACCTGTGGCACTTAGCGCTTCCACCGATGACGACAATTGGGCCTCATAATCAAAATCTCTATAAACGCTGGCAAACATAATAAACTGGATGAATGGTGGGAGTGGGAGTGGGAGTGGGAGTGAGAGCGTTCATTTACAAAAACCTTAATTTTTTCACGTAATCAAGAATCGCCATTAAGTATTAGTTGTATGATAATTCGGGTATTATCTCGGGAGGTCTCTGGTTGCATTTTTATGACTTAAATGGAACTGAAGCCGGAATTATTGAAAACCGTGCTATGCGGAATCGGAAGTCCCCGCCCAGGGGGAACTAAATACAAAGCAATACTTTAAATACATAGTTTTGAAACATTTTGAAACGCTTATCACGTCTGAAGTGAACTCAGCTGCTATGCCGGCTATTTGTCATCCAAATAATTGTTGAAAAATACCCTGATACTTGTTTAAACATTTGCTATCTTTCGGCTTAAACTGGGCGGAACTTGACAACTTTGCTATAGTTCTCTTCAGTTGGGCTCCAGCTATATGACCTCTGATTCATGTGGATCTTTAAATAATGCATCTAATTACTATTAATATAAGAGTGTTGGCTTTTAAATGCTAATGGAATCATGAAAAGCTAACAGTTTGTGACGTGGAATCATTGATTCAGGTTGCAGGTGCTGTCGTCACAGAAAAACAATCCGACCCGGCTCTATGGTTTCTATTTCTCACTCCCGTAAGGTTCAAATTGCACAATTGTTCTGTTTGTTGGCCCACCCATTGTTTCCCGGGCTATACATGATTTGAGCGGCGTTATATCATCTCCTAACAGAAAAAAGATCATTATAAGAGCCATTTATAACAGGTTTAATGAAGCCAAGGGAAGATAACATCAATCGTTATGCCTCTATGGATGCTCTAACACACTTTCAAATTAATCTCAATAATTTTGATAATATAATATATGCTTTAGTATCCAAAATATCTATTTTTGTACATTTAATTCAATTAAAGTTTGGCCATGCGAGAGACTTTTTGCGTTTTACCTTATCTGGATCTTATGTGAATCCATATATATATCCATAATCTTGAAAAAGCAATCCTTATTCAGCAAATCAGTTCAATTAAGACTCGTTAGGTCGTACTACGTTGAGGTATTTGGATGCGAATACTCGCAATTCCGTTTTATTATTTGGGGCTGGACACGTGTCGCTGGTTGGAGGTGCACCGACACAACCCCTTCTAATTGTGGAGGTCTCTAGAGAGGCAATATTAGTGACTGTTTGATAACAGTATGCTATGAGCTGCAATGCAAATCAGTCTCTATCTAACCACTTTTGCAAATTACCATGTCTGGATTAAAGATTGTTTTGCTAAAACAGGTTAATAAGATGCAGGGGAAAATCTAGAACGATTTTCTCCAGTAAGCCAGAGTGGTTTGCAATTAGCATTTTAAACTAAGTAGGCCTAAAATCCCCAAAAATGCGATATCAGGTACTGCCTTGGCATTCCAAAGGAACACCCTCCGAGAGAGTTTGTAGAATGCTTCTAATAATCCATCAGATGATGCGGGTGCCAGGTGGAAAGGCTATTTTTTAATTGATATAGTTATGGATATATAATTAGAGACAGATATAATCCAAGGCCTGGCCGAAGAATAATGAATATTCATTCATTCGCCGGTTATCCGCCGTATGTTAATGTATAGGTGTGCCAAAAACCCAATCGCCTGCCCTTTGCCACTGGAAAAGTCTATCCAATTACCATAGCACCAGCTCACCGAACTAGAGGTGGTTGAAACAGATACGGACAGACCGATTCCAGTTAGCCAGCCGTAAGTAGCAGATGCATGACCAAGTTCACGAGACTCGCGACAAGTGAACCTGAGAGACACGATTGCACTGCTCGCCTTTTTATTCGCTTGTATCTGTTTCGGGGGGCACTTTTTTAAAAATAGACCGAACGCGCCCCCAAAGCACGACCGCTAGAGTCACCCCAGAGCCCCTGCCCTGCCACCTACCCACTGCCAGAGACTTGGTTCCAGTTCCAACCTTGCCCCCACGATCGTTTGCCAGCCGATTGCTCCTCGTCGTCGTTGTCGTCGTCGCAGTCGTAAATTAATGTAGTTTTTTATAAAAATGGAATCGAACGAAACAGTTAGAAGTATTCTTGCGCTGACTGGCGCTGGTTGTGCTTGTGTTCAGTTTAACTCGGGGGATCACAGGCATATCCTGTACGCTCAGGGATAAAAGCAGTCAGCGATCAGCCACATAAATTTGTACTTACAAGTGATTCATCCAACCAACAGCATAAAAGTGAATAAAGTTCCTAAAAAAACATGGCCAAACTAGAGACTAGCCAGTTGCTCCTGTTGGGCTGGTGTTGCCTGGCGGCTTTGGGCCAGGGCAAGTCCTTAATCGAGAGCAACAGCATCGTAGAGAACTTCGTTGACGACGAGTTCGAGGGCGACGATTTTCCCAGTTGGTAAGTGACACGATCGAATCATAGCCATCCAATTAGTGAAATACGTAGAACCGGCTAAAGACTTCCGGACTCTGGTCTTCAAGCCATGGCTCTGGCCTGGCGCAATCGTGTATGCGCCCAAGTATTACATGGGGTTTCAGCTTGGGTGCTTTCTTTTCCTCGATCCCATAAACCCTCGACCGTAAACGTGACGTGTTGGATACTCGTGCATTACCTTTATCTCGATCCGATCAAGAGATTCTGATTCGACGTCGATTTAGACAGGTGTTCACTTGACCGGCACCATCTGGATACTATTAATTTGTTAATTATTTGCACTAATTAGTGACGTCACTCAATTTATGGGATTAGAAGGCTTTTATGCTCTTTAATGGAAGCTGAATTACGTAAGATAAATCCGGGAATAGTGTAGAGATCTGACTCTACACATAGTTCCAATAAGTGGCTGACTTTTAAATATACTTCCTTTACTTGCTTTCCATATACATACTATAGGCACTATCAGTGACTTGAAATGCATTAAAGGCACGACTCTGATTAATATTTCGTTTGCCAAGGTCAACAAACTGCATTACAATTATTTTAAATGATTTATAATAAGAACCTTATTAATAAAATATACTATAAATATTTATTTATATTTCAAGTGATGTTTACTGCCGTGGCAACCTCTTACACACCGTCCAAATGGCAAAACTTTACGAAGACTCGAAGACCTTTGTGGACATGAAACTCGTAAATAGTCCCGAAAAGACGATCGCCGATTTTGAAAAGTTTATGGAAAGCAAAAATCAGAATCCCTCCAGGGACGATTTAATAAAGTTTGTCGAGGTGAGTAGATAATATGGTAGAGCTCCTGGCAACAGGATATCTAAAGCAGGCGTTTCACAATCCGGCAGAGTTACTTCAGCCCCAAGGGAACTGAGCTGGAGGAGTATGCGCCGCCAGACTGGGTAAGGAATCCCAGCTTCCTTGACGTCGTTCATGACCCTGACCTGAAGCAGTGGGGAAAGGATCTAAACAGTATCTGGAAAGAGCTGGGCCGCAAAATGAAAGACGATGTATCGAAAAACCCAGAGTTTTATTCAATCATCCCCGTGCCAAACCCGGTAATTATTCCTGGCGGTCGTTTCATTGAGTTCTACTACTGGGACTCCTACTGGATCATCCGCGGACTGCTCTACAGCGACATGAGGGACACCGCTCGCGGCATGATCGAAAACTTTTTGTCGATTGTGAATCGGGTCGGTTATATTCCGAATGGAGGACGCGTCTACTACTACGGACGATCCCAGCCACCTCTTCTCACTGCCATGGTCAAGTCGTACGTGGATTTCACCAACGACGACTCATTCGCCATCAAAGCTCTCGATGCATTGGAGCACGAGTTCGAGTACTTCATGAACAACCATTCGATAGAGGTTAAGGGACACAACCTGACGCACTACCGCGACGCCTCGACGGGTCCGCGTCCAGAGTCCTACCGCGAAGACATTTTGTCCGCTGAAGCCTTCAAAACTGACGAAGAAAAGGAGGACCACTACAGGGAGCTCAAGGCAGCTGCCGAGTCCGGAATGGACTTCAGTTCCCGCTGGTTCATCAACGCAAACGGCACCAATGTTGGAAATCTCACTGACCTCAAAACCCGCTCCATTGTGCCGGTCGACCTCAATGCATTACTGTTCATGAACGCCAAGATAATAGCCGAATTCCACTCCAAAGCCAAGAATACCGACAAGGTTACCGAATACGAGAAGAAGGCCCAGAAACTTCTGGAAGTGAGTATACATCCTTATTCATTTAGAGAGTTTAGGATTAATACAAAATGACTAACACTCAAACGATTAAAATGTTTTATGCGAAAATATTCAACAAGTTATCGAAAAGTTTTAAAGTATTCCCAATGGATTCCTATGTTCTATTAGTCATGGATAAGGGATAGGGTTATCAATGGATTGGGATTAAATGGATTAAAAATATTCCCTAAATTATATTCTACATTTCAGGGTATCCAAGAAGTTCTGTGGAACGAAGAGGCTGGCATCTGGCTGGACTATGATATGATAAACAAAAAGTCTCGCGACTACTTCGTACCCACCAACCTGCTACCCCTCTATGCGAAGGCCTTTAACATTTCAGAATCGGAGAAGATCTCGGTCAAGGTCATGAACTATATCAAGAAAAACAAGCTGGACTCATTCCCGGGCGGAGTGCCCAATACTTTGTATAGAACTGGTGAACAATGGGACATGCCCAACGTTTGGGCTCCGATGCAGTATTTTTTGGTCGAGGGTATTAACAACCTGAACACGGTGGAGGCGAAGGCGATGTCCAAGGATTGGGCTATCCGTTGGGTGAAGTCAAACTTCAAGGCCTACAAAGACGGCCGCCACATGTACGAGAAGGTATGTAGCGTAGCTTAGTGAAGTCCTGGGAGTCCTTTGATATCCCTTTTCTTTTACAGTACAATGCCGAGGAGTTTGGCGGCCATGGCGGCGGCGGAGAGTACGGAGTGCAGACCGGATTTGGCTGGTCCAATGGCGTCATCATCGAGTGGCTGGCCAAGCACGGCCGCGAGATCTCGGTTACCGGCGGCGCAAAAGGTGAAAAGAAGAAATGTGTGCCGTGTGATTGTGATTGAATGTGCAGTGGAATTTGCCGGGCAAACGGCAATCCATCACTCACCATCGACATCTCATCACGGGCTCCAAGCCAAAGATCTTCAGCATAAATCGAATTATAGAAATAGAACTTGTACCATCCATCCCGAAGCGCTCATTAACAGCTCATCCGTAGGTTAAGCCAAGCTCTCTATTTTCCACAAAACTATCTTTATCTATGCCGCTGTATAACCGTCTCTATACCGCGCCAATTCAACCAATTATGTATAATCGAGTACCAAGAACCATGAACCACAGCACCTCAGTCACAGCATTGCCAGGAGCCAGAAGCCAGGATACGATGTCCACCATCCACACAGCATTCTGTACTATCTGTACCCATGAATTCGCCTTCCTGTGTGCACATCTATGTGACTTGTCAAAATTAAATAAAGTCCAAATTGTAAATGTCTAAAAACCAACATCGAAAAGATGTGTCCCACACAACGTCCTCGCTCATCCAGCTAAAGCTCCAGACTCACGCGTAAGTGGCCAATCAGGGTCATCTGTTTTGACTAATTTGTGTTTGTGAATGTCGTGGCATGTATTATGTGTAACCCAGCACCGGTTCCAGACCCCCATATCCAGGACACACCAGGGGCAGGCTACACCCACACAACACCCCTAAACAGCTCCATGGTGTCAAGACAATGTGGCAGGAATCCCAAAGGGTGCTTTAAATCTAAACTAACCTTTCACTCCTCACCTATCTAACACGCATGTAAAGTATACCTGGCTTAATGGAAACTACCTATTAGATAACCTGTAACTATAGATAATAATCTTATTCCTGATGCTTAGAACTTAATCCTTTTAAGACTATTTCTAATCTGTATACAATTTTCCGTCCACTGCAGCTACCCACTTGACCAGCTTCGTGGGCATTGCAACAGCGGTCGTCCTGGCTCTTGTAGTGGCTCCTGTTTTGTGGTGAGGTAAGGATATTGGCAACAACCATCTGGTTTTCGAAGGATTAATCAGGCCTCTTCTCTTGCAGATACTCTGTCAGAAACCCAGTCATAGCTTCCCAACGAGAATGTGAATCATCCGTGTGCGTGCCTGTGTTTATAGTGTTTGTGGTTTTGTCAGTCCTTTCGTTGAATGCGGAGGTTGCAGTATTACATTTTCGTTATGCGTTAGTCGAAGTGAGAGTTGTACATACAGAATTTAATTGGGCATGCCCGATAACGTTATTACTTTTATACCTATATGTAGTGAATACCTTACCTATCCTAGATATCCTCGCAACCAAATGAAGACACAAATACAATTGTTAACAATAATTTACAAAACATTTTTGAATAAACAAGCCCTAAAAATATTTGTACTGCTCCATGACCATGAACTATACAGTAGATCTAACATTTCACCCCTCTATTGCAGGCGAAATTGGTTTAAATAAGCCGCTCAACAAATACATTTTGTTCGTAATTTGTATATTTGCTTTGAGTTGAATTTTATAATGAAACTTACATACCTACGAAAAAAAGCTAACATAGTTAACTCACATAGAGCAGAAAAAAAGGTACGTTTAACTTTAAAAATAAACATTGGCGCGAATAGAGCGTGGGATATGACTCGATCTGGTGTGACAAATAAGGTTTGACCTCAAAAATGATGGCGGAGCGGAGAACAGAATCGAAGGGAATATCAACTAATCATCCGTAGTCGTAGTTTACATAATACAAAAATACCTAAGCGTTGGAGCCGGCCGCTTAGCTAGACTCCTGCTGACCCTGCTGCTGTTGCGGTGGCTGCCCTTGACTGAAGTAGGGAGCGGTGTTGGGCGTGAGCAGCGTGTGACAGATATCACAGACTCGAGCCACTCGTTTCCGTGGCCCCGATGGCACCGTTTTCGTAAGACACTTATCGCAGTAAATGTGGCCGCAGTGCCTGCAATGGATCTTGCGCACCATGACCGTGAAATAGGCATTGCACGTGGGGCAGTTATTCACGTCATCGTCATCCTGCCAGCGAACCTCGGTGTCGGCATGCCGCAGCTCCTCCAATGTCATCTATTTTAAACATAACAATTGTAAACATTAAGATAATAATAAATATTTTATACAGTAGTTACTTGAAGGGTTTGGGATAGTTTAACAAAGTCCTTTTGCACGGTCTCCATGGTGGACAATTCCTCCTGCAGGGTTTTGATCTTCGTCTTGTATTCCAAGTTTGTTTTTGTGTACTTTTCCTAAAGATTGAATAATTTAAGATCGTTCGCGTCGACTAATAGCCTGAGACCGCCACTTACATTGGCCTCCTGCAGCTCAATTATTTCTACACGACACTCGGACAACTGCTTATTAAGCTCAGCCTCTTTGCGCTCCAGTTGAGTCTTGGTCGTCTCGTGAGCCTGCACCGTAACCAAGTGCTCCGTCACCCTGTCCCTGCAAATTTGATTTAAAACATTATCTTGATTGTCTACAGATCAGAGCAAAAACGTACTGAAGTGACTTGATATCCAGTTGCATTTTCCTTTTATAGACCCGCCGTTCGTTGTTGCTCTCCTCCAGCTGGGCCCGCAGTATTTGAATCTCATCTACCGTACTGACGCGCTTCTGCCGTTCGTACTCACTGCTAACACGGGCCTGGATAAGCTCGCTCTGCTGGCGCAGCATTAGCTCCTGCAGCTCATCAACCGTGTTCGGTAGGTTGATATACTGGTTCTCGATTTCCAGAGACGTGGCTAGGTAGTGGCCAGATAGAAAGTCGTTGTCGGCCTGCAACGTCTCGAGCTGCTTATTGACGCGTTCCCTGTCGTCGGTCACTCTTTGTATCTGCTTCATCACCTCGTCCTTGGTCTCCAGAAACTTCTGTTGCATGTCCAGCAGGCGCTGCTCATTGGTTTTGGCCTGCTCGCGCAGACTTTGTACTTCGCTTTTGTGGGCCTCGCGCTTTTCCTGCCACTGGTCTTCCAGATCCTTCCGCAGTGCTGCCTCCTTTGCCAGGGTCTCTCGAGATTCCACCAACTGCTTCTGCAGCAGATCCACTTGCTTCTGCTGCTTTTTAATGGTTGCATTTAACTCTTCAGCCTTCTTCTCTGCCAGGTGACAGCTCTCACAGGTCGACTCGGTCGCATCCATTGATGTGGACTTATGCTTAGCTCCTGAATCGGTCTGTGATTCCTCAATCTTCGCTGACTTGGCCTGTAGCTGCTCGTCCTGCTCGCGCAGTTTTACTTTCAGAGCCTTCATCTCCTCCTGCAGCTGTTCTACTATGGAATGTAGCATCTCTGCGTCTTCTGGAGCCTGTAATATGAATCACTTTAATTAAATCCATTCGAATAAATTGCGATAAGGCTTTATGACAGTTAATCGACAAAATATCAAGATTCATATTCAGCAATGTGATAATCTATACTGATAGAACACTTGATAGGAAAAGTCTGTAGATCCAGCACTCTTACATATTGCTTTCCGTTGCCCTTGCTTGATGCCCTGGTGTCCTCTTCTTGCTGAAAACTGCTGTTCAGAGAGTCACCTCCTAGTTTTCGCACGGAGCCCAGCGTTTTCTTAACCTGATTCAGCATTTGAGGAGCTATGCCGCCGCCGGATGACTCAGCCGGCTGGTGCTGGACCGATGCTTGAGCCTGCTGTTGTCTGCTCAGCTCTAATCGGAGGCGTTCCAGCTCTCCCTTATAGTGCGCCGACTCCTCAATAGTATCCTGCACCAGCTGCTGCAGTGAAGAAATCTCCTCCTGCGCCTTGATGTCCCTCATCTGCATCTCGTTCTCCGACTTTAGGTCCGCCACCATTAGATGCGTCTTAAGCTCGTCCAGCTCCGCCTGCAGTTGCCGACGCTCCGTCTGGACCTGGCTGCACTCCGCCTCTTTCTGCATGAACAACTCCCGCATCTTGGCACGCTGAGTGTTGAACTCATTCTGCATTTTGCGCATCTCTCCCTGGAGAAGTGTCAATCTGGACGCATCATCGTCGCCTGCGGAGGGAATGTGATTAGTAAAGACGTGGACCTGTTGCTCGATACCTTACTGTTGCTGGGATCCGTGGTGCCTCTGGACTCTGTTTGGACCTCGTTCTCCTCCATGATACGGTGTTATTTTCTTAATTTATATGTACATATGTGGTAGAAGTAATCAAAGTGGTTGGGTGTTGGTAATCGCTGGGATTCTAAGACGCGTCGTTAGCCAACACTCCTGAATAGTATGACCAGATGGACTTTTTAAAAAGCCAATTGCCAAGAATTGCGGGCAAAATTTAAATAAGTTCATGTAAGCTTTAGTTAAATTATTAAAATACTTGTAAAAATTTTGCTTTTATACCTTAATTAAAGAACAAGGGTAATATATCCTTAATGATAGAATCCTAGTACATTAACGCCATTCGCCATACACACTTGCGTGCGTGGGTGTGGGCATTTACCGTTTGTTTTTCTTTAAAAGGACGCGCAACGCTTTGATGATTTTCTCGCAGGAAAGATTAATATTAATTAAATAAGTTCTGTAAGTATTCTATTGGTTAAAGTGGATTAAGGATCAGTATCAGTGTTGCTTCTGTGACTATGTTATTAATTGAAATTGTTGGAAACTTTAATTTTCAAAAATCGTCCCTAGTTCAAGGCTTAAATGTTAAGCAATGATGACTCGCAATATGCTGAAAAGAAAAAGGTCCCCTTCGCCACTTCATAAGCAGCACTCCATCTTAAAGGAACGAAAAATGAAAGTCGGTAAAGTGAAGTCAAAAGGAAGCCAGGACCATACAGATTCGGAGACTGTTCTTGGGGATGCAACTGCAGGTGAGATCAAGATGGCGATGAATTCTCCTAAAAGTAACTGTACAAAATGTGGCGAACTTTATACTAATTTCCTATAGGTCTTGGGGAACCGTCCCGGTCGCCTGCAGAAACTTATATTAAAACCCCACCACCAGTTGAGACACCAAAGAAGCGAGACGAACTTCCTCCGGGATCTGCTAATAAAGCCTCTTCGGCTAAGTCTCCAAATCAACGAGATGGGTCTCCGTCCATCTTTGAATCCCAAGGAACATCAAAAGCGAATCGCTCCAAGAAATGTAAAGATTTTCGTCCTAAAAAGTTCAAAGAATCACCAGCAAGTCCCCAACCTCGGGAATTACCTTTAAAGATTAAGAAAAAAGCAAAACAGGAAAGTTTCCAAAAGATTGCAGAATTTTTAGGAAAAGAAAAAACTTTTTTGACTGCTAATCCAATCATCCAGGGATTAGAAGGACCATCGCCCCTTACAAAAAAAGAAGAATCGCCTCAAAAGGACAGACCAGGAACTCCCCCGCCAAAAGGGTTTTTTAAAATGGGCAGAAAAAATAAACAAGAGATTACAGTGTCACAAAGAGCAAAAGAAGTTAAGAAGCGACCGGAAACAGCAGTACATCTTGGTCCAATTTTTTCAAAAAATGAAAATATACCATCTTCAGCAAAGATTAAAAATGCAAAGATCTCTAATAGCAAATTAAGTACAAAACCCCCTTCTCAGACACTTCCAGAAACTATGAAGAGGCCCAAAAAAACCCCAAAGAGATCAGGATCTCCATTGCCATCATGGGATGGGCCAAAAAAGCGTTTAACAAATATTAAAAGAGAGTTTGTGATGCCCCTCGAAGAAAAGGACGAGATACAGATAAACCGTCGCCCAGACTTTCTGTGCCTTCCAGACAAACTCTCAGAAAGCATTAAAAAGTTTCTTAAATCCTTCGTAACAGTTCATAACTCTTCTGTCGCTGACATAAAGAGATTTGGCAAGAAAGTGGCCCACAATGCACAAAAGGAAACGATAGTCTCGTTGCATAAAAACTTGCAAATAGATGAGCTGACAAAACAGTAAGTAAAATAACATTTATAAGCTTCTCAGTTAATATGGATAAATTATTTTCTAGGCTAAACTCTGTGTACGTAGAATCGGAAGAATATAAAAAGGATCTTGCCAAGTTGCAAAGGAATTACGAAGAACTGGACACAAATTTCAGCAAAGCTAACCAACAGCTGCTTGACGAAGAAAATCATTTCCATAATAAGTTTAATAAGTTAAAGTCTCGTTGTGATCAGCTTACCGCCGATCTTAGCTCTAAGAATTCTTTACACGAACGGGAGGTAATAAGTTATAGTTTTAAGATAGGCTCACAGGATATAATATTGTTTATAACCAATTTTAGATAAAAAACATGAAAGAGACAAATCGCAAACTCACCAGTTCACTAAATAATGATAAGAAAACTTACGAGATGAAACTATCCGAAAATCAAGAGAGAATAAAGCAACTTCTGAGTCTAAACGACACTATTTCTGAGGAACTCAAAAGTTCTGCAATAGAGATGCAAAATGTAATGCTTCAGAAGGAGAATTTGGAGGTACTTTAGCATCGAATTGCCAAGGAATCATTTCAATAAATTTGCTTAATCTTTTCAGAAGGAAATAAAGGAAATAAAATCCGAACTTGATGCCAATGATAGAACTTGTGCCGAGCTGAACATTTGCTTGGCAAGACTTGGTGACGAACACAATGAAGCTTTAGAGAAGCTTCATGTGGAGTTGAACAATCACAAGTTACATTATGTAGAGTTAGAAATGATGGTGGATGAAAGAAACAAACAGTTGGAGCAAGTCCACAACGAAATTAATTGTTTAAAGGCAGAAGCTGTAGAAAAAGATACGGCCCAAATGTCGCTACAAGTCTATATTAATCAGCTCGAGGTGCAGAGGGAGGAGCTAATCAAGAGCAATGAGAACGTGTCACAACATTTAAAAGAATCTAAATTAAAAGCCCTAGAGGAGATAAAAACTATAAAGGAAACAAACGAGGTTAGTTAAGCTTATGTTTGATTGCAATTTATTTTATTAAAATATTTTGATTAGGAAATTATTATGGAGCTCCGATCTGAAGTGGATAGGCATATAAGGGCTGCCGCAGACGTACTGGAGGCTAAAGAAAAAGTCGAAAAGGATGGGCTACACCAGATTTCTCAAATTCAAAGCCAGCTGGACAAGCTGGAAGTCGAGTGCAGTGAACTAAGGGATATTAAGAAGTCACTGGAGAAGGAAATCGATCTGCAAACTAAAAATTGGCAGGACCACGCTGCTTTACAGAAAAATCAGTTTACTGAACTTGAAGATCAATACCAAAAAAAAGTAACTGAATTTGAGGCAGAAATTCAACGTATAGAAGAGCTCAATGTGTCTCTGAAAGGAGTCGTTGAACAAAAGGATTCAATAATCAATGATACCCGTAAAAAATTAACAGGCTTAATCACTGAGAATAAAGCTTTAACCACCGATATAAATATTTTGAATGGCGAAAAGCAGCAGATCAGTGATGATTTTTCCGCAGCCAAGAAACGATTCACCGACGAATTAAGATTGAAAGAGCAACACCTAGAGGTAAACTACAAGTTTATTTCATTGCAACTATTTAATAAATATTTTTTTCGCCATTGCACTACAGGGTATAAAGAAGTCACTGGAGAATGAAATTGAACTCAAAGCTAAAAACTGGCAAGAGCAGGAAATTTTGCAGCAAAAACAGTTCACCGAGCTTCATGATCAGTTCCAAAACAAAATAACAGAGTTTGAGACAGCAATTCAGCTGAATGTAACCCTGAAAGAATCCATTGAGGAAAAAGATAAACTAATCAATGATAACCGTGAAAAAATACAAGTCCTGGTCTCTAAAAATGAAGTTCTTACAAAAGATATACAATCTATAAGTGCCGACAAGCAAAAAGTCATGGATAAATTCTCCGCAGCAGAGAAAAGATTTGCAAAAGAATTACAGTCGCAGGAAAACAACTTTAAGGTAGACTTTAAAAGTGACTTAGTTGTCAAATAATATTTATTAATTAATATTTTACTTTGCAGAAAACTATCGCTGAATTGGAGAAAGGGTTAGAACAGAAGATCGCCGATTGGGAGAAAAGAGAACAAGATAAAGATGTAGGTCAAACATATCCTCACGTTTCAATAATTTCTAGAATTTTATAAAAAATACTCTTTTTAAACAGTCTGTAATAGCAGAGCTTACGTTTAAAATTAATCGAATTGGGAGCGTATGCGATCAGTCTGTTGGAAAAGCGTCCATCCTGAAACCCGTACATGTTGTTCAATTACCTCAACAGTCAAAACCTACTCAAAGGCCTCCAGGAGTGAAAAATGAAGCCATTGTTCGTCCGAGCACTTCCAAACGGCAACCTATTCGCCGCAAAATTCTTATCGAACAACACCTTTCCGATTTCGAAAGCGACAATGAGGAACCTGTAAGTATTCTTTGATAAACCCTAAAAAAAAGTATTTTATAAATCTTTACCTTTTATATTTTTAATAGAATACTCAAATAAATAGGAAGTCTGTTACTTTTAAACGCCCACGTGTCACTGCAAACGTTAACTTGGTAGAAGAGGACCTATTCGATAGTTTGAAGCGATAAGCTAACTAAAAAAACTTGGAAATTAAAACCTTCTTTCGTTTATCTTAACGATAAACCAATTAAGAAAGTTTGTTTCAACTTAATTTTTCTTACATTATTGGTACTTCTTTGAAAGCTTGCCCAATGTAGGCAAATTATTTTTAAGAAAAATATGTAAACTTTCAAAACTTCTATCACATACTTACCTAATCTACTATGTTTCAAAAATATATACAATATTTTTATTTTTAAGTTAAATAATAAATTTTAATAAATGAAAAAATATCCATCTAAATGAATTCTCATATTATGCAAAATTATATTACTTACCTCACCTTCATGACTTTTTATATTATCCATTTTCCGAGAAAGCCTTTCCCACAAAATAAAATGACACATAAAATTCATCTGTATTAAAATTAAAATATAGATAAGACTAATTGGGATCTGTCGACTTTTTCCTATTTCTGCCATATACCTAAACGATCCCAATCGCACGGCTATGACTATATCTTCGCCAAAAGAATACCTTAATACCTTAATCGATTTGAAGATAGATTCTCCACACAACTGCATCAAAAACTAGAAACGAATTTTTATACCCTTGCAGAGGGTATTATAATTTTGGTCAAAAGTGTGCAACGCAGTGAAGGAGACATCTCCGACCCTATAAAGTATATATATTCTTGATCAGGATCACCTCCTGAGTCGATATAAGCATGTCCGTCTGTCCGTCTGTCCGTCTGTCTGTCTGTTTCTACGCAAACTAGTCTCTCAGTTTTAAAGCTATCGACTTCAAACTTTGCACACATCCTTCTTTCCTTTGCAGGCAGTATATAAGTCGGAACGGCCGGGATCGGTCAACTATATCCTGTAGCTGCCATATAACTGATTGATCGGAAATGCCATAACTTTGTTGTTTTTAAAGTTAGAAGGATGGGACTTGCTGCGAACTCCTCTTTTAGCAGACTTATTCGATCTGCCAAATTTCATAAGGATCGGCCGACTATATCGTATAGCTGCCATATAACTGATTGATCGGAAATGCCATAACTTCGTTGTTTTTTAAGTTAGAAGGATGGGACTTGCTGTGGACTCCTCTTTTAGCAGACTTATTCTATCTGCCAAATTTCATAAGGATCGGCCGACTATATCCTATAGCTGCCATATAACTGATTGATCGGAAATGCCATATCTCTGTTGTTTTTTAAGTTAGAAGACTGGGACTTTGTATGGATTCTACTTTCGGCAAACTAATTTGATCTGCCGAGTTTAATAAGGATCGGCCGATATATATATAAGATCCGATATATATCTAATAATATAAGCTGCCACATATCTGCAAGGGTATATCAACTTCGGCTCCGCCCGAAGTTAGCTTTCCATTCTTGTTTTAAATATTTTTTCTCAAATTTTCTGGAGGATCCCCTTCAAATTTTGAAAAGTGCGAGGGAAGCCTTATTTGGCCCATGGAGATGACTATATCTTCGCCAAAAGCCTTCCGATTCTAGAGCGGAATACCTTAATCGATTTGTAGATAGATTCTCCACAAAACTGCATCAAAAACGAGAAACGAATTTTTTTTAATATTTTTTCTCAAATTTCCTGGAGGATCCCCTTCAAATTTTTTAAAGTGCGAGGGGCGCCATATTTGGCCCATGGAGATGGCTGTATCTTCGTCAAAAGCCTTCCGATTCTGGAGCGGAATACCTTAATCGATTTGTAGATAGATTCTCCACAAAACTGCATCAAAAACTAGAAACGAATTTTTTAAAATATTTTTTCTCAAATTTCCTGGAGGATCCCCTTCAAATTTTGTAAAGTGCGAGGGGAGCCATATTTGGCCCATGGAGATGGCTGTATCTTCGCCAAAAGTCATCCGATTCTTGAGCGGAATACCTTAATCGATTTGTAGATAGATTCTCCACAAAACTGCATCAAAAACTAGAAACGAATTTTTTTTTATATTTTTTCTCAAATTTCCTGGAGGATCCCCTTCAAATTTTGTAAAGTGCGAGGGGAGCCTTATTTGGCCCATGGAGATGACTATATCTTCGCCAAAAGCCTTCCGATTCTTGAGCGGAATACCTTAATCGATTTGTAGATAGATTCTCCACAAAACTGCATCAAAAACTAGAAACGAATTTTTTAAAATATTTTTTCTCAAATTTCCTGGAGGATCCCCTTCAAATTTTGTAAAGTGCGAGGGGAGCCATATTTGGCCCATGGAGATGGCTGTATCTTCGCCAAAAGTCATCAGATTCTTGAGCGGAATACCTTAATCGATTTGTAGATAGATTCTCCACAAAACTGCATCAAAAACTAGAAACGAATTTTTTTTTATATTTTTTCTCAAATTTCCTGGAGGATCCCCTTCAAATTTTGTAAAGTGCGAGGGGAGCCTTATTTGGCCCATGGAGATGACTATATCTTCGCCAAAAGCCTTCCGATTCTTGAGCGGAATACCTTAATCGATTTGTAGATAGATTCTCCACAAAACTGCATCAAAAACTAGAAACGAATTTTTTAAAATATTTTTTCTCAAATTTCCTGGAGGATCCCCTTCAAATTTTGTAAAGTGCGAGGGGAGCCATATTTGGCCCATGGAGATGGCTGTATCTTCGCCAAAAGTCATCCGATTCTTGAGCGGAATACCTTAATCGATTTGTAGATAGATTCTCCACAAAACTGCATCAAAAACTAGAAACGAATTTTTTTAAATATTTTTTCTCAAATTTCCTGGAGGATCCCCTTCAAATTTTGAAAAGTGAAAAAGCCATATTTTTGAAAAGCCATATTTGGCCCATGGAGATGGCTGTATCTTCGCCAAAAGTCATCTGATTCTTGAGCGGAATACCTTAATCGATTTGTAGATAGATTCTCCACAAAACTGAATCAAAAACTAGAAACGAATTTTTTAAAATATTTTTTCTCAAATTTCCTGGAGGATCCCCTTCAAATTTTGAAAAGTGCGAGGGAAGCCATATTTGCCCCATGGAGATGGCTGTATCTTCGCCAAAAGCCTTCCGATTCTGGAGCGGAATACCTTAATCGATTTGTAGATAGATTCTTCACAAAACTGCATCAAAATCTGGAAATAAATTTTTTAAAATATTTTTTCTTAAATTTCCTGGAGGATCCCCTTCAAATTTTGTTAAGTGCGAGGGCAGCCATATTTGGCCCATGGAGGTGGCTATATCTTCGTCAAAAGTCATCCGTTTAAATTTTTATTTTCTTTTATTTTATTTTTACAGACTTTTTCGCAAACTGTATCGCTTTCAAAAATGTTTTGGAATGTATGGTGGCTCAATATGAACACCAGCAAAGTAATCTTTGTCAAGACTCTTTCAATTCTTTAGTTCTGTGAGTTATGAAAGATAAATTCCTAAACATTTTTAATGGCTATTTACTGTTGGGAGAAGTGGCGTGGACTTGGATGGCGTCTGAGTTGATAAGGGAAGGGGAAAACTGAGAATATTGAATAATGATGCTGATAAACTGCCCAATTCATTAGTGCCAGTCTGAGCAAATCTGAATGCGAAAACATTTGTATAAATAACACATGAAGTGAAATATGTATTTGTAGCAGAGTATTTGTGCTTGGGTCAGCGCGTTACTAAACCAAAACCTGTATTTGGTGACCCTACCAATAATTAAAAGATAATAAGCTACTCAGGGTGAGATCAGAGCCAAATTTTCTTGGTAAGATTTAGACAGCATAGAGACCCGTGAGCTCATAACCATTGATGTCGTCACTATCGGCAGTGGAGGTTCGGCGGAAAAAGCAGCGACGGAACACAATCAGCAGCGACAACAGCCCCCATGTTGGCCAAATGCTCGCTTTAGTTCAGTTCAGTTCACGGCGGAAGCGAGAAGAGCCAGCATCGGGAAAATACGCGGAGAAAAATAAATACCCGGCGCCAAGACATCGCAAACGGGAATTATACTTATAAACTTAAAAATAATACGAAAATATAAGTATATATGTAGGTGAAAGTGGCGGAGAGTGAAATGATGACCTGACAGTGACCAAAGTGTTGAATGATTTTTAACAATTAGCCAGAAATAAATAAAACTAAAACTCGTTATCCAAGACAGTCGAATCCGTGTACCATGTCGCAGTCCCAAAGCCCAACGTCCGGGCCCGCCCCCACGCCCATCACACCGCCGCCCTCGCGAAGAGCAAACCGACCGCCGAGGATCAACATCCACAACTTGAACAGTGGCTCCGCCATGAGCCAGGCATCCATGCCGCCCAGCGCCCAACCCCCATACACATCACAGACCAACTACACGGGCAACGGCAACCAGGGCCCCTACTGGCCACCAGTGGCCAATCCCTTCGGGTACGACAACTTCATGACCAAGGGCTATGAGGGCTTCCTTGATCTGACCAAATCGGGCATGAGTTTTGGGGAGAAGTTCACCTACGGCTTGTACAATAAGTTCAGCAAATTGTCGCGCCGCTGGTTCACTCACATGTTCCTTATCATCGTTCTGGGACTCTACAACGTTGCCGGAGCCCTGATCTTCAAGGCCATTGAATGTGAGTCTGTGGATTCCACTTTTGAGAAGTTTATTTAGTTAAAAATGAAAAATGAATGAGTCCCCGAGACAATTTCATTGGACCAGTCGTCCGAAATTAGTCGTCCGGACGTGTGTACGAGTGCACTGAATGCTTTTGTTTGCTTATCAAGCTCTTCGGCAAGCAATTGTTTGGAAAACAGTAAACAAAGCAGCCGGAATACTCGTACACCTGCCGTACGTTGATGTTGTATTGTAATCGTAAAAAAAAAACATTCCCGTCAAATTGGCAGGCGCCTAAATCAGCATCCGAGTACACGGAACAGGTGAATCTGTTTGGTGAAATCAAATGAGTCAGAGCTGGGATGGGATAAATGCTGTTTAAAAAGTTAAGATCTACAATCGGAAATGATTAAGAGACGGCATAAGTTTTAAGAGTTCCAGCAAAATAGTGTTGCAAATTAATTTGCTTTTGAAAAACCTATAATATATAAAGATTAGTTCTTATGATCCTGGTGTTTTAAGAGTTCCTTACAAATTTGACCAAAATCCTTTTCAGATCGGAAGGAAGCTGCTGAAATACAGCAACTCCACGACAACAGAATAATCTTCTTCAATAAAATTCTAAATTTGGCCAGGGATAAAGCGGTAAGCAGAATCTCTGAATCATTGTCACCAATATATCACACTTTAAGTTTTCGGTTTATTTTAGTTGAATAGTACTCTCTTTCCTGGACAAATGGTAGATATTATGAACGACTATCAGCCGGTGATAGACTCTGTGATGCGGAATGGCCTGGTCGACAAAGAAAATCCATGGACCTTCTTCAACGCCATGGTCTACAGCTCCACCATATACACAACCATAGGTGAGTGAAGGAGTATGGACCTTTCCGGGGCTATATTTTCGTAATATCTAAGTGTATTGCGGGTGCAAAAACGCCCACCCCGACTATGTTTAGTTTTGGACGCTAGACTATATATGTATTTGTGTTGGTTCACTCCTCTTCATAAAGCCAACAAAAAATTCTGTGACACAAAAGATGGAAATAGTTTTAAATATATTCGCAACGCCGGCACTTGTGTGCGAACATAAATTTGTGTCTCTTCTTGCACAGACAGTTTTAAGATCCGAGAATTCTTTGGAATTTTGTCACCGTTCTTAATTGGGATTTATAAATAATTCTGCACAGCCTATCTTTGAGACCAAATTGTGTTTTTATTTGTTTTCGTATAATGTATCTTGTTGCAAATAATTTTACGGACTATAATTTTCATATTTATTGTGCGGTTAGTTAATGATTTAATTAGTAATTTTAATCTTTGAACATGTTACCTGAAATTTGTATTTCTGTATTCCTTTGTATTCGGGCGTCTATACCTATAGATACGTACTATATATGTATGAATGGGGGAAATAGAAAGCGGTTTCTATAGTCAATAAATTCCGGCTGTTTCTTCCACTTTTGACAAGTTTCCAACAACAGAAAAACAAAAATAAATAATCATAAATTTGCAAGTGTGGATGGCTTTTCACTCACATCTTCGCAAAAGCAATTAACACAATTTGCTAAAATTTACGCCTCAGTACGACGACAGAGTTTTCTTCGAATACTAAAATCGTACAAATGTCTTTTAAACCATAATACGGATTGTGAGTGCCGCGAATGTAATTGACTTGTCAAAATTGGCACAAAATTCAAACACACCATTGATTAAAATTAAAATGCATAAGGTGGCATATTTTGTGCTACAATTAATTTGAAATCGAGAGTCACTTAGCGTCCTTGCTGCCACATTGCTCATACGCCCTGTGAGTCATGTGGGTCATCAATTCTCAGAAAATGTAGTATTTATTTATTTTTAGGCCCTCGACTGTCACAAAAATATTACACAGTTTCCCCAATGGCGCAACATGAAGCATTTCAATAATTTGTCTATTGGAAATATACTTTTCAAACGTCAGAAATCGGGCCAGGAAATCCAATAAACGATATAACGACTTGGGATTTTAAGTGCCAGACATTCAATATTAGTTAGGTTCCATAAACCTGTTGTCGCTGCTATTAAAATAATGCCTAGTAGAGCCATTTCAGAGGGAAAGGCCGACGAGTTCTATAATATGGTATGGTGCATGCCCAAATGGAAAACAAATCCCGAAGGCAATTCGAAAATGTTGAATGAAATTGCGAAAAATAAACAAACGAAAAATCGCTGCTAAATTCCATAAAAGCGAACACGATCCGTCATCAACGGTTCATCGATGAAGGGTGTGGGGAGTTCGATCCGACAGATCTGCGGCTAGAAGAGGGTTATGGGGATGACGGGAAGTATCTGATGAAAATTTGGCAGAAATTTTAATTTATGTGAAATTTTAGAAGTGGCGAAAATATCTGTGGCAACAATGACGTCACTAACCGTTCGAAAAGTCCAACAAAAATATAAATTGTGTTTATTGCGAGTGCCTGCAAATTATACAAATTATCTGTCAGAATGAAACAAATATTTTGAAACGGAAGGAAACCCCAATTTCAAAAAAAAATTACTTTTTAAACAAACCCCTTCTCGAAAAACGAATTCATATAAATTTCAAGGAAACCGTATGAGTTGGAGTTTACAACCATAAATCTGGCGAATATATCCACAGTCCTTGGATCTTCTATGATTCTAAAATTTGATTTATAAAAAATCAATAATTAGTAATGAGTTTCGGAAAGGTTTAGGAATGGGTTTCTTGAAAAATAGAGTTAAAAAAAAGTGCAATGACAGCGTTGGAAGACCTGAAATTCTTAAATAATCTCTGAAAATTGTCCCGAAAATAGAGAGAATCTTTATCTTTGCTGACATGTGTACGTTGTAGCGCAATAGTGAAATCAGCTGATCCACCAAAAGTATAGAAAACAAAATTAAATTGGAAATTTGAATTTTCGAAACGCTCTCAGCAGTTGGACGCCAGTCGCGGTCGAGACTCCGAGCACCGAAAGAGAAAATTTCATAGAACGCGGTCGAGAATCTGGCATCTATAGATACAACTTTAGATACAGACATTCTTATATGTATTAGCGGCTGTCAAAATCATCTCTAAGATATTGAAATACTCGAACATTATTCACTTACATCGGTGCACTTTATAACTTTTACTTTTAATCTGAAAAAGATTCGTAACGCCTATTGGGCTGTAGGAGGAAACTGCAACTGAAAGTGATATAATTACCCAAGAATATGAATGCCTTGATGGCCAGTTAAAAATAGATGACCAGAACATGAGTGCCAGCACAAAGATAGATCGCGAAAGTAGCACACACGCACGCCTGGACAAGGAGATGGAGCAGCCGCAGCGCCAGCGTCGTCGGCTGGGACGGAGCCACCGCGAAGCAACGCCCGTCCAGCCGCTGGAACCGGATCCGTATCCACCAGACCCCTCGCCCCAGATGGTGCGCATGCAGATTCGCCCGCCGGGATCGATGTCCGCCCACGAGAGCAAGATTCTGCGGCGCCGGGACAAAAGCTTTGCCAGTGCCTCGGCACGCAGTCAGTCGCAGCCGCGGGAGGCGGAGAAGCTGAGCAGTCCGGATGCCAACCACTTGATCAAACACCGCAGCTTGTCGTCGCCGCGCCACAAGGAGGAGTCCAGCGAGAGCGAGCTGACCACGGGGAGCAGCAGCCAGCAGCGAGCGGTGACCGGTCTGGGCCAGACGCACGATACCCTCACCCGGCTGGAGCAGAACCTGCAGCGTTTCGAGGACGAACGGCGTCGGTTTGAGGCCGAGAAGCGGATCTTTGAGCGCGAGAAGCGGGAGCACAAGCAGCGCAATCGCCAGCAACTGGACAACGAGGAACGGAAGCGCCTGCTGCAAAGCTACCGTAAGCTGAGCGATCGCATCCAGCTGCCGCAGGACGAGGAAGAGCGCCGCCGTCTCATCCACAGCCTGCGCCTGCAGCGCCATGAGGCGCCCAAGAGTAGGATCCGGAACCGCAGTAGCGGCTACGATGAGTCGTCCACGCAGTTCAGTTCATCCGATGCGGAGACTGCTGAGGAAGTGCATCGCCGCGCCCGTGTGCAGAAAACACCCCAGGGCTATGTGGCTGCTCCCATTCGGGGGGCGCCTCCACCACCCCCATCGGCAGTGCCCAAGCCACCGGAGAGGCATTCCGTTAGTCGGAACAACTCCCTCTCACCGGTCCGACCACAAAGGCGCTCCAAGACACCCGAACAGCGGGAGGAGATCATTCGCAAGCTCGAGTATGTGGAGGTGGGCGAGACCAGGAACGAGGTGGTGAAACCTAGAGCCACAGAGGCGGAGCAGCAGTCGGACTTGATGCGGAAGTACATGGAGGCAGCAGAGCGGGCCGCAAAAGCGGAGGCGGCTCTGGCAGCACAGAGCCTGGCGGTGGAGGGAGTGCGTCGCAGCAACAGCCTACGATTAGTGGAGAAGGAGGAGAAACCATCAAAGTCCGAGACGAAACGGAGCTCGAGTCTGGAGAGGCCACTACGGGCTAACCGATCTGGCAGCCTGGAGAGGACTCCGGCAAAGGAAGAAGTCCTACCCACACCCAAAGAAAACGATGAACCTGAACCAGAGCTCAAAGCAGTCGAGGAGAAGGAAATGCCTAGTGCGACCGAAGACTACTCTCCGGAAGCCAAGCCCAAGCCCACTTTCTTGGAGCGCCTAAGAGGACTCTTTCGGCGCAAAAAACAGATCCCGAAAGAAGAAGTCGTCGTAGATGTGACAACAAAACCGCTTCCGGAAAAGCTGGTCTCTAGAGCATTTCTGTATCATCTGCGCCTGGAGGCGAGACACGAGTGGCGGCGCCTCAAGTTGGACTATCCCCAGCGCGTGGAGGAGATGCGTCAGATACGGAACCAGTGTGTCGCCCACTGCATCTGCCTGGCCATGTTGCTGGGATTTGGGGGCCTCATGTTCCGCTACACGGAGGGCGCCTCCGAGGACATCTACAAGTGCCAGGTGCGCAAGGTGAAGCGCGATTTCATTGACAATCTCTGGGATGTCAGCCACAACATGAGGTAGGATCCGATAAAGCATCCACTAGCCATGTTGCGAGTGATTCTTTTGTATATTTTCGCCAGAGAGGATGATTGGAAGTCGCTGGCACGCCAGAAGTTGCGCAAGTTCGAGGACGAACTGAACACCTTGGCCGAGCTGGGACTGAGGCGGTTTCCAGGGCAGAGGTCCTGGAACTTTGTCAATTGCTTCATCTTCTGTTGGACCGTAATTACAACAATAGGTAACAAGGATGAAGAAAAGGGGTTTTCGAGATTGTATCTTATTTACTAATTAAGGATTTGCTATTTTATATATTTTATTGTTAATCATTGAGGTTTAAAAAGATACTAATATTTCCACTCTTCTCCTTTGCTCTCCAGGTTACGGCCACATCACTCCGAAGACACCTCTGGGTCGCTCGCTTACCATCATCTATGCAATCATTGGCATCCCCGTCTTCCTGATCGTCCTTGCTGATTTGGGAAAGCTATTCACTCGCAGCGTCAAGTTCCTGTGGGCATATGTCCGCCGTCTGTATTACACGCGCTCCTGCCGCCGGATCCGGAAGCAACAGCAAATCCGAGATGCGATGACAGGCATCAATACGGTCTATGATTTCGCCATCCGACGTCCCAGCAAGTACTTTGGCAACTCTGGCGAGGATAACGATGAGAATAACGGCGAGACGGACGCCGAGGCAGGACGATCCTTGGGCACTTCCCATCCGGAGACGCCCACATCACCGTATCCGGAAACATTCGAGGTGGACGACGAGTTCAATCTGCCCATATCAGTGGCGACGCTGCTCCTCGTCTCATACATGCTGCTGGGCACCTTCTGCTACAGAATCTTGGAGGATTGGCCGCTCTTGGACTCCTTCTATTACATGTTCATCTCGATGTCTACCATCGGCTTCGGCGACTTGGTGCCCACCAACCCGATATACATGATGGTCAGCATGATTTACCTGATCTTTGGCCTGGCGCTGACCTCCATGTTCATCAATGTGGTGCAGATTAAGTTGAGCGACCACTTCAAGCACGCCAGCGCCAAGGTGGGCGCCACCATCGGCATGAACATGGCCAGCGAGTTTGGGGATGAGACGGGCTCCCAGGCCAAGACGCCCTCGGAGTTGGCTTCAGTGCATGGCTCACGACTGGATCGGATCGAGGAGGATGGTCAGGAGGGCAATGGCGGCCCAGCCAATCCCCTGCCACCGCCACCGACCTCAATCCTGCGGGCACCGCGTCCCCTGTCTCCGGTCTCGAATGCTTCCGGAGATAATATAAGTCCACCGCCCCTGCTGCCCCGTCGTCAGGTTTCCGTGGAGCCCCAGCCGCAGGATGCGGGTGAAAATAAGAAAAAGAAGAAGCACCGATTTTTCTAGAGCCTGGGAGAGGATCCTGGCAAGGATCTGCCCTGGAAGGGGACACCAAAAATCTGACAGTTAACCAGTAAGGACCTCATAAATGACAAGGCAATTTCAATCGAATTTACGACCGTGCTGATCTGTGAGAGAATCGGCTACTCTATTTATTATTAGTTTGTTATTTACTTTTACTTTTCATCTAGATTAAGGCTACTGTTAATTAAATAAAAGGAAATGATAACACATATCCTTTTGAACGTTTTTTTCACACACTTGTGCTGAATATTTTTCGGGTTTCCATTCCAAAGAATGCAATTATCAAATGCATATGTTAGAGCTGTGCTGTTTGCAGTTGACTGTGTCTGGTTATCCTAGTGAACAGGAGCAGAACTCATGGAGGAACAGGAGGGGCGACTGTCAGACAGAGAGGGAAACAGGACGAAATCCAAATGCAATCGGCAGCTGCACATCAGTCGGGTTGTTTCAGGCGGCGGAAGGGGCACATCGCTCGCCGGGAGAAAAAACGAACTGCCCGCTCTCTCAACGCTGGCACACGACAGGACGAGCGCATTCGGGAGTCCTGTCGGCTCTGTTCCATTTCCACAATGTTCCAACCCTTGGCAGTTGTTAGCCTGAAAGGGTAGTTGTTGTTTTGGCAGCGTACGGTTCGGACATTACGGGTACTTTGCTTTTCCGTCTTTACCAAAAAATAGGCGCCAATATTCGCTGAAATTCCAAACAATCGCGTCGATTGATTGCCGGCGAGAATCGCGGAAGTGTTTACGATAGCGACACTTTTACAGATAAAGATTAAAGATACTTTGAGCTTATAAACTCTAGCCTTCAGTGCCAGGATTCGGGAGCCACCTGGAGAACATCAAGCGATCGCAAGGACAGGAAGAGCCGGCTGTTCCCGTCAGTCTGTGCCCTCCTTCATCCCCTCGTGCCCGTCGAGCGCCGCCAACTCAGCTACAAACTACAAGCTACACGAGTCACGAACGGCAAGATACAAAAATTCAAACTATCAGATACACCACCACCAGGTGTTGGTGAGCGAACGAGCGAGCGGGCAATTCTTCTAGTTCTTTTCTGTTTTGCTGCCTTCGTTCGCACTCACAATCGCGTCAAACATTTCCTCAAAGATTTCGTTTAATTTTAAAAAATATTGCCCAACAGCTGTCATCCCAAATGCCGGCGGCGCAGCTTTGTGAAAATTTTGCATAGAGAAATAAAGGCAAAAACGAATAAGTGTTTCTTCTGATATTCAATTATTTAATAAAATCTATCAGAATGTCTGCAATCAGTAGTCGAAATCAGAAAATGGAACAACAGGTAAGAAACTCCTCACTGCAGGTTCAAAAAAATATGAAAATAAATGTTGTAGCTTACAATTTGAAAATAAGAATTTAAAATCATTTAAGCAAAAATATTTAAAAGCACCCGAATTTCGGGCGAATCATCATCTGAACGAACTTTAGCGGCTGCCTCTCAAATGAGTTCCATTTAAGATATCGGTTATCGTCGGTAGGAATACTGGTAATCGGACTCTCATAGTCTAAATATTGACCATTCAGATTACTTGAAAGATGAAAAAAATTAATATAAAAAATATATAATCAATATTAAATGTACCTATATAGGCATGAATCGTACCACCAAGCGCCAATGTGGTACTGGGCACAATTCTGAGTCTTGATGTTATCATTGTCGCGGTCAAAAGTCGAGAACTTTTGACCTTTATGGTAGGTCAGCGAATCGCCAGCGGTCCCTGTGAAACTGCCCAGGACCTTAAGGGCGAAATCTTCGGATTCATCGCCTATTACGACCTCGTCGTATTTGGCATACTTCTTCACACCCTTGAAGTTTTCCATATGGATGTATAAGTCAAAGGGCTGTGACTTTGTCAGCAAATTCATCTTCTCTAGGCCAATAAAGAAGTCACCGCCCAGGCTTCCGAATCCGGTCTTATAATCATTCCAATCACGGTAGAAACTGACCAATCCGTCGCGACGCCTCTGGATCACCGTCCAGCCGAGACCGGCCAGCTCGCAGTCGCATAGAACCGGAAACGGACCATGTCCCGCGACTTTCACCATAAGTGTCTCATTATGCTTTACATTTTTTTGGAGGCAGGATGTGGGAAAGGATTTATCCTCCACAAGGTTCCCGCTTTCTCTCACTTTCTGAAGCTCCTGCCGACGAGTCTCCAAGCTACATATATATATTACTACGAGTAGTTTTATGAGTCACTTGATTACTTACTCAGCCAGAAGTTTATCAACGCTTGACCCTAGATCCACCCCGCCGTTAAACATCTAATGATAGGCGTAAATACATATATAAGTTTAATGAATGTTGTGTTGGATCTATGTATAAGCATACCTCTTGAAGCTGAACGGATGTTTCGATATCTGACTCTCCCCTGCATACACAGAGGAAGCATGCCACGAGGGCAATCAAGGGATTTGAGTATTTCATTTGTAGTACCAGGGTTTTGGGGAGAGATCTATTGCTTGTGTCTACTGATCGTCTGACTTTCGCCAACTGATTGCACCACCAATTCTGTTCCGGCTAATATTTACGAAGAGCTTATCATCGTACTCCTATCAGTATGAAAGCCTCAAGCCATATTGATTGAAATTTATATATTGATTGATATTATAGATTATTACTGTCGAAGGGCCTCTATTTCGGGGAATAACCATTTCATATTTTTGTCTGACTGACCACATGATAAGACATGAGATTGAAATATTTTTTATTTACTTATATTTTAAAGATTAATTACAAATAAAATATATACACTATATACTCAACAAATATAATCAAGGGAATACACAATTCGGGTGACTTTGTTTTAATGCAAAAACGAATGGGTAATGGGTGTTTCACCTGATATTCGGTTTTTTTTTTATAAAATCTCCAAAAAATGTTGGCGATTAGTAGTTCTATTGAAACAATAGAACAACATATACGAACAGATAATTTAAAGTCGGATTTTTTATTTAAAAAAACTAAAAGAGATTACATTTGAACATAAGAATTTGCAATAATTACAGAAAAAATATTTAAAAGCATCCAAATTTGGAACGAATTATCTCTGCAGAGATAGCGGGGCTCTGGTCTGTAGAAATACTTGTAATCGGACTGTTATAGTCTAAAATTTAGACTCTAAATATTTATCATTCAGATTACTTGAAATGAATAAATAAATTAGTAGAAGAAAATGCATTATCAATATCTATTTTATAACTTTTTTTTATAATTTTTTTTTATCAGTAAGAAAAAATTTTTAGAAATTTTACAGGCCTAACCTTTTATCTTCAAAAAACAAAACTTGTGGCATTTCCGATCGTTCAGTTATATGCCAACTATATGCAGTATATAGTCAGACGATCTTTATGGTGGTTTGTTTTGTTCGTTTTGATAAAAACTTAAAACAAACAAAATTAACCCGCCCTTTAAGTTAAAGAATGTCTAATTGCTTCCAAGAAATATTTTTTTTGGTATGTTAGGCATATTTGCAAAGCATTCTCATCGCAGGAAAAGAAAGCAAAACTTTTTTGAAATAAAAAATACAAAAAGGAAAGTTCCACTCCCCGCTTCCACCGGCCATTCGAAATGGTTCACTTACTGGCCGCAAATCTGACCACGCCAGGCCCAAAGTAGGTGCCAGCCTAAACGCCTTTTCCAAGGGTTTTGTTGTGCCCATTGCCTCGTGCCACCTGGGCGTCGGTTGCCCGGGAAACGGCGTCCAAATAAATCGAAACTTAACCTCCAAAGGCTGTGCTGGTGCAGTGGTTGCCGCCGGATAGGATTGTCATTGGCCCTAATTATGTTCGGGGTTGGAACCCCACCATCCTTGCACCCATATCCTTCGTGCTTATGCCGCATATAAATCGAATTTGTCGATTTCGGGATACGGTTGGCAAGTATCGGAGTTCTGTTCCTTCGAGACGATTCGATTTTGTGACTTAATGGCTTATAAAACATGCAGAAGCTTTTCACAGCTCGCTGTGGCTTTTTAATGGCAGGACACCATGAACACATAATTTCGAGCAATTTCAAATCCAAATGCAATTACCCGGAACAAATGCTACCCATTCGAACCGAAAGGGTAATAAATAACTAAACAATTCTGACCTTAAAGTTATATAAATTTCCCAGATATTTAAATAGAAATTTAGAAAAAGGAGATAGATGAAAAAGGGGGTTTCGGTGCAATCTCTTGAGACAGTCGTTTTCGGGCGATATCTTCAAGTTGAAATAAACACAAATTTATTTCTGTTAAAAAAACAGAGAGAAGGCAACCGAATAAATGGAGCTGAGGAGACCAAATAGCTCTTGGCATAAATCAAGCAGAAGATATATGGCCGTCAACTCATAAAGTTGCCGCTAAATATACACAAAGGATTAATAAAGTCTTTGGCCTGGACAGTGACCGGAACCCGTTCTTGTTGGTGTCCACTGTAACTATGGGCAACCATTAAAGCCAACACACACACACGCACACTGGCAGGACACAAAGGACCCAGCCAGATAGACAGACAGGCAACCAGAAATGTGAACAATAATAGTATTTAGTATTGTCTTCGTGTTTTCCCCGTTGTCCCTGGAATTCCATTTGGCGACATGAAGAGCCCGAAAATCGATTTTATTCCCAGTCCAATCGCGAATAAAATGTTTTTACTCTTCAACATGTGAGCAAAATATGCAAGAAATGTACTCCAGGTCCCAGGAATCAGCTCCAACTTTATTTAACACGAAAACCAAACCAAATACCACCCACCAGAACCAGATATGACGCACCGCTTTTTACGTTAAGGTGGATGTCCTTATAATGTAGGGATACAAATTTAATTATTATTTAATCTTCTATATATAGCATATATTTTTATTCCTACACTTTCTTTTTACAATTTAAGAACCTGGATTAAAAGATTATCCTTGGGAGATCTCTTCAGGTCCACCCTAAAAAGTGCTCTGCCTTTTCGGCTTCCTGGCTGTTACCTTTTGTTTCTAACCAGCAATTTGTCTGCTGTTGCTTCTAGTCCGAGGTTCTTGACCCAAAGCACAAAAGCCGGCTGGGAGGAAAATTAATTTTCACCAAGCTTCTCGAATGTCGGCCATCAAAGTCGGAGGAGCCTCAATATTTAATGTGCCGGGCAGAGTATTAAATGTGCTTTCAGGCCTGTCATTACCAATTGATTGAGTGTTTTTCTGAAAGCTTCTGAAATCAAATACCTTCGACGGATAAAGAGCAAAATTTAGCACAATGTCTTAAAAATGAAGTGACAACACGCTGTGAATATTTCATTTGAAAAGTGTGTCCTTTTGGTACTTAACCGCTCTAATCCTGAATTTCAACGAAACATAAAACTATGCTTAAAACTACGAACCCAAAAAGCAATTCATTTTCCATTAGAGCTCACAAATTCTGACATCTATACTAATAGTTGCCAATAAATTATGGCATGAAAACCTCTCTTCCCCAGCTCCATTTTCTGGCTCTTATTTCAGGAGCTTATGTCCTTTTTTCGTCACAAACTGCAGTTGACAGCTTCCAAATGCATCTAAATGGAGTCGGAGCCTCATGTTTCTCACCCGAACACTTATCCAGGTTAACTCTAAGCTGAAATATAGTGTCAGATTAGATTGGTATCATGAGGCAGAACATTTTTAGCGAAAATTTATTGTTATCCAGTCTCCTGCAGGACCTGATTTCAATTGCAAAATCCATTAATTGCAATTTGCCGGCGTGTAGTGCTGAGGGCAACCAGAGATCCTGCAACTTGATTCAATTTATCAGACACACTGTTCCTGCAGCCATGCCACTGGCAAAAGTTTTGCATACGCCGGAGTCCTGGAGGGCAGAGGAGATTCCCTGCATGTTTCAAATTAATTACATCCCGGGGAATGCTGGTGCGATGAGTGAGGCAAACTTTTCGTGCAGTTTTCGCTACCTTGGCATGCAAATTGGTGAATAATTCACGGCCTAAACAAACAGTTTGCACTCTGAAAATAAATAAAACATAATGGCCAAAGTTGGTCGATGTTTTTTTCCGAGTGCACTGAAAAATGGAGCAATTAAAGTGAAAAATCTTTAATCGCCTTTTGCATATCGTTCGGTCTTTGTGGTTGGACTGTCACACATGTGGCTTGCTGTGGTTGCTGCAGCGAAAGTGCAACCGACGGTTTGCAGAGCTCACATCACTGATTAAGTGGTTGGGTGGTTTCTCTTTTTGGGACTCCAGACTCCGTCACGCCCAGGATATGGCTTTCACTTGTCCAGCACTCTGCCAACCAGCTCTGAGTCAGCATTCAACGCGGCCATTAGTCCTCATCCAAGGACTCTATTTGTATTCAGCAAAGGATTTCGGACCAATTAGGAGCTAAGACACGCTTCTGGCAAGTGTTGTCGCAGCTTCTAGCCGGGCCCAAAGCAATTTATCTCTTCATCTGAATTGTTTATTCGCCAGCCTGTTCAGATATTTATTTATTAATGCAAATTCTGTTCTGCCAACAACTGGCTCATTATTTGAACTTTTCTTTTGCAATTGGAAACTAATTAGGCCGGCTGCTGTTTGCCAAATTAATTAAATTGAAATCGTATATAGGTGGAAAAATAATACGGCTTTACGCGGTCAATTTGAAATTGCTTTCATGCCACGAATGCTAATTGGGGTATTATGGCAAGTGGCATATGACGATTGGCAAAATCTCATAATGGAATTTTGTGAAATGAAAATACACACCGATAGCCGATCGATAAAAGTTGGAGATAATGGCATGGAATTGGCAGTCCACAGGATGCGTTAATACAATTGGCTCCTTTTTATATCTTTACTGCAGGAAGGGGAAACGATTTCCATTCTCCTCCGCCCCAACCCTGGCTCACTTTGCCTTATTGCGAAATCATAACGTCCCTGACCATCCTTGGGATGTCCTTTCTTCAGCCAACAGTTGGTGTCCTTCCTACTCACTCGACTGAGATTTCCGCATTTTACTTAACTTTTACTGAGACATTTCTTGGCTTTTTTCCTCGACTTTCATCGCGCGTCGCTCGTCACTTGAAATGAAAATGTCCGAAAGGACCTTAATAGTCAGATTATTCCTTGTTGCCAGATCTCACAAGTCGTCAGATTTATGACACTCTCCCCGCTTTAACTTGCCAAAGATTAAGACATCTTCAAGCCCACCTTGGGCTGTGAAAAGTCACTTTAATTTGAATTTTCAGGACCAGAAAAAGGCAAATCCAATTACTCGGATGCCGGCAATCGTGCACAGGATTCTGCTTGCTTTTGGCTGTGATGACTTCTCGAATATTTATGGCAATTTTCATTCAGTCCCGCCCCCTGGGAAATTGTTTCCTGCCCTTGGGTGGCCTGTCAACAGCAAATATCTGCATTTATTTAATTTGATTCAAGTTTATTTTGCGAATTAATTGCCAAATGCTAATGTTTTGGCACGCTAGAGGGCCAAACTCGTTGAACGGCCCTCGTCATGGTGATAGGGTCTTTTCCCAGCATTTCGCCGTAAAGTGGACAGCCAGTGGAGTTGCTAGCTAATTAAATGTTCATCATACACCTCGATAGCCCTCAGCCCTCTCCAGCCGCCCCTCCAAGGATGCCACTGTCCGTCCCTCATTAGAAATTTAATTAAAAGCAGTGTGGAAAAAATCATATTAAATTTCATTTTCATTTCGAGTAATTAAATTCCACTTTCTGTGTTTATATCCTTCTGTGGATTATTGCCAGCACTAACTATAAACAGGAATTAAATTAAATTTAAACGTAGTTTATCGATTCTATAAGCTGACTCGGTGAAATGTTTATTGGAAAATAAATATTGGCGGCATTTGTTTGTTTTTTTATTGGGAACTCATTTTAAATATTTATTTGAATTCATTCACTTTTCACGGAATTGAGCCGTGAATTTTTAATGGCAAATATCATGACATTTTAAATCGAAACACTTTTTTGCAAAGCCCCTCCTCCCATGGTGGTCCTGCGAAATCCAGGCAGCAATAAAACATTTATTGCCCTCGACTTTTTGGCGCTAGGACAGGCAGTGTAAATAAAATACCACACAGTCCGGGGAACGAGCTTTGCAAATGGAAACAAACTATAGGGAAAAACGAGGAAAATCATTCAGCAATTGCGGGATACACATCCTGGCGCAACATTCGTCCTTTTTTCGGGGCCCCGTTGCTGTCTATATTCGCGGCCGCTTATCCGCTGCACTTGGCTTTAAGCTCCTCTTAATTACACTTTCAGCGGCACTTGCCGTTCTCCGGAGATTTGAGCCGTACAATTCCGGACAAGCTGTCGACATCCGTAATGGGTTTTCCCCCCAGAGCCCTCCACGGCTGTTTAAATGATTCACATTTTGTAAATCCGAACAAAAAGAAATATATTTATGGAGTGTTGGAGCTTTCCGGTCAGTAACTTTTGATTGCCCCTCGAAGTATGCAACAATTAACTCGCCTCAAGTGCTCCATCTGGCTGCCACACCCACTCTCTACCTCTCTCTGTGCGCCGCCCACATTTTTCTGGTTTCAAGGCCTCTGGCCACGCCCCCTCTTTGGACGGGCATGCCAAGGATTTCTCATTTGTGGCCAGCGCCTGATTTTGATTGTTTTGGCATGAATCTACACCAGCCACGCCCCCCGATTCTACCAGCCACCCACTGCGCTTGCCAGCTAATTGCGGTTAACCTTAAAGCGGCTGAAGCCGAGAACTTTGTGCCGGCTTGGCCAACTCTTTTGGCCACCACCTCTGGCCACCTCTTCTGGCCACCCCTTTTGGCCCAAATTCCCCAGGCTAATTAGTGGCAGTGCCATGGAACGGTTTGTGTTATTGTTTCCGCTGGGACAGAGTCCTGGAAAACTTGTCTTTTGATTAAATGAAAATATTTGATTGCAGGTCAGGATAATCAAAATAATAAAAGTCACTCTAAGAAACCAATCATTTCAACCGGAGACAGAACTATTAATTGCTCCTCAAACATATGTTTTACTTTGCAACAAAAATCAATTTCTTTGAAATTGAAAACATTGTCAAGGACCTCTGAACCTCTGGGGTAGTAAGTTCGTGGAAAGTCGCCAAGGCAGGTCCTTAACTTTCACCTTAATTACACCAACCGCAATTGGGTGGCACTAGCTAACAACGACACTGGGGTGTGTGGTGGCGAGTCCTTCATTCAACTCATTGAAATTGGAGCGCCGTCTGTCAAACTAGAAAAATCGAAGGCTTCTCTCTACCCACATGTGTGTAGCGTCCAATGGAAAAACAAAAGGGAGTGGAAACTCGTACTCTTGGCCTTTTTAGTTGGCGAGAAGGCCATGTCCTCCACCACTATTTATTTATTCATTTAGTCATTCATTCATGCATCCATCTGTTAGCTGACCCATTGAAGCTTGTCAGCTTTCTGGCTGGATTAGGTCAGGATACGTTAAAGGAATTTCCTGTTCTTTAGTTACTTGCATATTAAAGGACTAAAAGGGAATGAAAACTATTGCAAATGGCAACGATGAGCTTCTAGCCTAATCCCCTTGTTATTCCCTTTAACTGCGCCTGTGTCTGTAGGGTGTGTATTTTATCGATTTTGAAGGACAATTGTCCTTTTTCACCCACTTCTGTTTGTTTTGACACTGAACCACAAACGCAACAACAATCATTGTGACAAGAACGCCTGAGCCTTGCCGTTCCACGTGTCGTATACGCGATTGCATTTCAATCAATTCCACTGCATTTTTTTCTTTGTTTTTGGCTTTTTGCGCTGAAAGGACCTTATCTCTTTTTCTTTTTTTCTGTTCCGTTGCCGTTGACAACGTCGTTTCAGATTGACCAGCATTATGGCTGAAGTCCTTTGGTGGGTAAACAAAGGACAAACTTGATTTCCCATCAACGTCGCGACATCGAATCGGAATTAATGATTTCCCAGTGACATATGACAATCGTATCGGCCGACTATCCCGGCCATTAATTCGAGATTGCGATAAGCCACAATTAATGGAAAAAGTAATTTCCTTCGCCAACAAGTCAGAAATCAAGAGGGAAGGTGTAATTAAGCTGAATGTTTTCCCACCGAAAGCTTAAAGCAAAATTCCATCCTAATGGCATTTGCATATTTTAATGGAATTATGTCGCAATGCATAAAGCTGCTCTTCTTTCGAATCTGAAGGTCTGCAATTCAGTATATCAAGGTCGCAAATAACGATTGGGAACTATTCAAAAGTGATATATCGCCAGCACACACCAGCACGATTTGTGGCGCATTGTTATCCTTCACATTCATCCTTCCTGCCGCCCATCACGTCCTCTTCATAAAGACGGGGAAAATGCGCAAATGAAATTGCACATCGAATTCCATTTTTAATGTGGAAGGAAAACATTCAACGCCAGAAAATGACATGACAGCTGGAGCGGAGTGGAGTGGAGCGGAGTTGAGCTAAAGTCGAGAAAAAGCCAGGCAACTTGCAACAACAGCTGCCACTGCTGCAACATGCGATATTGCACGTTGCAGGAGCAGCAACTTTCGAGGAGTTTTTATTGATAAAACTTTTCCCCCAGTGACGCTCACTGTGCCAAGGCAACAGCGTTATCCTTGTGTTTTTGTTATCCTGTGTCCATATTTGCATACTATTCGGATGAGTGCGTGCCAAAGGGGTGAAGTGTGCGTGCTAGCAACTAATTCTGAGCCACCGCACATCCTTGGGGCCATCAATCAAATTTTTATTTTAAAGTATAGTTTTATTTATAGCCTGCATGATTTATGATTTTAGTAAAGCTAATAATCAGCGGAAATCATAACATAAATAAATAAGACTCTAATTTTTATTTCAAGCCAATTAGGAACGCCAACCTGTATAAGTTGTGTGGAATTATCCCTTTATGCTTAAAATAATTACTGCCTGCTTAAAACCATCATCACTTGATGAATGCCACTGCAGTCCTTGTGAGGCTGCGAGACGACGTCTTTCAAGGATGCGTAATCAGGACTATGGTAGTCAGATGAAAGGGAAACTTTTCCCATTCAGACAGCGTGCGCAGTTAAGTAGGCTACACTTTTTGCCAACAACTTTTCCAGCTCAAGAGGAAAAGCGGAAATGCAGCATGCTGCTGCAGGAACACATACATACATCAAGTGAATCTTAAACACATGCCAACTGAGATTTGGCTCGGCTGTCTTGGCTGTCGGCCCGGCCTAATTAAATAACAATTTGGCAAATCCCGTTAAGACGCTGCCCAGAGGCCCTTCGCTTTGTCATAATTGCTGGCAAATTAGCAAAGCTGTCCCCTGGGGCGTGTCGTAAAGCGATTGTATCGAGTCCTTCCGCCGCCCTCTAAGCCTTTTCCATGAATATTCAATCGAGTCATTTGGAGGATGACTCAACAACAACATTTATCGGCATTAAATGTGTTCAATCCAGAGGATGGTAATGCTCCGGCGCACCCACAAGATGATTCTCTTGCGGCTCGTTGATGGGACCCATCCGTCCGGTCCCTCCGGACGTTGAAAGTTTCATTTGGATTGCCATTTCCCAGTTACCAGTTACCAGCTACCGCAATCAAAGGCACACAGAAGCATTTATATTGAAAGTTTCCAATTGCCTGCAAAATGCCAGAGCAGATTTCACACAAAAACGCCCACTTCCTGGCCCTCAGAACCATGTGCAGTTTGGCGAACGTTGTGGGTTACTGTCCACCAAAAAAAAGGACAATTTTTCTTCATCGAATTTAAGCCAGAAAAGTGTATATGTATGTTTAAACCAAAGCCGATTAAGTTAAGAAGGTTGGACAATACTTTTTTCTACAACCTTTCGAATTTATTGTGGTTTTTGGTGGACAAATAAAAATATATATTTCAAAAATGAACAATAAACATATGGGGCTACTAAACATGTACTATTTTAGCAGCTTAGTTTAATCCATTGCTGAATACATACATAGCATTTTATTTTGTTATTTAATGTGTATTTTTGTTAGCCCTATGCTGTGGAAACACTCTACCAAATTATTTTCTCACATTTTATTTATCTGAGCCGGAATCCTCCCTTAAAACCACTCTCCAAACTTTCCCACGATTTGTCACCTACTTTTTGCAGCAACTTTGTTTATATTCCGCACCAGTTTGTCACCTTAAGAAACTTAACTCCGAGTCCCAAATCCCAGAGCCCATTCGAAGGCCCCACCTCAGTTAACCGCACACACACAAAAAACTTTATTCCAGCAGAGCTCAAACCATTTTGGTATGCAACAAGGATATCTCGAGCGCAGATTTTGCAGTCATTTTTATGAAAGGAAATTTATCTAGCCAGAGAGAGGAAAAAGTGGAAAAGTAATATCTCGTAAGTAGCAAATAAATATGTGAGGATGTCTGGAGCAGAAGGATGAAGGAGTGGACGTGTGTGTGGCCGAAGGATTTGCATATTGAACCTGGGAAATAAAAAGGGAAACCCTAAAGCTGCTCCCAATAGCACGTCCTAAAGAAAACGGGCAGGATATGTTTTGGAAATGTCCCGCTTAATGGCTCTGACGATATGTATTGCAAGACGCTTCGAGTTGCAAGAGGCTTCTCATATGTGTGCATGTGAAAGCAAAACCTCAACATTTAATTGCAAGTTTATAGGGGTACCCCCTCGAAAAATTCGAGGTCCTAGATGCGCTGATTACAGAATGGTACACTATTTCCAGATCGGATATAAATTGGCAGAGCTGTGGCCACCGGAAGGGGGCCAAATTGCGAAATTTGGAATCCCCACTTTTTTATAGGGGTTGTCGGGTCAGGCAGCAGCCACAGCTATCACTAATATACAACTAATACAACAATTATAGTTTCTCAGTTATATTTGTCCTATTTATCTGATCGCTATTGTTGGTCGCAAGCCGACTCTTCTCGGCCGCTTTATCTTTAGCATTAAGTTAATGAGCTTTCGCTCTGCCTATGTTCTAAGGCGGGCTCACTCATACTTTTTATATCAGTGCATACGCATCATTATAATCGGAGCTTTCTCACTCCCTGCCATACATATGCGAATAAACAAAATCTTATAACGTTGTGAAAATAAACAATTTCCCCCTTTTGTATTATTTTGAAAAAGGGGAAAAGTCATTAAAAAGGCTTAATGACCAAACATTGGTGACCCCGACGTGATCTAATTAATAAAATTATAAAATTAATATATATATAATATATAATATATAATTAACAAAATTAACAATTCCACGATCATAAACAGAACCAGTGCGAACATACATGATTCAGTTTTGTGCGGTGTATTAACATATGTATGTGCATTTGAACATAAACGGCATACAGTGCATCAGTGAAACAATTATTTTGTATTTATACACAAATCATATAAAATACATAATCGCATAAAATACAATTGTTATCCGGTCCGCCAACATACATACATACATACATACATATATACGTTCCACTTGCAAGTGCATTCGCCTCACACAAGCGTTCATATATATATACATTCCACAACTCAGCGTACGGTTCTGAGCGCACAGTGGGATAAATCGTGTTCGCTGCGCTCAAATAAAATTAAATATAATAAAATAATCAAGAGCCATAATTTGGCGCCAAAATTAATTTGTGCGTGTTTTTACTTAAAGTGAGCGAATTTCAATCATAGTGGCGATGAACTCCAGCGGCGCCGTCACAGGAGAACCCACTCCATCTCGGAGTGCGATCTTAAAATGCAAGGCAAAGGGTATCCTCCAGGATTTGAAGAGGATCCAAGGCGTCCTGCAGCCAATGTCAAAGGTGGAAGACGCCATGCTCCATGTGCGTCACGGCCAGTTGGTCGCCATGTACGATGATTTTAAAGCCATCCACGGGGAGCTTGAAGAGTTAGATATTTCTGAGATAAGCAGCGACTTGCGATGGACAGTGTCTGAGCTTGTAGCTACGATGCATGCTGAAATCGAGCACGAGACGTCGTTGCGCTCTGCTCGAATTGCTGCCCATTCCACCCTGGCCAGCGGAGTTTCCAGTATTCAGGTGGACTCAGCGCTCAGTCGGAGTTTTCAAGCCTTGCCTCCTCTTCCTCTTCCTACTTTTAGCGGAGGATATTCGGAGTGGGCTGAGTTTCACTCGGCTTTCTCAACGATCGTGGGCTGCAATCCTCACATAAGTAAGGTGGAAAAGCTGCAGAGGTTGCGATCTTGTCTTCGGGACTCAGCCTTAGAAGCAGTTCGCTCCTTGGAAATCTCCGAGGAGAATTATGATGTTGCGTTGCGTGTTCTGGAAAGACGATTTAATAACCGCCGGTTAATATTTCAGGCTCATGTGAACGGGATTCTGGGCCTCAGCCTATTGGAAGGTGGCTCAGTGGCATCGCTTCGAGGGCTTTCCGATAAATTCAATGCCCACATGCGAGCCTTGCAAAATTTGGGGACGACCATGCAGATCGCTAGCAGTATCATTGTCCAAGTGCTCCTTCAACGGTTGGACCCAGCTACCCAGGTCAAGTGGGAGGAATGTCAAAATGCGTCGAACTTGGACCTCATCCCTACCTGGGAGTCGATGGCAGAATTTTTGGAGCAGCGGTGCAGGACTCTGGAGGCTATGGATGTGGCCATGACCGCCTACGTGCCAGGCACTCAGATGGGAAGACGTAGAGTCTCGAACAATAATAATAGATCGTCCTTTATCGTCACTAATTCACCTTCCCCCGCTTGTAGATTATGTGGTGGGTGGTCCCACGTAGTGTCTGAATGCCCCAGATTTTTGTTAATGGCCCCTGAGAGCCGCCTTGGTGAGGCTAGGCGACTCGGTCTGTGTCGGAAATGTCTCCAACCTGGTCATCACCTGCGTGAGTGCCTCGCTGCTAATTGTCGCAGTTGTGGGAGGAGGCATCACAGCCTGCTGCATTTTTTGGAAGTACAGTCATCCAGTAGCCAGCCTTCTGTTGTATCATCTACGTCAGCCACAACCGAGGGCGCCGAGCCAATAAGCGCTTCACCATCCGCGGCTAATGCACTAGTTGCCCAAGGTCGCAGCAGTGAGGTAGCCTTATTGGCTACAGCGAACATTCTCGTTCGGAGTCGCACTGGAGTTTTTGTTCCATGCCGAGCTCTTTTGGATTCAGGATCGCAAGTGCACGTGATAACTTCCCGACTGGCTAGTCAGCTGCAGCTTCCTAGACGCAAATCTTACATGGCAGTGTCTGGAATTGGCAACACTGGTTTCGCGACAGATGAATTATCCGTCGATGTGCTCCTTCGGTCCTGTTGCTCCGAATATTCGGCCTTTGTCAACGCTGTCATCGCCCCCAGCATCACGGATCTCCAGCCTAGTCTCAGCTTGGACGTCTCCAGCTGGAATATTCCGGCCAACCTCACTTTAGCCGATCCAAAGTTTTTCCGGCCACAACGTATCGATTTGCTTATCGGAGCCAGTCTATTTTATGAACTATTGTGTGCTGCGCAAATCCAGCTTTCAGCTGGCCTACCGTTGTTGCAGAAAACAAGGCTTGGATGGGTTGTATGTGGAGGCGGTTCACACGTGGAGAGAATGTCAATCGCGCCCACAGCTCATATTATGAAGTGGCCGTTGGGGAGAAGTATGGATCTAGCCCCCGGCCTGGATGGAGTGTCTCAAATGGCCGATAATAGAACCGAATCTGGAACTACCAAGCGGAACTGACTAAGTTTTCGCTAACTGCCCCTTTAGGATGAAGTTGAAGGACAGGCCTCAACTGGGGGGGGAATGTCGGGTCAGGCAGCAGCCACAGCTATCACTAATATACAACTAATACAACAATTATAGTTTCTCAGTTATATTTGTCCTATTTATCTGATCGCTATTGTTGGTCGCAAGCCGACTCTTCTCGGCCGCTTTATCTTTAGCATTAAGTTAATGAGCTTTCGCTCTGCCTATGTTCTAAGGCGGGCTCACTCATACTTTTTATATCAGTGCATACGCATCATTATAATCGGAGCTTTCTCACTCCCTGCCATACATATGCGAATAAACAAAATCTTATAACGTTGTGAAAATAAACAATTTCCCCCTTTTGTATTATTTTGAAAAAGGGGAAAAGTCATTAAAAAGGCTTAATGACCAAACAGGGGTACCCCTTCAAAAAAATCGAAAAATTTTAAAACTGCATTTAAGCAATATTTTAAATGAGGAATGGAGGTCCTAGATGCGCTGATTACAGAATGGTACACTATTTCCAGGTCGGATATAAATTGGCAGAGCTGTGGCCACCGGAAGGGGGCCAAATTGCGAAATTTGGAATCCCCACTTTTTTACAGGGGTACCCCTTGAAAAAAATCGAAAAATTTTAAAACGGCATTTAAGCAATATTTTAAATGAGGAATGGAGGTCCTAGATGTGCTGATTACAGAATGATACACTATTTCCAGATCGGATATAAATTGCCAGAGCTGTGGCCACCGGAAGGGGGCCAAATTGCGAAATTTGGAATCCCCACTTTTTTACAGGGGTACTCCTTAAAAAAAATCGAAAAATTTTAAAACGGCATTTAAGCAATATTTTAAATGAGGAATGGAGGTCCTAGATGTGCTGATTACAGAATGATACACTATTTCCAGATCGGATATAAATTGGCAGAGCTGTGGCCATCAGAAGGGGGTCAAATTGCGAAATTTGGATCCCCACTTTTTTATAGGGGTACCCCTTGAAAAAAATCGAAAAATTTTAAAACGGCATTTAAGCAATATTTTAAATAAGGAATGGAGGTCCTAGATGTGCTGATTACAGAATGGTACATTATTTCCAGATCGGATATAAATTTCCAGAGCTGTGGCCACCGGAAGGGGGCCAAATTGCGAAATTTGGAATCCCCACTTTTTTACAGGGGTACCCCTTGAAAAAAATCGAAAAATTTAAAAACTGCATTTAAGCAATATTTTAAATGAGGAATGGAGGTCCCAGATGCGCTGATTACAGAATGGTACACTATTTCTAGATCGGATTTAAATTGCCAGAGCTGTGGCCACCGGAAGGGGGCCAAATTGCGAAATTTGGAATCCCCACTTTTTTAAAGGGGTACCCCTTGAAAAAAATCTAAAAATTTTAAAACGGTATTTAAGCAATATTTTAAATAAGGAATGGAGGTCCTAGATGCGCTGATTACAGAATGGTACACTATTTCCAGATCGGATATAAATTGCCAGAGCTGTGGCCACCGGAAGGGGGCCAAATTGCGAAATTTGGAATCCCCACTTTTTTACAGGGGTACCCCTTGAAAAAAATCGACAAATTTTAAAACGGCATTTAAGCAATATTTTAAATGAGGAATGGAGGTCCTAGATGTGCTGATTACAGAATGATACACTATTTCCAGATCGGATATAAATTGCCAGAGCTGTGGCCACCGGAAGGGGTCCAAATTGCGAAATTTGGAATCCCCACTTTTTTACAGGGGTACCCCTTGAAAAAAATCGAAAAATTTTAAAACGGCATTTAAGCAATATTTTAAATAAGGAATAGAGGTCCTAGATACGCTGATTACAGAATGGTACACTATTTCCAGATCGGATATAAATTGCCAGAGCTGTGGCCACCGGAAGGGGGCCAAATTGCGAAATTTGGAATCCCCACTTTTTTACAGGGGTACCCCTTGAAAAAAATCGACAAATTTTAAAACGGCATTTAAGCAATATTTTAAATAAGGAATAGAGGTCCTAGATACGCTGATTACAAAATGGTACACTATTTCCAGATCGGATATAAATTGCCAGAGCTGTGGCCACCGGAAGGGGGCCAAATTGCGAAATTTGGAATCCCCACTTTTTTACAGGGGTACCCCTTGAAAAAAATCGAAAAATTTTAAAACGGCATTTAAGCAATATTTTAAATAAGGAATAAAGGTCCTAGATACGCTGATTACAGAATGGTACACTATTTCCAGATCGGATATAAATTTCAAGAGCTGTGGCTACCGGAACAGGGCCAAAATGCGAAATTTGGAATCCCCACTTTTTTACAGGGGTACCCCTTGAAAAAAAATCGAAAAATTTTAAAACTGCATTTAAGCAATATTTTAAATGAGGAATGGAGGTCCTAGATGTGCTGATTACAGAATGATACACTATTTCCAGATCGGATATAAATTGCCAGAGCTGTGGCCACCGGAAGGGGGCCAAATTGCGAAATTTGGAATCCCCACTTTTTTACAGGGGTACCCCTTAAAAAAAATCGAAAAATTTTAAAACTGCATTTAAGCAATATTTTAAATGAGGAATGGAGGTCCTAGATGTGCTGATTACAGAATGATACACTATTTCCAGATCGGATATAAATTGCCAGAGCTGTGGCCACCGGAAGGGGGCCAAATTGCGAAATTTGGAATCCCCACTTTTTTACAGGGGTACCCCTTGAAAAAAATCGAAAAATTTTAAAACTGCATTTAAGCAATATTTTAAATGAGGAATGGAGGTCCTAGATGTGCTGATTACAGAATGATACACTATTTCCAGATCGGATATAAATTGCCAGAGCTGTGGCCACCGGAAGGGGGCCAAATTGCGAAATTTGGAATCCCCACTTTTTTACAGGGTTACCCCTTGAAAAAAATCGAAAAATTTTAAAACGGCATTTAAGCAATATTTTAAATGAGGAATGGAGGTCCTAGATGTGCTGATTACAGAATGATACACTATTTCCAGATCGGATATAAATTGCCAGAGCTGTGGCCACCGGAAGGGGGCCAAATTGCGAAATTTGGAATCCCCACTTTTTTACAGGGGTACCCCTTAAAAAAAATCGAAAAATTTTAAAACGGCATTTAAGCAATATTTTAAATGAGGAATGGAGGTCCTAGATGTGCTGATTACAGAATGATACACTATTTCCAGATCGGATATAAATTGCCAGAGCTGTGGCCACCGGAAGGGGGCCAAATTGCGAAATTTGGAATCCCCACTTTTTTACAGGGGTACCCCTTAAAAAAAATCGAAAAATTTTAAAACTGCATTTAAGCAATATTTTAAATGAGGAATGGAGGTCCTAGATGTGCTGATTACAGAATGATACACTATTTCCAGATCGGATATAAATTGCCAGAGCTGTGGCCACCGGAAGGGGGCCAAATTGCGAAATTTGGAATCCCCACTTTTTTACAGGGGTACCCCTTGAAAAAAATCGACAAATTTTAAAACGGCATTTAAGCAATATTTTAAATGAGGAATGGAGGTCCTAGATGTGCTGATTACAGAATGATACACTATTTCCAGATCGGATATAAATTGCCAGAGCTGTGGCCACCGGAAGGGGGCCAAATTGCGAAATTTGGAATCCCCACTTTTTTACAGGGGTACCCCTTAAAAAAAATCGAAAAATTTTAAAACGGCATTTAAGCAATATTTTAAATAAGGAATGGAGGTCCTAGATACGCTGATTACAGAATGGTACACTATTTCCAGATCGGATATAAATTTCAAGAGCTGTGGCTACCGGAACAGGGCCAAAATGCGAAATTTGGAATCCCCACTTTTTTACAGGGGTACCCCTTGAAAAAAAATCGAAAAATTTTAAAACTGCATTTAAGCAATATTTTAAATGAGGAATGGAGGTCCTAGATGTGCTGATTACAGAATGATACACTATTTCCAGATCGGATATAAATTGCCAGAGCTGTGGCCACCGGAAGGGGGCCAAATTGCGAAATTTGGAATCCCCACTTTTTTACAGGGGTACCCCTTAAAAAAAATCGAAAAATTTTAAAACTGCATTTAAGCAATATTTTAAATGAGGAATGGAGGTCCTAGATGTGCTGATTACAGAATGATACACTATTTCCAGATCGGATATAAATTGCCAGAGCTGTGGCCACCGGAAGGGGGCCAAATTGCGAAATTTGGAATCCCCACTTTTTTGCAGGGGTACCCCTTGAAAAAAATCGAAAAATTTTAAAACGGCATTTAAGCAATATTTTAAATGAGGAATGGAGGTCCTAGATGTGCTGATTACAGAATGATACACTATTTCCAGATCGGATATAAATTGCCAGAGCTGTGGCCACCGGAAGGGGGCCAAATTGCGAAATTTGCAATCCCCACTTTTTTACAGGGGTACCCCTTAAAAAAAATCGAAAAATTTTAAAACGGCATTTAAGCAATATTTTAAATGAGGAATGGAGGTCCTAGATGTGCTGATTACAGAATGATACACTATTTCCAGATCGGATATAAATTGCCAGGGCTGTGGCCACCGGAAGGGGGCCAAATTGCGAAATTTGGAATCCCCACTTTTTTACAAATTACTTTTTACTTTTTTACCCTTGAAAAAAATCGAAAAATTTTAAAACGGCATTTAAGCAATATTTTAAATGAGGAATGGAGGTCCTAGATGTGCTGATTACAGAATGATACACTATTTCCAGATCGGATATAAATTGCCAGAGCTGTGGCCACCGGAAGGGGGCCAAATTGCGAAATTTGGAATCCCCACTTTTTTACAGGGGTACCCCTTAAAAAAAATCGAAAAATTTTAAAACTGCATTTAAGCAATATTTTAAATGAGGAATGGAGGTCCTAGATGTGCTGATTACAGAATGATACACTATTTCCAGATCGGATATAAATTGCCAGAGCTGTGGCCACCGGAAGGGGGCCAAATTGCGAAATTTGGAATCCCCACTTTTTTGCAGGGGTACCCCTTGAAAAAAATCGAAAAATTTTAAAACGGCATTTAAGCAATATTTTAAATGAGGAATGGAGGTCCTAGATGTGCTGATTACAGAATGATACACTATTTCCAGATCGGATATAAATTGCCAGAGCTGTGGCCACCGGAAGGGGGCCAAATTGCGAAATTTGCAATCCCCACTTTTTTACAGGGGTACCCCTTAAAAAAAATCGAAAAATTTTAAAACGGCATTTAAGCAATATTTTAAATGAGGAATGGAGGTCCTAGATGTGCTGATTACAGAATGATACACTATTTCCAGATCGGATATAAATTGCCAGGGCTGTGGCCACCGGAAGGGGGCCAAATTGCGAAATTTGGAATCCCCACTTTTTTACAGGGGTACCCCTTGAAAAAAATCGACAAATTTTAAAACGGCATTTAAGCAATATTTTAAATGAGGAATGGAGGTCCTAGATGTGCTGATTACAGAATGATACACTATTTCCAGATCGGATATAAATTGCCAGAGCTGTGGCCACCGGAAGGGGGCCAAATTGCGAAATTTGGAATCCCCACTTTTTTACAGGGGTACCCCTTGAAAAAAATCGAAAAATTTTAAAACTGCATTTAAGCAATATTTTAAATGAGGAATGGAGGTCCTAGATGTGCTGATTACAGAATGATACACTATTTCCAGATCGGATATAAATTGCCAGAGCTGTGGCCACCGGAAGGGGGCCAAATTGCGAAATTTGGAATCCCCACTTTTTTACAGGGGTACCCCTTGAAAAAAATCGAAAAATTTTAAAACGACATTTAAGCAATATTTTAAATGAGGAATGGAGGTCCTAGATGTGCTGATTACAGAATGATACACTATTTCCAGATCGGATATAAATTGCCAGAGCTGTGGCCACCGGAAGGGGGCCAAATTGCGAAATTTGGAATCCTTACTTTTTTACAGGGGTACCCCTTGAAAAAAATCGAAAAATTTTAAAACGGCATTTAAGCAATATTTTAAATGAGGAATGGAGGTCCTAGATGTGCTGATTACAGAATAATACACTATTTCCAGATCGGATATAAATTGCCAGAGCTGTGGCCATCGGAAGGGGGCCAAATTGCGAAATTTGGAATCCCCACTTTTTTACAGGGGTACCCCTTGAAAAAAATCGAAAAATTTTAAAACTGCATTTAAGCAATATTTTAAATGAGGAATGGAGGTCCTAGATGTGCTGATTACAGAATGATACACTATTTCCAGATCGGATATAAATTGTCAGAGCTGTGGCCACCGGAAGGGGGCCAAATTGCGAAATTTGGAATCCCCACTTTTTTACAGGGGTACCCCTTGAAAAAAATCGAAAAATTTTAAAACGGCATTTAAGCAATATTTTAAATGAGGAATGGAGGTCCTAGATGTGCTGATTACAGAATGATACACTATTTCCAGATCGGATATAAATTGCCAGAGCTGTGGCTACCGGAACAGGGCCAAAATGCGAAATTTGGAATCCCCACTTTTTTACAGGGGTACCCCCTGAAAAAAATCGAAAAATTTTAAAACGGCATTTAAGCAATTTTTAAACGAGGAATGGAGGTCCTAGATGTACTATTTCCAGATCGGATATAAATTGGCAGAGCTATGGCTATCGGAAGGGGGCCAAGTGGGGAATTGTTAATACCTCACTATTTGAAATTATGGCTTATTTATTTTTGTGAAATTTATCTAGCCAGAGAGAGAAAAAAGTGGAAAGGTAATATCTCGTAAGTAGCAAATAAATATGTGAGGATGTCAGGAGCGGAAGTATGACGAAGTGGACGTGTGTGTGGCGAGAGGATTTGCATATTGGACCTGGGAAATAAAAGCGGAAGCCCGAAACGGCTCCCAATACCACGAAGTAAAGAATACGGGCAGGATGTGTTTCGGGAATGTCTCGTTTAATGGCTTCTAATATATGTATAGTACAAGAGGCATCTCCTATGTGTGGCATGTGGAAACTTCAATTTTATGTGCCAACATTACGAGAGTTCTTTAAAAGCCCGAATTTTAGTGGCGACTTTAAGTGGAAACGACTGCAGATGCTCATTCGCCATTCACTTTGAAGGTGAAATAGCCTTCTGAAATTCAGACAGGCTGTGGGTAGAACGTGGGTGGGTTAAGCGTTGAAACAAAAGACCTGGCAACAGTTTCAGGTGAAGAATTCCTTGGAGAATTTTCCGAATTTTTAATGGTTTTTCCACGGCTTTGTGGTTAGCGTATTTATCGGAACAATGGCTTAAGCAGCACTCTTATTAATTAAATTTTTTGTTCTCATCTCAGAACTTTTTCGCAACTTGAGCATTTTGGCAAACTTTATGGACAAAATGTAATAAAATGGAAGGAAAAACTATTGAATAGTTTCCCATTGCCATGGATAATGATTTTACAAAAGAACATTGTGTCGGAGAAACATTTTTTTAACGTAATAAAAATATTTTTGTTTCTGGTGGCAACTTTGTGCATTGAACGAGCTGGAACTTTTTCAATTTTACGTTTTTTTATTCCCATTCCCCAAAACAAAGGATGCACTTTTGCACACATGTGGTTTAGAATATGATTTTTTCACTTTTTTTCTATTTTCTACACAAGCTTATTCCTCTAGAGGAATGTCCTCGAATTTGCCAGGACGAAGGCGTCCTGGGAAGGCAACCAAAAAGCGTAACTTTTCATTTTCGTTGCGAGGGGAAAAGTAATTGAAAGGTTGGGGAGAGTTAACGATGCGTGAAATAAATTAAAAAATATTACCTTAAATATCCTTAGATTATATCGTTAGCTCTTCCTTTTGGTTAGAAAATGTATAAAAATAATCTTAAAATTACCTTTAATTATTGCACTTAAAATTAATTACTTCTCTGGCAATGGCTTGCTTTCTGAATGCATTGGCTATTCAAGGATAACAAAGGAGCATTCCATTTCCACTATCCAAGCAAGCACAGACCATTAATATTTGGTTTGCCAGGACCTTTGACCGTCTCCTCCCAGTCTCCTCACTGCAAACAAAATTAGCATATAAATCATTAAAATGGTTTATTCATTTATGAATGAAAATTTCCATTCAATCGGGTAGCTTATGTCGAGATTAGAAATGCAAAGGCAGGGCTCTGTTTGATGTTGCATATAAATGTTCCTAATGGAATACTTTAGCATTTAATAGGGAATTAAAAATTCTTCAACATTGTAAAGGCACTAATAATCTTCATCTTTATGCTTATCTTGGTACTCTTTAAATATCTGCTTGAATCCAAAATGCACTTTTAATGCACAAACTCAATTGATAATTAATAGTGTCCTTTACGATTCTGGAACCAAATGTATTTCCCAGTGTGCTCACCAAAGTGCTTACATATGGGTGTTCGCAGTCCCGTGGCAACAATAGCCAGGCAACCTGGCAACTCTTTCTGTTTGCCCCGCACAAACAGTTTTCGCCGAGCGTGGAGCACTCGCCGGGGACTTGGCACATCCGAGGAATCGGTAGCCGGCCCGCGGTCCCTCTTTGCTGTTTTTGTGGGTCAGCCGAGGGTGGGGGCGAATGGGCATGCCGTGCCGACACATGCCAGAGCTTGAGCTGATTTGACCTTTCCAGAGGGCCGGCACCAGCCGACCCCTGGCTGTTTGCCCGATGTCCCCGGTACAGGTGCAGGACCAGAAGCGTGAACAGGCACGCTGGTATGGCTATGTGTCCTGGTGCTAACGAGTGAATTCATGGACTTTGCGTTTGTCAGCCTTCCTTCTACTACATACATACATATGTGAGAACTCGAACACCCACAACTATGTAGAGAGAAAGGGTGGGAGTTGCCGGCGGCCGTGTTACTTTGACTTCACTGCACTGTGGCTTTTAGTTGGTTATTTTGTTGGTAAAAATAGTATTTTTTGGGTTTAGACTCATCTGTAGGTTATGGAGGATAAGCTTAGAGAGAAAATACTTCCATCCCCCAAAATGTACTGCCATTTAAAGCATTCGGTTTAGTGGTGTGAATCACTCATACGCCTCGTATGCCAGCCTGAAATATTTTTGAAATATTTTTAACAAGCATTCCATTCACATCGCTGGCAGGCCAAGGTGGCTCCCTTGGCATCGTGATTGTTTCTATTCCTATTCACTTGTTCAGTCACTTGCCCCTCGTCACATTTCACTGCAGACTCTTGGGGGCTCACTCACACTCTGACGCTCTCAGTTACATGAATGCACACACACACTCGCACACACACAGAAGCCGCAGTCAATGCCGTTTGTCGTGCTTTTTTTGTTATTCTTGTTATTGTTCGGAATTTGCATACAAAGGGGGGAATTACACTAAAAACGTAACTAATTTGCGCCCGAGGATCTCACGCGTCTCAAATGTATTTTGTGACAGTCGCAGCCATACACACGCACTTCCAAAGGACTTTGGTCCTTTGAGTGGCTTTGTCGAGTCTTAAAAAGTTTGTGAGCGGTGTTCGTGCTAAAGGAATTTGCACTTGTCAGGCCCTAAAGACGGAAATCAAAGTACTTGCGAACAACATTGAGCGGAAGGAGCGGCTTTAGAGAGAAGTCTCGAATGTATTCATACCCGGTACTTGAGACAAAACTGAGTCAAGGAACTGTAGTCCAACTAATTTGATTTTTTTAATCTTTGCTTGCTCTGCTGACTAGATAAATACATTTCTAACATCGTGTCCTGGAAAAACCACACAAAGACTCAGAAACATTTTCTTACATTCATTTGTTGCTTTGCTTTGCGGTTACAGATGCAAGACTGGCACAAAGGATACAGCTCGGATGGCACAGATGCCAGTTGACTTTATGCAAACAAAGTTAGAATATATATGTATATTAGAACATGTACGACAGCCTTCACAAGTTAGATACTTTTGTTGCCTTCTTTTCTTCTCCCGAGTTCGGTCAATGGTTCACAGAATTAAATTGTTTTTCAGTCAAACCGGAAATTGAACTTTCTGCCTTGAAACATGTGCCAACTTTCGAGGCAAAGAGGATTTTCTTAATAGGTCCTATTAGGCAGCAAACTCATCCTATCACTAGACCATAATATGGAAATGCAGATTGAAGTTATAACTTATACGTTAGGCAAACTTTTAACTGCAAAAGTTGGACTTTACGGACCCAGTTTAATATGCAACTTTATTTGAATTTAAAAGTTTGCTTCTCTCCTGGCTGGTGCGGGCTATCAACCATTTTTATTTTAAACGGCTTAAGGATGTTTCAAGGCTCTAGGATTTAACCCTCTAACCAGATATACATATTGGACAGTAACCAATGACTCCAAATTGCTGGACATGCTGTTGTGTAGCTTTATGCCATAAGCCAATGTCCGCAAGCTCTTTATCCAATTTCGGGAAAACATTTGCCCAGGACCCGCCGCACATGGCGCATCCTTGTTGGTGATTGTGTCGCCTTTGTGAGAAGCACAATGTGAACATGACACGCCCGACATGGTCATGGCTTATGGCTTAATGAAGCGAGCACGTAAATGAATGTCAATATGGCCAAAACCAACAAGAGCGGCGGCAAACAGGAACAAAAAAGCAACGCCTGACCCCTGCCCGGAGGTCGGAAGGAGGCCAAAAGCCGGTCGTAATAGTTTTCACGCAGCTTCAACATTGTGTCCCCACACTTTGGGGGTTAATGGCCGGATCGTGAAGATATCAGGCTAAATTTTCTATTGACTAGCCTGAAAATGGATGAGCATTTTTCCAGGCCATCGGTTATTCGATTTTGCGTGTGTTGGGGCTCCAGGCCAGCTAGTCCTTCGACTGGACTGTTAAAGTTTTGTAAAATACATATATTCGTTCTGGCTTTCGGTTTTCGGCATTTTGGCAGGGCTGAAGCTTACTTAAGCCTCTGTAATACGTGCATATAATCCTTTATGCCAAAGCACATCAGCAGTTAGGTCCTTGCTTTGGCTCAAGAGCTGGCTGGCTGGCTGCCTGACTGGCAGGGCTGGCTGGGTATGAAGGACTTGATTTGCTTGTCCTGGCTGTTGTTGTATTTACGAACAACAAACAAGCGACGACAACAAAATGCCACAATACTTATACATTCCGGCTGTTTTGGCTTGCTGACGCTCTCAATTTCCCCCACGTTCTGGGCCATGGGGCGTATGAGTAATCATTTTATTACGCGGCCCCCCCGAAAAGTATGCCACACACTCCAAATATCAGCTTGCTAAGGGCGAGTGTGTGTGTGTGGCGAGGGTGCGCTTTTGTGTGTTTTGTGCTCATGTCTTTTATTGCACGGGGTGTGACCCCTTCATTACGTATACGCAAATTTAGCCTGGACCCAAATTAAAATAAATGCGCTAAGCAAAAACCCAAAAATGTTGCTGAAAAACATTTTCCCTCTCGTTTCCACGCCAGCCCTCGTACTAAAGTCGTTTATTTTCGTTAATTTCGTTTTCGTTAATTTCTGACCAGAAAACTGTGTGTGGAATTGAAAAATAATACTAAGTAGGAGGAGGAGGGTGAGCGCCACAAAGGATATTGGCTTGGATGATTGAATCGTTAGGACTTTTCCTGGAGTATCCTCTATACTCTTGAACTTAGTATCGTTACTTATTTTAATACTTTTCTTAAATTGAATAATTTACTTTCACTTGCCGCCTTTTTATTTTCTCGACAAAGACAGATAAGCTGGAGGTAATAAATTTCACAATTTTATGTTCCAAGAAGATAAATCAGATGGCTTTATGCGACTGCTCCATCAGGGAGCTCAACTTTATGCATTCGCTGCTTTGTACTTGTTATTTATGTCGAGCCATAAACGAAAACCCTCGAAACTGGAAAGAGTTGAGCTCCGGCGGGCTCTGGTTCCATTTCGACTCATGGCAGGTACCCCGGAGCGATGCATTTCCCTCTTTGGGCTTCCTGTCTGGGCGGCGGTACGTGACTCTCAGTGGTTGCGCTTTTTTGCCACCATCACTGCAGCCTTCGGATGTCAGAAATATTTCCACATAATCGCGTTTTCCTCATGAAAATAAAATAGAAAATGCGAAAAGATGAGCAAAGAGACGTGCCCCCCAGGAGCTGTTGGGTGCGAACTCAAGATGCAATCAGGCAACCAGTGTCGAACAATACAATTATTTGTGCGCTTCACAGATTACCCTTGAGGGGATTGCACCCGACACTGTACCCTCGGATCGGATGGACATGGTGGATAGTAAATACTGCCCCCTCGCCAATTCAGACGGAAAACGAAATGTTACGAAATTCGTAATTGAGCGAATCGGATAAATTACACGGACGCCGTTGCCAGCAAACTTTCACCATGTAAATTGCTCCGACTGGGGGTCAGCCACCACATAAGGGGAGCTCGTCGCTGCATGTGGCCACCAGTTTCCGCATCCCGTGCCGCCCCATCCTCTCTCCCCGGCCACTGAAGGTGAAGCTTTTGCGCAACACTAAAAATCAAATTCATTTAAAACTGTCACTGTGGTAGCCCCCGCTGACGATGATGATGATTATGGTGGTGATGACGTAGACGCACCACCACCCCCAAGTATCTGTGCTAGTATCTGTATCTGGAATCTGGAATCTGAGGGGTGAACATGAGTCTGGGCCACACGTGCATGACCAGAACGGGTTAAGCCGGCAACCGGGCGAGACTGATTTCTATGATCGGCAATAGTTTGTGGCCGGGAATCTTATCACAACCAGAACCACTCGAAGATGTGCTCGCGGCCGTAAATCCTCGATCGTGCTCGTGACTACGATAAGATCACATATAGTCCGCCTGAATCAGTTGCGCCGCGATCGCCGCCGAGGCAAGACATGTCGGTGTCCTGGTCCAAGACTATTGTGCTGCTCACCGTCGCCTGGGTGAGCACCCTGTGCCTCCTTCCGGTGGAGACGTTCTGTGACACCTCCTACTACGAGAAGTACTACGCCGCCAGGCGGTACGTGCCACTGAAACGGAACGCACCGTTGCTTTTCAACTTTACGCTCGCCATACCAGAGGATGTGAAACTGGCTAGCCACGAGCGGCCTGCCTTGGTGGGCAATCTGGCGGCACTGGGCGCCTGGCAGGCAGGCCAGGCGGTGCTCCTGAATCGCACCAACAGTCACAGGATGTGGACCGGCTCCGTGGAGATACCGCAGAACAGCAGCGTGGAGTACCGATACTTTGCGGCCGCCGTGGGCAAGAGCGGAGCCGTGCAGATCCGGCGCTGGGAGTCACATGTCCTGACCAGGAGCTTCAACACGACCAAGTTTCCAGGAAATCGTAGCGACGAATTCGGACTGATCGACCATCAGCGGCAGCTGTCGCGTGGATGGCTCCAGGACTCCGGGGGAATCCTGCAGCTGAAGGTATTCCGGGAGGCCCTTAGATTGGAGGAGCAGCCAGAGGAGGGACGCGGACAGTTGCGGCTGCGCCTGCAACCAGTGGATCCGAAAAGCCTGGCGCCCATCCTCAGCTCGGCTCGTGCCAATGTGGAGTACGTGCGCATGGCCTACGGAGACAGTATACTGAGAACCCAGCCGGAGTTCGGAGTGCCCTATGCCACGGCGGATATCCTGATGTATCACATAAGCCTTGAGCAGCTTGATCAAGTGGCATTCCTGGTCGAGGTGTACGGCGAGGAGCCGGAGGAGAGTCTGGTCCGCCTGCTGGGCTACGGGCACCTGCTGCCCGAGTCCTTCCCCGGGACCGAAGGCGCTCTCACCATCAATCTGATCTCGCCACTCTGGCAGAGAGTGGTAGGTCAGCTGCAACTGGAGTTCCTCAACATCCGGCCCATGGAGCGGGATGGCTTCGATCTTCGCACAAGCTTCGCCAACTACTGGAGATCCAACTGGACGGCCCTAGAGATCGGCCACCGGGGATTGGGCAAGAGCCTCACGGTGACCTCGAATGCAGCCCCGCTGATCGAGAACACGGTGGCCTCCATGATAGCTTCCGCGGATCGGGGAGCCGACTTGGTGGAGTTTGACGTCCAACTGACCAGCGATCTGGTGCCCATCATTCACCACGACTTCTCCATTCGCGTGTGCATTGACTCCAAGACGCCGACCAGTCGCAACGACCTCACCGAGGTCCTGCTGAAGGACATAACCTACGAACAGCTGAAGGAGCTGAAGACCTACCAGGTGGTGGGCAACAAGATTGTAGAGTATCCAGCCCACAACAATGTAGAGCCTCCGGAGCAGCGCCTCTTTCCCACGCTGCAGGACTTCTTCGAGCGCGTCAACCAGTCCACTGGCTTGGACATTGAGATCAAGTGGCCACAGCAGAAGGTGGATGGGACCTTCGAGAGCGAGCAGACTCTGGACAAGAATCTCTTCGCGGACCGGATCCTGGCCGTGGTGAGGCAATATGGATGCGGGAGGGTGAACCTCCTCAAGAGCTTCGATGCCGATCTCTGTTCGCTTCTGCGCTTCAAGCAACACATGTACCCGGTCCTCTTCCTCACCAGTAGCAAGGAGAACGTGTTCAAAGACCCCCGGACCAGCACCGTGGAGCAGAGTGTCAACTTTGCCCAGGCCTTTGATTTCGGGGGGATTGTGCCGAATGCCGTGTTCGTCAAGTCCGACCCGGAGTTGGTGAAGCGGGCCAAGGAGCAGGTGCCGATTGTCTTGCTGTGGGGATCGGATCTTAAGGACCGCAACTCTATCGATTGGTTCCTGCGACAAGGACCCACGGGCGTAATCTACGATCGGCTTGATCTCTGGCTGGGCGCCAACAGGACCAGCGCCTTCGAGGCGGAGGACGACCTGCCAGGCTACTTCCAGCTCCAGTGCGACCCGGCGTCCAAGGCCCGAGAAGGCAACGCCACCGTCGAGAGTATTCTGAGTAACGTTAACTTATTGTAGAACCACAGTCCTGTACACACATCTTATATGCCAGATAATAAACGAAATAAAAATGAAATTAAGGAGTTTCTCAAAGGATATATTAAATATTAAAAAATACACATCACTAGGGATACAAAACGAAAGCTGGAATCCATTTCTCTCGGGGATTTCTGGTTTGATTTACACTCGCAATTTATTCGTATCTTTGGACAGGTGCGGCTTTGTTTTCGCGCTCCGGCACATGGACGTGAACTTGAAATTTAAATCTTTAATGAAATCATTGCCATCCACGGACGACGTCCCACATGTCATTCGTCGGTCCCATTTGCATTCGCGTTCCCACACCCAGCCCAACCCAACCCAACCCAACCCAAACCCATTGGCTGATTATACGCCAGAGGGATGAGCAGTGGGTTGTGGGTGGTGGTGTGGTGGGTGGTTGTGTGGTTGTCTGGTTGTGCGGCGAATGTTAGTGCTGATGGATCAGCATGATTCTCTCTCTTTTTGTTTTCCCCCGACAGCCGGCAGGGCCAATTACCTGCAGCTCGTTTTGCATTCCCTAGCCGGAGGGGATTGGGAATGGACGGCGTTTGGGGGCGTTAGGAGGTAGCCATGCATATGCAAATATTTTGGCATTTATTACAGTTACTTATCCGCTGCGTGGGCGTAAATTCTGTTTTTGCAATTTGTTGCAACTCGAAAAGTGGGACGCCTAATTGGGAATTCGAAATTGTCGCGTACTATGTTTGCACTAATTGTGGCTACGATTACGGCTGTCCACGCTCCGGGCCGTGCATTGGCAATCTCGAAAACAAATTGATTTGCCATATATTATTTAGGCAATCTATAGATAACCCAATCTCATCCACCCTGGAGTGGGTTTCAATTAAAAAACATAAACAATTCAGTGAGGAACTTATCTACTTGCAGCGCCAGCTGATGGAGGCCTACATCCGGCAGAAAAGAGCCTCGCCGGGAATGGTGCAGGCCAGCGATCTGCAGATCAACCGCCCGATGTCCGGGATGAGGAGCAACAGCCGGGAACTCCACGCCTACGACGGTCCCATGCAGTTCATCAGCTCGCCCCAGAATCCCGACCAAATCCTCAGCAACGGCAGCCCCGGAGGCATCGCCCCAGCTACCATCAACACCAGTCGCAATCACTCGAACAACATGCGGAGTCTTAGTACCATCAACCAGGAGGGTAAGTGGAGGATGCACTTTTCCAGTCCAGTCCTTATACATAACCTGCTATTCCTTACAACAGCGGATCTCATCGAGGAGATATCCTCGCACGAGCTGGAGGACGAGGAGAGCAGTCCGGTGACCGTTATCGAGCAGCATTCCGCCGTACACAGCGCCAACTCAACGCAATCCCAGCGGCCGCGACCCCGACAGCATTCCTTCAGCGACACCCTGGACGAGGACGATTACACCAACCGCAACGTGGCAGCAGCAGCTCCGGTGCGTCCCGCCGGCGTGGCCTCGTCGCCGTACAAGGAGACGACACTGGACGGGAGCAGCAACGGAACTGGCAACGGGACAGGAGGCGAGTCCGAAGGCGACGTGATCGGCAACATCGATCAGTTTGTGATGCAGCCGGCTCCCCAGGGCGTTCTCTACAAATGTCGGATCACCCGCGACCGGAAGGGCATGGACCGGGGTCTGTTCCCCATTTACTACTTGCATCTGGAGCGGGATTACGGAAAGAAGATCTTTCTACTAGGAGGTGAGTGTTCAGACATAGTCCTTCAAGAAACCTCCACTTAACAATCTTTTCTTGCAGGACGAAAACGAAAGAAGAGCAAGACATCCAACTACATAGTCAGCTGCGATCCTACGGATCTCTCTCGCAATGCAGATGGCTTCTGTGGCAAGCTTCGCTCCAATGTATTCGGCACATCCTTCACGGTCTTCGACAACGGGAACAAGGAGAGTACGGAGAGTCCTCGTCTCGATCTGGCTGTTATTATTTATGTAAGAATACTGAAGTTGAGGAAAACAATTTTTTTGTAAACATAATTCCTAATAGGACACCAACATCCTGGGATTCAAGGGACCCCGCAACATGACTGTGATACTGCCGGGCATGACTGAGGACGATCAGCGTGTCAAGATCAGTTCCGCGGATCCCAAACAGCAGGGCATACTGGATCTCTGGAAAATTAAGGTACACTCAGGGTGTCCAACCACAATCTTCCCAACTAATCTCTGATGATGATTACAGAATATGGACAACATTGTGGAGCTGCACAACAAGACGCCCGTGTGGAACGACGAGACCCAGTCCTACGTGCTCAACTTTCATGGGCGTGTCACCCAGGCGTCGGTGAAGAACTTTCAGCTGGTCCACGACTCTGATCCCGAGTACATAGTGATGCAATTCGGACGGACTTCGGAGGATGTGTTCACCATGGACTATCGCTATCCCCTGTGCGCGATGCAAGCCTTCGCCATAGCCCTGAGCAGTTTCGACGGCAAAATAGCCTGTGAGTGAGCCGGGTCCATGACTTGGGACTGCCGGTTCGTCCTGCTGCCTTATGTACAGCCTCCTGGAAGGTGGAGTTCGCCAGAGCCAGGGTTTATAAGGAAATATGTATGTATATGTAGTCGCGGAAATCTAGTCACTCGCCGAACTCCGCTGCCGCCAGTTGGTGGCGGGAATCGGAACGACATCGTTGTTGTTAGTAGCTCTATATGGTAGCTATAATTGTATGACATTTATTCAAAATGTGCTCACCGATTTTATAATTATTTACTTAGGACCTACGTAGCTCATACTAAGTAACTTTGTAAATCTTAATGTGCCGTAGCAGTAAGTTGGATTGTAAGGGAAATGAATATCAATTTTATAGACCGCTTATAGCGACGAATCAAGATCGAATATTATGTAAACTATATCAAATGGAATTACTATTAGTCGGTAAGAGAGCATTACTAACTTGTGCTAAGCTCTAAACTAAACTAGGCAGCTAACTTACTCATTATTTTTCATCCTACGATGGAATACATTTATGTATTTACGTCTCAATATCACGCAAATGCAAATCAAATAAAAACCAAGTGCAAATCAAAAATAATCGTTGTTTTAATTTAAAAAAACCAGTTGTCATCGCTTGTATTATATTTATTTACGTTAGTTAAGTACAACTCTTTACGCTATGTCGGTAAATGCAAGACAGCTGCCATTCCGCATCAAATCATAGTATATATTGTATGTACAAAAAGGATAAATTAGTCGTCACACATTGCAAAACAGCAAAGGATCGAAACGGGTATAAAAATATCGTGTAAATGAGTTTCAAATTGGTGTATAACTAATAAGTACAATGGATTTTTGAATCCATTTTGTGTTTTTATCTTAATCAGACTGCAAACGTCACAGTTCCATCGACTCAAGTTGGCTTCATAGCCTGTCTTTTTACATTCATTGTGGTAGTGGTTTCCTTTGATTTACTTCAACTTCAGCTATGCTCGCTTGCGGGACTTGTGGGTCGGTCGCTCCTTCGGCAGCTTAAACTCGTCCGGATCATAGTCCTCGTACGCGAGCTTTCGCTCTGGCGCCGACTCAGGTAACTTGTTGATTTTCTGCAGACGTGCGTGCACTATTTGCAGATGCCGCCCAATGTAGTCCTCGCCGGGCGCCAGGCGCTGGGCGTGCTGCAGACAGACGGCCGCCTTGGCTAGGCGTTTGCGTTCCACAAACACGACGCACAGATTGTGCAGCCCCTGGGTGTTGTTCGGATCGTAGTGGAGTATGCTGCGATATGACTTCTCCGCCGCATCCAGATCCTTCATGTGGTTTATGTAGATGTCACCCAGCAGTATGAGGCCCTTAACGTGTGACGGATGGTGGCGAATCAGTTGATTGAGGAACGGTACCGCATCGAGGGGCCGCTTGGTGTCTGCCAGAAGCAGGGCCAGGTTGAAGAGCGCACTGCGGAAGTCCGGCTTCAGGTGGATGGCCCGCTTGAAAAACTGCTCCGCCTCGTCAAAGCTGGATTCGTCCATAGCCAGCATGCCCAGGTTGAAGTATACCTTTTCGTTCTGGTCGTCCTTGGCCAACACCTTGTACAATCGCGAACGAGACACGCGACGCGCCTCTTCGCCGCCCAGCTCCTGAAGCAAAATCGCCGAGTTAAGTAGCGCCTGTTCGTGCTCTGGAAACAGCTCCAAGGCCTTGTTGAAATAAACTTGGGCCTGCTGGCTCTTTCCCTGCTCCAGGAACACCACGCCCAGATTGTAGTAGATGTCTGCATTGTCGCTGTCGTATAGCAGCGCCTGTTCATAGACCTCCTGGGCTTGGACAGTGCGATTCAGCTTCATCAGAATGTCTCCACGATTGATATACGCCTGTTGGTAAAAGATAGCTCCAGTGTTAGTTTTCTTTTTAAAGGGGATGTTTACAAAAACCTTACTTGGACATAGTCGCTTCTCATGCTGATGGCCTGTCGGTAGAGGTGGTCCGCCTCTTCCAGTCGCGTTTGATTCTTAGCTATGAGATTCGCCAGGTTGATGAACACATTCAGATGGTTGGGGGCAATGCGCGCGTGATAACTGACACCCGGCTTCGCCTGTGGGAACAGAGCCTTGGCTTGCACGTACGCCTGCTCTGCCTCTGCATACCGCTTGAGGTGGTTCAACGTACGCCCCACATTAATGTGCGCCCCAATGTCGTCCGTTTGGATGCGGACTGCCTGCTGAAAATATAGTAGTGCCTCCTCGAACCTGCCATCGTTCTCAAGGGCATGGCCGACGTTGTTGTACAGCTTGGCGTTACGCTGATTGACGTGCACACCCGACATGAATAGCGAATACTCCGTCCGCCAATCCCAGTTCCTTTGGTGCGTCTTCAAGCCGTGCGAGAGCAGCAAAACAGCCAATGCTGCATGGCCAATGTTTCGCCACCGGGAACTGCACCGTTGTTGGATTTGCTGCAACCCGTAAGCTATTAGCAGACAGTAGCCCATGGAGGGCATATAAAGTATCCGCTCAGCTACCACAAATCCAACGGGGAAGAAGAGATTGGAGGCCGGGAGGAACGGCAGTACCATCCAGCCGAGGCACATGATGAGGGTTCTCGATTGGGCCAGGTTCCGGGTGAAACAGGCTTTGGCTACCAGGGCTCCCAGCCCAACAAAGGTACACAGAGTGGCCACATTTCGGGGGTCGGCAAATCCCTCGAGCACGGGAACAGTGCCTGTTCAAGGACGAGAAGTGAAGTCCATTAATCAAGATCAGATAAAAGACTATCTTGTTGCACTCACCCATTGTCCAGTCGCAGCATAGAAGCGAAGGGCAGAGCAACAGCCAAAAGTTCAGGTAGATGAGGTAAGCGTAGGTAAGCTGGCGCTCGGGAGAATCCGCCGCCGATGCTGGGTTGTCGAAGCGCGTGAAAATGGGCAACTGAGAGCCCATTACATAGACTCGACCGATTAACAGGGAGAGCGTGATGCCGACCAGGAAGGTAAGGCGCTTCCAAAGCACCGGCGACGACCAGCGCCGGTTGGACAAACGATTCACTAGTTTCGGCGACTGCTGTTCTGGTTGCTCCTCGAAGAGTCGAAGAACCAGATTTCCCAGGTCCAACGGCCGCAGCTGCTGCACCACGAATAGCTCGTAGACGACGCATATTCCGGCGATTGTGATGCCTTGCTCCTTGCACAGCATGGAGGCCAATAGGCAACTGCCGAAGCAGACGAGTAACGTCAGCCATCTAGTGCGCCGAGAACAGCCCGAGTCCCCGACCGACTTCGCGTAGGTGAGAAAAGCCGCCAGGAAGCAGATGGAAGAGAGCAATTCAGCACGCCCGACCACGCCAGTAACGGCCTCCGTGTGCACCGGATGGGTGGCAAAGAGGAGCGAGGCCACAAAGGCGCATGTGTTGAGCGAAGAGGATGACGCCGAAGTGGAGACGCCGTTACTGCCCAATGCTGCACACTGACGCAGCAGCAGCCGGCACACCCGACGCCACAGCAAGCAGACGATTAGGTGCAGCAGCAGGTTGACGAGATGGTAGCCAAATGGCTCCAACGAATGCAGCAAGTAGTTGAAGCGAAACGTCAGGACGGTAAGCGGGCGATAGGACTTGTGGGACTGCTCCTTGCGCATCGGTGTGCCCCAGAAGTCGTTGAGGAAGACATTACGCAGTGGCGTGTGCGGCCGCAGGTCCTTGTTGTCCCGGATGGCGCTGATGTCGTCGAAAACCAGTCCGCACTGGGTACTGTTGTAATAGCATGCGATGCAGGCCGCGCATATGCATAGAAATTCGATCAGGTTTCGCTGCGAGGAGCTCACTGTGCTGACCTCCCTCTCCCGGACACGATTGCATGCGGAGGGTGATGCAAGTTGACTTGCTAAGGGTTGGGGATTCGTTGACATGCTGACTTGCGTTACTTTCCCAAACGCTTCATGTATCCATAATTGGTTGGTCGGGGTGTGAAATGTTGCATGGGGCAACGTCAAAAGGACTTATTGGTCCCTAGGCGACCTGGAAAGGAAACCATTGTTTATATTACTTTGTTTATTTTCAAATAAAATTTATAGTTCATAAAAATGTTCATAAACTATAGCCCCAGAAGACCCATTCCGATGGGAGAGTAGAGTGGCTATCCCATTGGAATGCGTTCCATTTCCTTTTGCAGTAACGTACAGGACACGCATATAGAATACTTTGTGGATACATACCCAAGACCCTCTTACTTTCACACACCAGTCTTCTTACCACAGATTCCTTTATGGCCGCGGAGATAATTCCCACGACTACTTCCCGTATTCAATGGGTTTTAATGACAAACTTTCTGCCGTTTTTATTGCCACTTGAAGTTTACAAAGAAACAAGTCCGCAAACGGATTGCGGAAAAAATCAATTAATGCGCAACAAAGTAACTCCGTCCCGGTTACTGTCCTCTATACCAACTGCACACACAAAGGCCCGCCCGAAGTTAACAAAGTTGTAAACTGCTCCCCGACAGGGCTCCGGTTTTAGGATCCGGCCGGAGAGAGAGTGCTGCTGCCCAGAGAAAAGCCCAGAGACAGAGAGGGAGAGCGTTTGTTTGCATAAACGGTGTAAATATTGTGGGGAACATGGAGGTGAAGCGCAGCACTCGAACATTACTAGGCGGGGCACATCATCCTAGGCGGGAGGCGGATGCAGGCATCGGGTCGGAGGGGCAGGCCAACAATGTTGCACTCAATGTCATCGATTTTCTAGACGAAACAGTCAAAACAAACCACCACCAAGTAAGTGTTCGTAAAGAGCGCACGCACTCGGGAGCAGAGATTGTGTTGGGAGTCGGTGCCGCAGCTGAGCGCAACTTTGTTGCACGACCAACATTTCCCGAAGGACGACTGGGTCGCACGTGCTCCGTTTTCCCGCCAAGTGCGGCGCATGAGCCCTCGAGTCCTTGCACTTTCACTTAGCGCCGTTCTCTCGCCTCTCTCGTGGCTCTCCGCAAATTAATGGCTGTTTGTGTTTTTGTAAAATTACTTTGACCGAGATACGGCTGGACATGCATCCGTAGAGCCTTTACCGGAGTCGGAGTCGGAGCCAGGGGTGGAAGCGAAATCGTAGCTGTAGCTGGGCGGGAGCCGCATCCGGAGAGACATCCGCCTAAGTGTCCTCTCCCGTACATGGGACACGGGACGCCATTACATCGTCGGTGGCCACCACACACACACACACCAACAACACACAAAAATCACAGATTTGCCAACTTTGTTGCAATATTTACAATGTTGCCTTTGTAGGCTTTCCAGAGCTATGACAGATAGCTGCAGCTTCTTACCGTGGCCCAGAGGAGCAAAACTTGTTGAGGTAGTTGCATTTACACGAATTAAATTACATTTTAACACAATAATCAGATGTGTCCGGAGCTCTGATTGTTGTTGTGATATCGATTCGCCGATAACATCTTCTTCTTCTCAGTTTGCCATTCACAGGTAACGCAACGTGGTGTAACCGATAGTTCAATCGAGCAAGTTCCATCCCTATCGTGTTGTCGGTAAAAGTTGGAAAATTTTTTAGCATTTTCCGCAAAACATTGAATAAAACAGAGAAAGTACAGATCCTACCATGTCCACGGAGGACTTTTATTTGCGATACTATGTCGGCCACAAGGGCAAGTTTGGGCACGAGTTCCTGGAGTTTGAGTTTCGGCCAGATGGCAAGTTACGGTACGCCAACAACTCGAATTACAAAAACGACACCATGATCCGCAAGGAGGCTTTCGTCCACCAGTCCGTGATGGAAGAACTGAAGCGCATTATCATCGACTCGGAGATCATGCAGGAGGACGATCTGCCCTGGCCGCCTCCAGACCGCGTGGGTCGACAAGTAAGTGGCGTCACCAAGTACGGAGGCCACAATTAATAACCATGTGTCTTTCAGGAACTGGAAATTGTCATTGGCGACGAGCACATCTCGTTCACCACCTCGAAGACCGGGTCGTTGGTGGATGTGAACCGGTCGAAGGACCCTGAGGGACTGCGCTGCTTCTACTATTTGGTGCAGGATCTCAAGTGTTTGGTCTTCTCACTCATTGGCCTGCATTTCAAGATCAAACCCATATAAGAACCGATTCTACCTTAAGCTAAAGCCTCAATCAGCAGGCGCCTCATATTTTGTAATAATCGATTTGTAATACTTGCACTTGTATTAGCTCTAATGTACAATTTTCGTACAATAAGAATAACTAAATGAAGTCTGTATAATGAAGAATAAAGTCTACGAACAATAAGTTCGAACCCACTTAGTTTCGAGTTCAATATTCAAAGTTCTTGTGAAATTAAAGCCGCATAAGACATATCTTAGTGTCCATGTGAGTGGGCGTAAAGTGGATAACTGCAGTGGTCGGCACTACCAAATAATCATAGCAGCCAAGCTACTGGGTGCAATCCGGCAGTGTAGAACTCCAGACAGATCCAAGCCCACAACCGTGGGGCGGCCTGTACTTGTATTAAAATATAGAATCGAATCAAAAGAAATACTTATATGACTATAGATGATGGGTGTATATTTGAAAAATACAACTTACTAGCTGGCATACAATTATTAAAATATTGAAGTCCTTTACATTTTGTACAATTTAACGTAGATCACTTATACTTTAAACACTTTAAAAATTGGCAAAAAATTGTAACTTAACTACGTTCTACATTTAATATTACTCCAAAAATGACGGAAATTAAAAATAAACATTTATAAAAACGGACTTACAAGATTCAGATTACAGATTCACATACTATATTCAGTCTTTGGGGTTAAAACTTATTTTACAAATTAATTATTTGAAGCTGCCTACGACGGATCTAACATTAGAGGAAGCTCTTGTAGAGCCGAATCCGTAGGTCTCAGAGTCATAATTGTGGCTGCTGCTGGTGCAGCGCCAAAGTGGCCGCGATGTTGGTACTGGGTCGCTCCAAGTAGCCGCTACTTCCGGGCATCGGCATTGACATTGGCATTTCCAACTGCTGGTGATGGTGATAAAGCTTCTGCTGTGGCAGTGGCTGACATAATTGTTGCGATTGTTGCTGCTGCTGTTGCTGGGAAACTGGTGTCTTGAGAAGACTAGGCGATGGCTGGAGCGGGGTATGGCTGCCAAGCCCAACGCTGCTACCACCGGGACTGGGACCGCCCTCCTTTAGCGGACAACCGATGGTTAGACGCACATGCAGGCCAGACTCCTTGATGAGATTAACCACGTCGCCGTGAGACATTCCGGCTATCTCAATCCGATTAACCGCAATAATGCGGTCGCCCACCTTCAGTTCCCCGCAGCGATCCGCCGGACTGGCGGGTATCAGTTTACCTTCACACAAAATGGTTATAATGATTAATATATACAGACTTTTGAAGCATTTAGTTACCTATCGTTGAGCCATAGTAGTGATTGGATGAGGAAATTATAACAAAGCCGAAGCCCTCGTTCTCGTGTCGGCTGACAATTACATCATAGGGAAACCGTCGCAGCTGAGAGCTAAGCGTAGCTTGCTGCAACAGGGGCGACCGACGCCGTCGCAGGATCATGGTTACCTGGCCCCGAAGTGCCGACTCCCCGACCAAGGAAACCACTTTATGATGCGAAGAGTTGAGCTAAGAATGAATTTTTGAGATTAGCTTGGAGATCAAACAAGTATTCAGGAAATATCGTTCGACATACCACATTGATTCCATCGATGCTAAGAATTTCATCGCCAGTGGCAATGCGGTGGTCCTGGTCCGCAGCACCGCCCGGCACGATGTGGCCCACGGTGACCTGAGAGCCCTCCTCAGTGCCGCCCACTATACGAAACCCGAAGCCCAGAGCCTGCCGCTCCAGCGTTACTTCGGTAAGCTCACACTGATCCGCATCCTCGGAGGCGTCCAGCAGAGCTCCGCTCCGCCAACTGGGCGAGTGCTGCAGCTGCTGGGACTGGAGCTGTTGTGGCTGTTGGTGCACCTGCTGGGACGAAGGATCCAGATTGGCAAAGCCAACCCGCCGTCGATCGTTGAGTAGCTCGTTGACGCGTCGCTGTATGCGCTCGTTCTGGAGGTGAGCAGTCTGCAAGGGCGAGTACTGTCCCTGCCCGGCACCGGCCATCCCCGCCTGCTGTGCCTGCATAAAGTATCCGGGGCGGTAGCGCTGCGCCTGACAATCGTAACAGTAGCAGGACTCGTGGTGAGCCATGGGCAGGGGCTGCATACTGGGTGGCAGGCCGTATATACCACCCGAGTCCCCCTGGAGAGTTGCCTCTGCCAGGCGTTCATTCAGCCGACTGACCATCTTGGGATACGGATCCATGTAGGGCACATCGTCCAGTTCCGGCAGACTGTTGTTTGACTTTCCTTGGGTCTGGAATTGAATCGGTTTGCGTGCTTCCAAGTCGTTGGCTCCAGTGCCGATCCCAGCTCCGGCTTCACCGTCCAGCTCATTGCTAGGCGTCTGGACCCGCGCCCGTCTGGTGTCCACCAGCGGAGTCTTTGGCCGCATGGGTAGCACCTCCTTCACCTGCGTACTGTACAGATCCGCCGTGGGCGTCTTGCTCCGGAACAGTCCGCTGCCCACAAAGTTTTTTCGCAGCTTGGCCACGTTGCCCACCTGTCCGATCTGGGTGGGCTGGTCTGGCGGGGTTCGCTGAATCTTTACGACCGTGGGCGCCGTCAGACTGCATTCCTTGAGCAACTCCACCACGTAGAAGTGCGGCTTGTTGCGTACATTTATGCCGTTGATCTCCAGCAGGACGTCGCCTTCCATCAACTGGGTGCAGCAGTTGCGGTCGAGGATCTTCTTCACGATCTGCCCACACGCTGAGTCTGCAATGGTGAACCCGAATCCCATGGAGCCCTTCATGATCGAAAAGGTGCACAGTTCGGGCTTCTTCATCAGAATAAAGCCACTTCCATTCGCAGTAGCGCCCGCGCTGTTCGCCCCCTCGCCGGACAAGTCCAGGAAGTTGTAGTTGCCATCCATGTTGAGGCGACGCTGCTTGTCCGAATCCCGCCCGTCCACCGCCATTGTGGTCACCACTTCGGTGTTGGGATCATTCGGATCGAACGGCAACGGGTAGCCGCGACACACCTCCAGGGTAGCCCGCTCGCCGGGCAGAATCGACTGGAAGATGTTGACCATGTCGAGGTGCGTATAGCCCAGCACACAGGTGTCATTCACGTATACCAGCACGTCGCCCGTCTGGAGCTGACCGTCCAGCCAGGCCGGACCGTTCGGCACCACGGTTTTGATTTGGAGGAACTCCTCCACGTCCCCGCCGGTGCTTCCATCACTGCCCACAATGGTGAAGCCCAAGCCGCGGGAAGACTTCAACAATGTTGTGTTGATGCGTTGGCCTTGTAGCTCTGCCGGATTCCGGGTGAACTTGTACGGTAGCTTGGTGGTGGGCGCCTCGTCCTCCTGCCGTTCTGCAGCCGATTCCGATGGCAGCACTGGTGGTGGCACAGTCGGTGTCTTGGAGCGCTGCTCTTGCTGGATCTGCTGCTGCTGCTGTTGCTGTTGGCGCTGCTCCGCTGCTCGTCGCTTAGCCTCCAGCACTGGGTTCTCGTACTGCGTCCTCCGGTTAACATGGTCGATGAAATACATTCCGTACATGGAGTCCTCGATCTTCTCCCAGCCATACGGCAGCTCATCCTCGCAGCAGTCCTCGAGTGACTTTTTCTGATACTTGGACAGCCTGGGATCCAGCCAGTGGGAGGTTCCCGTGTTATGGCTATACGGGAATGGGAGTCATGTTAGTTTGCATTTCTTATCGCTCATCCAAAGGGCATACTTACTCGATGAAGTAGAGTTCACCCCGCTCCGTGTAAGCCGTCTCCCACTTGGGTGGCAAGGGTCCTAGGCCGTCTCCCGGATCCTCGTGGCTGACAAAAGGCGGCTCCTGCGGCTGGCCCTCACCAGCTCCACACTCGCTGCCCAGGCTCTCGTCTCCGTTGAAGTATGTGTTCTGCAGGAGGTTTTCTGTTCGGGGGAAGAGGGAAGAAACCTTGATTAAATAATCCAATCCAGCCCAGCCTCAAAACGTTCAATGAACCTGACTCGGATTTAATGGAAACAGAGTCACCTTGCCAGTGGAGTTGATGCTCAGCCAGCCGAGAATAGTTTGGTGGAGTCGTTTGAAATCGAACATCCCCCACAAGAGACCGCTCCCATTCCCAATCCTCTCTGGCTGTGAGCGGGGAATGAAGCGTAAAGAGTTTCCGAGTTGCCGATTGGGGCAGTCCAGAACAATAATTATTATTAGCAGTGGCCAAGCAGGCTCTGACTAGACTGTGACCTACTTTCCTGGCCCACTGCGATGACGATGGGATGGTAATCAGCCGAGCACCGGCCAGGCCAAGTCCCCGCTCATGCTGAATGAGTAATGGGGAAATTTTAATTATGGCCAAGTATAAGAATTGAATGCGAGTGGTGGCGGCAATTAAACGAGCCATTCCGTTAAGATCTGGCGACTTGGGACTGCGAATCTATGACAATAATACTTAGGAGTAGTACTTTCCAAAATGCTTCTGGAGCAGCTTGACTTTGGGACTAGGAGTACCAACTATTTGCAGGGAAGCTGTTAAGGAATTATGATAAAAAAACAGATCTAAATGGACCATCGTCGTTAACCCCTTTTAAGGTGCATGCCCTGGCCCGAGTCCACAAAGGCAGGCCCACTGAGATGGCCATACATATGCATGGACGGGGCGAGCGGGCTAATCGAATGACGAGCCCGGTGGAGAGCGAAAGAGCCGCCTAAGCTCCAGTCAGAACATATTGGGAATCATTTGCATAGAAAGATGAATATTTATGCCAGACACTGCCAGGCAAATGGAACGGAGCGAGATGCGGCCAACGGGATGGAGGTGACACATCTTTGAACGGTAAAGCGACCATGTTTGATTTGGTGACTTATTTTTTTTTGCCGAGACTAAGTCGGACTAAGTGGGGAGGTTGGGGGAGCTCGTTTGAATAACTGCAATCCCGGCACGATGTGTTTGCGCTGCCCGGACTCCGGACGCTGCATAATCCAAAAAGTGTTAACGAGCATGGGAGTGGGAGTTGGGGGAGTGGGAGTGGGAGTTAGGAGTGGCCGACTCGCAGTTGTGGGAGCTGTGAGTTCTCCCAGCACGGAAGTTTCATGCGGCACAGTTTGCTGCTCCGTTCTCGACTTCACTTGCTATTGCCAGCGTTGTATAAATATTTGTTGAATGCAGAGTGGGGCACGGATGGAGAGTGGCCAGGAGGGGGAGTATTTGATCACCAGATGTAGCACACAAATAATGCTGTGTGTGTAGCGCAAGCCAGGGCTACCGAAACTCCAATCTGAAGATATTATTTTCTCAGATTCTCAAACAGGAACAAATATGCCAAGGCGAGTTAGGCTTTAAATCTTTAAAAAGTTATTAATATTTTTTTAATCATATATTTGAGATAACAAAAGCAAATAAGATAGGCTAGCTTGGAATAGATGCGAATCTGGAACACCCTCTCAGATAACTAGAATTATGGACTCTATAAGTTCGCTTCCATCATTCATATCTTTGCCAATTTTCATCCGACTCTTCAGTGGAATATTCAGTGGTGCATGAATTTCCTCTCAATCTGTATTTAATTCTTGAAACATATTTTTTATCAATATATTTTCCATTTTTTATGAGAAAACCCCTTGCAAGATCTGGGTTTTTCAACTATGGCTCCAAACCATACCCATATCTCAGCCAATTTCCTCTTGATTCTTGAGAGGAATACCTTAAAAGATTTGTGGGACAATTCCCCATCATTCTGCATCAAAACCTGAAAACCAAATTTTTATCAATATTTTTTAAATTTTTTATAAGGGGGATCCCTTGCAAGATTCGGGATTTTCGATTATGGCTCCAAACTATGGCTATATCTTTGACAATTTCCATCCGATCTTCAAGAGGAATGTCGAAAATGAATCCTGAGACAATTCTCCATCATTCTGCATCAAAACCAGCCAACTACATTTTCCATTGGATATTTTTCCAATTTTTGTGGGGGAATCCCTTTCAAAAAACTGAATATTCATATATCGTTCCAAACCATGTCCATAACTTGGTCAGTTTTCATCCGATCCTCGAGTGGAGTACCTTAAAGAAATCTTAGTTCAATTGCCTGCCAATCTCCATCAAACCCCTGGTTTGATCTCCAAGGGGATGCCTTGCAAAATCCGTGATATTTGTATTTAATCCCTGCCAACCATTTCTTGGCCAATTTTTAAACGATTCTATAGCCGAGTATCTCAAACGACTGCTGGGTAGACTGTCCACCAATCTGAATGCCAAAATATCTTACCACCACAGAAAGAACTCTGCTATCTTATCATCTCAGCCCGGAACACTTTCATCAAGGTACTAGTGCGAAAACATGTTGGAGGTTCTTTAGAAAAGCAACTCTCTCCGCTGAGGAGATCGTTGGAAGTGAGTGACTCACCGCCTGAAAATGCGGACCTCCAAGCCACGCAAACCCGAGGCCTGGTCTGGTCTGGGGCTTGTGCCGCACAAAGCATTACTCATAATTACAGGGATTGCGATCGAGGCGACGGGGCTGATGATGATAATGATTGACAAACGATTACTCTGGAAGATTGTGGCTAATTGCATTTCGGGACTTTGAATGGAAACCCAAAGAACCGTTCGGCCGAGAGATCATCTATCCAGCTCCATCTTATCGCTGATCGGGAGTGCATTAGTGCTTCGGCAGAGATCTAAAAATACAGCAAGACAACAAACAAAGAGACGAGGAACCGTGGTACAGGGGAGTGGAGTTGTTTCAGCCAACATGTGGTGTAATTGAAGCAGATCCAAACAATCCTCCAGCGAGCAGCCCACAAATTACGTAAAGTCGGACTAAAATACTTAAATACTCGCACAATCCCAGCACTAGTTCATTGACTTTTTCCAACAAAAAGCTACGCACGCTTTTGATGTTATTTTTGGGACGAGGAGCGGGGTATAGGTCACGGTAGGCACGGTCGCCAGGGGCGTGACCGTAACAGAGGCGTGGTGTTTGCTTGAACTTGCTCACCCAAGTGCCAGTGCTACCTATTTGGATGAGCTGTCAGCTCGTGGATGTCCCCTATATCGTGATGGGATTGTCACTCTTGGATCGTGGATTACTGCACGACAATTTCAATTATTTAACTGCTAATAAAAAATAAAAAAAAATAAAAAGAGAAAGCTTAAAGAATTAAAAATACAAAGTGAAACTACGCGTAAGCCTGTCTCTAACAAGAGAACTCTACAATTGCAAAGCAAAGTCCAGTAATGAGATGTTTGCTCTTCCACTTCTGGTGGAAACCCGTCTGGGCAGCTGCCTAGCTAGGCCTGTGCAGTTTTTCTCGAGTCCCCCCCCAGTTACGCAACGGCCACTGGGAATGACTCCAATCCAAGTCGACGATCAATTAGCGGACAACAGAACCGGCAATTTACCCGGTCGCTGAGTTGGTGTGTAGCGGGTCCATTTGATGGACCTCCTTGCTGCTCCGCCCGCATTGGAATGCAACGCCTCCTGGCATTCAGCTCCTCTGGCATGGATGTCATCGACTCGGAGGAGGAGAGTCAGACCTCTTTGTTCTCCAGCCTGTATGTCATTTGTGACGACTCCTTCACGGACTCCCTGCTCCGCCTAATGATGGCATCTAATTGGCTTTGCTGCTTCGTTAACTTGGCTTACATGGCACGCCATAAAGTAGAGCTGCCCCTGCAACTGTCTCGTAATCAAGAAATTAATAATCGCATCATATGATGGAGCATGGGGCATGGGGCATGGGGCAACCTCAGCTACGACACCATCAACCAAAGAATCCCCACTGCTAATTGCATCTGACGTGAGGCGTAAATGATAACCAAGATACAATGTCGGCGGAGGTGGTTGGGGCGAGATTGTAAGGTGCACGCTCTCCGCGAGTTCATTGCTACCACTTGGGTAGCACCTTTCAGCGAGACCACTTCAGGCCAGAGAATCAACACCCCCTATGAGTGTGGATACTATTTAAGCAATTCCCATCTGGATGTGTTACGAAACCCAACGGCCGGCAAACAATGGGACAGTATGACCGATGGGGGATGGGTGATGGGTGATGGGGGAAACTAAGCCAAGCGGCAAACTCCTAAGAGATGATTCAGATACATACTAAACCCGGCTATCTTGCCCAACTTCCGAAAGCGATTTCCCATCCACACCTCGTACATGTGTGGGTTATCCACCAAATAGCTGACGATGTGTTTATAAAAGACTAACAAGCTAATATGAGACTGATTTTGGAGGCCTTTTAGGGCCATTTTGGAAGACTAGTTTATGCGGTTTGCTGGCGACTTGATAGCCGAATCCACACCTACTAGCCCCAAACCATTTAGTCAGCTTAGACATCAATTTAGTCGTTCGCTTGCTCTATAAATATTGAGTTCCCACATCATCTGTGTGGATTCTAGACCGGCAATTATATGCCAGCCCCCCACACACACACTCAATCGGAATCGAGGTTACCTTCTTTGGCTTTAAAGTGAACCAGCTATCGGGGCTTTCATTCATGAATGTCGTCTTACGAGCTCCAAGACACAAAATCCACACAATGAGGGCTCACATAAATTAGATGGCAAACGGCAACTGGATCGACTGCCTAGGCTCAGGGGCTTCAATGGCTCCAATGCTTGCTCTGGGCACCTGTGAGAAAGTGATGTCAGGTGGATTAAATGAAACGGGAGTAGAGTGCCTAGTCATGCCAGAGTGTTATATTGAAAGTGTAATACTTAGTCCTCTTACAAATGGCTAAGAACGAAGACCCACAACCATCGCTTCGCGTAAGAAGGTTACTTGTATTGGGACGTGTAATGTGGAGCTGGGTTACAACATGGTCGGAAGGCACGTGGATGGCCAAAAAAAAAGAAAAGCACTTCAAGACCTTCAAGGCTTCTCGTTTATTTTCGTTAATTTCCCCGCTGAGCGCCAACTAATTTCGTGGCAAGTGCATTTCAAGTTGAAATTGAAACCAAAATAAAAACGAAATTGAAACTTAATCCGAAGTGGGAGTGGAGTGGAACCACTCGGGGGCATGTGTGGGCGGAAATGAGTCACTTGAGACGAACCGCCCTGAATTTTGGTTAAAGAGCCGCCCCGGCCTGCAAATTAATTTTAATATTTTATGAGACGACTCTGAAATGGCAATTCGATTTGAAAACCACACTAAGCACACATACTTGAGAGCTAAATATTTAATTGCGGCCTTAATCTAAGCGCCTCTTGGGTCATTTAATTTTTAAAGACACCATTAGGCCATCGAATCTTCGCTGGCTTACCCTTGCTGCCTTTGAGGATGCTGTTGGGAGCACCTCCTCTGCCAGCGGCTGGGCCTCCACTGCCGTTGACTTCGCTGCCGGGTGCTCCATTGCTCGGCAGTCCGGACACAAACTGATTACGCACCGACATCTGGCTGTTTAGCGAGGAAGTGCCACTCAACGAGGTCACATCCTCGCGGGAGGCGGAGGTCCCAGCTGGCTGGGACGACTTCTTGATGGCCGGCGGTGGCGGCGGGCGCGTATGGTGGATGCCGGGCGGTGGCGCTAGACCGCCAGACTTTTCGCCATTCCCATTGCCAACCACCCCATCTGCGGAGCCAGAGACGGATCCAGCTATGTCGTCCACATCCCCATCACCATTATCGTCCACGTTGTCGCGGCTGCAATTGAATTTTCTGCCGCTTCCGTTGGCAAGGCTAGAATTTAGATTCGAGTTTCCGTTAAATGTTGCAAAACTGGTCGGAGTAGCAGCAGGATGTGGATGTGGATGTGAGTGCTGATGTTGATGTTGATGTTGGTGGGAAGTGTTCAGAGGCGCCAACTGCTGTTGCTGGTGCTGTGGTGTTTGTTGATAGAAGTGGTTGCTGAAGTGCGACTGCTGGTGGTGCTGTTGCTGCTGCTGTTGCTGGAGCATTAGGTAATCCGTGGGAGACTTGGCCGCGGTTACGCCCCTAACAGCCACACCTGCTCCTCCGCCGGCCGATGCCGTTGTCGTGGCCGTGATTATTGGCATTTTTGAAACGGGTATCTAGTTGGATTGTTCTTTTTAAGCGATCTATAGCCAAGTGCTTTGTCTGGCCATTGCATCCAAGTTGAAAGCGTCTTCTCTTAATCGGTTTTCAGTGGGCCTTCATTAGAGTATCCATCAGGGAGCTGCCAAACGGAATAATAAAGCGAGAAACCATTAATTAGCAATATGCAAAGTAATATAAAAACAATTGCCACCAAAAGCCATAAAAAAGTGTCGTAGAAATGAGTCACAGGGGGATATAGGATCTCTTCTCAGGGAGGCCAACTGGGATTCAGGAACTGCTTCTTGGCCTGGCCTGGAAGATGTGTGCCAGCCATCGTCCAAATACTTTGAATATCTAACATTGCTGAGGCCCATCCTCGGCCCCCGCTCTCAGCCCGGCTCTGAAGCCAACTATCCAGTTAGACAGCTCCGGGCCAGACACGATCATTGTTCAGTGGCTAGCTCTCGAACTGGCAGACTTGCAGCTCCAACTGGTCTTGGTCTTGGTCTTGCGCCTCCTCCGTGCTCCGTGGAGCACCCCTCCTATTGTTGACATTGCACTTTTAAAGACTCTGCTTTGGACTTTCCCATGACAGACATATAATTATAATAATTTTCTGCAAATTCCATGGCGGCTCTTTATTTTTTTTCTTGACTTTTTTTGCTTCAAATTTTCGCCAGTTAAAGCAATTGAGTTAATTCCAAAATGTTTTGCAGCCTTGAAGTGGTTTTTTGTATTATTTTTTTTTACGAGATAGATCGTTTAATTGCCAGCTCACTTATTTTGTTTTATGGCGAAAACTTTCTTTCCTCTTTTTTTGCACAAAATTATTGATAGGAAAATGGGAGTCACAGCACAAAATTATGAATAACAGGGCAGAAATATAAGAAAAATTAACTGTGCGAAAAAAAGGGGCATCAAACACGACAGCCACATAAAGTTCCTCAAGCGAAAAATTTACTCTTATGAGAAAAAAAAAAAAACATACTATAGTACTTCAGCCAGAAGACGAGCCGTTAAAAATGGAAAACTGAGAGGCCACGAGAGGAGCTGCGGGCAAGAATTCCAGCAAACAGAACAACAAATGCGAGAAACGAGTTTTTCAGGGCATGCCACCGCCACCAGTCACCAGCCAAGAGCCACCAGCTACCAGCTACCAGCCACCAGATCGCCAGAAATCCAAAAACTGAAAACGAAAAGGTAACCCCCACAACTACACAGGAAGAAAAGGATATGAAGGATAATAGTATATAAATTATAAAGAAAATATTTTATATCAAATAAAGTCTGATTAGCTTAACTTGTAGTTACAATTTAATTAATATACAAATTAATTTTAATTAAAATACTATTCTAGTGTCCTTAATTTCTTCAAGTGCATTCAGGTAAAAGGAAAACCATTGTGGTGGCTTGTTTCAGTTGCCTCGCCTGACAGAGACCTAAAACGGACCACAAAATGCCCAGCCACCTGTCGTCCGAGCTGGCCAGGAGCGTTAGAGAGAAGAGTAGAGGGAGGGAGGCCCAACTTTCGACTGCAATGAGGCGCAACGCACGACCAGGTTGCCGCCAATAAGGGGCGCGCCAGCCACAAAACCAGCAATTTCACTTCATGGGTGAAATTCACTTCGGCGAAGCCATTGCCAAGGTAATGAAAAACAAACGAGAATTCAGTGACAACTACTTCTTTATTTCCTAATTCGCACCCAATGGCCAGCCATCGATCATAGCGACAGCCGGTGGTCAGTGGCATGGCCAAATATTGGAGAACCATCACCAGATAAACAATTTTCAATCGGCCACTTTCATAAATCGCACCTTTTTCTTCCAGTTTGTTTATTTATTTGGCCAGACGCGACGTGAGGGATCACTGATGATGATGATGATCGTTATTGGCAGGCCAGGCCAGGCAGTATCAGTAGTACGGGTGCCTGGCACCACTTTCCATTTTTATGGCGGTTTTCGGTTTCCAGAGGCGATGAAAACTGCAAAACGCGTTTCTCAAACAGCACACTCAACACACTGGGCAGACACACACACTGGAACGGGCACTGAGATGCGGTGGCACTTGTAGTAACCGTGATAATATGGCCAAGACTTGTTATTGCCGCCGATTGGATCGAAAAACACGTTGAATGATGCACACCTGTTGGGGATGAGGATGGATGCTGGTGGAGCTTGTACTGCGATTATTTGCCGTTTATATTCGCATCCGATGGATAGTTGATTTTCCCGCTGGAAAAGCACACGGAGCAGAAGCGTCGACGCGAACCGAACACGCCAGAAACTCAGAAACAAATGACGCGCAGGAGGCCGAGCCTCGCTGATAAAAACTGAATAAAACCTGTTGCTTGCCCTCCACATACACACACGCGCAATGCGAGCACTGCACCCCGCCACAGGAGAGCCAGGTGTTCTTTACAATTTAATTCAAAGCACTTGCATTAAAAATTCACAATTTCGTCTTGATGGTTAAACAGAAAGGTATAGTTTTTATTTATAAAACAAACAAAAAATAAACAAAGCTAGGTGCGTTGGGTTTGAATATGGTGTGACCATTGAGCGCAAAACTAGAAATACCAAGCTATCGACTATCGGTTATCGGAGAAGCCGCCATTAAGTCGTTATATTCAAAATGAAAGTCAATTAAATGGCCCATTTAAAGTTCTGAAAATAGCATTGCACTTTATTGTTTTCACATAATTTTGATAATGAAATATTCTTTTTGGATCTATCCTACAGGTGCCTGGATGATTGGTGCCGGCTTTTTGCCCTTTTCCTTTTCGGCTTTTTCCGCCAATTCCTCCCTAACCACTTCGGCAATAGCATAGATTGCTGGTAGATGCTGTTGATTTTACAATTGACTAAATTATTCAAGAAAGAATGAGATTACAGCAGACATTCACCTTCAGTTGGTTGATGTAAAAGATAAAGGGAACATTTCCAGTGATTGGATCAATGGCCACGGGCCACATTGCTTCCAATTCTTCGTCAGAAAACGGTTCCCCTTCCTCCGACATCAACTTTCCAAAATACTCCTTGGTCAGATATTTTTTATTCTCTGGATCTAGGGTCTCAAAGGCCTCGAGAATCTTTTCAGCCGAAGCCGGTTGCATTCTGTACAAAAAATATTTTTTTTATAAGTAGTAGGAAGTATGTATCTTACTTTTTGTCCATCAGCAGGAGGGAGACATGACCCATAAACTTGGTTAAATGAGCCTCGCCTGGGTACTCGTGGGACTCTGTGGCCTTGATCACCGCTTGAACTTCCTTTTCAGTGGGCACGCAGCCCAAGAATCGGAGCACGTTGCCCACATTTCGGGTATCTATGTACTTATCACCATGCGTATCAAAAATGCAAAACGCTTCCGATATTAGGACCTCAAGGTCGTTATTTAGGGAAACTGTGGATGGTAGATTGCATCAAAATACGATGAATTGGCCATGGAATTATCCTCTGCTTACCGCCAACCTCCATTGCCCTTAATATTATTTAACACTTATACAATTTTTGTTCTTAAATAGTCTCCACGGAAAATTTCCAGCCACTTAAATTTTTTTTGAATGTTTCATGTACTGAAATTGTCGATACTGAATACTTCTCTAATTTTGAATTAAAAACCTAATGACAGGATATTTAAAAAAATGCTTTAGATCTACTTTATTTCTAATGGTATATTTAACAAATTATGTGTATTCTAGTCGTACATATTTAAATAGCGCGCCTTTTTTGTGGGACCAGCTGCATTGCCAAAAACCAATGCCTTGGCAACCCTATTTAATGGACAAGCGGTAGGCGTAAACCGCCCATTTCCTCCAACTGGCCACACTGCGCCCAACCAGAAATAGCCACGTCAACTTTTTCATCCACCCACTTGAGAAAGAACACGACAGCCCAGAGGAAAACTAGTTGCAAAGGTGACTAAGAAAATTGCGTGAGACAAAGGCCGAAAAGCCCGAGGCAATGAAGAGGTGCAAACCTGGAAAGCGTCCGAGAAGCGCAGTCGCAGCCAACGAGACAACATAATCGAGTCGCGAATCAGAAATCAGATAAAGTTCAGATCGGAAACAATGCAAACCTAAAACGGAGGCGCCTCCAACAGTCGCAACCACAACGCATTTTAATACACACAACCTGAACAGCAAATTTTTCACCATGGCCCCCACCGCCAATACAGTTCTGATATCCGTACCGCGGACAGTGGGAATGACATCAGCCTCGCTGCCCAAGCTACGACCAGCACCCCTAACGGCTGCCCTTCTGAAGGCCAGCTCATCGCCCACACCCTCGAGCTCGGGATACGCATCGTCCTCGAACAGCGTTATAGAGGAAGAGACGGAGACCATGGCGGCAGCGCCGCCAAAGGCCAAGAAGCGCCGCCTCGACCACTTGACTTGGGAGGAGAAGGTACAGAGAAAGTAAGTTGAAATAAATGATTTCATGACCAAATTCATGACCCCCTTAATTATACAGGAAGCTAAAGAACCGTGTGGCAGCACAAACATCGCGTGACCGCAAAAAGGCACGCATGGAAGAAATGGAATACGAGATCAAGGAACTAACAGACAAGACGGAAATACTTCAGAACAAGTGCGACAGCCTGCAGGCGATCAATGAGTCGCTGTTGGCCAAGAATCACAAGCTGGATTCTCAACTGGAGATCATGCGCCAGGAACTCGCCGAATTGAAAGAGCAGCAGCAACAGCTCTCCAAAAGCACCGCCACAACCATCATCCCCAACATCAACAACAGCCAGCCCAACGCCAGCATAGGCGCTGAGGGCTGTGCGTCCACAAACCTTGGATCCGCAGCATCCAATGCTGACCCTCTGCAGCAGGGTACACATCAAGTGGACACACAGTCGTCAGCGCGTCTGCTGACGGAGCAGCTGAAGAGCAGCCGGAGCCTGGCTTCTCTCTGGAAGGTTGTGGCCCTCTGCCTTCTCTACAAGACATGCTTGGCGACGACGAAGAATTCGACGTCCGGCGTCTCGAAGAGCTGGCCGAAAGTCTGCTCGCAGATATCACCGGAGACCTGGAAACAGGCCCTGGAGAGGGCTGCCCAGCTGCTGCCGAAGATACAGGCAAGCCGGAGCGATTGCCTGGATCAGTGGTGGGGTCCACAACAGAGCGCCTGGAATCCAGCGGGCATAGAGCTGTTGGCCTAAGCAAGGACACCGAGGATACCCAGAAAGAGCACAGCCTTATTGTGCCGGTGTTAGAGTTAAATGGAAACAAACAGCAAACGGAAGTGCCGGTCGCGACGACAACCACAGCCAAGACAGAAACGGCAGCGCCAATCGCTTCAGTCATGCAGGGAACTCCGGATACAGTATATGGCACCTATGATGCCAAAACGAATTCAATTACCATTGTAATGGACGGCGACGCAGTGCCGGTTAATGAGGCCGTCATGGAGATATACAGCGACGGTGTCACCGCTGGCGATGACGCCACAGATGTGGTAATGAAATGTCCGCCGCCAGCGACGTCGCCGTCGCAAGTCTATCTCAATGTGGTGAACGCCACCGAGGACTCCGACGACGAGAGCTTCGAGTCATTCGAACGGTTTCTCTGCCCTCGCGTCAAGGCAATCTCACCCCTGGCCAAATCTCCTGCGTTGTCCCTGCACTCAGCGACCTCAGACCACGGCTACGAGTCCATACTGGGATCGCCATCATCCACCCCTCTCACCCTGCCCGTGGATGAGGAAGATTTCGCGTGGCAGAGCAACTTTGATGAGCTATTCCCCAGCTTGATTTAAGCCCTGGGCTTGGTGATCGTTTTTCAAATTGAAAATACTGTTGGCCCATCGCCAGCGTTTCGTTCTCTCTGTTTAATTGTTAAGGTTGGCAGCCGCTTAAAGTTAAGTTATTAGTTATAGGCTGTATAGAATTTCGTCATCGAAGAAGGCTTTACATATGATATTCATTTTAAGCACTAAGTTTAACTGTATGTTTCCATTTATGTTTAACACTTTATACCCACATAGGCTTACATATTTCTAATTGTAATGTGCTCAATGGATTTGCTAAAACATTCGCAAAAAATGATATATTCAAAATATAAACAACCCAAACCAAAAAAAAACTACGTTGTCTTTTCTACCATTTTTGGTTATTTCAGGTTCTTGAACCATAGCTACCCATATCACACCATTATAACTTAAATCAGGCCATATTTTGTGACGCAATTTCAACATGCGCAGATACTATTGCGGGTGAGTCACTTTCTTTTCTAATCGTCGGTGTACCATTACCCTCCCTTTTCAGAAATAATCATTTCACGCTAATCAAATTAATCTACTATAGGCATAAGATTGTTTTCTATCATTTTAATTGCTGTTAAATAAAGAATAAAACAATTCTTTGAAAAAAAGATAAACCATTTATTTTTAGAAGTTACAAACCTACCCTCGTGAATCTCAAATGTTGAAAGAGGTTGCCAGATAGTTTCAGTTTAGAATTTAGAAAAAGTATTAATCAAAATAGGCGATAAGCATAACTAAAATATAAATATATATTAGTTTATAAAAAACTTAACAAAAACTTGATCAACTTTACAGACACTTAAAAAAATGTATTTCTTTTTAAAATCTTCAATTTTTTTACGAGATGGCAGCCTTATAGTGGCTAGTCAGGCATCACTGATTAAAATAAAATCTTTTAAACATCATAACGTTTATAAACAAATCTGAATTAAGTTAAATAAGTATAAATTAACTTTAAAACAAGATGGCTGACCAAGCCAAGGAAACTGCAGCTACCGCTGGGGATTCACCAGCCACTGTGCCCGTGAGTTCCCAGTCCCAGGATTCGGGTGCCTTGGAAGAGTTGGATTTGGAAGACAAGCCGGTGAAAGCAGCAAAGAAGTCCAAGAAGGGTCGCCACTCGGAGGAGGAGATGGAATTCAAGAAGCTTACTCAACGGCGTATTAACGTGGCCGGAGCACCCAAGATGCCGCTTAACGGCTATGTGCGTTTCATGAACGACCGCCGGGAGGAGCTTCGGCGCGAGCAGCCCCACCGCACTGCCCTGGAGCACACCAAAATCATCGGGGAGGAGTGGCACCAGCTGTCGGAAGACCGCAAGATGCCCTACATGGAGGCGGCCGCCAAGGATAAGGCCATGTAAGAGAATCCTTCAACCTATTCCAAAACTTTTTAAATATTATTTAAATCCTTCAGATATCAGGAGCAGCTGCAACTTTTTCTTAAGGAACACCCTGAAATTTTGGCCAAGGAGCTGGCAAAGGCCAAGAAGGCAACCAAGATAGAACCCACTCCAAAAGAAAACACCAGCGCCGCCAAGGGAAAAAAACCCAAGGCGAAAACGACGCCCGTAAAACGCCAAAGCGAGGATCCGGACGACATCCCATTGGCCCAAGTCAAACGGACTCCCACACCTCCAGCTGCTCCTATAGCAGCGCCAGTTCCGACACCTGTAGTCAGTTCCCAGCCAGTTCCACCAGCGGCTGCCATTGCGCCGCGTCCCCTTCAACCCGGAGAGATTCCCATCTACACGAACGAGTTCATCGAGCACAATCGCAGCACGGAGAACGAGCTGCGCACACTGCGCAAGGCCAAGACTGATCTGGAGCAGCAAAACGCGGTGCTGGAGCAGCACGTGGACAATACTAAAGCTGGCTATGCGAAGGTAATGGCCGAGGTAGCCGACCTGAAGGAAGAAAATGTGCGGCTAGAGTCCTACCTAAATGCCCTCCGTCAAAAACTGGTGACATCGCTGGTCGGCATTTCGCTTCCCTCGTTCGAGTCAAGCGGCCCAAGCGTGGAGAACGTTGACAAGTACATCCGCCACTTGGCGTCCCTTGCCGGCCAGCCAAACAACGCTGCCCTCCTGAAAGCGCGGGAGGCACTGCGCAAGCTAGACACCTCCAGCCTGCTCAAGCCCTAATCGCCACCGTTCCAGTATAGTCTAAGAATACGCTTAAGAACCATTAACTATTTAATTTATGTCCTTACATTAATGTATTTTTATCAGATTAAACCCGCACTCAATAATTTACTAAACAACATTAGTGTTAGTTGTCTTCGCTGCGCGAGGAGATGTTTCCCATGTTGCGGAAGCTGCGAAGACGTGGAGTGCGCGACAGGCTGTCAGTTAAGTCGTCGCCTCGCTGGATCTTGGCACGGTGGAAATAAAAGTTGCGGAGGACATAGTATCCTCCCAACAGCATTGGAATAACCATAATTGGGTGACAGACCAATCCCAAAACGAACAAAAAAGTGGACATCATTAGGTTGGTCAGAGCCTCTAAGAGATGGAAGACGGATTAGGGAATCAAGTTTCAAAAGACCCACTCACGTTGAATATGCCAAACCGTGGCCACCAAAGTGTAGATGGCGTCCGAGATGGTTTGGAGGACTCCGTATAGTAAAGTGAACATTTTCACGCTTCTGACAATATAGCCCGAGGGAGAAATATAGCCCTTTCCGACACGACTGCCAGCTGGGACTGGGACTAGAATGTGACAAATGGGTGATGGAATGCTTGGAACAAAATATAAATCAAAGCTAAATGTGAGAGAAATTATAATTGTCAAAATTTGTAATTTAATAATTAAAACTAAAGGCAAACAAAATATGAAATATTCTTGCTTCACACAGCGAACAGTTGTTCATTTATTATTTAAACAAAATAGTCGTCGTTTCACTTCTCGTTAATAAACTTAAGAGCTCTTTCTTAGTTGCTTTCGATTCTTAGTTTTTTTTCTTTCTTAGGAACAGCAGAACTAAACAAAAATAAATTAAAACTTAAAAAGAAATCGTTTCGTTTGATTTGTTTTGTTTTGTTTTTTTTTTTTCAAGAAATAAGTTCTAAATTATATCATATAGTTAAGGTTTTATAACAAAATAATTTAATGAGATAATAAATGAAGGGCGCAGACTTCAAAAATATATTCCTTTGAATGGGAGGCAGATGATCGCGGATTTGGCAGCAGCCATCCCCCTCCCAGGGTCAAAGGCCATCACTATGGTTGGTCAAACTGTCTCACAGCGTTTCATAAAAGGAAATATATGTGTATATTACGTAGAATTCCATAGGGTCCTTGGAATCCATCATCAATCAAAAATGCGAATCGCCTTTTTCATTTCGTTATTATTTTTAGAAATTTGTGTTTTTTTTTGTTTTCTTGATTTTGTTTTTTTTAAGTTTTTGTTTTTTAAGTGTGATTTAGATTTCAAATCATCTGTTAAAGTAATCGTTTACTTTGCGTATTAGAAGGGGAGATACTGAATGTGTATTTGGTGTACTTTGTAGGTGGCCATCCGGCCCAAAACAAGTGGCTTAAATGAGCTGGTTAGGTGGCCTCAATCAAAGGGAAGCATTGAGGCCCCCCCTCTAGGACAATTTTAATTGGAATGCCAAATATGAAAAAAATAAAAATAAAATAAAAAATAAAAAAAGGGTAGCTTTTCGAAAAATTGTAAACAAAAACATAAAGAGAGAAGAATTGTTCAGCAATTCTTCGGCTGGGAGCTTGAAATGAGCTGCATTCTGATGCTCTGATTAAATTTGAAAGAAAACTGCTTATTCATATTACGGACATTCAGATATTGTATGCAAACGGCTGTGAATCCGGCTCCTGCATCCGGCGGCTTGCTTTCCCTAGTTCATATAAAGTATAATAATCTCAAACTTGTCGGCGCAGGTGCAAGTGCGCGGACGAAGACGACGACGAGGGCGTCAAGGACTGCTGCTGCTGCTGCTGGTGCTGCTGTTGCTTTTGGCGTCAGGCATCCGTTCCGTTTGGGTTCATGCCCACCGGCGACACCACCATCATGTTGCCCGTCTTGGGCGTGTACACACTGGCATTAGGATCCAACGTGGAGGATCCATTTCCGTTGGCGGCAGCAGCATTTGCCGCAGCCACCTGCAGTGCAGCAGCCACACTGACTGGCACCATCTGCTGCTGGGAGACGGACACACCGCCCTGTTGCTGATGCTGTTGATGCTGCTGGTGCTGCTGCTGATGCTGCTGGTGTTGCGGATGTTGCTGGTGCTGCTGCTGATGCTGCTGGTGTTGCTGATGTTGCTGATGCTGTTGTTGGTGCTGCTGGTGCTGCTGATGCTGCTGGTGCTGATGCTGTTGGTGTTGCTGGTGCTGCTGATAATCCTGCGCACCGCTCAGGCTAAGCATGGGAGAGGACGGTCCCGGAACCGACTGCAATGGCGGCGTATCGTTCATGCGCAGAATGCTACTGGTCGAGCCATGGGGTCCCGTGTTCATGCACAGTGTGTCCGGCATTACAGCCAGTAGCTGCGCTATCTTGGCCTTGAGATCAACGACCTCTTCCTCCTTGGAGCGACGATGGTCTGCCAGGACAAAGAACCATTAGAATTTCTTTCTAATTTCCAACTGGGAACTGGGTACTCACTGTCGGATATTTCAATCTGGCGCTTGGCTGCGCCCAGAGCCGAGAACAAGTCCAGCTTGACTCTCGTCTCTGCGGAAAGATTCTTCTCCAGCGTAGCATTCTTGTCCTGCATTACGGCAAGGGCGTTCATCAGCAGCTCGGGGTCGGGCTGGGAGGATTCAAGATTTCGCAATTTCGCCTCGAGCATGCGGTACTGAAAATAGTTAAGGAATTCGATTTAGAAAGATTCGTTCCGAGTCTAAAAATAAACAGGCATACCTCTTGCTCCAATTTCCGTCCATGCTCCACCGCCAACTGCTTGGACTCTTCCGATTGCTTGAGTTCGGCGCGTAGCCGCTTCAGTTCCTCGTCCATTTGCTGGCGACGCTGCTTACACTGGGCACTGCACTCGGGACGAGCCGCCTTCTCCTCGGCAGCCTTTCGCGCCTTTTTCTCGTTGGCCAGCTGCGAGTCCAGGGACTGCTTCTGGCGGCGCTCCTCGTTCAGCCTCCTCTCCACGGTCTGCAGGTTAAGCATATCGGAATGACGCGCATTATTCAGCTCCTGGATGCGCTTCTCCAGCTCGTCGCACTCCTTCTGCTTGGCTTGCAGGCTCGACTTGCTGGTAAGATTGGCGTCCAGCTTTTGGCGCAGCTCATTCTCGATCTGCTTCATATGACTGATCTCGGCGCGGTACTTCTTCAAGTCAGCCTCTAGCTTGGAACAGGTCTCACATATCTTGGACACCACCTTGCTGGCGATCCGTGCAATGGCATCGCTTGATGTGGAGCTCGCCGACGATGACACCGAACTGGTATCATTGTTGTTGTTGTTGGCCGTGTTCTCCTTGTCCTTTTCCTTCTGTTGCTGGGCCAGTTGCTGTTGATGGCTGTGATTGTCCTTGACAGTGTTATCCTTTTTCCCGCGATTGCGTCGACCTAGTGGGATGGTAGAACAGGTTTAATAATTTATTTTAATAATATTTAATGGAAACCCACCTTTAGGCGCCTTTTCAGTTGGCGCTGTCGCTTCAACCGTCGCCGTTTCTTCAACCTCCAAATGATTCGCATTTCCATTCGGCACTGCGTTGCTTGCCTTTTTGTCTAAAACAGGTTGAAGGTTTAAAGTTAACTTTTTTTCAATATTTAATAGATTAATAATCAACTAACCGTGCTTATCTTTTCCCCCTTGCTGCTGTTGTTGTGGATAGTGGTTGCTATCCCAGTCTGACTTCTCCTTATCCTTATCCTTACTATTACTTGATGTGGCTGTTGCGGCTGATGTGGTTGCTGTGGCAGCACTGCTATCGACCTGGTGATAGTTGTGGTTGCTATTTTTACCCCCATGCCTGGTAGCGTTGTTGTGCTCATTGTCGGCAGCGTCGGCCTTGTTCCGATGCCTATCCTTGTCCATGCTGCGGCGATGGTTCCTCGAACCGCCAGCATGTCCGTTGGAGGTGGCTGCAACAATATATTTATAGAACGTTAATTGAATGCGATATTTATAGCCGTTCGACAATAAAGTAGAAGCATATCATTGACATCGCGAGGTAACGGGCTGGATAACTTGTTAGTGGGTCGGGTTGGGTCGCTCGTGAGAGGGTAACAATGGCATGAGAGTTTCGATGCTTCGACTACCTAGTGGTTGCTGTGAGTTAGACATAGCATGAAAGCGTCCCAGGCGGTTACTTGTGGTGGACTCGTGATGATGGGTGGCATGCGCATACAGAAACGTACAAATGCGACTAGTACACAACGGAGGGATCTGTGTATTTGTTTTTGGGAGGAGGGGATCAGCTTAGAGCAGCAGAAGACTTTATTACCGCCACAACAACCGTCGGCATCACCACTGTCTGAAGCAAAGGTACAAGAGGAGGCCGAAGAAGGCGGACTTTGGTGCTGTGTCGCCGGGCACGCAGCCACAATTGCTGTTGTTGTTCTATCGGAGTGACATGAGACGATATTGGAAGAAGTGGATGCTGCACCTGTTGTGCCTGCTGTGGCTGCTGTTGCCGCCGACACCGACGACACCGTCGACTGTTTGCCTGAACAATTTGAAGACGAAAAGGAACCGGAGGACAAGGAAGTCACTGTCGTCGCACCTGCAGCGGAAGACGCGGATGACAGAGCAGACGCCGTCGAGCTGCCATTGTAGTTATCGCCGGCACTATTATCCTTGCTGCTGCTATTTGGGTTACTACTGCCATTCCCATTGCTGCTGCTGCTGTTGCTGTTGCTGTTGTTGTGGTGGTGATGATGATGATTGCTAGAGCTGCTGCTGGCGCCGGCGCCGCCGCTGTGATGATGCTCGTGATGGTTTTGTGCTTGCGTGGCAGTGGCCAGAATTCCGTTGGCTGCCGCGGACACTGTGGCTGGTGTAACCAGGCCGGGCGACGTCGCCGATCCGTTGGCCACCACAGCCGTGCTAGAGGAGGAGGCGGCTGGTGCTCCCGCAGTTGCCGCCTCCTCGGCGGCCTCTTCGGCCGGCAGCGCCTGCTGCAGGAGCTGCATATAGAACTCGTTGTCCTTGGCCACCTCGCGCTGCTTTCGCTGGCGCATGCGGTAGCCGACATAGCTTTTGAAGCCAAATCCGAGTGTGACAACGGGGTAGCCAATACTGCAAGTGGAGAGGATCTCTTAGACATTGTTCAACCATCCATCCAGCTTGTAAGCCTTACCAGTGCGCCGCGAACGGCCGGCAGAGATCTAAATGCGGCATATGGCGACTGTCCTTCCATCGAATGCCCACCTCCAGATAGACGAACAGCATCCAGAGTATGATGGTGGGCAGACAGATGCCTTTGTCTGCAAAAGAAATGGTCGGAGGAGTTAGAAAGTGCAGTGCAACAACAGTTGGAGTGGAGATGACGCACCTGTGTGCCAGACATACTGCACCCAGACATACGTGCTGGCCGCGAAGAGCAGCCAGTGAACGGGTATGAAGAACAAACAGACCAGATCCGACGTTATCGCTATGCATACGAATAGCACGGAGAAGGCCTGCAGAGTAATTGGCGTTGATAAGTAGATTGTTTTTGGAGGCATAGAGGATGGATGGATGATCGCTTACCAGGCCCTTGTACTTGAAAGAATCGTGCACCGAGCGCAGGAGCAGCCAGAAGGGCCACAAGAACTCGAAGCGGAACATGAACATGAAGTCCGCCACCATAACGATAGCCCAAAGTATTAGAAACTTCATATACAGAACAGTTGTGCTAGAATCGAGAAGAGAAATGGATTATTAATTAGAGAGCTATTTTATAGACTCTAACATATATTATTTTATGATTAAGACACTTGAGAAGAAGGGCTGGGCTATGACTATAAATTATTTATAGAAAAAGATTAGTCCAATTAGGAAAACAAAAAACCACAAAACGATGAGGCGGACGGAATGCCGAAGCGAATAGCGTCCAATACACGAGCAATAAGGCGCAATCAAAAAGTAAACAAACTTATTAATCAAAGAAATTAAGCAGCGAAGAGAACCTCAAGCACACACACTTGGACACTGACGCTCTCGCACGTTGTGCGTAAGTATTGAATATTTTTGAATTGGAATTTGTTTTGCGTCTCAAAAATAATGGTAATCAGGTAGCACCTTTGGAGTATGAGACACTCACCTGCCGTACATGCCCTCTGTGATTTTGTTGCGCTTCATCGGCCGGCGCAGCTTGCCGCAATCCGCGTTGCGTCGCTTCATTTTGGATGTGTGTTGTGGACCTCCGTGAGATCTGCCTCCGCCTTTCCGCCTAGATTTATTATTCCACTCGTTCCCCCCTTCCTCTTAGTGTGCTCGCTTAATCGTATTGGATGCGTTGTCGTCTCCCCTGCGTCTCCACTTTGGACTCAATTAACAGATGCTTCAAATGCTGTTGAGGCTGCTGCTGCTGCTGATGGCATCGATAGCGATGTCGGAGTGGTTGTGGTTGCTGTGGCCTCTGCTGCCGGCGCGACGGCATCTCATTTACATCTCATGCGTGTGGAAAACGGTTCTGGCCTCCTGCTGAGCCGGCTTGCTGTCTTCGGGCTGCAAAGAGATGAGGAGTGGGGGATAATTATGAGAAATCCACAATGAGAAATCCTAGGGGGGTCTAGGACTACCTGACATCCTAGTTCTAGTTCACCCAAGAGGACGAGGACCAAAAATAATCAATGAAAACAGGACTCGAAGTGGGAGTTGCGAGACGTAACACGGAATCTAAGCCAACCTTCGAGAAGGGAGGAGGAGGCCCAGGGACACTTTTCAACATGTGGATGTTGCTGGGGAGATGATGATGACGATGCTGCCCGGTAAACGTCGTCGGTGGAACGTGGACCAGCACACACATACACGTGCACTGGTTGCGCCAGTGATGGGTCCTGGTCCGTACTGCGACTGCGCCAACTCAATCGGAAGCGGAACTATGCAGACTTCAAGGAAGCAGAGCAGAATCAGTGGCCTGGCATCCTCCTGGTGTGTATGTATTCAGCGAAAAGGTTTATAAATAGCATCCAAAAGTGGAGCGCATCTATATATCCATGGCATGGCCATTGGCCACACATGGTAGTGGCAGGCGGAAGCTCCGCTTACCGATGACGTCGGGGGCTGTTGCTCTTCTGTACTGTTCGATGTCCTGTTTTTTCCACTGACGGGCTGGATCCTGAATGGGTCTGGGACTGGGACTGGGTATGGGTCTGTCTCCCCGCCAAAAAGCCTCTGAATGTTTTAATCCGCCATTTTGTAATAGCCTTTTGTTATTTTTTTTTAATTATGCAACTGCCTATGTCTGATTGTGGCTTTTGGCATTCGTAATGACTAAGTAATCTTTATGGAGTAGGAGGAGAGGGAGGAAGAGGAATCTTGGCCAAAAATGTCCAAATTTGAAAGATTCTGACACTTTATTGCATTTTCTCGCCTCCCACGCCTTCCGATTCCCATTCTCCGCACTTTCTCAATTGCAGTTCGGCGGCCAAAACGAGATCGCCCCCATCTCCCACCCCCTCACAGCTGTTCGGTGGCGCGCGCCTCGCATTTAGAAACGAAAACCACAACAACAGAGGCACAGTCACAGCCACAGGCAGTGACAACCTCAAGATTTGAGTGACTCGCCACCGAAAGGCTAAAGAACTTTTATAAAATGTCATTTGCCACTTGGCTTTTTTTTATTTTATTTTTTTTTCTCATTTCTTTATTGAAATTCCTTAAAGGTCTAACTACTTAATAGATAGGGTTTATCGGGAGCCACCTTATCGGATGAAGAAAATGACTTAATATGGGAATCTGGCGATGTAAATAAAGCAAAAACTGAACACTCATTGATGCCGGTCTCGATCACCTTCGTTTTCCGAAAATAGCCAGAAAAAAACAAAACATCAGTGTGTTGATGGCATGGGTTTTGGGGTATGCACGTTCGCGTCCATGGGTGTAGGACATCCATCCCCCTTCCTCAGTAGGGATGACGGAAATGATTATTAATCAGGTCTTGCATTTATTTCATCATAAAACGTTTAATTTCTTAGTAATAACACTACCCCCTTGATGCTCCCCTCACGCCACCCATGCTCGTTCATGCAGGCTGGCAAATAAAACAACAAAAACAAGAAGCGAGGCGGCCGAAAAGTGAAAAGTTGTTCGAGGACTGCCTGGGGGGGTAAGGTGGGGGAGCCATTTTATGGCGATGGGGGTGAGCTTTCGAACAGCATCCACACATCCACATCCACACCGAGGTGCTGCCAGGAAGGGAGCGCAAGGATGCTGTCAGCGCCGACTGCGGTTACGTTTGCTAGGGACACCTATGTATGTTTTTTTTTCTTCTGTTTTTTTTTTTTCTTCTGCTTTTCACACTCCGCTCACCCATACCAACAGAGCTCCCCTGCCTGCCTGCCTGCCTGATATTTAAGGCATTGCAAAATTGCCCACGTTTTCCAAAGATTTTGGGACCAATCTTCGGCCCCTTTGGACGCTCACGATACGCTTCCGATTATTTCACTTGGCTTTTCACACGTTTGGCTTGCCAATTTATTTACTTTTATGCGGATTTTTACACAATTTGCACATTCCCACAACTGCCGTGTGTATGTATATGTGTGCCTCTCTTACGTGTGTGTGTGTGTGTGTGCGCTGGTAGTGTGGATTCTAGGCACCCGAAAAACGTCGCACTTTTAAGCTGCTTGCCTTTGATTCTGTCGCTTAAATCAGACCCGTCGTCTATGTATGTTTAATCGGATATCTGATTGATTGGCTCCGTATTTTGTATTTTTTTTTGTAACACCCGAATCCCGAATCGAAACTTGACGCGACGCTGTAGAGGTGGAAAAAAGTTCGATGGTTTCTGGGACTAGTGGCGATTTGTTTCGATTGTAGGGACTATCGGGTGGTCTGACTATTGAATGCAAGTTTCCCGGTTCGTAGAACTAGAGATGGCACAAAATGCCCGCGAAATTCAAAAAACTTGAGTGTCATATAAGCAAATATAAGTCCGCATTATGACATTATTCATCAAGTTTCAGCATTGATTAATTAAAAACAAAATTGAATTTGATTTTAAGGTATCCGGTAATAATGGTTTATATATGCCATTTAGACAACAACTGGAGTCCACAAATTGGTCTCCGATTTTATAAGAGTGTGGAAAAGGCTGGAATCGCCTATCACTCTACCTCTAAGGTGGTGCGAAAAAGGGTGATTTTATATTATCATTGCATATTTTATTAAAGTTCTTTTATTTCCAGATTTAAACCTATTTAACGACTTCGAAAAATGGAATTCAATTGCTAATTATCGCTCCGACCAAAAATAATCTCCATACATGTTTAATTTCCGCTAAAAACCTTAAAATGCATCAGGTTTCTTGGGGAATTTCGCTCTGGGAAAATGTAAGATTGTGTTTTAAATTTTAAATGTTTAATATTTTCGTATGTATGTAGTTACATTTAAATTATAAATTAAAGTTAACATAACAAAATAATAAACATTCCCAGCGTTGCAGTTGATTCTTCCGATTGGGCTCTTTTCACGCCACTCCTGTCAATTTCCTGTCCATTCAATCTGTTTTGCTAATTATTTGCTACATTCCGTTTATCGGTATTTGTATCTGAACTACAAAGTGTGTGTAGTTGCGAAGAAGTCCCCTGTTAGTGAAGTAACCGATTTAAAAGCAACCGTTCCACATTCTCGTCCACAAATGCGCCGTAATCTCACTATAAAAATTGTAATATTTTCGCATGTATGTAGTTACATTTAGTTTCTTTTTTTAAAGGAAATTATAAATTACAGTTTCGCTTTAATTTGCTCAAGAGGGCCATTTGTTCCTTGGTTGGTTTGTCCGTCGGTCGGTCGTCCTATGCATCAGTTCCATCATCGGCAGTATCGGCGGCGGCAGCAGCAGCTCCAACAGCAGCTGCATCAGCGGCAGCGGCAACTGGTTCACTTGGATTCTCAGCAGTCGAGGCATCCTCCTGGGGCTCAGCTGCCGGCGCTGGAGCCCAATCTTCTTTGGGCGCAGCCTCTCTGTGAATAACCTCTGGTTCCGGAAGGGATCGAGGCGGAGAAGGCCGAGCCTCAGCTGCCGGTTCGTCGTCCGCCTCTCTCGTGTCCCGAACCGGTGCTGGTATCTCATCATAAAGAGGCGTGCAGGCGGGTGAAGCATCATTCTGGGGCTTCGGTTCCGATGAATCGGTAACTACATCAGCTGGCTTCGCAAAATCCTCTGTCTTCGCCGGTGGCTTATCACTCTCCAATGGCTGGGCAGCGCTTGGGTCTGGCTTCCGCGCCTCTGTCCGGGCATCGTAGTCCTGCAGCTCCCGATCCCAGTCCTCCTCGGTGTCAACCGCCTCCGCGGCTGCAGCCGGTCCTTGTTTTTTCTCTACGGTCTTGGGCCTGCTCTCCGATTCCGGAGCTGGCTTGGTGCCATCTTCCAAAGAACTTACTGAGAAGCGGCTGCTATCATCTCGCGAGCCGCGTCGGTTTCCGAAGATTTGACGCTCACGATCTGGGCCATCACGTTGGCCATCACGTTGGCCATCACGAGGACCATCACGTGGACCATCACGTGGACCATCACGTGGACCATCACGTGGACCATCGCGTGGGCCATCGCGTTGGCCACCACGACCTCCACGCTGATTGTTTCCGCGACGATCGTCTCCCATATCGCGGTCTCCTCTAAAACGGCTGCCACCGGGCCCACCTGGTCCACCAGGCCCACCAGGACCACCGGGACCACCAGGACCACCACGGCGCTTGTTGTTGAAGTTGTTTCCCCCTTCGTCTTCATCGTCACTCCAGCGCCCTCCTCCTCTTCCTCCACCGCCCATACCACGCCCGCCGCCTCCTCGACCGCCGCGCTGGTTGTCGTTAAAGGGATTTCGAGGATTGAAGAAACCTGAGAATGGAAATTCGATTTAAAAGTGATGTAAGAATGATTTTGTTGGGAAAAGAAGGAAATATTAAACTGAGCCCCTAAATACAATTAGTTCATGAAAGTTTCTCACCTGGTCCTTGCTGACGTCCGCCTGGACCACCGCCGCCACCACCCTGGTTCCGCATGAACATGGGCCCGACGCCGTTGCCACCATTGCCAGATGGCCCGCCCATGCGCTGATTGAACACAGCCGGTGGTGGGATGCGCATCTGCATCAGGCTAGTGGGCTGATTGAATCGGTTGTGATTCATATTGGGAGGGAAGAAGTCGCCTCCGGGACCGCCTGGTCCACCAGGTCCTACTGGCCCACCGGGTCCACCAGGTCCGCCATTGTGGTTCCCGCTTCGAGGCCCCATTCCCCGTGGTCCGCCTCGATTATCAAAATCTGGAAGCAAATAGATGGGAAATTAGTTGTCCTGCCAGATTCTCCTTGAATCTCACTCACCCATGCCCATAAAGTCGGGCCTTGGCATTCCGTGCTCAATTGGGTTTAGGTTAAGACGCGCACGCGCCTCATTGAAGGCGGCGTTGGGCCCTTGGCCCTGGCCAGGTGGTCCGCCCGGCCCTCCACCGTTCTCTGCCCGCCAACGCTCAGCCGCTTCTGTTACGTCCTCTCGGCCGCCCCAACGCGACCCACCGCCTGGCCCGCGGGAGCGATCACGATCCCTGTCGCGTTCCCTGTCCCGCTGAAACATTTCGTGGGCCACGGCCGCAACTGCCGCGTCCATGGACTGCTGCTGCTGATTGGGCGGTGGAGGCGGGGCGTCCTCCAGATCCATTTCGATGTCCATTTGATCGTCGCTCACATTGCCGCTGTTGTTACTTGGCGGCGGCACGTTGCCGGCAATCGGTGGCGGAATGCCGCCAGAAATTTGTGGTGGTCCGCTGCCGGCAAGTGGTGGCTGTCCGGCGCCAGCCATGGGCGGCGGCACTGCCCCAGGCGGAGGGAATGGCGCTCCCGGAGGCAGGCCCATGGGGTGTGGTGGTCCACCCATACCTGTGGATTACGAAATATTAATATTTTCCCACAATATGTCGTAAAGTGACGAGTCTCCTACCTGGAAAGCCTGGTGGCATCATGTTGGGGGGCATCATCATCGGTGGAGGCATGTTGGTCGTAGGTATCATAATTGGCGGCGGCATATTAGTTGGCGGCATCATCATGGGCGGCGGCATGTTGAGGGCCATGGGCGGGGCCATCGGGAACTGGCCCCGCACCATGCCCATCAGCCCCGGCGGAGGCCCTCCCGGACCGGGCGGTGGACCAACTGGACCCACTGGCGGCGGCTGTGTGGTATCAATACCGAAGATGAGACCCGGCGGAGGCACTCCCACAGCGGGTCCGGGCACCTCCGAGACCGATGTGGCTACCTGGGGTTCCTTTGCATGGTTCTTGGCCTGGCTGATCTTCTGGTTCATCCAACCCGGCATAGTGTCTTCGTCAAACATGCCGCCCTCCTCCAAGGCATCAAAGTCGGTGTCGGGGCTCAGCTTGTTCCATGGGATGTAGGTGACTCCCAGATCCAAGTCCCAGAAGTCCTTCCACTCTTTGCTCTTAACGCCCTTGCCGGCCGCCCACGAGATGGTGATGGCGCGTCCCTGAAGCTTGTGGCTCTTGAGTGCCTGCATGGCCTTGTGCGCATCCTGGCGCCGGTTCATTACAATGAAGGCGCATCCGCGCGGTATGATTTGGTCGATGCTCACGATGTCACCATATTCGCCAAAGGTGTCCGACAGCTCCTCCTGGTAGACCAGCTTGGACAGGTGGCCCACCCACAGCGTGGTGCTGCAAACTGAAAGTTACGCAATAGAGGAGGGTCTCTTATAAGTTTGGAATAGATTCTAAAGGGTAGCATGGCTTCTTGGAACGCGGTGATGGGTGTGCTGCTTAAGCAATATGAAGGAAGTATGCCATTCTTACATAATTATTAATTAATTATAGTTTCTAGTCATAAATATGAGTTTATTCTGCATATCTATCCTTTGAAACAGGAGTATCTGTGTCTCTATTATACTATTATACTCTTCTATCTTTCTAACTCCTTTAATTTTTTAAAAATAAAATATTTTTTAAGAGCTATTAGCCATAATATGTTCCATTAGATGTAAATATAAAAGAAATCCAATACATTGCTCGAAAACGCATAATTCTAGGGAGTGGGATGGATAATTTAAAATAATGCCAGACTTTAAAGCTAAACACACACACACACGCCAACGACGCCAAGGAGCTGCAGAGAAAACAAGGAGTCCTTCGGATTAGCAAAGAAATTAATAATGTCGTGATGAAAGGATATCAAGTGATCTTTTTTTTATTTTATCGTCGAAAGCCCAATTTTCGACTGGCTTGGCATAGTTACCGCTGAGGTGCTCCTTTTTGATGTCTGGCAGGCCCTTCTTCCGCCGCTCACGCTCGTGCTCACGGTCTCGCTCCTTGTCCCGGTTGCTGCGTTCCCGGTCGCGAGATCCTCGCCGTCGGCTGGAGCGTGGCGATCGACTGCGCGACCGCGATCGAGAACTGCGACGACGACGATCCGTGCCGGTTGCCCCGCCTCCACCGCCAGCTCCTCGTCCGCGTGGCGACCTCGACCGGCTGCGACTGCTCCGACGGCTGCGCTTGTAGCGATCTCGATCCGGAGTAGGACTCCGGGAATCAGCGCCATCCAGGTTGATCACCTATTGAGTCGGGAGTGTTGGCAAGAAATTTGAAAGTGATTCGTGATATAAAACGTTTACATTTCGTTAAGCATAAGTAGTGAGGAGGTGGTGTTGGGAATTAGAGATTGGGATTGGGATTAGGAATGGGAGTGGGAGTGGAAAGTACTGGCTGAGCAAAGAACAAACTCAAAATCAAGTTTCATTCTCTGGCGTGTGTTGACGTGTGGCTTTCTGTTGCATTTAAACTGCAGTCGTTATCGACTGCGATGGTTTTCGGTTGGAGGAGGAGTTCCTTTGAACTAATTGGCATTTTGCGTTTTCGAGCAAGATTTTCATTCTTTGATTTACAAATTAAGAACTTACCAAACGTTGTTATAGCATCGGGTGACGGGTAAGGGGCTGTTTCCGCCAGAAATTGCGTTTCTTTAAAACCTTACCTTTGGCCTTCATTCATTTTTAATATAATTTTTAAGTCTAATCTCTTAGCAAGTTATTCAAAAGGGACATTCAGTTTTCAACAAATAATCTTTAGAATGGCACTAGGGCATCGCATTATGAGATTCAATTCGCACAACAGACTAATAATTAATGTTTAGGCAGCGGGAATAGCAACATCGCAATTAAATAGACACATTTTCATTGAATTATGATTAAATCGGAATAACTTTGTTTGGATTACGCCGAAACTCCATTGGTTATAACAACATTTTGGCTTCTATCTTCGGCTCAACTGCACGTCAGCACAAGGAAGAGGGCATCTGATGCCACACTCTCGTTTGAAATATTCTACAACAGCACTTCTCAGGAGACCGTGAATGTTTTTTTTTCTTTCTTTTCAACGAAAACATTGACAGTCTCTTTGGAAATATATAGAAAGAGAGTAGCTTAAAGGGTATACCTCAATGGATTGCTGCTCCGATATGAACTCCACGTCCTTGTTGAGGTCCATGGCGTCGTTGAGGTTCATGCCCATGCCCATGCCCATTCCCATTCCCGGAGGCATGCCACCAGAACTCTGAAAGAGTCAAGAATTCAAAAATGAGAATAAAACCTTTTAAAAAAGAACAGACTTGCCTTTAGGACGTTTTGGAAATGCTGTTGGAGTGCGTCGTCGGGGTAGCGGTGTTTCTGGTTCTCCTCCTGCTGCTTGAACTTTTGGAAGTTCTGCAGGGTCTGCAGCTGCCGCAGCACATTTGGATCGTTCAGCAGTTGCTTGAGATTGTTGTTCTGAAAGAAGAGTTCAAGTGGGATTTATTCGGAGCTCGTGAAGAGTATCACCATAATGGAAACTATAACTAAACAAAAAATCGTAAATGAGTGGTAAAGGGGTTAGCCATACGTCTAGCAGTTTTGATGAAGTCGGCGGCGAGTCATCGCCCATGCAGTGGTGGTCGTCCGCCATCATCATTTGCATGCCCTCGTCCTCCTCCTCGATGAACTCCCGCACTTGATACTCGATTTCATGACTGCCCTTGACGTAATCCCGCTTGTGGTGGTGCGACTTGCTCGACTTGGACGAGCATGAGGCCACCGACTGCCGTTTGGCGTAGTGCTGCTCCGCATAATACCTCTTGGAGCTACCACTACCACTGCTGTATTTCTCGTGGCCATGCTGCCAGGGTTATGAGGAAATGCATAGTTAGTTAAGAGAGTGGGGCGACAAGACAAATATGCGACAAGAGCGACAAGTGGCAGAGGTTAGTTGTTAGGGTCCAGAACCAGAGAGGGATTGGGAACATTATGGAACACAGCTTACCGATAGGTCGGGCATGGCTCCGCCCATCTTGTCCTCCGCAGCGGCGCTGTTCAAGCTGAGCTCCATGCTCATGCTGGAGCTGTTGAGGCCGTTCGGCCCGCTCGACAGGTCCGCCAAGCTGAGGGCACCGCTACTGCTCGGCCCGGGACCAACGCTGCCTCCGGGCCCACCACTGGCACTCAGCGGCGGCATCTGGTGGTAAATGGGATGGTTGGGATCGGCCAGGTCGAAGATGGGCTGGATGACCTCCGACTTGAAGACGTTGTTCTTCTGCCACAAGTTCAGCACTCGGATGATGCGACTCTTGTCCTCGGGGGCGCAGCGGAAGAGATTGGCAAACGTCTCTGGAAGGTTGCGTTGGAAGCGAGGGGCGAACACGTCCTTCTCGGTGCCGTATTGGTGGCGGGACTGGCGGACGATCGAGTCGATGACGTACAGGCCAGGTACCTTGTACTCCGGCTTGCACTTGAGGATGAACTTCTCCACGCTCTGGACGACATGCTTGTAGAACTTGATGGCGCGCATCGCCGACTTGGTGATCGCAGCCATCTTGGCCTTGGATATGGGCGGCCGGCTGTCATAGAGTCCGGAGAGCTGCAAGGGAAAATAGAATGTATTTAAGGGAGTGGGGATGCGCGGGGCTGCGCTGCTGCTGGAGCAACCCTGGTCGGCCCCAGGCAGGTGAAACTAAGATATTTTCCGACGCAAACTTCTCATCATAGCAACTGGGGCCACCCAGCCGCTTGGCTGAAACTCCAGGGTCCACCCTAGGCACCGGCCAAACACTTTTTCGCACGATATGCACACCTAGAACTCGGAGAGTCCGGCTGCCTCCGCCAGTCACTTACCTCATTGTTGAAAGCCACGACGGTTTCCATCTTCAGATTTTTGATTCACTCACGGCGGACACTCGCGAACTTCAGTTTTGCATGCTTTGGTTGGTCTCTACGAACTTTTTCGAGTCGCTAAGCGCCGTTTTCGTAAACTTTTATTCGTTTTCCACGACTTTTTTTTGAGCGTGAAAAAAATGGCTGACGCTAGTGTTGAGCAGCCGGAAAATGTTGTACAACGTTTTTAATTTTTGATATCGATGAAAATAATTATCGATTATTGTGCTGATACAATTTCTGAATTGCTTAAAACATTTTTATTTTAAGTTATCCAGAATAAACCATGTTCTTCAATGAATAACAAACGGTAGTAAAAATAAAATGTAAAGCAATGATTTTCGGTACGATTCCACTTAAATTCAAAATAAAATTAGAATTTATTTTTTAAAGTTCTTTATAGCTTTTTTGTTTAAAAATAGTTAAAATTTTAAGTAATTTTTATTTAGATGCATAGTAGAGAACTCATTAAATCTTAACAGTTTAATGGAGCCGAACTACCTTTGTTATATCATTTGTTTCTTTACACAACACTACTACGCCACAAATGCAGGAAAATGCATTTTCCAACACTTCAGTATTTAACAACAACTGAAATAAACACATAAAAACAACACCTTGCACTTCAAATTAAAAACAATGAGCTCTAATCACCGCCCACTTGATGAATCGGACATTTTACTCATCCGTACTATCCGCGACACGCCGTCGCTCTACGACCCGCAGCTACCGTCCTTTCGGCTTTCCCAGCGCAAGGAGGAGGACTGGGCGAAGGTGGCCGATGTGCTTAACATCTCTATAATGGATGCCCGGCGTCGTTGGACTTGTCTGCGGGACCGATACTCTCGGGAGCTAAAGCAAAAGCGCCTTCACCCAAGCGGCGAGTTCGGACACAATGATTTTTTTCGGAAGATGGATTTCCTGCGGTCCTTTGTGCGGAAGCGACGTGAGAGGCGGGGGCGAGATCGAGAACGTGATCATAGGGCGCAGGTATGCGCTAAGAATACGCGGAGGCGGCGGGTTTGGATATCACAAGTTGGCCTGCCTTTGGAAAATGATCCTATAATCGAGGAGCCGAGCTCCCATGAGTTCGAGGAGGAGCAGCACTACGACGCCAAACTGGAAGTGCAAACAACGCAGTCTGAGACGTACTCTGTGCTCGTAGAAGCGGATGAGGGCCAAGAGGCTGACCAGGAAAGTTTCAAGGAGTTCCTTGATACAGAATCTGAGCACAAGTCCATGCAGTCCCACACTGTCGTTATACACCCAGAGCCAGCACCTTTGAAAGGGTCTTCACCTGCGGTTGAAGCAGTAGATTCTGCTCATGGCGATATGAACTACGTAGTGTGCATGCCAAACGTTAATCAGGAAAGAGAGCACTTTACCACTGAATCAGTTACTCCTGTAGCTTCGTCGGCCGTGCAGAGCTGCTCGGAAACTGAAGACGACTTCTTTTGCAAGTCTATAGCAGCCTATCTGCGGCAGCTGTCGCGAGTTCACAAAATCAAGGCCAAGGTGGAAATGTACCAAATCCTGGAGAAGTACATACTTCTGGAGGAGAGTGGGAGGGCGGGGTCAGGCTGAACAGGTGGCTACTCAAATGCGTGTGTAGCTGCTTGTGTATATAGTTTTTAACGTAGTTTTTAATGCAGTACAAATATACAAAGTGACAAAAATCTGTAGTTCTATGAAGTCTATGAAAAGCGTGCCCTGAATCCTAGCAAAAGTCCTCGTTGATGATGTCGGCATTGACCGCTAGCCCGCGCTCCTTGAGCGCCTTGGATACCAGACGGTGCTTCTCCTGACGTTGCTCCTGCTCGCGACGCTGGGCATCGAGTATCTCGTCGACCGATATTTCCTTCAGCGGGAGCTTCTGTTCCTTTTCACGATCCTGTTGGGGAAAAGCGTATTAAGCTGCTTCACAATGATGAGTTTCACCTACGATTTCGCCCAGCAGCACCACATTTTCGCCACGGATGATGAACACTCCCCGTGGAATGTCACCATACTCGTTTCCCACGTGTATCCTCTCAATGGTGCGCTGCAGCACCAGGTTGGCAAACTGATCCACGGAGCGCAAGTACCCTATTAGAGTCCGACCATCTCGTAGGAGCACCATAAGTTTCTCTGTAAGGGGCCGGCATTTGTGACTGGTATCTTTTAGAAAATGATGGCGGTACTCACTATCGACCTCTTCTAGGAGGTGAGCTGTTCCTGCCAAAGGGTTTAGATCGTCCATGGAAATGTAATGATGGTGTCTATGTGATTAAATGCTTTTTCGCAAAATAATGGTAAAGTGTTTAAAAACTAATTCTACTCGATAACGATAGGAATGTTCAGTGTTGCCAACATAACGATAAAAACATTGGTACATTTTATTATAATGAGTTTTTTAAAAATCTATATTATTATTTGTTAGTTTATTAAAGTTTTCAGAAACTAGAGCTTTTAAAGCTGAGAAAATAAAATAAGTCTTTAAAAAACCAAAAGCTTTAAAATCTTCAATATTTAAAGCAGCCATTACCCATCACTAAGAAAGTCGATATATTTTTGTTTACATTCAATGCCGGCATGCGGACGCTGTGAGAAGCATTAAGAAATTCGCACTTGCCTCTTATTAGAATCAAAATGAAGTAAGTAATGAAATTATTTAAGTCTCTTGATATACTCATCCAAAATCTACAGGCTCAGCGTAGACGGCCTCCTCGTTTACTTCCCGTACGAGTACATCTACCCGGAGCAGTATGCATATATGCTGGAGTTGAAGCGAAGCCTGGATGCTAAGGGCCACTGTCTACTGGAAATGCCCTCAGGCACGGGGAAGACGGCCACGCTGCTTTCGCTCATTGTGGCCTACATGGTGGAGTACCCGGAAACGGTGCGAAAACTCATTTACTGCTCGCGCACAGTGCCGGAGATCGAGAAGGTAATAGCGGAGTTGCAAAATCTAATGGCTTACTATGAGCGCCATTGTCCGAATCCGCCACCCTTTACCGGCCTGGTGCTCAGTTCGCGCAAAAACATGTGCATCCACCCGGAGGTCAGCAAAGAACGTGAGGGAAAGGCTGTGGATGGCAAGTGCTACGGACTCACGGCAAGCTACATCCGGGAGCGGCATGAGATGGATTCTGAGACCCCTATATGTAAGGAACTTGGTACTTGAGTTGTTCCACCATAACATGGTTATTTATTTTTAGGTCAGTATTACGAGGGCTTCACTCTTGAGGGAAAGGAGTCAACCTTGCCCGTGGGGGTATACAGCATCGACGATCTCAAGGAATACGGGCGCTCCCGCAACTGGTGTCCGTATTTCCTTGCCCGCTATGCTGTGAGTTGTTATTCTAGACTTTGGTAGTAAGAGCAGTGACTAGGAATTGGCTTTTTTTTGTAGATTGCCCATGCCCACATCGTGGTATACAGCTATCACTACCTTTTGGATCCAAAGATAGCCCAGGTAGTATCAAAAGAGATGACTCGCGAGTCTTGCGTTGTTTTCGATGAAGCCCACAACATCGACAACGTCTGCATCGACTCCATGAGCGTGAAGATCAACAGGAGAACTGTGGAGCGAAGCACAAACGCCCTCAATCAGCTGACCAAACTTGTTCAGGAGTAAGATTCACCAGCAAAGTTGTTAGTTCGATATCACTGTCTTCCTTTTCCAGTATCCGTGAAGAAGACACTAATCGGCTGAATGAGGAGTACCAGCGCATGGTCCAGGGTTTAAAAGATGCCAGCGTACAGCGAGAAACGGATATGATTCTGGCCAATCCCGTGCTTCCTAACGACGTTCTAACCGAAGTAGTGCCCGGAAATATTAGAAACGCTGATCACTTTCTTAGCTTTCTACGCCGGTTTATCGAGTACATAAAGACGCGACTGCGTGTCCATCATGTAGTTCAGGAATCGCCGGCCGGATTCCTCAAGGACATATCTGCCAAAATCTGCATTGAACGAAAACCTCTGCGTTTCTGTGCAGAACGATTATCGAGTTTGCTGCGCACCCTAGAGATCAGTGACATGACAGAGTATGGAGCTCTCACATTGGTAGGTGTATTCGTGGCTAACAATGACATCTTAATCATCATTATTTCGTTTAGATCACACATTTTGCCACACTAGTGTCCACGTACACCAAGGGCTTTACCATTATCATAGATCTGGATGACAAGACGCCCACTGTATCCAATCCGATTTTGCACTTTAGTTGCTTGGACTCTTCCATTGCCATGGCACCTGTTTTCTCGAGGTTCCAGACTGTGGTCATTACCTCAGGCACCCTGTCGCCCATGGATATGTACCCGAAAATCCTAGACTTTGATCCCGTGGTCATGAGCAGCTTTACCATGACTCTTGCCCGGCCTTGCCTTCTTCCCATGGTATGGGTATACCATAAATTCTCTGTCTTATCTAAAATGGTTTATTTTTAACAGATTGTATCCAAAGGCAACGATCAAGTGACAATTTCCTCAAAGTTCGAGACCCGAGAAGATACTGCCGTCATTCGCAACTATGGCCAGCTGCTCGTGGAGGTGGCCAAAACAGTGCCAGACGGCATCGTGTGCTTTTTCACATCCTACCTGTATCTAGAGTCTGTGGTGGCTTCTTGGTACGACCAGGGCATCGTTGATACATTGTTGCGCTACAAGCTACTGTTCATTGAGACCCAGGACAATGCCGAGACAAGCTACGCCCTCATGAACTATGTTAAGGTGAGATACAAGCACCAAGTAATGCACTAAGATGACTTATATAACTGCTATGGCTTCTCTAAAAGTGTGCTTGACACTGCTACCTTGCTCTCGTTTTTGAATACCCTTGTAAAGAGGGTAGTGGTTACAAAGTCGTGTATGTTACACACAACAAAGTTCTACCAACTAACCTATGCCACTTTTCAAAGGGTGTTCGCAGATTGAATTAAAAATGAACTGCCTAAATTGCTCTCATTTCGACTTGCAGGCTTGCGATTGTGGTCGCGGTGCAGTATTGTTGGCTGTGGCGCGTGGCAAGGTCTCGGAGGGTGTGGATTTCGACCATCATTATGGTCGCGCGGTGCTCATGTTCGGCATCCCCTACGTGTACACGCAGTCCCGCATTCTCAAGGCCCGACTGGACTACTTGCGCGATCAGTTTCAGATACGTGAGAACGACTTTCTGACCTTTGATGCTATGCGCCATGCCGCCCAGTGCGTGGGTCGAGCCCTGCGCGGAAAAACTGACTACGGTATCATGATATTCGCGGACAAGCGTTTTTCGCGTCAGGACAAGCGATCCCGTCTGCCCAAGTGGATCCAGGAGCACCTTGTCGACAGCTTCTGCAATTTGAGTACTGAGGAGGCCGTCCAGCTGGCACGCCGCTGGTTGAGGCGCATGGCGCAACCCTTCACTCGAGAGGATCAGTTGGGTATCTCCCTGCTAACGCTGGCCCAGCTGGAGAACATGGAGCAGGAGAAGCTGGAGAGGCAAGCACAAGGAAAGCAGGGCGTGGGTGGCGAGGTGCAGGAGCTGTAAGCCAACCGGATCTTTGTCCGACTCCTTCCGGGAATAATTCAAGTTGCTGAGCGTCAGCTAATGGCATTGAATGTCATTAAAAGCGGAGCAGCACAACGTCGATGCTGGAAAATTTAAAAGTTAAATCGTTTGGGCTGCCATGCAAATCGGACGTAAATGTCCAATTAATGGCTAATTAATATTATTTATAATTTCGCAGGCATGACTAACAGATCGGCTCAAGGCAGCGAAAGGGCGCAAGCGCAAGCGCAGAGCCAGCCAGCCAGCCAGCTTGCTGTTGGAAATGTAAACGTATTGGTTAAGCCGCGATTTAATAAGTTAACTTTGTAAACTATAATGGTTTCTATTGTAATGTAATGTAGTTGCACTTTAAGTTCGAACTGAGTTGAGAAAATAGAATGTCCTATTTTGATTTATTTTCTTTTTCATATGGGTCTATAGTGTCGCGTCGTAATCCATTTAATTAGTTGACATTATTTATATTACAATTATGATTAACACGAGAAATTGCCATTACTGATAGGGAATCGAATTGTAAATTAAATAATCTAGCAAAGGCTGATATGTAATGGCTCCCGCCTTTGAATGTCCCGCCGCTATATATGTACTTTGAGGGGCTGGCAATCAGCCGCCCAATGAACCGAGATGACCGAACAAATTTCTAGCAAGGCTGATTTAGCCTGGAAATGGATTGGGGAATGGAGTGGAAATGCAACGCTATCGCCTCATAATTGGCAACGACCCGTTAATGATGCTGTCCCAGCCAGGTTATCAATTCGAAATTATTGCACCGGGGTCCGAAGCCAGGCGCCAACGCTTTCTTAATGGTCGTGTTTTGTTTCCCAGAATGTTTACTCTGCCAGCATGTTTTCAATAAATCTAAAATCGGAAACTTTTGGCCGTCAAACAGTGACTCGAAAAAAACAAAGAAGTTGGAAACAGAGTCGAAAATTATATACTCTTAAAGATATATATTTTCCAATAAAAAACTGCAGGTTTTTGAATCTAAAGACCCCTTATTAGTACCTCTGGGATGGTCCACCATTCCCACCTGTTTGATTTCAGAATCTTTGGGAATATAAAGACAAGAAAGTTGGAAATTACTTATTTTCGAAAATGTATAATACTCCAAGCAAGGGTATCCAAAAAACACAGAGTAAGTGACTCCGATTCCGGTTTCCTGGAGTCCTCGCCTTTCTCGGAGCTCCAACCGCCGTAGAACGGTTGTGAAGGGGTTGGGCGAGGCGGGCGGCTTGGGGAAGCAAAAGCTTTGGAGCGGAGCCGAGAGCAATTACAGTTAGCGCCACCGCCACCGCCACCGCCAGCCATCTAAGTGAGATATAACTCGCGGGCGTTCGGGCCTGCTCTCTCGGCAGAACTTCGGGTAGATGCTTAGGAAAGTGAAGCAGTTAAATCAAAAACCAACGCGCCACCACTCGAAACTGCCAGTTCGAAAATCTCAACGCGATCGAACGCTAGCCACACCAAATATATAATAACATATCCTTAGTCCAGCCGCCTAAACCCAATTCAAATAATCAAAATGAAGCCCCAAACTAGTGAACAAAATGGCAGTGCCCAGAATGGAGACCCTGCTGCGGATGCTGCTTCCGTTGCCACTGAAGCTGCTGCCACGATCCCCACGGGGGGAGCTGCCTCCGCCGATGTGGCGATTGCCGGCGCCGTTGTTCCTGTCACGGGCGCCAAAAGCAGCCAGCAGCTCAAACTGGAAATGCTCAACATGGAGCTCGCCAGCAACGGAAGCGGTGAGTGTCCAGGAAGAGTGATTGAGAACGCATGGATTCCGGAATCTGTTGGCTGTTCCTGATTCCCACTAGTACTGCAGGTGCACAGGAAGTTCTTGCTCATAAAGGTGTTTGAGAACTGAGCTTTCTTTTGGAATATAACTCTTTTCAAAGATTGTAGTTCGTAGTTTTCTATAATTTACTTGTTAAAAAAAAAATAATGAACAATCACTTACATAAACCAATTAAGCTTGAGAACGATTTTAGATAATTCCTATCCCATAAAAACCCATTTTCACATTAATATTCCGAAAGAGTACTTCCACGTCCAGGAAAGGTGATTCATTTTAGGAGGGAAATTTAAATGATATAGTCTTCTGCACTTGAGATGTAAATATTTCCAATCATTATGGTCAGCTTTTTGAGATAGAATAGGTTTAAGGGCAGAGTAAGTCGGGTAATAGAAGCCCCCTTGTATTGCAATCTGGGCCAATATTGCATCACGCTGCCTGGCATAGATCGATTAAAAATGAAATTCAATCAGATGCGCATAATGGCCCGACTCTGATTTCCGGCGATGCTGGGCCTGGGCATAAAATAATACCAAGCAGGGTCTCCGCACATAAGCCACAGAATGCGAACTCGGATTTCTGGGGTACCATATAGCTATGCAAACCGCACATAGTGCCGGATAGTAGAGGAACATACATAAATAAAGTGGTAGTATTAGGCGGTATGGCACTGGACTGGCCTGGCCTGGACTGAGCTTATTGACATTGACATTGAAAGATTTGCTTGGCACTTGGCGGATCCGATCAGATCGGTAGATCCAGCGAGAGCAGAGCTGTGCTGTGAGCATTAAACTCCTCAACTTGTGGTGGTGGTGGTGGTCAGATATTTGACCAGCGGTGTGGCTGGGGGAGTGGGAGGGTACACAGACCTGAACTACTTTTTTGAAGGTTAAAAAGTGTTTAATTGCGAGTACCAGCCCAGGCCAAACACGGCGCTCCACAACGGTTTCAATTCGTGGGCATTGCCGTTGGCCATTTTTTAAAGTTTCTTCGATTGCCCCGCGCTTGTGTCTATGACTAATAAGCCAAAGCCGCAGTACTTCACATTTGAGCGATTGCGGTCAATAAAAACGGACCGAGTGACGGCTGAGAGGCTCACGGGTGTTTCGCCTTTAATTGAGGCATTTAAAAAATTCTCCGGTCAAATACCAAGCGGTGGCGGTATCGGCATCGCAATCGGTGGCAACCCTGCCAGCACGGAGTCCCCGCTCGATGGCATTCCGGATTCCGTAATTGTGTCTAGAGAGCGAAAGACAACACCTGCCCTATGGAAAATGTTAATAGTGCCTTAATTATATTACTTTTCAACAGGTAGAACCCAAATACACAGACAATCTCCCTATTTAATCAATCTGTACGATAAAATACTATTTTTTAAGAGTTTTAAGTGAAGTAATCTTAGTCAAAAAGTTCATATTTAAGAGAGGGAAATGTATTTAGGGAGATACCACTGTGCTGGAAGCACTGCGTCATGGGGATCAAAGTCTAAGCCATCTGCAGCTGGGCTTACTTTTATGTAAACTAACCCAGATCAAGCAATTTCCCATTGATTTATTCTATTTGATATCTGTTTCTGGAAATTCCAAGCCTCTAGACTCTAAAGCAGAGACGACATATAGAGAAATTATGTTTTTCAAAATTTGTTTTCTTCAAAATACTCTTGAAATCTCACCAAGAAAAGACCTATCTCTCATCCAAAACATCACAGTTGTAGTCTAAGGTTTGGGTTCCAATTCGTCAAGATATCAGACTCCCCCGAAAAAATTTACATGCTCTTCTTAAATCGGAATTGCATAAATGAATATATTTTCGATTTTAGGCAGACAATAATAATGAATAAGAGAGCTCGTCCAGCTGGAGGTTAGACAACTGCGCAGGAAGCCCCGCAAGTTGGCTTCTGTAGGGTTTCGGACAAAAAAAGATGAAGAGAAAATAAAGTCCTTTTTGGGGTTAATGGGATCAGATTTATTTTCGAAAGTTTACTCCCCAAGGTATTTTATATTTTATCTTAGAGTGCCTTTGGGTAGCCAGTCCCTCACATAATGGTCTCCTCTTCCAGCATATATTCGGTAAGATCGGCCTCTCCGGTTACAATGGTTACCGGCACACGATTCATCTGGGCGACCCGCTGACCTGGCCAGACCATCACGTCGCAGCAGTTGGTGAGAACCACTACGTTCGTGCTCGGCGTGGTGGTGCACATCAGATTACTGGACTTTTCCTGGTCGCAACCGTTGAACTTGCGCCGGAAGCGGAACTTTACGGGCAGCGAGTTACCCATCACGCTCTCCTCGTCGAAGTACGGCGGCAGTGCTTTGTTGAACACCGGATTTGTCATTGCCGGCTTGGTGAGCTGTTCGGGGAAATATGGAATCAAGTGATATGGAATCAAGAAACTACTCCACGGAACTCACCTCCTCCAGCACCACTGATGTTGGGAGCCGACGGCAGGGATCGCAGTAATCCGGCGCTGTGGCACCCGCCGGCGTTTGACTCGCACATCCATCCGGCTTTGGCTCCGGCACTGCAGATCCCTGCAAGCTGCTCCGTTTCACGACATCGTCTTCTTTCTCCTTGCTGCGTCTCCGCATCGGGTCCTCGCCCCGTTCGATGCACTGCTGCAGGAATTCCTCCTCAATGTCGATCAGCCTCTTCACGGCGCAGTCTCGCTTCAGGAAGTTCTTAATCACCGAGAGGTCCCGGGGCACCGCACCAATGACATCGAAGTCATCGTTGCGCAATTTCAAGCGGTGCGCCATACTGCTGGAAGTGTAATCTAATCCGGGCGGGACTGGCCGAAAGGCGAATTACTTAAATTTTTCGAAGCTAGCTCCGGATACTATCCGGACAGGCTGCGTTGTTTGATGTGAGTGTTGACGGCTGGCTCCAGGTCGAGTAGATGTGGCGCCGGCTTTGAAGGATAAAGCAAACAACTGTGAGAGGGTCAAAGGAAGTGGTCATCCCACTCGATGGTCCCAGCTATCCCCCCATTTTTGAAGGCTGCAGCGCAACAAGTACATGGGCCACAGTTGGACAGCCACTGGACAGAAAACTGTGGACCTGCGCTCGGCTTGGCTCCACTTCGCTCTATCTTGACCAATTATCTCCGAGCTGGGAGCTTGCTGGAGGGGGCGAGGTTGGGTGGAGCTTTCGTGCGCTCAAAGCTCCAAGCGACAGGTTCTTATTGCCATCGCTGGCCACCCAGCGGAACAGTGGAACCCAACCACCCAGCGCGAAAAGTCAGACCACGACCAGCAGAAGTGAATAGAAATCAGAGCCAGGGGCCAAGTCAAAAGATTGTTTGTGCGAACCCAACAAGTCAGAGCGAGCTGTGTTCGAGTGGCAAATACCCTTAAGTGCTTTCCGCGATGAGCTTCACCCGTCAGCTGTCCGAGATGAGCGCCAGCGAGCTGAACGACGCCATAGACGACACCAACTTCCCGCAGGCTCACATCCTGTCGCGTGGTCGCAACAACAGTGTCTGCTCAACAAGTAGCACCTCGGGCACCTCGTCTCTGGCGGACAGGGCCCAGACCCAGGCACAGCCGGAGGAGGCCGCCGAGCTTCCCGCCACTCCCGCCGAGGAGGTGGCACCTTCTACTCCAGCTACTCCTGCTACGGGCAATCAGCGTCCTCGCCTCATCCTGAAGATGAACGGCAGCAGTCCGGATAGTGATGGTACACAACCGAAAACACCAATGACACCGCGTACATCGACCACGCCAGGTAGCCCAGAGATGTAGAGATCTGGGGATTCAGGAGCAGTCAGTGGGTAGAAGAGGGTGGGGGGCCGAGAACTCTATCCGCCGATAAGTTGGCCGATTCCGCCTATCAGTGAAATTTTGTTATGGTTCAGGGGGTCAAAGATGCGTTTCGATTTAGACAGCCAGTTCGAATCACAACCACACTCAACCACCGGAGGGCAATGCCTCCCTATCGCTCCAACTAGCACCGATAATAGTTTTAATGTGTTCCATTTTATTCTCTTCTGTAGGCCATGAGAAGTGTACGTTCCATCACGACCTGGAGTTGGATCACAAGCCACCGACTCGGGAGGCGCTCCTGCCGGACATGGCCCGCTCCTACCGCCTGCTGTTGGGCGGCCTAGGCGAGAATCCCGACCGTCAAGGACTCATCAAGACGCCGGAGAGGGCAGCCAAGGCCATGCTGTTCTTCACCAAGGGCTACGACCAGAGTCTAGAGGGTAAGCACTTCTCTTTTCCAGCAATTAGCACCCAGGTCACTGATCGATCGTTTTGCTCATCCAGCGGGGTTTGGGTTTCCCCAATGCTGCAAGTGAAACTAGTTCCCCGGGACGTGATTCATAGAGCACTTTGTCTTTATCGGGGGGTTCCTCCGACTGCATTAGTCTAATTGCCTAAAAAAGTGCTCAAGAAATAAAGTATATTTCGTATATATAATAAGGTATATAGTTATATAGTAATACTAATTATATACTAAGTATATAACACTAATTATATTATAAAGCCTTTTTTTTATAGGGAATCTCAATGCCCAACCAGTTAATCTTAAAAGAGAACAGTGTCTAAGTACTATAATATTCTCAGAGTGTACATAGCGAGTGCCTAGTTAGTCCCAATTATTTGGCCTGAATTTTCTCCACCAACGATTGCAATCGCATTTGAACTTGTCATGTAATCAATGCGGGCCATTTGAAAAACAAAACAGCATCGCGAATATGCGGCAAATGGCCAGCCGACACAACCGGTTGCTGGACGAGAAATCAGGTTCTACAGTTTGTCAAATAAAATCGCATGTAAATTTAAGATCCGACCACAACAACCGTCGCAAGTGTTGATGAAAGTGAATAGCCTTCGAAAAATAGAATGGCTTTGGATTGTGTTTAACCCAAAAGCGAGGAGAGCTCAAGACGTCACCTCTAATAAGCATGACTTGCCAATCTGGCATTGAGGGAGCGTAGTAGAACCAAAAGTTGCGAGGAAATGGTCCGGAGCTTTCCGGGCTGTACATTAAAATCGGAAGAGTGAGAAAGAGTGGTTGGTTGAATGGGGTGGATGTGGCCATGGGTGGGTGAGGTGGTAGTGGGTGGAGTGACTCTAAGCCAGGCTACCATCTTAAGAGCAATCACATTTAAAGCGAGGGCGGTGAAAGCTCCAACTGCCACTCCTTGACCGCTCTCCCCTCCCCATCAGTCACACATGCTTAAACTTAACATTCAGTTATGCAGCAAATAAATCTAACAATCTAACGAATGCGCGCCATAAATCACAAGCAGATACGGGGGTTAAGTGACTTTGTTTCTGTTGGGCATTCGTCAGCAGCGAAAACAACGACTCCGTGGCGCAACGGTAGCGCGTCCGACTCCAGATCGGAAGGTTGCGTGTTCAAATCACGTCGGGGTCAAGTCAAAACAAGTTTTTTGTTTAATTTTTATATTTATTTAATTTTTAAATATATATTTTTTTAGATGTCCTTAACGGCGCTGTGTTTGACGAGGATCACGATGAAATGGTCGTTGTCAAGGATATAGAAATGTTTTCCATGTGCGAGCACCACTTGGTGCCTTTCTATGGCAAGGTCTCGATCGGCTATTTGCCGTGCAACAAGATTCTAGGACTAAGCAAACTGGCACGGTAAGATACTGTGCTAAAAATAGGTGCTTGTTTCTTAAAAAATGATTATTTTCCTATAGAATTGTGGAAATCTTTTCACGCCGACTACAAGTACAGGAGCGTTTGACAAAACAGATAGCAGTGGCAGTAACTCAAGCTGTGCAACCGGCGGGAGTGGCTGTTGTCGTGGAGGGAGTGTAAGTATAATTTAAAAATATTAATTTTTTTATTTAAAAACAAAAAAAATAGAAAAAAAAGTGGTTTGCATCGGCCGGGAATCGAACCCGGGCCGCCCGCGTGGCAGGCGAGCATTCTACCACTGAACCACCGATGCTTGTGACAGGAGATCACTCAAGGCCATACATCATATATTTTATATATATGTATAATTAAAAAATATATTTTATACAATATCCACACTTATTAACTATAATTTTTAACATAACTATATTCTTTACAGACATATGTGCATGGTGATGCGCGGAGTGCAAAAGATCAACAGCAAAACTGTAACCTCAACTATGCTGGGAGTGTTCCGGGACGATCCTAAGACCCGCGAGGAGTTCCTCAACTTAGTCAATAGCAAATAGGAAGGATGCCTAGGATCGAATGGACATATAGAACCAACTAAACCCTTATTTTTGGAGGCGCATATACAAACAAAAACGAATTGAAACGAAACAAAGGGTCCAATAGATTATGTGTTTTTAGATTTGATTTTCTTTAGTTAGGGCAATATTTGCAGCCATTTTCCATGTTGATTTTTATAAAAATTGTTAAAAAACAAAAAATTCTGTTAGCATATTCATGTTTACATAGACGCGAGTGAAGCGAGTAAAGAATAGGGAAGCGATTACGGAGGACGTTAATTGAATTTGGGTGGAGGGTAGTTTTATTTTCAATTTTATATACATTTTATGGCACTTAACGAAAGTTTTGCAACTTTTACATTCGAGAAATGCATTGTGCAATAAGGGAACAACTGATAATAAATCAAAGCAAACCGATTAGGGAATTTACAACATAGAGAACTACGTAAAATTAATCGAATATATACAGAAACTATATCTACCTATATTCATGTACCTACACTGCGTACACGATACTTATATAAATATTTAAATTGATATTAAATCCAATCCCGCCCGCCGACTGGGCAAGACAGACGATTTTAAATGTTGAATTTGATGTATGCTTAATAAGTTAATGTTGTTGCTCGTAGTAAACCGAAATTGCTTATAAATTAAAAAATAAATTATGTATTTAAATATTGTTGAAAATACTTGTTTTAATACAAAATATTATACTTTAGTAAATGTTCGATGAATTAAAAAAAATGACCCCGACGTGATTTGAACACGCAACCTTCCGATCTGGAGTCGGACGCGCTACCGTTGCGCCACGGAGTCCAGTTGAGGGGAGGGTCCCCATAGCCCGGAATGGCCCCCCACAACAGGTTGTTGCCACATTTGGGGGCCACAGACATAAATAGCAAAATATTCGGAAGCCATTCTAAAGCATCGGTGGTTCAGTGGTAGAATGCTCGCCTGCCACGCGGGCGGCCCGGGTTCGATTCCCGGCCGATGCAAAATAACTTTTTTTTTTAAATATGTATTTTAATTTATGTTTTATAATAAACGTAATTGTAATAAATGTTGCTAAATAAACTAAATTATGTTCTATTATATTTTAAATATATTTTACACGGAAACCGATCTCGAAAAATTAGTTCAATCCTCTGTCAAAGTAATTTTCTGACCGCCACATCTTTAGATTACCTTTTAAAGGGTTTAAGCAAAGAAAATTTTAATAAAAATTGTTTTATAATAACAAAAATGTATTTAAAAATAAAAAAGAAAGTTACTTCTTGACCCCGACGTGATTTGAACACGCAACCTTCCGATCTGGAGTCGGACGCGCTACCGTTGCGCCACGGAGTCTGTTGGTTACAAGCTTCCATATTTCTTTAAACATACGCACGCACATTAGCACCACCTAGTGGTGGCATTTCCCCTGTCCAGAGGGCCCGACCACGTGTATCTACACCCTTTTAGTACTAAAAATAGAAACGCGGCAGCATTGATGGAGTTCAGATCTGGCAACGCCACGATCTAAAACGAAGCCCCTTTCAACACTGGCTTTGTGTAAGGTCATACTTTTTTTTCATCGCAGCCAACTTCAACTCAACGCGTCGGTATAAAATTTCGGGGGCCATTATTTATTTGCAACTAATGCGAATGTAAAAGTGAAGTGATTAAAAGACGCGAGCTCGGTGCTAGCAAATAGTTATACTATTGTTTGGACATTACCCCAGTGCGTGTGCTGTTTTGTGGAGAGCGCATATTCATTTCGCACATTTTTCCTGTTTTTTCGCTTCGCCTGCATTGGTGTGAGCGATAGTGTGACTGTGTGTTTCTGCCGCCAATCCTAAGCCGAAGCGGATAAAATGGATGTGGCGAAATTGGAGAAGATGAAGGTGGTGGACCTTCGGAACGAGCTCCAGACGCGCGGCCTGGATACCAAGGGAGTCAAAGCAGTGCTCATTGAGCGGCTGCGAGCTCATGTGGAAGGTGGTGCCGGCGAAGGAGGTGAGTTTGTGTGTATGCGTCATGGCCATAGTTGTGTGTGTGTATGTGTGTGTGTGTGGCTTGCCGCCTTCGATGGCGTTGTGTGTATGTGTGTTGGTGTGTGCGTGCAGCTTGGCTTGAATTAGTTGTAAATTCTGCTTACATAATGCCACATTATTAGATTACATGCCTGCATTCCCTTTATTTTCCTTCCCGCCAACAGATGGCATGCCGGTCACGCCTAGCCGTCGGCAGCGACGCACCCGCTCGATGTCCCGCTCGCCATCTCCTGTAGCAGCTGCCCCGGTTGCCTCTGAAACGGCTCTCGAAACTCTGGAAGAGGAGGATCAGGCGGAGGAGCCTGCTCCGGAGGCCCATTCAGAGCCAGAGCCCGAGGGCGACCCAGAACCAGAACCAGAGAAAGAACCGGATCAAGAGCAGGAACCGGAGCCGGAACCAGAACCAGAATCCGAGCCCAGCGTGCCGGCAGAAGAAGCAGTGGAGAGTCTGGCGGATGAGGAACAGCAGTCGCCGCAGGAGGACGAGGCCGAGGAAAATGCATCCGAACAGGAAACGGTGGATGCCCCAGACCAGGATGCCGATGTGCGCATGGAGGAAGCCACTGATAACGGAGAGGAGAAACAGCCAGAACAAAGCGACACTGTCGAGGAGCCCCAGGAAAATGGAAACAGTCAGAAAATGGACGTTGACGAGGGGACCGAAGCTCCCCCAGCAGAAGGTGACGGAGCAGAAGCCGCTGACAAGGCGGAGCAGCCATCAGAGCGACGCAAGAGGTCACACAGCCGATCGCGCTCCCGGTCGCGTAGTGGCAGTCGCTCGCCCAAGCAGCGCAGCAGTGTGGGCGACAAGCGCGACTCCAAGGCGGCTGCCGAGGAGCGTACTGTACCCGAGGACGAGCCCGCCATCGAGGAGAACAAAGTGGGACTCAGCTGGGGTAGGTGGAATCGGAATATTTTTAAATTTCTCTTTTGGAGTCCAACTACCAAGTGCATCTTCTAACCAAGCCATCGGTTTCCTTTTCAGTGGACTCTGATCTGCATCTGCGCATCGATCCGGTCACGTTCGCCTCCGCAAAGCCTCTGTCCTCGGAGATATACTCGCTCATTTGGTCGGGAGCCCGCGCCAACTTCGGAGTGCGGCAGGGCAAGGTGTGCTTCGAAGTGCGCCTGTCGGAGGAGTCACAGCGCGAGAACTCTCACCACTTCCGAGATGAGCCGCATGTGCGAGGCTTTCGCGTTGGCTTCTCCACGTCCAAGAGCTCGCTCTTGCTGGGGGAGGCGGAACATTCCTTCGGGTACTGCGAGACCGGCCGGAAGGCCAACCAAGGTGAGTTTTCAGACTACGGGAAGCCCTTCCAGCTGGACGACGTGGTCGGCTGCTACCTGGACTTGGAGAGCGAGCCGTCTACCATTCAGTACACCCTGAACGGCGAGGATCTTGGCGTGGCCTTCGAGTTCGACAAGAGCATCCTGGGCGAGGAGCAAGCCCTCTTTCCGCACATCCTTACCAAGGGCTACGAGTTCTCGGTGAACTTCTCCGACGCCGAGCAGTTGCTGGTGAATGCGGAGAGACCGACGCGCAAGCGCCGCAAGCCTCGCAAGGAGGAGGACAAGGACGATGATAAGGACGACAATGATGGCGAGAAGTGGAAGGTCTTGGACGAGGCCACCGCCGACGACGATGAGGTGGAGAAGAAGGACGACGACGCCAAGGAGGAGCCGCCCCGCGAAGAAGGCCAGAAGTCCGAAAAGGCCGGGGAGGCCGAGGAGGAGGAAGCTGGCGAGAAAATGGAAACAGAAGCTGAGAGCGAGAGCGAACAAAAGCCAGCTGTTGAAGAAGAGGCTGAGCCAAAGCCAGTAGCCACCGAAGCTACAGAAACTGGTGAGTGTTTCGGGTAACACTTAGTCCTTTTCCCTAAAAATATCTTCCCTTTCCAGAAGCCAGCTCAGGAGTTTCTAATGGAGACGCTGCCGCTGAGAAGGTAACTGATGACAAGCCCACCGAGGCGTCCTCGACTGCTAACGAGGACGATGAGGACGGTCCGTCTCCCAACAAACGTCCTAAGACCGACGAGGATGCCGAGAAGGAGAAGGAGAAAGATAAGGAAAAGGAAAAGGAGAAATCCCAGACGACCGACGATGAGTACGAAGAAGTCGTTCCCGAGCCTAGGGAAACAGCCGCCTTGTTGGAGGGCTATGTGCTGATCGGCCTGGTGGCTGTGGAGGAACTAGTTGCCGGTCCCCAGCGACCCGAGTCCCGCAAAGAGTGCGAGGTGATCCTGATGGTTGGCTTGCCGGGAGCCGGAAAAACACACTGGACTCTCAAGCACATAGCTGAGAATCCTGACAAGCGTTACAACGTCATAGGACCCGACGCATTCATAGCCAGGATGACAGTAAGTGGCGAGACATCCGTCAGTTACAATCTTTAAAATGTGATTATTTGCAGATCGACGGTGCTTCCCGTAAAACGGTGCACAAAGGACGATGGGATAAGGTTTACGAGACGTGCTTGAACAGTCTTGGAGCTCTGGAAGACATCGCCATGAAGCGGCGTCGCAATTTCATACTTGATCAGGTAAAACATAAACGAAGACCCCTACAAACACACACACACAACACACCCAACCAACACACACACACAACACGCACACACACACTCCAGATAAGACTGTGAACGAACTAGAACACAAGAAAACGAACAAGCGAGAGAACCTTACGTTAATGATGACTGGCTGGGGCTCCCAGCCACCACACCTCTGCAGCAAAGGTGCATTTGTTGTGCCCTCTGTTTTTGTTTTATTTTTTTTTTGTACATTTGAGTATGCATTTATTGCTCATTGCCCGAACAGTAGAGATCCCAAGTGCCCAGGGGCGCCAACTTGCCAACTAGTGGCTGGCAGGTACGTCCTAACTATAAGTCGATCCGATAATTAGCGAGCTAAGATCGAGGCAGTAAGTATGGCTAAGCTAAGTTTGGGGGGGCTATTTGGAGGGGGTGTTGGGGATTGTAAGAAGAGTAATGAGAATGGATGTGAAAGTGGCATTGGATAAAGATGAGTGAGTGAAATGGAATGGAAAGGAGGAATGTGACGTTTGATGGAGAGAGGAGCGAGCGGCAAGGATGCCACTGTAAGTAGAAAAACACAAATCCGATCGACGAGTCGTTCGTCGTTCGATCGCTACAATCTTATCACATATACGTATTAGTATCTACTATCTCTACTCTGTATCTCTCTCTAAATGCCAACTATCTCATATATATATATGTGTATCTACAGAGAGCTATGCGATGCTACAGCCTACAGTCACAGGCACAGTCGAGCCAACAGCAGCCACGACATCTATTACCCATTCTATATCCAAATATCCTTATTGAAAGTATTAAGTCATCATGTTATTAGTTGCGGGTTCATTTAGGTATTTATGATGATGGCGCGCTACCCACCCCAACCCACCCGGTGCGGGTGTCTGTGTCTGTCTATGGGTATGGGGTTATTGGGGTGGATGCCGCCGCCGTTGTGCGAAACCCAGGTATGTGCTTAGCTTTTAAGTGTAAATGCGACGGCGGGGCACCTTGCATCGATACCGGCTAACCGGCTATCCGGCCGAGTCATCAACGTGTTTCTCAAAAGGGCTTGCTTGCTATCCGTTCACGGACCATCTTAAAACAACAACTACCAACCAACTAAACAACAACTGGCTGACCAACTGGCTGACTCAAATATCTCAACCAACCCACCCAACCACCAACCAACCAACCAACCAACAAACCAACCAACCAACCGATCAACTGTATTCTTGTAGACCAATGTATATGCCTCGGCCCAGCGACGTAAAATGAAGGGGTTTAGCGACTTCAAGCGCATCGCCGTTGTGTGCGTTCCCAGCGATGATGTCTTGAAACTTCGCATCGCCGAAAAAGAGGAAAAGGGGAATGCTTTTACAGTTAAAGAGTCAACAATTAATAACTTACGAGGTAAATATTGTCCACCACAACAAAACAAAGCAACGAAATGAAAAATACCCAGTATATATCCAATGTACTATAATACGTTCGTTAAATTATGTTCTGCCTAATTAATTAAGGAAGACATAAACTATAAAATGTACAACAAAAAAGCAAAAAAAAGAAAAATAATCCTTATAAAGTTATGTAAAGTATATTTAGTATTTAAGCAGCTGCACTTTATGTATCTGTACGTAATTTAATTGTAAGACTTTCTTAAAAATATCTCATTATTTTATTATTATTATTTCCATTACTCATTAACTTGTACTCTCTAGTCCCACGACTCCTCTCTATCCTGGCAACTGGATTGTGTGAATCGATGATCTTTGCATAATATTGCTTTTTTCAAGTTCCTGCCTTCCGGCATTGGGCGTTCCCCTCATCCAGATGAGCTACTGCTCCTAGTAGAGTAACTTTAAAATATATTCTCTCTCTCTCTGTGCCTCTTCCTCGCACCCAGTTGTCGACCTTTGCCCCGACCCGTCGTCCCAAACGCCTTACTTTTTATCTAATTGTAACATTGGTATTCGATTCCATTGGCCAAGCCGTCGCATTCATGACATCTACGCACTCTTTTTGCAGCCAACTTCACCCTGCCGTCACTGGAGTTCGGTTGGTTCGACCACATAAAGTACATCGAGCTGACCGGCGATGGGGCCAAGGCCGAGGTCAAGACCTACAACGAGGAGGGCAAGAAGGCTATCGACGCCGACAGGTCGCGGGACAAGCGCTCCAGAGGCGGCCGGGACAACTATCGACGCGATGACCGCAACCGAAGTAGGTACAACGATGACCGTCGCCGCGACTATGGCGGCCAGCGGCACGACAGTCGATGGAGCGACAACAGGCGCGGCGGCGGTGGCTACTCCAGCAACAGCGGCGGAGGCGGCAGCCGGGGATACGACAACCGGCGCAGCTACAACAGTGGCGGCGGCGGCGGCCAGAACTGGATGCAGAACAACCGCAGAAGTGGCTACGACGACCGCGGCTATGGTGGAGGCAGCGGCGGTGGTGGCGGCGGCGGCGGCGGAGGCGGTGGTGGCGGCGGCAGTCGAGGCTATGATAACCGAAATCGCGGTTACGGCGGAGGCAGCGGTGGCAGCCAACAGAATTGGATGCAAGGCGGAGGAGGAGGAGGAGGCGGAGGAGGCAACCGTCGCAGCGGGTATGACGATCGCGGCTACGGAAGTTCGCGGGACTACAGAGATCGAGACCGCGGCAACGACCGCAGTCGAATGGGCAGCAACGACCGAAACCGGGGCAGCAGCCAGAGCAGTTATCGCTCCGGAGGCAGTGCTCATCAACAACGGGATTTTCGGCCTGGCCACCGCGACACCAAAGAAGATAGTCGCGGTGGCTATGAGCGATCGGCTGGTCAATCGCTGCCCAAGTACGGCAATAACTCGGCTGCCGGCGGTGGCTACGAACAATACAAACAGCAGACGGGCGGAGTATCCGGTGGAGGCAAGGTAAGTACTAGGGACGTTATTTTGGTTTTTAAGAGTGAGACTAATAAAGACACCATTTGCAGTCCTCCTTGAGCGGTAAATGGAGCACGTATACCCAGCACCAGCCGCAACAGGCGCAGCAACACCAACAGACAAGCGCCTGGCAGACGCAACAGCAGCAGGCCCAGCCGTACCAGCAGCAGCAGCAACAGTCCACCGGCCAGCAGCAGTATTGGGGCTATAATCAAATGCAAGGTGAGTGCGGAGGAAGCTATATATTGGTTCTGAAATAAATCTTCAACTCATTTTCACAGCTGGTTATGGTAACCAACAACAGCAGCAACAACAACAGGCCTGGCAGGGAACTGATCCGCAACAGCAACAGCAATGGATGTCCTGGTGGCAGGTACGAGAGCTTCTTAAGAATTAGTTGAAAAATATAAAACTAAAGGATTACTTTCTTGCAGCAACAGCAACAGGGCTCCGGGGGATCGGCAGGCAGCAATGCCGGCGGCGGAGCGAGTGTGAATGTGGGTGGCGCTGCCGGTAATGATGGTGGTGCCACCAATCACTATTGGTCTCAATATTCATACTCCACCCAGTCCAATGCAGGCTCCGACAAGAAGTAGAGTGTGCTCTGCTCCTCCACCTCCAGCCTGTTCAGTCAAAACCGCTGCATTCTCAAGAAAGTGCGAACCACAAATCGGAACTACATTTTATAAAATAGTTTTAAAGATTAACAAACAGTAAAAAAACATGTAACCTAGTTTAGCCAGTTTTAGGCGTTTGGACGATTGGGCGACTCCCAACCGAACACCCACTTAGAGGGCCCCCGCTCCCTCAACCACATTCTTGCGAAAACTAAAAATGCATAACATAGAACTGTGTACCACCACGAGCCAAGTGAGCTGATTGTGAAAATACATCACTTGCAACAGAACAACTGTGGCGGGCAACAGTAATGATTTGTTTTTCATTCTCCAAAGGCATTTCTCTTTGACTGCGACATAGCAATAACTCCCAAATCAGTCTATCATTTGGCATTACGTATCTAGGCAGTACAATTTGTTTTTAAACGGTTATTATAATTATTGTTTTTTTATTTTACATCAAACGCAAACAGTTGGAAGACAAGAATTAGACAGAGACTTTAACAAATAAATTTAATTACATTGAAAAATTAATCGAATGGTGTTTTTGATTTGGACTGGGCCACAGATACTGTGGAGTATATATATTCTTGACCAGTTCTACCTTTCCAGCTGGCTCTTCCAGGATAATACTCTCGGAAAATTGCATATTTTTGTCAAAACTCGTCCGATTCTGGAACGGAATACCAAAAATTGTGAAGAGTTCACAGAAAGGACAATATGTCCCACGGAAATGGTTATATATTTGCCAAACGTCATCCGATTCTTGAGCTTCTTGATTCTCCACAAATCTGCATCAAAATCTAGAAATAAATTATTTTTTCTATTTTTTCTCAAATTTCCTTGGGGATCTCCTTCAAATTCTGAAAAATGCAAGGGAGCCCATATTCGGCCCAAGGCGATGGCTATATCTTTGGCAAAAGGCATCCGATCCTTGAGCGGAATACCTTCAACGATTTCTGGATAGATTCTCCACAAATCTGCATTAAAATCCAGGAACAAATTATTTTTTAGATTTTTTCTCAAATTTCCTGGGGGATCCCTTCAACTTCTGACAAATGCAAGGGGAGCCATATTTGGCCCACGGCGATGGCTATATCTTTGGCAAAAGTCATCCGATTCTTGAGCGGAATACCTTAAACGATTTCTGGATAGATTCTCCACAAATCTGCATCAAAATCTCGGAACAAATTATTTTTTAGATTTTTTCTCAAATTTCCTGGGGGATCCCTTCAACTTCTGACAAATGCAAGGGGAGCCATATTTGGCCCACGGCGATGGCTATATCTTTGGCAAAAGTAGTCCGATTCTTGAGCGGAATACCTTAAACGATTTCTGGGTAGATTCTCCACAAATCTGCATCAAAACCTAGGAACAAATTATTTTTTCGATTTTTTCTCAAATTTCCTGGGGGATCCCCTTCAAATTCTGACAAATGCAAGGGAGGCCATATTCGGCCCACGGCGATGGCTATATCTTTGCCAAAAGTCATCCGATTCTTGAGCGGAATACCTTAAACGATTTCTGGGTAGATTCTCCACAAATCTGCATCAAAATCTAGGAACAAATTATTTTTTCGATTTTTTCTCAAATTTCCTGGGGGATCCCCTTCAAATTCTGACAAATGCAAGGGAGGCCATATTCGGCCCACGGCGATGGCTATATCTTTGCCAAAAGTCATCCGATTCTTGAGCGGAATACCTTAAACGATTTCTGGGTAGATTCCCCACAAATCTGCATCAAAATCTCGGAACAAATTATTTTTTAGATTTTTTCTCAAATTTCCTGGGGGATCCCTTCAACTTCTGACAAATGCAAGGGGAGCCATATTTGGCCCACGGCGATGGCTATATCTTTGGCAAAAGTAGTCCGATTCTTGAGCGGAATACCTTAAACGATTTCTGGGTAGATTCTCCACAAATCTGCATCAAAACCTAGGAACAAATTATTTTTTCGATTTTTTCTCAAATTTCCTGGGGGATCCCCTTCAAATTCTGACAAATGCAAGGGAGGCCATATTCGGCCCACGGCGATGGCTATATCTTTGCCAAAAGTCATCCGATTCTTGAGCGGAATACCTTAAACGATTTCTGGGTAGATTCTCCACAAATCTGCATCAAAATCTAGGAACAAATTATTTTTTCGATTTTTTCTCAAATTTCCTGGGGGATCCCCTTCAAATTCTGACAAATGCAAGGGAGGCCATATTCGGCCCACGGCGATGGCTATATCTTTGCCAAAAGTCATCCGATTCTTGAGCGGAATACCTTAAACGATTTCTGGGTAGATTCTCCACAAATCTGCATCAAAATCTAGGAACAAATTATTTTTTCCTTTTTTTCTCAAATTTCCTGGGGGATCCCCTTCAAATCCTGAAAAATGCAAGGGGAGCCATATTCGGCCCACGGCGATGGCTATATCTTTGCCAAAAGTCATCTGATTCTTGAGCGGAATACCTTAAACGATTTCTGGGTAGATTCCCCACAAATCTGCATCAAAATCTAGGAACAAATTATTTTTTCGATTTTTTCTCAAATTTCCTGGGGGATCCCCTTCAAATTCTGAAAAATGCCAGGGGTGCCACTTATGTCCCACGGCGATTGCTATATGTTTGGAAAAAGTCATACGATTCTTGAACGGAATACCTTAAACGATTTCGGGATAGATTCTCCACAAATCTGCATCAAAATCTAATAACAAATTATTTTTTCGATTTTTTCTCAAATTTCCTGGGGGATCCCTTCAAATTCTGACAAATGCAAGGGAGGCCATATTCGGCCCACGGCGATGGCTATATCTTTGCCAAAAGTCATCCGATTCTTGAGCGGAATACCTTAAACGATTTCTGGGTAGATTCTCCACAAATCTGCATCAAAATCTAGGAACAAATTATTTTTTCGATTTTTTCTCAAATTTCCTGGGGGATCCCCTTCAAATCCTGAAAAATGCAAGGGGAGCCATATTCGGCCCACGGCGATGGCTATATCTTTGCCAAAAGTCATCTGATTCTTGAGCGGAATACCTTAAACGATTTCTGGGTAGATTCCCCACAAATCTGCATCAAAATCTAGGAACAAATTATTTTTTCGATTTTTTCTCAAATTTCCTGGGGGATCCCCTTCAAATTCTGAAAAATGCCAGGGGTGCCACTTATGTCCCACGGCGATTGCTATATGTTTGGAAAAAGTCATACGATTCTTGAACGGAATACCTTAAACGATTTCGGGATAGATTCTCCACAAATCTGCATCAAAATCTAATAACAAATTATTTTTTCGATTTTTTCTCAAATTTCCTGGGGGATCCCCTTCAAATTCTGAAAAATGCTAGGGGAGCCACTTATGGCCCACTCCGATGGCCATATCTTTGCCAAAAGTAATCCGATTCTTGAGCGGAATGCCTTAAACGATATCTAGCTAGATTCTCCACAAATCTACATCAAAATCTAGGAGTCAATTATTTTTTCGATTTTTTCTTAAATTTCCTGGGGGACCCCTTCAACTTTTGAAAAATGCTATGGTAGCCACTTATGGCCCACTCCGATGGCCATATCTTTGCCAAAAGTCATCCGATTCTTAAGCGGAATACCTTATACGATTCAAATATGGATTCCCTATCAATCCTTTCAGTTCAAATTTTACCGCGCTGCTTCTGTGTGGTTTGTGCGTGGGGGTGGGGGAGCTTTCAAGCTCGCAGTTGGTATTTTTTAGTTTAACGCTGCGATCAGCTGATGTGATTAGGCCGCCCGCATTTTACACGCTTTATCCAATATAAAAGAATTCTCCGGTAAGTTTGAGGAAGAAAAAGAAATAAAACATTTCAGGGCGGGAAAAGAATATGTTATTAATGAGAGTAATCCTGTGAATGGCTACTATTGTGGGCAAGTACTTTGGGTTTGGTTTGGCTCACCATAGGTGGGTCATAATGGGTGTACCTGGTAACATATGTATCTACATGTGAACTAGCCCCAAAAAAGCGATAAGGAAACGACATGACACATACTACGTCCGCTGAATAAAATGTTCCATTGATTTTCCACAGAAGGGCGCGGATTGAAGTTCCTAAAATGGTGGCCATCCAGTTGTTTAACGAAATCCGAAGCATATTCCGGAATGTAAGTATATTCATAAATCTATCTTAACCCTAAAATAAACCTATTTTCTTTGAGACAGACGCCCACGTTCGCTCTTGTCTTGGAGACCCTTCTCCTTATAGCCGTCATCTGGCTGCTGCTCCATAGGCGCGGTGGAGGTCGTCGTCGGCGGTTAACCAAGGAGGAAGAGGATAGCATCATAGCCAGCTATGAGCCAGAGCCATTGGTGGGGGACACCGATCCGAATCACCCGCTGCTCCGCACCCGTATGGTCCAGTCTAGGGTGGGCAAGCGCATCAAGGTTGATGGTCACGAGTGCCTTAATCTGGCTTCCCACAATTACTTGGGTTTCCTAGAGGACCAGGATATTCTAGAGGATGCTTGCAAATCCCTGCGAAAATACGGCGTGGGATCGTGCGGGCCGCGAGGTTTTTATGGCACCATGGATGTGCACCTCGACCTGGAGGATCGCATTGCAAAGTTCATGGATCTGGAGGAAGCTATTGTATATTCATACGGATTCTCTACGGTGGCTAGTGCGATTCCCGCCTACGCCAAGCGTGGTGACATTATCTTCGTGTAAGTATTTATTTTGAAGCTATTGGATTGGTTATTGTGATCGAGTTTGCCTTCCTTGCAGGGATGAGGCAGTGAACTTTGCCATTCAGAAGGGCTTGGATGCCTCGCGAAGCACCATTGTGTTCTTTAAGCATAACGATGTTGAGGACTTGGAGCGACTTTTGCTGGAGCAGGAAAAGCGGAACCAAAAGAACCCCAAGAAGGCGCTGAAGACGCGTCGGTTTCTGGTTGCCGAGGGCATATACATGAATACGGGCGAGATCTGTCCACTACCCGACCTCGTTGCCCTGCGTCAGAAGTACAAGCTGCGTCTTTTTATAGACGAGAGCATATCCTTTGGCACCTTGGGCAAGGGTGGTCGCGGAGTGACGGAGCACTTCAATGTAGATGTAAGTTGACAAAGTTCCCTGTTAGCCCAGAATCTTAGACTCCTTTCTTTCAGAGAGATGAGGTTGACTTGATTTCCGCCGGCATGGAGGGATCCATGGGCACTATTGGTGGCTTTTGTGTGGGTTCGCACTTCATAGCCGAGCATCAGCGTCTCTCTGGCCTGGGCTACATCTTCTCGGCATCGCTTCCGCCCATGTTGACTCAAGCCGCCATCTCGGCGCTGAACCGCTTCGAACAGAACCCAGAAATCTTCGAGCAACTGCAAACGAAGGCCAAATCCCTGCACCAGAAGTTTTCCAACTTCTCCAAGCTGCGACTGCGAGGAGATGCGTTGTCGCCGGTGAAACACTTGTACCTGGCTCAGCCGGCTGATAACTTTGAAGCGGAACTTAAGCTACTCACGGAGCTGGCTGACAAGGTAAGTCACGGTCTGGACTTCCCCCGTTCATGTCTAACATTGTACCAAACCTTCCCCAGTGCATCTCACAAGGAGTGGCTATTGTGCAGGCTGCTTACTTGCAGAATAGGGAACGTGTACCAGTGCGTCCCAGTATCCGTTTAGCCGTCAACCGGCTGTTGGATGATGCGGACATTTCCTCGGCCTTCGAGGTCATCGAAAAAGTCGCCAACAGTCTTCTGTAACGCTCTCGCTTCCTGAGAAACTCGAAGCCGTATTGTGTCTTGATGGAGTGTTTGGTTTGAAAACACTTTTTGCGTCCAATCCAGTATGAAATGTTATTGCACAACTATGACTAACTTTGCACTTGGTTTTTATTCAGAGCTGCATTGCATTTTAATAAACTCTATCCTATAAGTATAAATTCCAAAGCTTGGTTAAATAAATAACATTACCACATCTTTTTGTATTAAACAAATTGTATTTTTTAATATAATTAACATATTTCATAGTTTCAATCATAGTTCATGTAACAATACTGATAAGAGGCTCTAAAGTAGAAAAAATCAGATAATGATTACAAAGGCGACCCCCAATCCTAACCCTTTGACTTTCAAAAGCATGAGTGTATTATGCAAACCTACCTGCTCCCAAGATGAACTTGACAACGACACCAGATCATGATGTTTGTCCATCCAAAGGCGGCTCCACATCAGTTCAAATATGTCACCCGTAACGGCGATCGGCAATCAGTGGCAATTAGACGTGCAATATCAGGGTGGATCTTCTTTGATATTCATAAGAATTTGATGGAGAATCGAGAACAATTTAGGGCTATTAATATTATTTAAAATAAATCATGTTCTGATATCATTAAGAATAAAGATTGCTAGGTTTTGAGACTCGTTAGAGGCCCATTAAATACGACCCACCCTATTGTATACCCTATCTAAGTACACCGGGTATTATCAGAGCGAGTTCGGGTCACGAAAACATGTTGTTTACGTGCGGGGTGGGCCGAGGAAACAGCTGTTCGGCGGATTCCTCTTCGGAAAGCTCTACAGCGCCAAAGCTTTTGAGGCGGACTGCAGCTGACAGGCCGGCACAGTTGTCAGCGAGACCACTCTCCGTATCATCGTTCCCACCAGAGATCTCCCACATCCATCCGTACTGCCTTCCTCAACATGGGCGATGCCATGAACGTGGAGGTTAAGGATATCAACAAGCTGTTCGAAACCGATGGCTACCTGAGACCCTTCGAGCGCGAGATCCGTCGCAGGTGAGTAGCTGCTTCCCAGGCTCCGCCCCATCATGTAAATCCAGGCGGCTGGCGCCAGCTTATGTGCCGCTGATAAGGAATGTTGCACCTCGACCTCCCGGAGAATCATATCAGTTTTTAGTTGACCTTCTAATCCGGCGGCTCCAACCATTAAGCCAACTGTGACATGCAGTTGGAAAACTGCGTTTCCAATGACGAATGAAGGTCGCCGGTGTTTGCTGCCCTCCCGCCTATAGTGTGTGTGCCTGTGTTCGTGTTTGTGTGCCTGGCCTGGCCTGGTGTTTGAGGAACTAATTTTACCTTGAAAGTTCGCAGTGGTTTCTGCGTGCTGCCGGCGTGTTTGGAGCATGGACGATCTTGGCCTTGGCAGCCTATTCTGATTGGCCCACTGATGTCAGGGATCCGCGAGCGAGAGTGCTCTTCTTATTTTTGCATCATTGCCAATTTTAAATCTTTGGCTGCACTTCCGTGTTCCCCCACCGTGTATTTTGTTTTGGTTCTCTTTTCGCATAAACTATCTTTATTTTTTATCTTATCAACGGGACTAGTGCAATTTTTATAGCCGGTATTTGTAGATTAAAATTAATACAAATATGTACATAGGTTATATACTATATTCTTGATTACTATATTATAATATCTACTATATACTATATCATTTTCCTGTATAATGTCCAACAGGGGACTACCTCCTACTTCCTAAATACTTCCTTAAACTATTATTTCTTTCTTATCTTTTATTTTAAATCTTAAGTACATGGTTCTAAAACTAACATATATTTTTATAATTTTTAAATCTAAAAACTAAAACCTTAAACATTTAAATATTATTTTAGACATGGAGTCCTCCAGGACTGGCTAAACAAAATCAACCAAGGCGAGGGCGGCCTGGAGGAGTTCTCTCAGGGCTACAAGTACTACGGCCTTCACTTCCAGCCGGATAACACGGTGATAGCCCGCGAATGGGCGCCAGGTGCCAGAGATGTCTACCTCACGGGTGACTTCAGTAAGTCCTTTAACAGCCTACCCTCCAAACCCAAACCAATGAAATCAATACTTTTTAGACAACTGGCATTGGGAATCACATCCTTACAAGAAACTCGACTACGGAAAATGGGAACTGGTGCTGCCCCCGAACGCAGACGGTAGTCCGGCCATCAAGCACCTCAGCGAGATCAAAGTAATCATTCGCAATCATTCCGGCCAACTGCTGGATCGTCTCTCGCCCTGGGCCAAGTACGTGGTCCAGCCGCCAAAGTCCGCCAACCAAGGTGTCAACTACAAGCAGTACGTCTGGGAGCCACCGGCATCGGAGCGGTATCAGCGCCAGCACTCTCGCCCGGCCAGGCCCAAGTCGCTGAGGATCTACGAGTGTCACGTGGGAATAGCATCCCAGGAGCCGCGGGTTGGCAGCTACGACGAATTCGCCGACCGCATTGTGCCCAGAATCAAACGCCAAGGCTACAACTGCATCCAGGTCATGGCCATCATGGAGCACGCCTACTACGCCAGCTTCGGCTACCAGGTGACCAGCTTCTATGCTGCCTCCAGTCGCTACGGAAATCCGGAGCAACTGAAGCGGATGATCGATGTTGCCCACTCGCACGGCCTGTATGTGCTGCTCGATGTGGTCCACTCGCACGCCTCCAAGAACGTCCAGGACGGTCTGAACCAGTTCGATGGCACCAACAGCTGCTTCTTCCATGACGGAGCCCGTGGCGAGCACTCCCTTTGGGACAGTCGCCTGTTCAACTATGTGGAGTACGAGGTGCTACGGTTCCTGCTGTCCAACCTGCGTTGGTGGCACGACGAGTACAACTTCGATGGATACCGATTCGACGGCGTAACCTCCATGCTGTACCACTCGCGGGGCATCGGAGAGGGCTTCAGCGGCGACTACAACGAGTACTTCGGTTTGAATGTCGACACAGATGCCCTCAACTATCTTGGGCTGGCCAACCATCTGCTGCACACCTTGGATCCGGAGACTATAACTATTGCAGAGGTGAGTGGAGCTATATTGACTTGGAATATCATAATATATGTTTAATCCCATCCTAGGACGTTTCTGGTATGCCCACCTTGTGCCGTCCCGTCTCGGAGGGTGGCATTGGCTTCGACTTCCGCCTGGGCATGGCCATCCCGGACAAGTGGATCGAGCTGCTCAAGGAGCAGAGCGACGACGAGTGGAACATGGGCAATGTCGTGCACACGCTCACCAATCGCCGCTGGATGGAGAATACGGTGGCGTACGCCGAGTCCCACGATCAAGCCCTGGTGGGCGACAAGACGATCGCCTTCTGGCTGATGGATAAGGAGATGTACACGCACATGTCCACGATGTCGGACGCCTCCATGATCATAGATCGAGGCCTGTCGCTGCACAAGATGATTCGGCTTATAACCCACTCGTTGGGAGGCGAGGCGTACCTTAACTTTATGGGCAATGAGTTCGGACATCCCGAGTGGCTGGACTTCCCCCGGGTGGGCAACAACGACTCGTACCACTATGCCCGCCGGCAGTGGAACCTGGTGGACGACGACCTGCTGAAGTACAAGTACCTCAATGAGTTCGATCGAGCCATGAACGAGCTGGAGGAGCGGTACGGGTGGCTGCATTCCGGACCGGCCTACGTCAGCTGGAAGCACGAGGGCGACAAGATCATAGCCTTTGAGCGTGCCGGCCTGGTCTTTGTCTTCAACTTCCATCCCAATCGGAGCTTCACCGGCTACCGTGTCGGCACCAACTGGGCTGGCAGCTACCAGGCGGTGCTCTCCTCGGACGACCCGCTCTTCGGTGGCCACAACCGCATCGATGCCAACTGCAGGCACCCCTCCAATCCGGAGGGATATGCCGGCAGGAGCAACTTCATTGAAGTTTACTCGCCAGCTCGCACAGCCGTGGTCTACGCCCGCGTGAGCGACTAGATCCCCGGAGTGATGATGCCTGAACATCGGATTCTATCTTAGGAATAGTCTTTGTTAATGTTACGAATTGGAAAGCCAATATTGAAATATATGCTGAGGTATAGTTTTCTAAAATCCAATATTAATTCATTACTTCGTCAGCTTGTCGTGTTTGGGAGAATTTGTAGTTTTTAATTTTTTATTTTAAAAATATAAAAATACTCAAATTTTATAAAAGGCTTTGTTTTTATAAAAGTTTCCTAGTTTTTATTGGTAGTCTTATCCTTCATAGTTTCCTTGGATTACTTATTTTTTATTTAAAAAAAATATAATTTATGGGCCTTTAAGTTTCCAGCCTCAGTAATAATCTCATATTTTTTAAACTTAAAATTATACTTTCATTTTCTCCATTATTAACGAAGGACTAATTATCCTTAAACATCTAAAAACAAGGAGGAATAAATACAAGTACTAGCTAAGATTAGAGGAACGCTCCCCATCCAATGTACATAGAAGCCAGGTTGTCCAGCTTGGTGGCCTCGTTTATCAGAAAGTTGACCTGACCCTCGGTGGAGAGAGGAATGCTGTTAGCCTGCTGCCTCTTAACCTACAAAGGATTAAAAGATTTCAATATAAGTTAAATGATAAGGATTATAAAATCCACTTACATGACCCTGCAGACGATCGGCGATGCGCTGGACATCGCTGGTTATCTTGGCCGTGGCGGCGCCATTGCGTATCTGGGCGCCCACATCATAGACGAAGGGCCTCAGCATGGACATCAGGGTCTTGGTCTCCTGCTTGAGCAGGCGGAGTGTGATCTCGCAGCACTTGCGATAACTGCCCTCCACACCCAAGGGACCCATGGCGACTATCATATTGTGGGTTAGCCGGAAGGGAACCACTTCGGGATAGGCTAGCAGTTCACCCTGATTGAAGAGGCAGTTGAAGTCCACATGAACGGCGTCGCCGTTGCGCTCATCGAACAGGATGTTCTCGCCGTGCCGATCGCCCAAGCCGAGGATGTAGCCCACTATCGACATGACGGCCACGGTGCGGATGTAGGTGTTCCGTGCCTCGTACCAGCTGTGCGGTGTAGCGAAGCGTTGGCGCAGCCAATCCTGGAAGACCGGCGGATGGGCCGGCAGTAGCTGATGGGTGAACACCTCCCTCTTTCGCTCCAGTGGGTCGTGGACGGGCACTGCCATCTGGTGCAACTGGCGGCTGGACTTGGCCTGTCCCCGCTGCGTATAGAGGCTCATCACAATACTTCGGTAGGAGGATAAGTTGGGCAGCCACTCGACCAGGCCGCACTCCTCATTGAACGGCAGCACTGCGTAGGTGCGGATGTGGAGACGGCGTTGCCTGGCGGGCGCGTTTTGATGCAGGTAGCGCTTCACCAGCCCGTTGAACTCCATCAGACGGGCGTCGCGACGCAGATCGTCCTTGGGCTTCACCAGCACATCGTATTGCTTGCCATCGCTGCACCGAATGGTCAGCTTCTTGGGCTTGGCCGCCGAGCGCAGGATCAGGACCGACTCCTGGAAGCCGCTGATGTAGATCTGCTGGTAAGGAAACAGGTTGGGTTTCGCGGTAGAGTTCGCTGGATGTGGCGCCGGAGACGGACACGTGGCGTCCGAGCTAATGGGCAGCGTGGGCTGCATATACTTCTCGAAGGGCAGCAGGATGTCGGAGAAGTCAGCCTGGTTGCACAGCTTGGTGAGTCGTCTGTCCAGGTCACTCAGCTTGTAGGTCCGGTCCAGGGTCACATCCTTGTTCGTCACATCCATCAGTCGCTCCGCCAGGCAACTAAAATCGTGGAGGAGCTTCTGGAAATCGGAGCTTTGCAGACGGCTGTCGGTGAGGATTAGCTTGGATCGCTTGATCCTGTTGGCCGTGGCGGACTTAAAGTGCGGCAGCAGCATCCAGAGCGACTGTTGGGGAAAGTCCTCCACCAAGCGGACGATAACGTTGCGGAGCACGGTGAACACCTCGGCGGACGGATGACAGAGGCGACTGAGCATCTGGGAGAACACGGTATAGAACATGGATGTCGGCAGGACGTTGCTGCAGTTGGTGAGCAAGTCGTTCATCCTCTTGATCATGTCTGGGTTGGAGCAGGACTCGGCCGTGTCCAGCCAGAGGCTGATCAGGCGCGGCATCGACTGGTAGACGTGCTCGCTGCCGTAGCGAAGGGACTTGGCATAATTGACCAACACCTGGAGCAGCACGTCGTCAATTCCCGTGCTGCTCGTCTGCTTGGCCTCGCGCATCTTCTCCAGAAACTGGGCCAGCTGCACGTAGCAGCTCTCTGACTGCCGATGCGCGGCAATGGCCTCCTCGAAATACTTCAGCACAGAGTCGGCACACAAGTGCATGGACTCGGCACTGTAGACGGCCTGCAGGTACTTCCCCTGGAAGTAGAGATACCGTTGGTCAGCAGGCAGCTGCTTGACATAGCCCTGGCAGGCGACGCGCATGATGGACAGCTGCTCCTCCAGGTAGTTAATGGCCATCACCTGATCCCCCTTCTGCCAAAGGAGCTTGGCCCGTTCAAGGAACAGGCCTGTGGGCTGGTACTCCGCCGCCTTCAGGATGTAAAGCTGCGCCCGCTGTAGTTGGCCAGCATTCCGGTTGATTTGGGCGCTGTGCAGCCAGAGCCTGGCCAGCTCCGTTTGCAGGCGGGGCAGGAGGTGCTTGCGATCTGTCAGGCGGCGCTGCAACTCAGCCAGCAGATTCCGGCGGAAACTGTAGACGGGCTCCTGGATCCGCACCTGCGGCTGGATCACCCGCAGACGGTGCTGCCAGTCGTCGAAGTACGAGGACATCAGTTGCTCCTGAGCCTCCTCTGGAGTTTCTCTTTCCAGTTGCTCCACCAACACCTGGCTGCACTGCAGCTCATGGACGAGGTGCAGTTTCAGGACGGCGTCGTAGGCATTGGCGTAGGAGTGCTGCTGCACGGCTGAGCAGTTGCGCAGCTGCTCCAGCACCGATCCCCGCATCCCATCCAGAAGGGATTCGAACTGAGAGGAAGTGGTCTGGGGCTGACGCAGGGCGAGGCAGCCCTGGGCGCACTGGGCCGGCCAGTTGAGGCCCGACTGGAGCTCCTCCAGTTCGTCATAGCTGCCCAGGCGCCACAGCAGCTCCGACTTGCATTCCACAAAGCACTGCTCCGAATAGCGATCGGAGAGTCGCTGCCAGAGACCATCGGCTATGAGCTGGGCGGTCTTGGGGGTGTCCATCAGGTAAGCGTCCACCATGGCACGCACGTGCTCCGGCTGGAGCTGTTCCGTACTAGATAGAAGCTGCTCGTAACAGGTAATCATGTCCTGCTGCCGCTCAACCAACCGGTTCACCAATATGTCCTGGGTCACGCTCATGTCGGAGTTGCGCACTTGCACAGCTCCCTCCACAGAGTCGGAGTCTCTGAGGGATCCGTAAATCTCCACTAGGAATGTGAACTGCTCCAGCAATCGCTTGGCCTTCTCTTCGTCCTTTCCCTCCTCCAGATAGCTCTCCAGGTAGCTGAGTGCTCTGGCATACTCTCCGCAGTTGTAGCTGGCATGGGAGACCAACAGCTTGGGGATCTGGGCCAGGAACTCGTGAATCTTCCGGTAATTGGCATCTACTGTTTGTGGTGGCTTGCCGCCGGTGCTTCGGCCATGCATCCTCTCCCACTCCCGCAACCAGCGCTGCAGAAAGTCCAATAGCTCGGCGCATAGCTTTCCAGCCAAGCGCGGAACATGGCTGGAGTCTTCTTTTCGCTCCAGGACAGAGTTACCAGCCGTAGGTTTGATTCCCGCGGCATATTTGCGGGACTCGAACACCTTGAAAGCGCTTTCCTTGACGGCTCCGAGCTCCTGTTGACCTCTGACTAAGGATGATCCCGAGCCCAGTTCGTTGGCCTGGAGAACGGCCAGAAACTCCTCTTCAATGTGCTCTCCTTGCTCCGGCGTGCACTCCAATAGGGCGTGGAGGAGTATGTAGGGATAGAAGGTACTGAGCATGTTGCCGTCCCGCTTGATGCTGGGCTTGTAGGAGCTAAGCAGGTGGCGTGTTTCCGAGGACTGGACATAGTCGATCAACCGGCTCGCCCAGAGGAAAGCCCACTCCTCGTAAAAGTTGTTGGAGTAGTGGCTTCCGAACAACGGCTGCTGGGTACAGCTGCTGGGTCGGTGGCAGCTGGTGTAGCAGGAGTGAAGCAGCGGTTCCATCACCTGACGCATGCGGTCGGGCAGGGACTGCCAGAGCTCCACCTTCTTGTTCTCCTTGGGTGAGATGCCGCACACGGCCAGGGTTTCTTGGATGGCCAGCGAAAAGCTGTCTACATGCTTGGTCTTCTGCTGGAACTGATAGCCCCGGCACAGGGCTGTGAGGGCCAAAACGGCGAAGTCATCGGAGAGGACATTCAGCGGCAGCTGCTGGGGAGCATCGAAGTTGTAGTGCGAGGGCAGGTAGCTGGCATCGATGGCACCTAGCTCGCCGAGGCACTTGGCCGACGCCATTTGCAACTGCCTGTCATCATGCTGGCATCCCGCCATCAGGACATTGACGATCTGCTCCAGCAACGGCTCCAGAGGCAGCCGGCTGAGGATAGTGCTGTTGAGCTGGGATCGCTTTCGGACGAAGAGCTCGCCCAGGTGCTGAAGGGCATAGACCCGCACTTGAAGGCACTCGTCGGTTATGTGCTTGTACAAGAAACGGAGCTGCTCCAGCAACTGAGCTGATGGCTGGGATTGGCCCTCCTCTTCCACACCTCCTCCGAAGTCCAGGTGAGCGGTGTGTCTTCTGATGCACTTTCTGATGGTCGGCGATACTTTCTCATTCCGCTCCAAGAAGTAAAGGTCTGCTATGTAGTTGCCCAGCATGGAGGCATTGCGGAGAATCACGAACTCGTACAGTTCGTTCACCTGATCCACGCTCACCCCATCCGCCAGCAGCGGCAGTAAGGTGGCCACGATTCTACCCAGCGACGGGCCCAAGTCCTGCATGTTAACCACGTGGAGGAAAATGTGCCAAATCTTGAGACAGATGCGTTGCAATCGCGGCTCCTCTAGGGTGTGCACAAAACTTAGCATGGCGATGATCTTGAAACGGAACTGGGTCACGTGCTGGGAGCCCACGAAGCGCATGATCTGCCCCAGGCTGTACAGGGTCTCCTCCTTGAGCGGCTTCTCGAACGTCGGTTCGCTCAGGCAGCTCTCAAAGAAGGTAATCACACCCAGGAAGCGTTCTGCGATGAATGTGGCAAACTCCGCATTGGCCGCTTGGCTGGAAAGCTCCTCCTCAGTTGAGAGCTGCAGCAGACTTTGGAAGGAGCGCATCACGAAAGTGGGATTGCGATTAAAGTATATCAGCAGCTCAGCCACCGTTTGCTAGTTGAAAGGAAGATGTGTTAGCCATCAGCCTTAAAAAATCCAAAACATGACCTACCTTCACATCGGCATTCATCAACTGCTGCAAACTGGACTGGGTGCAGCTGACCACCAGCTCGATGCAGTTGTTGGCCAACTCCGGGTCTTCGGTTAGATAGACATGAGTATAGATCCTCAGGAAAGATGTCGAAAACAGAGTGGCGATGGGTTTGCGCAGCTGCTTTGCTATCAACACCAAAACTCCTTTGCAACGTGGCTCGACGATGCAGTGCGGCAGCACCATGGCGGTCAGCAGGCGATGGTACTTGCACGTAAACTCTTGGACACACGAGAAACCCAGCATTTTTGTTAGCTGAAAGATAGATTCATTTATTTCAAGCACCAAGGATTAACTATCTAGACTCACCGCTCTGAGAGATCGGGTGAAGCGCACACCATCGGATAGGTATGCTGTCAGAGCCAAACGCACGACCAAGTCGAGAGCATCCCGCCGATACCAGTTCCACAGGTTGATCGTCTGTAGGCCATGGCTGGCGCACATCTCGGTGGCGGCCAACACGGCTTCCTGAGCCACCAGAGAGCGGATGTGGACCAGAAGGAAGAATGTCATTTTGAACCAGTGGAACAGCCACAGCTCTTCCATCTCCGGATAGGCAGTGGCTATTATTACCCGCAACAGGGCTCTTTGTTCCAGGATTTCTTGATCCTCCAGTGGCTTTGCCAGCATGGATTTAATGACACCCAAGACGAAGGAAGCCCACTGCTGCATGAAATCGGGTGAGCGAGCAGTCATTACAGGCACCAACAGACTGAGGCTTCTTTCATTGAGGTCTCGCATGTTTTTGGTCTCTGTTAGCAGCCGCAGGATCATGTTAGGTTCGATACTCAACGAGTCCAGATGTTGCGCAATGTACTCCGAGTCTGACTTGTACAACAAATCCTTGGCTATTTGTTCAGTAATGGCGCTGGAGAAATCCAGATTGAACGATTGGTGTTTGGTCTTTCCCAGGAAAATGCCAGGGAGCTTTTCCGGCAAAGGTTGGCATCTGGGACAGTACAGTTCAATGCCTCCGCTTACTTTAAACGAGCCAAGAGGTCCTGCACTTGAACAGATCAGTAATCGGATCACTTGGCGCCGTCCGGCCTGGCCGGCTATTGAAACAGACTTTATTAACTGCTCCGGTTTCACATAACCGGCTATGTACAAGAGTGGCAGGTTGACCCAAAAGTCATCCTGCTCATTTGATCGAATGAGGTCCTGAAAGTGCTGGGCGTAGAAGGATTTCATCTGGGTGTGGGCACTAGACGGCGTCTCCAAGCGGATGGCGTACAGATGGGACATTTCCATGTGGCGCTCAAGAACAGCCAGTAACTGGTGCTGTGTTTGGGACTTCATGGATTGCCGCACATAGGTCACCTGCATTAGTAGAGAGCACACTTCCAGGAAGGTTTCCGAAGAGCACCTATTTTCCTTTTCCAGTAATTTCGTGGATAGAGAGTTCCAGTTTACGTTGGAGTCTTTTGGAAGTTCACATTGTAGGGGAAGTCTAGCGAGAAGAGAGAAACTGAGTTCGCCCTCCTGCTCCACCATTCGGTCCTGACATTGCCGCAAGATAAGCAGCTCCAGCTGCCTGAATGCCTTTAAAGTCTCGGTCGCTTCCCGCCACTCGCTCAATGAAACTTCTTTCCTCTCCAAGACATGCACGAGTGCCTGTGTTAGCGATTCAATCACTTGCTTTCGGCTATCAGGTGATTTGACAGCCACAGATGCCATCAGGGGCAATAAGTGAGCCGGATGCGAGCGCCAATGGCTCTTGGCCAGCTCGTGCAAGAGAACCAACTGATCCGGCGAGCTTGTGGAATGGTCAAGCTCTTGGAGATAGTTGCTTATACTTTCCAGCAAGGAACTATGAAGTTCCACCTCTGGCAGTCCCAGGACCTCATTCAAGAGCAGGTAGCCTAGCTGTAGAGTCCCTGTCCCGTGCGTTTTCAGAACAAGGAGAAGCTGCTGGGTGGAATCGTCCAGCCGCTTAAGTTCCCGTCGGGACATGCATCCCGTCTCCAGCCACTTGGCTGCCATGGACCACATGGCATAGATGGCCTCTAGCGTCAATTGCGCGTAGTGGGCGACATCTGGCTCTCTTTTCCAGTTGACAATAGATTGCGCCTGCAGGACATTGTGACAGTAGTCCAAGCTAGCTAGTTTTGTGTCCATGTCGCACTCCTTGAGAATAAGCAGGGCTTGATGCAAGCTAGAGGAGAATATCTCTGCATGGGTTGAGTGCCCAATAAGCTGAGCGTGCTGCAGAACTGTCAGCAAGTGCTTGGCGAACGCGTCAGCTCTCTCCACGGGAAGGTAGATGTCCTCCAAGGCGCACTGTGGGTCGAACTCCTGAAGGCAAGCCACATCGCACTTGAAAACGGATATACTGATGCCTCTGTTATCTCGTTCTTGTCCCTTACTGTAGTCTAATTGACTGAGTCGCAGTTGAATCTCTTGCAGGGCGTCCACATAGGCCAACACTAGACGCTCATAAAGCTTGGGATGATTGGAGCAGCAAGAAGTGAGGATCTTTTGCTGGAGCTTGATGCATTCGCTGAAAACCAGTATTCGGTGGAATAATTTCATTTCATAGAATAAGGACTATGGTGTTACCTGCTATTTCCGGATTCACTCAGGCACTTGGCCAACTTGTTCAGTAGCCACAATAGAAATGTATCTTGGAATCTGTTGTGGAGTTCCCGCACCAGGGAGCAACTTATGAGGCTCGGCTCCTGACAGAGTATGTCTTCAATTACCGTGTACACCTGGGCCAGGTTGGCTGCGTTCCGGTTCACGTGATTGTAGAGTAGTTTCCACATGTCCTTCCGTTGGCCCGACATGGTGCTAGTGTTTGATTTTATTTATGTATAAAATTCAAACCAAACAAAAGCGGACTCAGCTTAGCGGTGCCGGCAGCCGGCAATTGTGGCGTTGCCAGATCAGTACTCTCTAATCAGCTGATTGTTAAGGGTGGTTCTACTCCAGACCGATAACTTTTAACGGTTTTTTCTTTCAAATTTAAACGAAATTGATAGGGCTTAATAAAAGGTTAAACCGTTGGCGATTCAAACACAAGACCTTTTATGGCTGTTAATAATAGAACCTCAAAAATGGAAGAAATTTTAAGATAAAAAAATGAAAAGTATGATTCCAGCATAATGATAACAGCATTTATTTCATTCTCAGCTTCTAGTATTTGTATATTCGGCAATATATAATTTATTTACCCGGAAAAATGTCCCAAAAACATAAAAAAAGCAACTTAATCTCATAGCCAAACTCAGTGAAACACATTTCATCTTAAATGATACATAAAGAAATAAAGTTTATTGCTTTAAACTTCTAAAATTTTATTTTATTGTTTATAATAAATATATATGTATATATAAAGTAATATTAGCTTTAGACCTTTTATGATACATACTGTACGCTACCTCGAGATGCTTAAATAGTTTCTTGTTTTTGCTTCGTTAAGTTTAGACCTTAAGAATAGTATATATCTTACAGAAGTGAAACTCACTTTGCTTATTTGTTTGTTTGCATCTTAGATTACATATTTATATTAATTTTGAATCATTGTCCTCCATTAGTTAATGTTACTTTAGCCTTAAACTACGCGGCTTAGTTTAGTGTGTGGTGTGTGTTGTGTTAGGTCTTGGTTAGTCGAATTCACAATTTCTTAAAAAAATACATCAATTAATATTATCCAGTCTAGAACCTAGAATAATATTAGGTCAGTGCTATGCTTGAATTCCTATTTTAGTGTAATGGCATAACAAAATTGCAGATAAAAAATGTAATATATATGTTTGTAAAGAATATACAACACGTTAAAAGAAATCATATTCATAGTGAGAAGGGACTAGGGACAAGGGGTGCTTAAGTTACACATACGATGGATTAACAAAAATAAATAAATAGATTGAGAACTTATTGAATAAATACTAAAGACTTACGTTGCATAGTCGCTGCTGTCTATCTCTCATTATGCAAGGAACAAATAATATTTATGTGTATTTATAGAGAACTCTCACGTTTAATGCTACTAAACAATTTTGCGGAAAGAAACTGAACTGTTCTCGCAACTCTAAATTAAGCTAAACATATTTTTGGCTGCTCGTTTTTGTCGGCAGGTAAAATTGTTACAACTGGTATGGGGTGTGTGTCTCGTGTGTGTGCCTTTTCACTTAAATCATAGCTTAGGCGTACAAATAATTTAAATTTACGTTTTTAAGTATGCCCTCCCACAGCAAACACTGCACGTGATGAACAACATTTGATTCGTTTTCTTCTCGTTCGACATTTGATTTGATTCGGTTAATAAAAAAATATAATTCTATGCACATCCAACATTGTAGTAATATCAGTGATTCAGCTTGGCTTCATTTTGAGTTATTATGTTTTGGTTTTCTTTGTTTTTTTTTTTTTTTGGTGGCCCAATGTGACGATTTTTGACATGTTGCAAGGTTAGGTTGCTGTTGTTGCCGACAACTCAGGGCTTTAACAGAAGCCCTGAGCCATGGGCAATCGACTTGGGGGGCTTTAAAAGAAGTAGGTGGTCGGAATTATGGTGGCGCTGTTCAAAAATCGACCCATTTGGCCACCCATTAGACCCTACGCGGCAAACAACTGAGCAGCAGCAGCAGCAGCCTGTTGCTGTTGTTGCTGCTGCTGCTGCTGTTGCTGCTGAGGAGTTGCTGCCATGATGGGAATGGCCGTGCCATCGGCCGTTAGCAGAAGTGTTTGCGTGGCCTGCGGAGCCTGAGCAGTTGGTTCAGGTGCCAGGGCCACATTTCCGGGCAAGGCTATCAGCTGCTGTTGGCCCGCCTTGTTCGGATGCGGCACCTGGGTGGCGGCAATGATGCTGCCATCGGCGGACTGCAGCAGGATGGTGTTGGCTGGCAGGTTGAAGCAGGTCACGGTACCATTGGGGCCCACTGTTTGCAGCTGGAGTGGCGGTGGGTTGGGGGCTAGCATCATGGTGGCAGTCGACGTCGTTGCCGGCGTGCCATTCGAACTGCTCAGGTCCAGGCCATTGCTTTCGCCGGCAGCCGGCTGGGCCTCTGCAAGCTCTGACTGCTCCTCGCTGGCCTCCTCGTCGATGATCTCCTCGACCAGGTCGTCTTCGTTGAGTTCTTCGATGATGTCGTCCTCGTTCTCAACGTATTCCGCCGCGTCAACGGCAGAACTGACCACACTGACACCAGGAGGCGAGGGAGTGGGCGTGGGCATGGCCAGGTAGTTCTCTCCCGACTTGGCAGTCAGAGCCGTGCCTTTGGGGATGCGGAATTTGCGAAGTATTTGAGCTGTGGACGAGGACAGTGCACCAAGAGCCGTTCCATCCTCGTCCAGTTCCTCTTCCAACTCCTCGTCCTCGGGCAGATCGTCCTCCGCTTCAGTCTCTTGCTGTTGGGGCTGCTCCTGGCGCTGGCCACGACTGGCGGCATTGACGCGCACCACTGTAACGGCTCCGGAACCAGTTGGGGTGCCCGTCGTCTTGGTGGCGCCATTAAGGATGCTGATCGGCGTGGGCTTGCCACCGCCGCGGGCGGCCAGCAGGATGACGGGCGTCTTCTTGGCCGCTGTCTTCAGCCCATTGCTGCCAGTGCTATTGCTGTTGGGGGCATTGCTGCTCACCAAGGCCACGGGATTGCCGCCGCCGCCGCTGCTGGTTTTGGGAGGAGGGAGAGACGAGACAGCATACGCATTAGTGGTGGGATGCAGCACTGGGGGCACTGGGGGATCGGGCATGGGAGAAGTTCTGATCGAGTGTGAGACAAAGTCGGCGAATTGGTCAACGAAACTGCGACGTCGTTGGCTGCTTTCGGGGACTCGCGCACGGGACTTGGCCTGCTTGAGGACAATCTCTTCGTAGTATATGCGATTCGCTTCCGCTTGGCGATGCTGCAAATCTTCATTATTTATGGTCTTGCCGCTGATTTGGTTGGTGGTGGTGTACTGAGTCTGGTTCGGACTGTGGTCGGTGTTCAGTGGATGGGTACTGTGAATGCGTGGAGTGTGTGGCCGCTTGAACATTTGTATCTTGACGTGTTTAGAAGAACCTGTTGATGTTGTTTGTTGATGTCGATGTTTGATGTTGATGTTGATTGGTTGTGTCGCATGTTTATGAATTTTGTGTGCAAATCATATATGTTTGGAATGGAACACAAGAACACAAACAACAGACGAACGAAAAATGTTGTGGGTGAAAAAAGAAAAATAAAAACAATTTGATTAGCATATTTTGTGGATCCTTATTTGTTTTTGAATTGTTTGTTAGTGTTTGATTTTGATTTGTTTTAGTTTTAGTTTTGGTTTTGGTTTAAAATTAAATTTAGCTTTAAGATATGCTTAAATCAAAGTTAATCTGGGTTAGTAAATTATAACAACACTTATGGCTGATAGCTTAATGTGGTAGTATGTGGATGTGTCGGGATGCATGTTGATGGATCGCAACAGATCGTGATGGTGCCGTCTAAACAGATACTATATCTGGATCTGTCCAGACGGGGACAGTGTTGAGAAGTCAAAGAACCAGTATAAGGCTTTTTTTTTCTTTATTATTTACACAAAAAACATAAAAAGAATCAAACAAAAACATGAAAATAAAGCGAATAAACAAAAGTACACATACCTTGCACTAATTGTCCAATTTTATATTTTATTATTTATATATTTTTTATTCATTTTTAATAAATTTGTTATGAGACTCTATGGGTTGTTGAGACTGGAGATCACTCACACAACATTCGATGATCGGGAAATGAGTGATTCAATGAATGGAGCAAGAGATGTCCTCAAGCGACTGAATGGTTGTGGATGGATGTGGGATGTCTTATTTTTTTCTTTCTTGACCACAATCTCGGCAAACATTGAAAATAGCTTCCATTTGCGTGGCTTTTGCTTGGGAATACTGCGGTTCTGGCATTTAATATTATACTTTCTACTGGCATTTTATTATCTTTCTTCCCAGTGAGGTGGTCTTCTTTTGATATTAATTATTATATTATTTTTTTGGTACTTTGGCTGCAGCTTTTGGTGGCAATGGAGCTTGCTCAGAGGGCTAACAGTACGGCCTCTGATATGTCATAGCTATATATGGTTTGCAGGCATTTATTTCGTTTAGGCAATGGTTATAGAGATTCGATTGATTGATTGATTGGTTGGTTGGTTGGTGGGTTGGTTGTGTGTACATAAAATAAAACAAGAGAAAGAAAGAAAAAGAACAAAATTGCATTGAAGTATAAAACGTATTTAAACACAAGATATTTCTCGAAACGAAACTGGTGGGGAGGTGGGACTTGTGGGTGGTTTCATGATTAATTTGGATTCATTTAGCGGGTTAGCAGGAGTTGGCAGGTGATTTAGCAACAAAAAGCAACAGAAGGCCACACTGACTGGCTCTGCATGGCACGATTTAATAAATAAATGCACAAAAATCGACTTAAATCCTAGGATAAATGATAAATAGGAATGGAAACACAATAAACATACGTGTGTAGAGAACTAAAGTCTTACAGAAATAACAGAATATAACTAAAGTATAGCTAGTTGGTAACTAAATTGGTTTATGCTTAATGTACTTGGTTCGACTTGACTTATCGAAACGTGGTCGTGGTCTGTTTCTTGGTTCGTGGCGGCCATCGAGTGTTGCAAGTGTTTAGTAGCAAGTATTACAGCGGGCGATGCGCGGCTCTAAATACGTGAAGAAAGGAAGGAAGTAAGGCAGATCGAGGACCGACTGCTCCCACAAGCCGGAGCAGTGGGTTAATAGCACGGATAGAGAGAGAGACAGTGATAGACATAGAGTTGTGGCTACAAAATACATAGTAGAGGTGGTTCCGAGATACAGTGGGATTATCTATCGAGCGCGTTACTTTCGAGGATACGGTCAGGTTTAAAGGATAGGCGGGCTTGGGGTATAGAAGTTCTGGAAAAAGAGCTTTACCTAATTTCTTTGGTCTCCAGCAGGGACGAGGTGTTCACATCGTTCACCGCATTGATCATCGAGGTGGGCGAGAAGGGCAGATGGTACATGGAGGCGGTGTCCAGGGCGTAGGTGTCGCTGCCCTTGATCAGCAGCTCGTTCTTCAGCTCCATGAACTGCTGGTGCGGATTGTGATGCGTGGCGAACGGTTGCTGGAGCTGCAGGTGCGTCTGTTGCTGTTGCTGCTGGTGGTGTTGCGCCTGCTGGTGATGTTGCTGCTGGGTTTGGGCGTCCAGGGCGTTCGCATTCAGCGTTGGCTGGGCTCCGGTATGCGTCGTGAACGTGTACTGCGAGTAGGGGCACAGGTCACCCAGCTCGGCGGTATCCAGCTTCGGCTGGAAGCTCTGCAGGCCGTCCGGCGTCAGGATCTGGTAGCTCTGGACCGTGCCGATGACGTGTTGCTGGTGTTGTTGCTGCTGTTCGGCCGCCGCCGGCGTGGCAGCCGATGTGGAGCTCAGGTAGGTCACGTTGTCCAGTTCGTAGTGAGGTTGCTGGGCTTGACTGGAAGGCACCTTCAGCGTCTGCTGCTGCTGCACCAGCTGCTGTTGCTGCTGCTGCTGTTGCTGTTGTTGCTGTTGCTGCTGCTGCTGCTGGGTCTGATATGTGGCCGTTGGGGGTTGGCTGCGCTGTGCCTGCGGAGCTGGCGGCGCCGTCGTATAGATCGCCTGGGAACCATCCAGTTGGAGGGGCACCAGGTTGCCGGCCTGGTCCTGGATCATTATGCTCTGGCCGTGCAGCTGTTGCTGCAGCAGCGCCTGTTGCAGTTCCAGCTGGTTGGAGTATATCAGCGTCGTGGTGGGCGCCCCAGCCTGGCCGTTGGGCGTGCCCGGTCCGCGTTGCAGGCCCATGGAGCTGGTGGCTCCCGGGTTGGCCAACGCCAGTTGAGCTCCACCCGGCAGGATCATCCCGCTGAAGTCCAGCGACGGCAGCGTCTGGAGCTGCTGCTGTTGCGGTTGAGCGGGCGTCGTCGGGGCCAGAGTGCTGGTAAGGCTGTGCTGCATGGATTGTTGATGCTGGCTGGCAGGTACCGGGGCCATGGTCATGGATTCGGCATTCTGCACCTCGTCCAGAACACTGTCGATCTGAGCGAGGCGCTTCTTGGCCGGCGTGCCGTCCATGCCCTTCGACTTCCGGCCCCGGGGTGTCCGGACATTGCGCGCCTTTTTCGCCGGCGGACCGTCCGCCTTGAGAGGCGTCGTGCTGGCCGAGGGTGGCATCGGCACGTCTCCGTGCTTGTCCTTCTTGTGCATCTTCATCTTGTCGGGCCGCGAGAACTCCTTGTTGCAGATGGGGCAGGCGAAGATCTTGCGGTTCTGGCCCTCGTGGAAGAGGTAGGCGTGTCGCTGAAAGCTGTACTTGTTCTTGAACGTCTTGAAGATGTCGTTCTTGGCGCACACCAGGCAGTAGGCCACACCGTCGATGATGTGCTCGTAGCGGGCTATGTCCAGGCCCCGGACACTCATCTTCTCCAGATACTCGCCCTGCTCGTCGTCGGCGATGACGCGCGTTTTCCGTTTCCGCTTCTGTTTGGCAGCCGCCGCCGACCCGGACTTCGGCACCATGGAGGAGATCGTCGATGTGGGCGTGGTGTTCGTCTGGCCGCTAATCGTGTAGCTGGTGGTGCCGGCAGCCTGCTCGGCAGCCTCTGCCTCGACCTCAGCCTTCATCACCTGGAAGTCCTCGTACTCGTGGTCCTGGTCCGGATCGTGCTCGAGGCTCTGCTCCTCGTACTTGACATGCAGCATGCTCTCCTCATCGTCATCCTCCTCGACGGCGAGTCCGTGCTGCGGCTCGTACTTGATGATGTCCGCGGCGACGGCGCTGCTGCCGTTGCTCAGACAATCGCTGCTTCCCGGCTCGCTCTTCAGCACATGGTACTCCTCGTAGGTGCTGCCGTCGAACTCGATGATGGTGCCGTCGGTGTTGACCAGGGCAGTGGTGGTCGTTGTCGCCGGCGTGCTGCTTTGCTGCCCGGCCACCGAGACGGAGACGGGCGTGGGTGCGCCGGCGGCGGTGGTGGCGCCATTGTAGTTTTCGAACACTATGGTGGTCGGTGTTTGTCCATCCTCGCCGGTGGTGGTGATGTAGTGGTACTGGCCACTCGTGTCCACTCCGTTGCCGTTGGCGTTCGTGTGCAGGATGGAGGACGAACTAATAGTTGTGACCACATTGTCTTTTGTTTATATATATTTTGAAAATACATATTCGGTTCGGTTCATAAAAGATGTGTTTGAATGTAATATTTGCATAAATCAATAAATCAGATCGTAATCGAAATTTAAATGGAAATCAATCAACAATTCACTCAAATCAGATTCGGATAAAACTAATGTTGTGCAAAATGAAAGCTACTCTTGGCCAACTGGATGTAGATGCCGCAGGTGGCACGCCAGCGGCGGCCCTCTGTGACACCTACCCGGGCCCCATAATCGATTCGAATGGATACAGCAATACAGGATATACATTATATTGAGAGAACGTGAGTGAATTGGTTTTTGTTTGTCGGTAGAATTTGTGTTTACTTAGATCTACTTTACAGCAATCGTAATTGTAACTCTGGTACAGTACTCGCAACTCAATACTAATTACTAAATAAATTAAAAAATAAATAATCCTACTCGACTGCGAGAAATAAACTGAAAATACGGGAGGACAGAGTAATGAAGGAGGTGGAAGTGTTTTTTGGTGGCCAACATGGTCAGCTATAGTCCGCCCCAAAGGGGAGGATAGCTGACCACAACGTGGTTTAGTGTCAAAAAAAATGGGAAGGGGAGCGGGGAACAAAAGATGGAGGCAGCAAAAATAGAGTCCTCTGCTAAAACTAACTAAATCATAAACGAAAATATAGAAACTAAGAAATAAAATTCAAAAATGGCGCGCAAGTGCTGCCAAATGTCCATACGGATGGGCAGCACTTTTGTCAAACTTCAATGGCCGCACGGTTCTGCTTTTTTTGGCGCCAACTTTTGATTTGTAAAATCTTAAACTATCGCTGGTTAACATAAAATAATAAGTTGTGAGACATTTTTGAGACTTCTTGGACGCGTTCTGCCCAGCATTTCCTTCGGTTCAAACGGTTTGTGCATTTATTTATGTGACAGTTCCAATATTCATGAGAAATCGACAAGTGTCGAAGGTAACAGACCTGGGAATGGTGTCGCAAATTAAAAAGAGCATGTTGTGTTGTGAGGAGCAGTCGAAAAGCAGATTTCTTTTTGTTAATCGGGTAATGGATTTGGATTTTCAGAGACTTGATTAATTAAAGAGATTTGAAATATTGTTTTTTTAATTATTTTGTTACCGCAAATGGAAGTATAGTAGAGTTCAATGTTTGTTCTTTTTCTTTGTTCTAATCTGGGCATTGGAATTTTGTGCACAAAACGTTAAAAAAATCACAATAAATAGGGAAATAAAATGTAGTTTTTAAATCGGTAGAATGTAAGTGAAGTATATGGAGTGGCATGAGATTGCGACGCGCACAAAACAAAGCATTAGATGGTGGGTGGGAGGGGATTAAAGAATTTCGGCCAATTGAAGTGACAGTCATAAATCATAAGTGCGTGAGTATGTTGCTACTGTGAGAGGTTAGTTGTAGAAGCACCAACTGAAACACCAATTACGAGTACACAAGAAGGGTTAAACCATACACAAAGACTACAACCAACAAACAAATAACATAGGGCGTTTAAGTTCAAGCCAGACACTTACCGGCAACATTCGCTGTGCTGGCTGCAACACTTTGTTGCTGCTGCTGCTGCTGTTGGTGTTGCTGCTGCTGCTGCTGTTGGTGTTGCTGCTGCTGCTGCTGTTGCTGTTGCTGCTGTTGGTGTTGCTGTTGCGGACTGCTGGCCGTGGTCTGATACGTGGCCGTGGCGGCCGCTACGGCCTGTCCATTTGCATCACAGAGTATTTCGTTCTGCAGCTGGTAGACGGATCCGTCCGTGCTACCATATTGCTGCTGTTGTTGTTGCTGCTGCTGCTGCTGTTGCTGCTGTGGAATGCCGTTGAGGGTGGTGGCTACGGGCAACATGCTGACGTAGATCTTTTGCTGCTGCTGTTGCTCCTGACTAGACTTGGATGTGGATGCTTCGGTTGGGACCGGTGGACTTAGCTTTGGTATCTTGCCCTCGAACTTGCGTGGCTGTTGCATGAACTGCAGCGATTGCTGCTCCTTTTTGGCATCTGGAAAACGGCAATCGGGTGAGTTAGGTTCTAGTTCGTGCAAGGATATTCAGTGATAGTGATTGAATGCGTTTGTTTTCTGTTTTTCTGTCTGTTGATGTAAACACACACACATAGAGGATGAATGGATGTGGCGGGGTGTCTGGAGTTAGGGGGGATGGGACAAGCGAAGCAGATTCTGGCGGGGATTCAGTGGAGAGAGAGAGTGGAGAACAGAAAGTGGAACCGGCCCAGGCAGCACCAACACCTTCGATTGGGTTTAGTAGTAAAACAGTTTTGATTTTTTGTTAGTTTTTAGCATAGAGTTAAAAGCGTGATCGTATATTTTTATCCTTACATTTAAAACAGGCTAGACGACTTATTCTGTACATTAACACAAAAACGAAACGATACAAATGCTTTTCCGATCAAGTGAGTGTGGGTGGGAGGATCGAATCGAAACGCAACGAAGCAGCTGTGAAATGTTATGCGAGGGGATGCTGGCTGGAAGGGAGGGGGATGACAGAGAGTGTGCGGGATGACATGTGGAGGATGCAGTGGAGCAGTGTTTAAATGGATGCAGTGGTGCAGTGGCTGCTAAAGCTGCTGCTCTCACCTCTGCCGCCATTGCTGCCAGTTGCTGCTGATGTTGCTGTTGTTGTTGTTGTTGTTGCCGGTCTCGTGGCTGGTGTTATGGGTGTCGGTGTTGCTGGTGGTGGTGGGGCTGCAACAAGCGCTGGTGGAGGAGCTGGCGAAGCCACTGTAGCTGCTGGCGATGTGGCAATAGGATCCTTTTTCCGTCTCGCCGGCGTCTTGCGGGGCGTGCTGCTGGCCTTGCCGCGTCTCGCGCCCCGCGACGTCGATGAGGTGGACGAGGCTGGGGAAATGGAACGATCGTCCTTGGTGCGCGGACTCCTACCGCGACTGCTGTTTCGCGAGTTCGTCCGCCGCTTGGACGTTAGCCAGTCGTCGTCGTAGTCGGCGTCGTACCTCCGCTTCTGCTTGCGCCGCTTGAAGTCCTCCTCCTCGTCGTCATCTTCTGTCAAAAGAATACATTTCCAAAAGAAAAGAAAAGAAAAGGGGGAAAAAAGGACGAATAGAAAAAGACAATATATTATAAGAAGGGTGAGCTGGCGAATGAAAGAACCCTGCGGCCACACACCTGTGCCATCGTCTATGTACTCCAACAGCTCCTGTTTGGTCTTAAAGTCGGCGGGACTCTGCAGGCTCATTGCCTCCTCGCCGGCAAAGTCGCCATCCTCCACACCCAGGTCGCTGGTGTCGAGCGTGAGGACGCTCTCCTTCAGCATGGCCTTGACGTCGTCGGGTACGTTCGGATTCTGCTGGATCTCGTCCAGATCTAGGTCAGGATTACGCTCCTTAAAGCTCTTGGCCTTGGTGGGATTGCACTGCTTCTTCATTCTGCAGGAGGAGAGCAAAACGAGATTGTATTCAAGTTTGTCCCGACAGGGACAAAGGCGACAATGGGGTGGGGCAACCTACTTCTTATCACACAGCAGGGCGTCTAGGTGCGGGGGCAGGGGCGCTGCGGAGGGCACCCCGTTCGGCGGATCCTCCGGATGCCGGCCGACATCCCGACCCTCCAGCCAGAGGTCATAGCGTTCGTTCTGGAACCGCTTGACGAACGTGTCCATCGATATCTTGACCATGTCATTGCTGCAGGTGCACTGCACCGCCCTCTTCCCGTACTCGATCCAACGCTCCATCGCAAAGTTGGTGGACTCGGCACAGTTGAAGCCGTGATTGAAGCCGGCATGGTAGCCGAACGGGAAAGTGATCATTATCTCCCCCGCCTCCTGCGTGATCTGCAAGGGCAAGAGCCGGATTTTAGGGACACCACTCTTTGGAAGACAAAACAAGAGGAAGAAACGCACCTTACTAACTGGCACATTGTGCTGCTTGAGAATCTGCGGTGAGATTAGCGTCATCTTGTGACGCAGGTAGGCATTGCAGTTCTTATAGCTAGCCGGGAAATACTGGTTGGCCACCTTCTCCAGCCTCCGGCCGTACTCCGGCGGCACCACATACCACGTCTTCGGTGCTCCGAAGTGCAGGTAATTGATCGAATAGAGGTCCATGTCCTCCGTATGCCACGCAAACGTCGTCTTCCACATGCCGAAGTACAGGTAGGCAGTGTTGACGCCGTCTATCTGGATGTTATAGTCCTTGTTCACGAAGTCCAGGATGGTGCCCAGACGGTTTATGTTCCAGCTCTACAACACACCCACCAAAAGGGCAAATGCCAAATGGGAAGGCAACAAGGTCAGAGGTCAAAAGACGGAAAAGGAAAAGCCGCTAAACCCAAACTTACATCCTGGTCGGAGTCTGTGATGCTGCCGCTGACATCTGCCCCGTAGATGGGCGCCACATACGTTATGTTCTTCCAGTACTTGCGCTCCAGGTCCTCGAAGTCAAAGTGCTTCGGCGTGGCATAGCGCTCGGTGCTGGCCAGCTCGCTGAACTGCTTCACGGTGAGGGGTTTCTTTTGGATGTTGATCTGTTGGTAGTAGCCCTGCTTGCCGGTGACCACCTGGCAGATGGGCGCCGGAATGGTCACATTTAGGGCGTCCAGATCGGCGTAGCCGCTGCGACGCGGCACCCACTCCTGCGGCGGCACCACCTTGGCCAGGCCGGCCTTGTGTGCGCCCTGGGACTCCATATAGGCGACGTATTTGGGAAAGTCCTTGAACTCCTCCCAGGTGGGCCGGAAGACCATAATGCGCGGTATGTCTGACATTTTCATTATATTCCTAGTTCCGTTTCTCTTCTCCGCTCTCCTATTCTTCTCCGGCGGCACTTTCCTCTCCTCAACCGACCTCTCCGATGTCCCGATCTAGAACTGTGATACAAGCAGAGTGCCACATTAAAACACCGAACTCCTAATCCCAGGAGCAGAGCAGATGCCATAGACCGACAGTCCGACAGCCCGACCCTACCGTCCTACCAGCCTGCCCTTTTTTCAGAGCCAACCGATCTCATCGCAAAGGATCGGATCGGATCGCACTGAAAACTGAAAAATTGAAAAGGAGGAGCGCCGACGAACAGCTGCAACTTTCCGTGCGCCTTTTTTTGAATGAATGGGCGAGGCATCGAGACAACAGCAGGCCGTCAGTCGGGCAGGCAGGCAGGCAGGCAGGCAGGCTGGCTAGCAGGCAGGCTGGAAGGCTGGCAGGATATGCAGTTGCTGCTACCCCTGCCACTCACTCGGCTCGAGTGGCTCTCCTTTTCCTCGCCAAACAGGACCCAAAGAACCCATAACAAAAAAGTGCAGCGATCGTTTTCCCGATAACTGAATACATAATGTCAGGATAATATCATATTCCAGGACATATATCCTTGTTCTGGACAAGAGTTGTAATTATTTTTAAAAACTACTTAAAAGCTGAAAGTCAAAGAGTTGTAAGGTAGCTGTATTATAACACTAATATATTAAGAACTAGGACCCTTAAGACTACCCATAATTATCTTAAAAATCAAGTATCCTTTGGAATAAAAAAGGACCAACTTCGTTCCAAAATAAAACATTTACTCGCTGATGGAAAACTGACATTTTCTCGCCATGTATTTCTGTATACAGTGCGAGTCGAGGAGGTAAGCGAAAAACTTGCAATAAATCACTCTGAATGCGGATAATTAATTATTGAGTTTGGCTGCCAGGATGGAGCGCCATGTCCTGGGAAGCCAGAAAACAATCCGAACCAAAAAAAGATAAGCGTCCAATAAGTGAAAAAGTGACACAAATCCCGCGACATCTTTTTCTCACACAATATCAAGGATTTTGCAGTTTGTTTTTTTTTTGCTATTTTCGGCACAAACAAGAGGCAGCAGAAAAAGGATATCAGGTCCTGTGGAGCGACGAGATAATGGCAACGATACAAGCCAACAAGGACAACGCCGTGCGAGACATCCCAGCAAACTAGATGAAAATTTACGCAATTTTTCGGCTACTCGGCTACGCAGAAAACTGTACCACCACCCGACAAAGGACTCGAGAGAGAGTGCAAGGATAACCACGAGAGAGAGAGAGAGCGATGAGTAGAGCAGAGCGAATGGGAGAGCCAATGTCGGGGCAGGGGATAGGGAGGGGGTTGGGGGGGGGACATCTATAAGGAAGGATAAGGACGAGTGCGCCAAACTATTTGCTAGTTTGGATAAAAGGAAGCACTCAGGACATTCAGAGGGGCGCCAAACGGGCGAGTAGCGAGTAGAATTGTATGTGTGTGTGTTTACATCGTACGTGTGAGTGTGTGTTTGTGTGTGAAAGGACGAAATTTGGAACTCACTTGTGATTTGCTTCGATGGGTTTTTTTTTTTTGTTGTTTGCCTCACAGTTGCTTATTTTTTTTTCGACTAAAGTTTCGACTTTAATGACTTTACGAGAACCGCTTGCTCTATGATAGATTGGTGCTGGGTCCTGTTGATGTTTCCGCGGCTACTCCGCCGTTGCAGTTGCCTCTTCTGGCAGTCTATTGCACATTATTTTTTATTTTTAAACTTTTTTTTAGACACTCTTCTGACACTCTCACTGTAGCTCTTAGTTTAGCTTTGTTTTTTTTATTGAATTTTACGTTTTTGCGTTGTCCTGCAACATCAGATGGTCGAAAGGCGTCGTTTTCCAGTCTTTGACTTGGAGTTTAGTTGCGAGGCGGAAGGGGGCGAGGGCCGCTCTCAGTGTTGGTCCTTCGAACACACACACTGTCACACAAGGCAAACTAGCACGAAAAGGACTCACGACGGCATACGCGACATGTCTGAGCGGTCTGAGCGGCGAGCAGTGACTGAACCGCATCCTGACGCCGCAGGACTATGGGATGGCGACGCAGACGCAGACGCAGGCGTCGGCAGAACTCGCTCGCACGCTCGCCCGCTCGCCCGCTCGCACTCTCGCACCACACACACACACACACACACACACTCGCAGCGGCAAGAGCGTTGTCCTTTTAATGCGAATGCTCCGGCCAAAGCATAATGCGAAAGGAAAATCGGTGTACAACCAGAGGGAGACGGCCCAAACAAGTTTGGCAGGATAATGGCAGGATAGCGACGATGTGGTGGGGGGTGGAGAGGGGGGGGAAAAATATTCAAGTCGAGAGGAAAAACAGCAGTTGTTGGCTGCCTCTATCGTCCTTTTTTCTTTCTTTTTTTTTTGCCATCCTGTACAGGATCTAGTATCCATCAATAGAAAACCATTCATCTGTCCTTCCGTCGAACAATGGACGGCCAGGACCAACTGCTTCGAATTCGGTTCAGTTGCGAAAACTAGATGTGGAAAATGGGAAATGCATTCGCCATTCTGCCCGCTCCCGATCGTCCTCTTCGCAGGATCTCCCTCTCTCTCTCTCGATTAGTGCTTAGCGCTCATTATGCTTTGTTCGGGCAGGGATTTTAGATCCTGTCAAGAATATCTAATCAGGGGATTAGAGGAGAGCTCTGGAAAGCGATCGGAGGGAGGTAGGTAGAAGAAGAACTTTGAAGATCCTGCAGGAGTTTGATAAAAAGTAGATATCCTTATAACTAGATAAGAATATTACAAAAAAAATAATATATTTTTAAACTTAGTCTAAAAAAAAAGAGTGGGTGAGTTGCATGTCCTTTAACCTACAAGGAGCGTGTGTCTTCTAAAAAAGGAAACTAAAAAACCAACAGAAGGGAAGCCAGGCTGATTTTTGAGTAATTACAGCAGCGTGATGCGGCAAGGATATGGCGAGGAGAAGGATAATTTACAACATGTCATTAGCCGGGAAACGCCTACAGGACTCGGGGCAAGGGCAGATGGGGGGACAGGACTGGGCAGAGGAGGAGGAAGGAAGCACGGCAGGATCAAAGCGTGACAAGAACGCAGGCGAGTGGCCACACTGCGCGGCAGGACTTGCCCACAGACCAGGACACTGAGTAAGCGAGGGGGCCCAAGGATCTCGAGAGCGACTAAAAAACTTGTTTAATCATGCATGAAGAGAGCGACAGAGAGAGAGAGAGAGAAAGAGAGAGAGCTTGCATAAAAGCAGCGAGAATGACCAGGCGGCGGCGTTAACTTCCGGCAGGACTTTCAAACTCACACACACACAGGCACACATACGAGCGCAGCTCTCACTGCAGTCGGGTACACAATGTGGTCATTGACTGAACGGTAAAAAAAGCGAAAACAGGAACAGGAACCATGCCGATGACGTCGTCGAAGAACACACAGAGAACGGCCATAATGCGCGTCCCCTTTTTCCACATTTCTACTTCTTCTTCCTCCTCCTCCTTCCTCCCCTTCTACACACACACACACATACACACTATCTGTGTGTCTCGTGTGATTTCACAAAAACATTTCTCTAATAAAATTTCTCATAAAATTTCAATTCCAACTCGGCTTCAGCTGCGACAACAACTACAAGATTATTTATGCTTTTATTCCTTCTTCCTAGTTCCTGTTTTTGTTCCTGTTGTTGTTGTTGTTGTTGTTGCTGGCAGTTGGCTGTTTTATGTCCTTTTGTGCCGCTAAGCACGCGCGTCAAAGCAGCACAGTGGGATGAGTTATGAATAATTTTAAAGGAAATTTCAAGTTTTTAATCTTTTCCTTTTTTTATTAAATAATAATTATTATAATTAATTATAAGATATAATTATAATTATTTATTTAAAAAAGAAATCTTAGCATCCTTCTTTATAAACTATATCCTTTTTGCCTAAATAAATAAAAAAAATAATAAATAAAAGAAAATAAATTTCATTCCACTAATTTCGTGTTTAGTACCACTGTGCCACATCGACCAAAAAGCAAAGCACGCGTCCCCTTTTCGGCGTTTCCCTTTTGTCCCCTTTTGTTGTCCTTTATCCCAATTGCACAACTGCTTGGCTCTGGCTCTGGCTCGGGCTATGGTTCGACTCTGTCTCAGCCATTGTTTTGTTTTTGCTTTCCGTTCGTTACATTTTATTTTTCGCCCAATTGTCAGACTATGTGTGTGTGTAGTAGTGTGCGTGTGTGAGTCCTTTTTAAAGCAGGCGCTACACTCCTGGCGTCCATTGTTGTTGCTGTTGTGTGTAAAACAAATAGGACCGGAGAGGAGTAGAACGCTTGCGCTTTAAATGACAACTTTTCCAGTACAGGCTTTCGGCGCCGACTCGCTCCGCCACTCTCTGCCGCTCTCACAGGACATGCCTCCCAACTCAGTGCTCTCTATCCAGCAGCTGCCGCCGCAATCTAATTAATTCTCCGCGGCACACACTCTCCTCTGCTCTGCTCTAGGCTGGCGGCCGCCATTGCTAGTCCTAGTCGCTGGACGAAAATGTTCTACACTTTTTCGCATCCCAGTCTTATTGGTCAACAAAATGGCGGCCAGGATAATAACAAGTAGGCGGCCAGGCGAGTTTCCCGCAAAGCGTGCTCAAGTGCCTGCTTGGCGGGCATCCTGTCGCTGAGAAATGTGGAGCACAAGCCAGTCTTGTCAAGACAGGACGAATGCTACCAAACTCTTTAAAGAAGACAGGACATCTTAGGAGCTCTACATTAAGGTAGAGAACTAGTAGTAACAGGAACTCCTTCCTTGGAGGCATCCAGGCCTTTAAACCACGACCTGTTGAGTTGGTAACTTGTTAACACATCCTGGAAACCGTACACCTGACCTGCAGCCCTGTCCGGATCCACCACCTAGCTAGTAGTCCGGGGGTTTGTTTACTACGGTAGCCGGTACGTCTGTCTACGGGCAATGAATGGGAGCGGAAGCCACTCTAACTACCACCGTGGACTGAGACTGACTCGCTCTGTTTTGGTCTGTGTCCTTTTTCGGGAAAACCCCTAAATATGACGAAGACATCGGTTGTGTATGGACGAACGGATGACATGCCGGCACACGCCACCGATTCCACCCGACCCGACCCGTTGGGTGGTGGTTGCCCAGACGCATGGTTCCCATATAGCAAGAGCGGATGAGGCCGGGTCGGTGCCATTGCTGTAGCCGGTGTCTGGGGTTGCTTGTCGTTTGTTTACATTTTGGGGGTTTCCCAAACGTCCTTGCACCTACCGAAGGCCGTGCGTGTGAGCGGAACCACCCCATGCGCCATGTGGCCCAGAGTCAGTGCGCCAATGTAGGTCGGTGGTGACTCTGGTGCTCTGGTTATGTTCTGTTCTGTTCTGAGCTGAGCTGAGCTGAACTGAGCCTCGGTGGTGATTCCAAAAATATGCCCAGACATGTCTAAGGGTTACTGCCACTGCCACTGCCACTGCCACCGCCACCGCCGCAGAGCTCACATTTTGTTTATAAACATTGCGCAAAAACAGCTGATTTTGGGCCATCCCCCATGTGGTGCTCGTCTCGTGCTCTGCATTTCGCTAGCCACACCATCCATCCACACCACACCATGGTCTTCCCGTCCAGCTCCAAGCTGCAGCCATCACCTGCATGCCTCCGAGTACTTACTCGGAGTTCGGCCAGCTGGCAGCTGCCTTGGCGCAGCAGGCAGCAGTAGACTATTAGCCCCGACAGATGTCGGGTTGTGGAATGCAGGGGAACCGATCTGTGTGTGTGTGTGTGTGTGTGTGCAACGAAGTCTAACCAATCTAACGAATTGCAGCCGGCCGAGCCATGAGCTGAAGACTGAAAGGCCTAATGTCCCCGAGTCTAGCTGGCCTGCTGTTGCATTGATTACTAGCCTGAGGACTGGGGCAGACATCTGGCTAGGTAGGTCGTTGTCCCGGCATGGCATGTGCCATGGATAGGGAACTGGCAGCTGCCTACTTTTCAGATCGATCCTTAGGGGCCTCTCTCATTCGGTTTAATGACCAAATCATCTCTCATCCTTGGCCAAGTCGTAAGTATCCAAGTTTGGGGCTTAGCTTGGATGCTGGCCAGCTGCTCCTCGTGTTTCAACTGCACGACCCCCCAAGATTGCCTTGGCCTGGTCCTGGGCCCAGAAACACCAGCATAAAACACAGCTACAGCCTTTCCAAAAACCAACACAAACTGAACTCTCCCAGCTGTAACCAGACACCACAGCCCGTAGCGGTTCGGTTGTCTTGCAAGGACAGAGTACGAGTACAGGAAGAGGGGCCTGGGCCTGGGACTGGTCCTGCTCCTGAAAACCGGTATGCTTATAAAGCTAGGACGATTATTTACAAGCTGATGAAAGAATCCTGAGAAAGGGGTTGCCGGTAACTGTTACAACACTCGAGACTTCCGCTCCTGGCCGGTCGCCTCACGACGGAAGTTCCAATTGTCGCTAAAAATCACAACTTTCCAGCCAAGATCCATACTTTTTAGAACCAAGAGCAGCTGCAGCCGCCTGGCAGCGGTATTTGCGCAGGCGTGCATTGAACCCTGGCTCCTGGGCTACTCGACCGGGCAGGTAGAAACCGAGGAACTCAGCCGAAGCGGCAGATGTTCTCTTTGTCGCAGGTCAGTTGCTTCCTCTGGAAGGAGTTGATTTCTGGTGTCCTGCCGCAGGATCGACGATCGACGAGGGCGCGTCAAAGGCTTCTCAAACATTTGTTTACCTTTGTTGGGTTAGACGAAGTCATTATGCGCTGGCTGATGGGCTAAGGGGGGCCTCAAAGTCGCAGCTGTCGTGGAAACAAGAGCACGGTTTGAGTTTTCAAATCAATGAACCCTTTTCCTTAAAATATTTTTCTTCAGCAAGCTGCATTTTATGTAGATTTGCCTTTAAAAGCTATTCCCAAAGTGTTGCCTACATTAGAGGTTTCTAATCGAGGAGGTAAGGGGTTCACGAAGTGATGTTCTGAGTTCTCTGAGAGATTGTCTCTTGTAGGATAGTGGTTCCTGTGACCTGAGAATCGCGTAGAAGACGAAGTAAGTCTCTTTATAAAGAATATATTAATATCTTAATGACTTTCTTCAAAAACATAGCACAGAAAAGCGAGTATCTGCACTAGAAGCTAGTAACTCCTAGAGCTCTAAACTCATTTCGACAAATATTTCAGAATAGGGGAATCCCAGAGCTCCCTTAGAAGTCATTCCTGAGAACTGAGAGCAACTTCCTTTGAATCTCTTCTGAAAACTCCCAATAAGAGTCTCCTTCCACTCAAGTTCCAAATAAAAAAACAGTTTCTTGGTAAAAAGCTTCCAATTTCCATCAAAATGACTCATTAAAGTCCAAACCAGAAAGGCTTCCCAGAAAAGCAGACGCTCTTGTTGGCGGAAAAATGCCATTAAACCCGAAAACAGCCCCCACCCCTGAATCATAATTACAATTTTCCAATCAGAATTAATAGTTTGAACGCAGATATATTTAAAAAAATAAAGGACGCGGCGGCCCTTTCATGTTTTACAAGTTAATGCAATTAATTGTAGCCCCGGCCAGTAACAAAGTGGGTGGGAGGGAGGCCTCGCGCAGTGAAAAATCGATTTTACAAAAGATTTTCGCTGCAGCGAGTCGCCCCAGGGGCCGAAAACTTACCCGTTGGCGCTCCGATCGCTGGTCCAAAGGTGGAGCCTGGTACCTGGTGACCCGCTTGGATGGAAGGATCACCTACGCTGGTTCTAATCGGCAGCCACCCGCACCAATATCAGATATTAGATACGAGGAGCTCGGCGGCGTACGTGACCGAGAAAATGTGCCCGTTCACAATAGATGTGTGGACGCAGTTTATTTACAAAAGATTAGCTGCAGGGTGCACATGTCTGGGTGCACTGGTGTTACGTTTTTGTTTTAAATGTGGTGGGGGAATGGCGTACGCTCGACAATGGTTGTTCACACTGCTATGGAGCCATTCTTGGCTGGGACTCGACAAGGGTCTTTGGGGGTCTGCTTATCAGACGCTCCTCTGCTGTACAGGCACTCGCGAAGAGTTTACATTGGCACGGGCCCTTCAATTAGGCCCCGCGCGGTATGACGTCTCTTCTTTTACGATGGCAGTAGGGTTTCCTTCTAAAATTCTCGTTTAGCAAGCTCAAAGCACAATTTATATTCTTTTTTGGAGCACTTTTTCGCAAAAATTATACTGTGATGCAAAAACAATCTAACGACAGGTGTGACCAGCTCATGGCACACTAGCTACGCAAAACTATCGATACATCGTATAAGAATTGTTTTTTCGAGTTGCCAACTATAAAATATTAAAAATCAAACAAAGCTTAAAAAATAGTATCTTATCATTGGATTAAAAAAAGTATATATATAATACAATTTAGGTTTAATCAAAAATATAATTTGAATATTTTACAAAACTGCAGTAGCCTGGCAACCCTGGCCCAAAAGTGCACACGTTTTACCCCAACTTCAGTTCGACTGCATGTGAGTCAACATCTGGAGTTTCATCAGTTGATTGATTGTTGCACCAGCCAGAACTTAAACGAACCCCTGCGAAATGCCCGAGCCAGAGCAGCGGAATGAAGGCAGTGCGCCCGAAGGAGCCGGCGAGCCTCCCAAGACTGCCAAGCAGTTGGAGAAGGAGCGCCTGAAGGCGGAGAAGCTGGCAAAGCTACAGGCTAAGCTGGACAAGAAGGCGGCTGCTGCCCCTGCGGCAGGTGAAAAGAAGGAGAAGCCAGAGGTGGGTACTAGTGAGGAGAACACCACTCTCTCTCCTCCTCTGCACTCCTCCAAAACGAGGTTATGTGGCAGAGTGAATGGAAGTAATTGCTTCCATTGTTATTGGTGAAAGTTAATGCCACGCTCTGCTTCTCCAATTCATCTTTCAGAAGCGCACCAAGGAAGTCAAGGAGGCTGCGGTGTACACAGCCGAAACTGCTCCAGGAGAAAAGAAGGACCTGAGTGGCCCCCTGCCGGATGCCTACAGTCCGCGCTACGTGGAGGCCCAATGGTACAGCTGGTGGGAGAAGGAGGGTTTCTTCACCCCCGAGTATGGAGTAAGTTGTGGAATGAGTATCTCATAGAAATATCCTAACCTGAGTCTTCCAGCGACCATCAATCGATGCCCCCAATCCCAACGGAAACTTCGTGATGATCATTCCTCCGCCGAATGTGACGGGATCCCTGCATTTGGGTCACGCCCTCACGAACTCCATCGAGGACGCCATCACGCGCTACCACCGCATGAAGGGACGCACCACCCTGTGGGTTCCCGGCTGTGATCACGCCGGCATTGCCACCCAGGTGGTGGTGGAGAAACTTTTGTGGCGTGACGAGAAGTTGTCGCGGCACGATCTCGGCCGTGAGAAGTTCATTGAACGCATCTGGGATTGGCGCAGGGAAAAAGGCGGTCGCATCTACGAGCAGCTCAAGAGCCTGGGATCATCGTACGACTGGTCGCGGGTGGCCTTCACCATGGACCCGAAGCTGTGCCGCGCCGTCACAGAAGCATTTGTCCGCTTGCACGAAGAGGGAAGCATTTACCGCAGCTCCAGATTGGTCAACTGGTCATGCACGCTCCGGTCGGCGATCTCGGACATCGAAGTCGACAAAGTGGAGATCCCCGGACGCACGTTCCTCTCCATTCCCGGCTATGAGGAGAAAGTAGAGTTCGGGGTTCTGGTCAAATTCGCCTATAAGGTGGAGGGCAGCGACGAGGAGGTGGTCGTCGCCACCACCCGTATTGAGACAATGCTCGGCGACACTGCGGTGGCAGTGCATCCGCAGGACGAGCGCTACAAACACTTGCATGGAAAGTTTGTTGTTCATCCGTTCTCCACACGGCGCCTGCCGATTGTGTGCGACGAGTTTGTGGACATCGCCTTCGGCACAGGTGCCGTGAAGATAACCCCGGCCCACGACCCCAATGACTACGAGGTGGGCAAGCGCTGCAACCTACCCTTCATCACAATCTTCAACGACGACGGCTTCATCATCGGCGACTACGGCGAGTTCACGGGCATGAAGCGGTTCGAGTGCCGCAAGCAGATCTTGATCAAGCTCAAGGAGCTGGGGCTATACCGCGAGACCTTGAACAACCCCATGGTCGTACCCATTTGCAGTCGCTCGAAGGATGTGGTGGAGCCACTTATCAAGCCCCAATGGTATGTCAGTTGCTCAGATATGGCCGCCTCTGCCACCGAGGCAGTGCGTTCCGGGGCATTGAAGATCGTTCCAGAGCATCACACGAAGACGTGGTACCACTGGATGGACGGCATTCGGGACTGGTGCGTTTCCCGGCAGCTGTGGTGGGGACACCGCATTCCTGCCTACCATGTCAGCTTCAGCGATCCCGCCATTCAAACAGGATCGGTAAGCATATGTAACTGGAGTGTCACCTCCACAGATACATAATATATGTTTCTATAATTTGCCAGCCTGCTCTCGAAGGAGTGGTATAGTTGATTCTATTTTCCGTGCCCACCTAACGTAGTGATCTATAATTAACAAATTTCAATCACTTCCAGACCGATGACGAGCAGTACTGGATTGTGGCGAGGAGTGAGGAGGAGGCGCTGGCCAAGGCATCAGAACGGTTCGGAGTGGAGGCCAGCAAGATCATCCTTAAGCAGGACGAGGACGTGCTAGACACATGGTTCAGCTCCGGCATCTTTCCCTTCTCCGTGTTCGGTTGGCCGGACAAGACCAAGGACCTGGAGACATTCTACCCCACATCGCTGCTGGAAACGGGACACGACATTTTGTTCTTCTGGGTGGCTCGCATGGTGTTCTTCGGCCAGAAGCTGCTCGGCAAGCTTCCCTTCAAGGAAGTCTACTTGCATCCCATGGTCCGAGACGCCCACGGTCGCAAGATGTCCAAATCTTTGGGCAATGTCATCGATCCCATGGATGTGATCCGTGGCATTACACTGGAGGGGCTTCATGCCCAGCTGGTGGGCTCTAACCTGGATCCCCGGGAGATTGAGAAGGCCAAGGCCGGGCAGAAGCAGGACTACCCGCAGGGTATTCCCGAGTGCGGCTCGGATGCCCTGCGCTTTGCCTTGTGCGCCTATATTACCCAGGCGCGGGACATCAATCTGGACATAAACCGTGTCCAGGGCTACCGCTTCTTCTGCAACAAACTCTGGAACGCCACCAAGTTCGCCCTGCTCTACTTTAACGGCACGGAGAAGTTCGACACCGAGCTCGCGGCGTCGGAGGTCGTCAACCAGATGGACGCCTGGATCCTATCCCGGCTCTCCGCTGCTATCGAGGCTTGCAACCAGGGCTTCGAGACCTATGACTTTGCGGCTGCCACCAGCGCCTGCTACGCCTTCTGGCTGTACGACCTGTGCGACGTGTATCTGGAATGCCTGAAGCCGATCTTCCAGAGCGGCAGTGAGCAGCAACAGGCCGCTGCCAGGCGCACGCTCTATGTGTGCCTCGACTACGGCCTGCGGCTGCTCTCGCCGTTCATGCCGTTCATCACCGAAGAGCTCTACCAGCGCCTACCCAGAGCCAAGCCGGCAGCCAGCATTTGCGTAGCTAGCTATCCCAGTGAGTAATTAATATTTAAATAATATTTTTAATTTTTGTATTTTATAAAAAATATACCTTTTTTGTAGGCAACGTCTCATGGCGCAGTTCGAAAGTAGAGTCCGAAGTGGAGTTCGTCCAGAAGGCTGCTCGCATCATTCGCTCGGCCCGTTCCGACTACAATCTTCCCAACAAGACCAAGACGGAGGCCTATGTCGTGTGCACTGATCCCGCACCCAACGAAATACTCAAGCGCTATGCCGACGACCTGGCCACGATCTCCTACTGCTCCAAGGTGGTCTTCGACGGCGAGGCCCCGGCCGGCTGCGCCATTCTTACCGTGACAGGCCAGTGCGAAGTTCATCTACTGCTCAAGGGCCTCGTGGAGGCTGACAAGGAGATCGCAAAGCTGCAGAAAAAGCGCGACCAGCTGGTGCAGACTGTGGGCAAACTCACCCAGGCCAGTCAGGCGGCTGACTACGCCACGAAGGTGCCCGCCGAGGTCCAGGCAGCTAACGAAACGAAGCTCTCCGAGTCGCAGGCGGAGATCGAACGCATCGCAGCCGCCATCGAAACGTTGAAGCTAATGTAATCAGGAAACTGAAAAGGATCCTTTCAGGAATGGGCATTTTGTTGATATTTTGGCGTGCTTGCAGGGCTCGCCGCAGGACTAAGCTTAAATAGATGCTTCTTAAAAGAGACAATTGCATTTCGAAAATAAATAAAAGCCAGAGGTTCTTTCTTTATTTATTATGCACCACACTTGTAATTTTTCTTAGTACAAATAAATAGAAAAGTACAGTATTCTAGAGCTTGGATCCACACCTTCCGAATCACCAGGTCAAGCGGGTAGCATGGTCCGTCTTCCGCTTCGACATTTTGATGTACCCCAGAAATTGTAGCTCGGCCACGGCGCGGGTGAAGCGGGCTCTGCAAATAGAAATATATTATTAGACTTCCAAAAGGATATAGGATAAGGCTTACTGAATCTGGGGATCTATTTGCTCCTGGTTAGATTCCTCGCTTTCGTCATCGCCCCCATTCAACACCGATCGGAATGCCTGCAGCCAGTCGAAGAGGTTTATCATCCTGCCGCACTCCAGGTGCAGCTTGTAGGCCACTGAGAGGTCGGGCAGTGTGCTGACCAACAGGGTCTGCTCCCGAAGCTCGCAGCACTTGCATTGCAGATAGAAGTGGGGATTGTTAAGGGCCGTGTGGAGAGCCGCCCGCGGAGCACCAATTATATTCCGGCGCACAGTGGCGATGTCATTGAACACGAACAGCTCGTGAAGCGGGGGCGCATCCTGCAGACACCGCAGATTATCCTGAACCAAGTTTGTCTCGATAAGTCGCAGAGTTTTTTGCAAGGCGCGAGCGAATTCCGAGGTGGGGTGCTGCTGGTCCTTGTCCTCCTTGCTGCGCTGAAGGAGTTGGGCTTTTAGTTCCTGCCTGGAGGCTACTTGGGAGATGTCGGTAGGCGGAAGTCGGGCGTCGTCAGCAATCGACGCAGCAACTGGCGTCATAGATGCCTGAATCACCTCGTCTAGGGCCCTTCGGATTTCTACTAGTTGTGGCCGTAGAACCGCGGCGCAGGACTCGCCGAGTTCCAAGGGCGCGACCTCTTCGGTCAGAAAATTCTCGACCTTCTCCAGACTTCGGTTAACTTTCGCCACGAACTCGTCCCTAGACAGAAAGCCCAGCATCTGCCAGCACTCTTTAAACTCAGGCGTGGTGGCAAGCGGCCTGTTTAGGCAGTGGACATACAGCTCCCGCCGAAGCTTGCCCAGCGGACAACGTGGCAAGTCACAAACCAGTTCCGTGAGGAACTCCAGCGCGCTGCGAAAGAGTAGGAAGTGGATGTGGCAGTCCCGCAACAGCTGCGGTAGTTTCTTTTTAAGGTACTCGTCGTCGGTGAGTATCGCTATCACTCGCTTGCAGTCGTTGATGCCCTCGACATATGGCCGGAACGAAGGTAGTCGTCGAATGGACTCCATGTCCGTGTGTGTTAGCTGCTGGATTCGGCCCAAGGCTCGGCTATATTCGGAGCAGAGCGCAAAGGTGTTTCCCGCAAAGAAATGTTCCATCAAGCAGTACTTGAATCCCTGGATGAAGCCGTGAACGGAAAAGTCGTAGTATAGAAAGATGTGAGTCAGAAATTTGAGGGCCTTTCCCGACAGGTGGAATGCATACTTTGGGGATAGCAATACTTTCTCGAGAACCTGTGAACATCCAGATTTAGGAAATGGAAGTAAGAACTATTTAAAAGCATGGAACCTACCTCATTGAGGCCCACTGGGGCAGCTTGTGTTTGGAAAACCCTCAGACGGATTTTGCTGCTAACGTGGTAGGGTAGGGTTCCGTGAACCGCTGATACGGCAGTAGCCACTCCTAGAACTAGTACGAAGGGAAGCTCATCACAATGCGCGCATAGTATCAGGATTAGATCCTGCAGCACCCCAGCACTGAAGCACTCAAAGTCCGGCAGGATTACAACGAGGTGGTATGGTTTTCGTTCCGATGAAAAGTTGTTCATGTACCAAGACTTCAGTTGCTTCATCGTGCACTGCGAGCGTCGTAAGCGTTTACGGTCGCGTTCGACAACATCCTCCTCTTCCTCGCCTGGTTCTTCGCCACCACCGTCCTCAACAAGGCCAAAGACCATGGACTCCACGGCCGCTTTTAAAGTAGAACAATCTCGGGACTGCAACACACAAACTTGGGCGGACTGCTGGTCGTGCAGGCGTCGGGTGAGAGCGTCGAACTGGCTTAAGTGGTCTGGTTGATTGATGCCCGTTAGGAGGGCGGCCGTGGGCAGTAGATCGTCCGTCGCGTCCTGGCTAACTACAAACTCCACCAGCTGATCGAGGGTGCGGGCATAGCTGCGCTGCTGAAGATCTGTGATGTGGGAGCTAATCTGGCGCCACGTCTGGTTGTAGGATTCGTAGAAGGGCTGCCCAGTGATCTCCGGACCCAGAAGGTTGCTGGGGCTGCTGCTCCCGACGGAATGCTTGCGCTTGCTGGACGTCTTTTTGCCGGCCCGCGTAGCTCCATTTTTGTATACAAAACAACCCTTTACAGGAGACACCAAACAAAAAATGAGCAAGGGCATCCAGAGACAAAATAATTCTCCAACTTACCTTTGAAACGGAAATGGTGGGATCCATAGCTGGCATTCAACTAAAAACGCCCTAGAGTTGGGAAGCCGAAAGTGAAGAAATAGCGCTTAATTATTGTTTAGTCAGCGCAGTTCTGTTCCAATTTAAGTTTATTCACCAAGAGAAAAATGCAAACCAAAATCCAGCTGCATGGACAGCTTGTGTGTGTTAGTTGGCGCCAACACAATCAGTGTTGGGCAACGACTCCCTTTCTAATATTTAGGAGTAGTAGTGCCATCTGCAAGGGCGGTTGATTTAAATAAGTAAATGTAAACTATTCGTAAACAGAAAACTATTTGATAATTATTTACTTTTTGCTGGGTCAAAAACCCTCACTGTTTCTGTATAATCATTCTCCCCTTGTCTTCCTTCCATATTTTCAGTCGTAGTGGGATCCTTAAAGACGACCAAAAAATCGGTACGTTCTTTATCACAAGCGTCGGACCACTTGGGAGCCAATTGAAATGAAAACAGGTACATTAGCAAGAAGTCCATGAAGAGGATTAAAGCTCCAAGGAAATAATCCTTTATGCGCATTTCAGCAAACCTGCCACCGTTAATAATTTGTGCGTGATACATTGCAAACTAAATTGGGATAAGTAGTTTCAATTTTAATTAAATTGAATGCCTCTAATTATACTCACCATCCAAATGCTAATCACTATACAAATTCTAACGATTATAAAAGAGTAGCGCATATTAAATACGATATAAAGCATTAGAAAATACATGGCGCCAATTATGGCTATGACTGCGAGGACAAATAATACTACCACATCCAAAGTCAAATCAAGCTGTTTAAATAAAAAAAAATAATTAGATATTCGAGAATGTAAATAGCCATTAATGCGTCTTCCAACTTACCGTCACGAAGCTACCGATTAGAATAAAAATGACCAGGACTAAGGCCCAAATCAGGAAGCTAAACAGGAATTGATATCTATATTGACGAGTAATCAATGGGGCCATGCCTAGCACGACGCATTCGAACTAAAAGTATAGAAATTTAGTTTTCTCTCCACAAGTTAATGATGTACTAACTCACTATCAAAAAAGCAAATAGCCAATTGATCATTTTGTTAAAACGCAAGACCTCGAAAAATATAAAAACTACCAGAAGCACTAGGCCAATTGTAACAAATATGCTGCCAATCCAATAGTAATCGGTGAAAAATGAATTAATAGAGTCTCTGAAAGGATATTCAGGATTATCATGAAAGTATCGGATCGTATCCAAAATATATACATACACGAAATGGAAAAGACACCACTGCAAAAGTGCAACAATCATGGCTACGGCAGTTAGCAAATATGTGATCATGGCAAACCTCCGCCGTTCATTTCGGTTATAAGAATTGTTTTTGTCTGCCATAGTTGATTGCCTTTCGTGTGTCCTGTGTTTGTGTAATTTTATCCCGTACTTAAAATATATATATCAAGTTTCACTTGAACTTGTAACATGAATTTCTGTGCTGTTGTTTTTTTTTTGTTTTTAAATTCCTACCAAAACCTGATTTTATGACTAAGTTTAAAATAAAACTGAATATTTTAGAACTAAAAAATATTTATAAGTGGATTAATTAAGGTTGTATTTAAGGACTATATTTAAATAATATCCTTTCAATTTTAAAAGTGCTCCCTATCTCATAAATACATTTATTGGGCCACACTGGCTGGTGGCTGTTTTGCTGTTACCCAGCACTGTAACAGATGATCTGTTTTGGCTTGAAATTCGCAAACAAACAACGACTTAAAAATGCTCGGGGACGAAGATCTGGATATCTATGAGGATCTAGAAGACTTTCGAAAAGCCGAGGATAAAGTAAGTTATAGACCAGTACTAGTCGTTTTGCCTAAAAAAAAATCCGTGAGGTGTATTGCAGAAATCCGAGCAGCTGCTGGCATGGGAAGAAAAATACAAAAGTGCGACTGCCGAAATAGAAGTCTTAAAGGCGGAGAATAAAGCGCTCGGGAAAAAGATTAAAGTCATGGAAGTGAATCTGCAGAATCTACTGAACACTGCCAAGGCGGAAATGAAGAGGAAGGAGACATTAATCGACCAGCTGCGAAAGGAGTAAGTCGAAAATCAATGGATGCTTTTCTAACTAATACTCCTTTACATTTGTTCACAGAAAAGATGATATTTGCTTCAGACGGAAGCGACCTCCAAATGACGGAGACTTAGCCGCCAGGGAACACCAGAACAAACGTCCAAAATTGGTCCAAACAAAAGAAGTTTCGCGGAAAGAAACCGAAGTGCCGAAGAATCCATTTAGGGCGCGTTCGAAAGAAGACAATAAAACCGAGAAACCAAAGTCCCGAAGCAGTTCTCCCAGGCATAGCCATCACAAGGTCAACGATGGCAGGCCACGTTCACAGGCTCGACATTCCGAAAGCCATCAAAGATCCAGAGACCGCCGACGTAGCCGCAGTCCTAGGCACGAATCCAGCCGGTACCGTGGGAAGAATGGCAAGGAAAGCCGAAGGCGCAGCCGCTCCCAGTCGCCAGGGTAAGTATGCTGAAGAATCGTCGATAGCACTATTGATAGTAGCGCATGAATTTCGTTGCAGTCCGAAAAGTCAGAGACCAAAGTCCCAAACTATAACCACTCTATTCGGCGACGAACCCATCTGTTCAGAGAACGAGAGTCCACACTCAGAGGTGGCCAAGAAGATGCAAGCTAACAAGGATCCGTCGACTCCCGTTGAACTTTACACACCCGATACTGCCGTCAAGCTACAGTCGACTAAGCAGCAGGCTATTCCTAATGAGAGCGAAGACACTGCCGCTGTGGATGGGTACTTTGAAAAAAACACTGGAGTTGAGGCGAAGCCGACAGAAACAGATGCTACTAAGCTATGTGAAGGATTCTTCTCCTCGGTTTCTAAATTAAAAAATCTTCCCATCCCCGCGCTAAATCTTTTTTCTGACAAAAATCCTATGGATCCCATTCCCAAATTAGTTGAGTTAAAAAATGATGTTCCAGAACCTGCCAAGCAGGTTAAGAATGTCTGCGTAGTTTCTGCCAGCGAACAAGAAGATTTAAGCGTTCAAGTTGAAACAACTCCAGTACTAGACTCCACCGCTAATGCCCAGAACGAAGAGAAACCTGAACCTGTTAAGGAGTGTAAAATTAATTCATCAAACAATGTCCAACAGAAAGAAATAATGAATGAGACGGCTTGTAAATCTATTATACAGGATAGCAAATTATCAGATATCTTCGTGGCCCACGATTTGACGGTCAATGAAACTATAGATGAGACTGTTCCGATGGACTTAGAATATGATATCTACGATGATCTCGACAGATCAGATGCTGGGCCCAGCTTTTCGGAAAATATTGGTTCCACCATTATAGAAGCTTCCAAAGTCAATGACGGGAGCGAGTCACCAAAAAAAACTTGCGAAAATGACGAGGGAATCCAGATTATTGAAGATATCCGATTGCCTGAAATAGCAGATATAGAAAATATTGCCTTTACAGTCGACAAGAATCTTCAAGACTCGGAAAAGCCACAAACTGATAAAATTGAGAAATCAAACGAAGATATCCAGGAACACGAAAGGAAAGAATCCAGCTACAGTAAGGATGAGGCTTCGGTCAAGTCTTCAATATTATACGCCCAGCCGGACTCTACCAAAGTCGACCACAATGATGACGCCATCCTAGAGAATGCAATGAATGAGTTAACTGGAGAGCAGGTGCCCGAAGGCAACCACAATACCAACTACTTGAATTTGAGCCTCGAGGAAGATGCCATTGAGATGGCACTAGAGCAACTGCACCAGTCGTCGCCAGACGAAACTGTTGTTACTTCAACATCAAATAAGGCGCGACAAACATCTAAAGATCTTATTGCAATCTTGGCCCAATCTCCTCTTCACACCACGCCACTTAAAGCGAAGAGTCCACTAAAATCACCGGAAACGGAGATACCCGACAAGACACCGTTAAAAAAGCGCAGAGTCAACTTGTCGTTGAATGCTGACAAGTCTCTTAGTCATGAGGCTCCCGCGGAAGAAACAAGCGGGAGCCTTAGCTGCCCAGACGATTCCTCCACTGTCACCAAACGTTTTTCGATGGGCCACACAGATTACCAGTTTGAGCAAATAAAGGATGAAATCGTTTTACGTGTTAAACGGCGTAGTCGCCGGCAACCCAGGGCGCCCGTTGAGCCAAAAACGATTCCATCAGATGGAAAGTCTGTTTAGACCCAAGAAATTGTATATTTTAGGTACATTTATGTCCTAGTTTTAACATTATAATTTTAACTTAACGACAAATTTTGTTCATATTTAAAAAAAAAACCGAGTTACGTCATTGATTAAAGGAGGTCATTGTCTTTGATTTGATTAACCTTTCATTAATCCAAACATCGTTCATATTCATTAAAGAGGTCTCTGTTGTTGGAGGTCCAAGTCTTAACATTATAATTTTAACTTAACGACAAATTTTGTTCATATTTAAAAAAAAAAAACGAGTTACGTCATTGATTAAAGGAGGTCATTGTCTTGATATGATTAACCTTTCATTAATCCAAATATCGTTCATATTCATTAAAGAGGTCACTGTTGTATTTTGAGATCGTTGTTACTTCCGGGAGGCGCGACAGGTCAAAAGAGGTTATAAATGGTACTGTTGTTTGGCTTGGAGGTCATTAATCGGCTGGTGTACGTCCTCCGCACATCCTGTACCATGAGTAGATAACTAACCAAAAGTAAATTGTCAAAGCTGTTGGAAAAGAAACTCGTTGAATGCATTAAGTAAAGTGATTAAGGATCAGCTTACCAATATAAATAAAAATTATGATGACGGTTACTAGGGTATCACCTTCAAAATGGAACTGTATAATGATTAATATGACAAAAACTATATCGAAAATAAGTCTAATTAGTGCTGTAATGAGATAGACACAGGGAAACTCCTTCTTCGGCTAAAAATTGAAAAGAAGAAATAAACTGTGATTATATTCAATAACAAAATTGGAATTCCTAAAGGATACTTACCACCCACACAGAAACAATGACTAGAATGCAAGCGACTATGTGCGCTACGTGCAGCGCTACTGCTACATACCAAAGAGTGTGCAGAAAATCTACGCCACTTATTACTAGGGAAGAGGTCAGGTCAGCAGGCTATTACTGATAGACCTAAGATAGTACTTACGTGCCGCATGCCCAGCTGCTGAGCCACAAAATATCAAATCCACAATGGCCACAATTAGTGCTCCCCATTTTAGCTCGAGGCAGCAGCACTTACTAAAAGTGGGTAATCCCATTTTGTTGCTATTTTCTGCTGATTAGGTAATTTTTACTATTCTCTCTAGAATCTGGGCTTTTAGGATATGCTCCGTACGCTGTTCTATTTGCTTTTGAAGTAGATTTCACCGGCACTTTGAAGTAATCATTTGGATGCCCTTTCCAAGGCCAACTAGTCTCTCCGTTTTTAACTTTTTCACAACTTTGGTATTTTTATACCCTTGCAGAGGGTATTATAATTTTGATCAAAAGTGTGCAACGAAGGAGACAGCTCCGACTCTATAAAGTATATATATTATTCATCAGGATCAATTCCTGAGGGGATATAAGCATCTCCGTCTGTCCATATCTCTGTTTCTACGCAAACTAGTCTCTTAGTTTTAAAGTTATCGACGTCAAAATTTGCACACATCCTTCTTTCCTTTGCAGGCAGTATATAAGTCGGAACGGCCGGGATAGGTCAACTTTATCCTATAGCAGCCATATAACTGATTCATCGGAAATGCCATAACTCTGTTGTTTTTGAAGATAGAAGGATGGGACTTCGATCTGCCAAATTTCATATGGATCGGCCGACTATATAAGATCCGATATATATCTAATATATAATATAAGCTGCCACATATCTGCAAGGGTATATCAACTTCGGCTCCGCCCGAAGTTAGCTTTCCATTCTTATTTCCTTAAATGCCGTTATTACACTTTTCGATTTTTTTCGATTTTTTTTTTACCCCTGAGGGTTAAAAATTTTTTTGATTTTTTTCAAGGGGTACCCCTATAAAAAAGAGGGGATTCTGCCAATTTATATCCGATCTGGAAATAGTGTACCATTCTGTAATCAGCGCATCTAGGACCTCCATTCCTCATTTAAAATATTGCTTAAGTGCCGTTTTACATTTTTTCGATTTTTTTCAAGGGGTACCCCTGTAAAAAAGTGGGGATTCCTAATTTCGCATTTTGGCCCCCTTACAGTGGCCACAGCTCTGCTAATTTATATCCTATCTGGAAATAGTGTACCATTCTGTAATCAGCGCATCTAGGACCTCCACTCCTTATTTAAAATACTGCTTAAATGCCGTTTTAAAATTTTTCGATTTTTTTCAAGGGGTACCCCTGTAAAAAAGTGGGGATTCCAGATTTCGCAATTTGGCCCCCTTCCGGTGGCAACAGCTCTGCTAATTTATATCCGATCTGGAAATAGTGTACCATTCTGTAATCAGCGCATCTAGGACCTCCATTCCTCATTTAAAATATTCCTTAAATGCCGTTTTAAAATTTTTCGATTTTTTTCAAGGGGTACCCCTGTAAAAAAGTGGGGATTCCAGATTTCGCAATTTGGCCCCCTTCCGGTGGCAACAGCTCTGCTAATTTATATCCGATCTGGAAATAGTGTACCATTCTGTAATCAGCGCATCTAGGACCTCCATTCCTTATTTAAAATATTGCTTAAATGCCGTTTTAAAATTTTTCGATTTTTTTCAAGGGGTACCCCTATAAAAAAGTGGGGATTTCAAATTTCGCAATTTGGCCCCCTTCCGGTGGCCACAGCTCTGCTAATTTATATCCGATCTGGAAATAGTGTACCATTCTGTAATCAGCGCATCTAGGACCTCCATTCCTCATTTAAAATATTGCTTAAATGCCGTTTTAAAATTTTTCGATTTTTTTCAAGGGGTACCCCTGTAAAAAAGTGGGGATTCCAGATTTCGCAATTTGGCCCCCTTCCGGTGGCAACAGCTCTGCTAATTTATATCCGATCTGGAAATAGTGTACCATTCTGTAATCAGCGCATCTAGGACCTCCATTCCTTATTTAAAATACTGCTTAAATGCCGTTTTAAAATTTTTCGATTTTTTTCAAGGGGTACCCCTGTAAAAAAGTGGGGATTCCAGATTTCGCAATTTGGCCCCCTTCCGGTGGCAACAGCTCTGCTAATTTATATCCGATCTGGAAATAGTGTACCATTCTGTAATCAGCGCATCTAGGACCTCCATTCCTCATTTAAAATATTGCTTAAATGCCGTTTTAAAATTTTTCGATTTTTTTCAAGGGGTACCCCTATAAAAAAGTGGGGATTCCAGATTTCGCAATTTGGCCCCCTTCCGGTGGCCACAGCTCTGCTAATTTATATCCGATCTGGAAATAGTGTACCATTCTGTAATCAGCGCATCTAGGACCTCCATTCCTTATTTAAAATACTGCTTAAATGGCGTTTTAAAATTTTTCGATTTTTTTCAAAGGGTACCCCTGTAAAAAAGTGGGGATTCCAGATTTCGCAATTTGGCCCCCTTCCGGTGGCAACAGCTCTGCTAATTTATATCCGATCTGGAAATAGTGTACCATTCTGTAATCAGCGCATCTAGGACCTCCATTCCTCATTTAAAATATTCCTTAAATGCCGTTTTAAAATTTTTCGATTTTTTTCAAAGGGTACCCCTGTAAAAAAGTGGGGATTCCAGATTTCGCAATTTGGCCCCCTTCCGGTGGCAACAGCTCTGCTAATTTATATCCGATCTGGAAATAGTGTACCATTCTGTAATCAGCGCATCTAGGACCTCCATTCCTCATTTAAAATATTCCTTAAATGCCGTTTTAAAATTTTTCGATTTTTTTCAAGGGGTACCCCTGTAAAAAAGTGGGGATTCCAGATTTCGCAATTTGGCCCCCTTCCGGTGGCAACAGCTCTGCTAATTTATATCCGATCTGGAAATAGTGTACCATTCTGTAATCAGCGCATCTAGGACCTCCATTCCTTATTTAAAATACTGCTTAAATGCCGTTTTAAAATTTTTCGATTTTTTTCAAGGGGTACCCCTGTAAAAAAGTGGGGATTCCAGATTTCGCAATTTGGCCCCCTTCCGGTGGCAACAGCTCTGCTAATTTATATCCGATCTGGAAATAGTGTACCATTCTGTAATCAGCGCATCTAGGACCTCCATTCCTCATTTAAAATATTGCTTAAATGCCGTTTTAAAATTTTTCGATTTTTTTCAAGGGGTACCCCTATAAAAAAGTGGGGATTCCAGATTTCGCAATTTGGCCCCCTTCCGGTGGCCACAGCTCTGCTAATTTATATCCGATCTGGAAATAGTGTACCATTCTGTAATCAGCGCATCTAGGACCTCCATTCCTTATTTAAAATACTGCTTAAATGGCGTTTTAAAATTTTTCGATTTTTTTCAAAGGGTACCCCTGTAAAAAAGTGGGGATTCCAGATTTCGCAATTTGGCCCCCTTCCGGTGGCAACAGCTCTGCTAATTTATATCCGATCTGGAAATAATGTACCATTCTGTAATCAGCGCATCTAGGACCTCCATTCCTCATTTAAATTATGGCTTAAATGCCGTTTTAAAATTTTTCGATTTTTTTCAAGGAGTACCCCTGTAAAAAAGTGGGGATTCCAGATTTCGCAATTTGGTCCCCTTCCGGTGGCCACAGCTCTGCCAATTTATATCCAATCTGGATATAGTGTGCCATTCTGTAATCAGCGCATCCATGACCTCCATTCCTCATTTAAATTATGGCTTAAATGCCGTTTTAAAATTTTTCGATTTTTTTCAAGGGGTACCCCTGTAAAAAAGTGGGGATTCCAAATTTGGCATTTTGGCCCTGTTCCGGTGGCCACAGCTCTGCCAATTTATATCCAATCTGGAAATAATGTACCATTCTGTAATCAGCGCATCCAGGACCTCCATTCCTCATTTAAATTATGGCTTAAATGCCGTTTTAAAATTTTTCGATTTTTTTCAAGGGGTACCCCTGTAAAAAAGTGGGGATTCCCAATTTAGCATTTTGGCCCTGTTCCGGTGGCCACAGCTCTGCCAATTTATATCCAATCTGGATATAGTGTGCCATTCTGTAATCAGCGCATCCAGGACCTCCATTCCTCATTTAAAATATTGCTTAAATGCCGTTTTAAAATTTTTCGATTTTTTTCAAGGGGTACCCCTGTAAAAAAGTGGGGATTCCAAATTTAGCATTTTGGCCCTGTTCCGGTGGCCACAGCTCTGCCAATTTATATCCAATCTGGATATAGTGTACCATTCTGTAATCAGCGCATCCAGGACCTCCATTCCTCATTTAAATTATGGCTTAAATGCCGTTTTAAAATTTTTCGATTTTTTTCAAGGGGTACCCCTGTAAAAAAGTGGGGATTCCAAATTTAGCATTTTGGCCCTGTTCCGGTGGCCACAGCTCTGCCAATTTATATCCAATCTGGATATAGTGTACCATTCTGTAATCAGCGCATCCAGGACCTCCATTCCTCATTTAAATTATGGCTTAAATGCCGTTTTAAAATTTTTCGATTTTTTTCAAGGGGTACCCCTGTAAAAAAGTGGGGATTCCAAATTTAGCATTTTGGCCCTGTTCCGGTGGCCACAGCTCTGCCAATTTATATCCAATCTGGAAATAGTGTACCATTCTGTAATCAGCGCATCCAGGACCTCCATTCCTCATTTAAATTATGGCTTAAATGCCGTTTTAAAATTTTTCGATTTTTTTCAAGGGGTACCCCTGTAAAAAAGTGGGGATTCCAAATTTAGCATTTTGGCCCTGTTCCGGTGGCCACAGCTCTGCCAATTTATATCCAATCTGGAAATAGTGTACCATTCTGTAATCAGCGCATCCAGGACCTCCATTCCTTATTTAAATTATGGCTTAAATCCCGTTTTAAAAATTTTCGATTTTTTTCAAGGGGTACCCCTGTAAAAAAGTGGGGATTCCAAATTTAGCATTTTGGCCCTGTTCCGGTGGCCACAGCTCTGCCAATTTATATCCAATCTGGATATAGTGTGCCATTCTGTAATCAGCGCATCCAGGACCTCCATTCCTCATTTAAAATATTGCTTAAATGCCGTTTTAAAATTTTTCGATTTTTTTCAAGGGGTACCCCTGTAAAAAAGTGGGGATTCCAAATTTCGCATTTTGGCCCTGTTCCGGTGGCCACAGCTCTGTCAATTTATATCCAATCTGGATATAGTGTGCCATTCTGTAATCAGCGCATCTAGGACCTCCATTCCTCATTTAAAATATTGCTTAAATGCCGTTTTAAAATTTTTCGATTTTTTTCAAGGGGTACCCCTATAAAAAAGTGGGGATTCCAAATATCGTATTTATACTATATATTATTAGACTATATAGCTGATTGATCGGAAATTCCACATCTTTGTTTTTTTTTAAATTTAGAAGGATGGGACTTTCTATGCGTTCCCTTTTGGGCAAACTTACCCGATCTGCCAAATTTCATAAGTATCGGCCGACTGTATAAGATTCAATATATATCTTATTATTGCTGCCACATAACTGCAAGGCTCCGCCAGAAGTTAGCTTTCCATTCTTGTTTAAGATAGCACTATTGGACTAGAAACCCCCTTCTTAAATAACTGATATGTCTTTCCAAATGGTATAAGGATTGGCCGGCATAAACCTTGTGATTCTGGAGACAGAAATCACGCGGATTATATTCGATCCAATATATATAGCTAACACTGTGGACGGCATCGAGTGTAAGTTTCATCTCCTTTTACATACACATTCTATGTAACAGATACAATGGATCATCTCCGACGCTATTCTTGACCTTCCTTAACGTCCGAGTAGATGAACGGGAGGATCTCACAGACTAAGACTTTTCATGTAGACCTGAATTTTATCCAAGCGGGATAAACTCCCGCCCGAGTAAATAAAATCGAGTAATTTTTAGAAGTTTGTGAGGCTTTTTATTTTTGTCTCCTTAGTGCCTTGCTTAAGGGACCCGTTTTAGAGCACAGAAAGCATTGTTTTTAAGGAATATTTTTTTTTATTGGGAAATTAAAAATTTCATTGGGAAATACACTAAAATATGACAAATTTTGTTCTTATGAATTGTAAACTAAAAGTCATACTGTCATTTGATTTAGAAGTCATTATTCGGATGGGCTGGAGATTTTTTTGTACCATGAGTAGATAACGAACCAGAAGTACACTTCCAAAACTGTTGAATAACATCATTAGAGGCATTAGGTAAATAAATAAAAGCGAAAGCTTACCAAAAAATACTACCCTAATGGTAGCTTTTAGTACAATGTTCTCAACATCCTCCCAATCGAGTTTTGTACAGATAATTACCAAAATAATTAGTTCGGCAACCATTTCTACCGGTGATATAATGAGATAAATACAGGGAAGTTGCTTTTTTGGCTAAAAGTGAAGTGGAAATTAATTGTATCTAAAAAATATTAATTCTTAATGGTTACTTACCACCCACACAGAAATAATTATCAGAATGCTTGCAATTATAAATATTGTTGGTATCGCTACTTCTATATACGTCAAAAAATCTACTTCTTCTTCGTAATCTATAACTGGAAGAAAGAGGTCAGCAGAATCATACTGAGAGTCCTTGGGACAACGTATGTAAGTATTTACGGAAAGGACGTGTCAGGAGAAAGGCAAAGAATGAAAACCTGGCAATGCCTACAAGGAGAGCTCCCCACCGTAAATCGCAGCAGCAGCATTTATCCAAAGTGGGTAGTGCCATCCTCTAAAGGTTTCTTGGGGTTTCTTCAGAGTTGTTCTGTTTTGTCTTGCTTGGATTGAATTGAGGTTCTGAATGTTTGTTCTAATAGTTACGTCTTTAATTCGATTTTGAAGTTAATCACACGGCCGACTTGATTTTAGATATTTTTTTCTTTTTTTTTAAGTATACAGTCTAGCTATCGTTGGCCATATACCAAGAAAGGACAGTTAGCCAAAAGTATCCTGCTGGTGCTGTAATATTTAAAAAAAAAAGTTAGATGAAAATGTATATTCCAGCCTATTTATATTCAAGTTACCTAGACTGAGGCCGATTAACCAGTATGAGGTGGTACAATCATAAGATTTTGTGGCAATCCATGTCACAATCAGCAACAATAATACGAAACGCATCAGAGCAGTGGCAATATATGGAGCAATCATTAATTTTTGTGCCTAGGGAAGGTACGGTTTATTTTGATCAATCAGGAGGTTCATTAAAGGATGTTTTTACTCACGGATTCGGATGAAACTATAAGCAAGATACAAGCTCCGACATGGAGAACTAGTACAACCAAGAGGAAGACATACATCGTATGGCCAAATCTGTTCACGTACATTTCTTCTACCGACTTTTTGAAGAATCCCGTGGCAGCCTCAGTCCACATATCATAATCCGATTGGACGATACGCTTCAGCCCTGAAAGCCAAATATCCATTCTGATATTCGAAAAAATTCGAAATGTGACTCCACTTACATGGCAAATAGCATCCGCAGAGCACGCTCAATATAATATCCACAAATCCAATTATTATTACTGCAAATTTAAGCTCAATGCAATAAAAGAATTTAGTCACGGGTCCCATTTTGGATTAAAATTTATGTTCTGGTTGTTATGAACTATGTGATTCTTCTGTAATTTACTTTTTCAATATTATCTCGAAACTACCGGGTGACAACTGTTTTGTAGCTCACTTTGTCCGTTGTGAATTAAATTTAAAAACTAAATGAAAGTGAAGGCACTGATCCAAAGGCCTCCCATACAAACAACCTCTTGACATTTGGTAAATAGAAGCAAACACCAATGGGTTAATAACATTTTATTCAATTAACCAAATATACTACGAATAAATTAACCATAAGAGTAACTATAACAAAGGTTTCTTTTATCAATTAAAATTTGATTTCTTCTAATGAGACAAAGAATTTGAACAGTTCTGCTTTGCATTTAATTAAAACTATGTGTTCTCTCCGCGAATATTTGAACTTTGAACAACTTTTTGATCAGCTTGCCAAAGCAGCAATAAATTTTATTAATTTATAGCTAGAATGTGAAATCAAATCAATAGCTTCAAGACCGTCGTTGAGTATTCAACTTTCTGGTGGGTGCAATGTGGGGCAAGTTTAGGTCTTTCAAAGGCCTCCATATCCAATTTAGAAGTTACTATTCTTTCTTGGCCTTTGAGCCAGCCTCTTCTCCTACAAGGAGCCGCCTCACCACTCCCAGCTTGAAGATGGGAACGGACAGAATGGCTCCGGCACAGGCGCCAATCCAGTACACTATGATGTGCTCCAGGTTGGTGTGGCCCCGACAGCCCCACTTGAGGGCAGTGGCCAGTACGGGGTTGAAATATCCGCCGGAAAAGTTGAAGGCTGCAATCAGAGCGTAGTTAAAAGCATAGACTACTTGAGACCACGGGCGACAATCGGCAAGCGAGTCGGATCGGATAAGCGCTACCCACCTGCCACCACCAGGCTGGTGCCGATGAAGGAGTCGATGTAGCTGCCAAACCTGGGCTCCTTGGCTCCGATCGCCTTGGAGGCCAGACGGCAGAGCAGCGTGGCCACTCCCTCGATGGCTGCTCCCACGTAGGGACTGACCTGAAGGTCAGCATTGCAGGCCTCAAAGGCGCGACCTCGATGGGTCTCGGCCAGCTCGAGCCACCAGAATACCTGGACGATTCGATAGACACAGCATCCGCCCATCAGCTCAGCCCAACTTCGCAGTGCCATCTCCTTGAAGCTGGTTCGTCCTTCCACCAAATCCTCCATGTGGGTGTAGGGACACGCCGAAGCATCGCCCCAAACGCGTCCCCACCAAATGGTCAGCAGAAACAGGCAGACAGCGTACGTGGATACTCCGAAGTTGTCGGCCACTTTTAAGGGAAATTGGTAAGTAATAAGTTTTTTTTTACATTATACTAAAATACATATACTTTTTAGGCTTGGAAATAGTAATAACTTATATTGTTAAACTTGAGCTAAACAAGTCTAGGGTTAGTTTTTATCATATCAATCAAATTCAATTTGTGGGATTACTTTTTAATGAAGGTGGGATCTTCGTGTTTCCCTCGACACTTACCTATGATAAGCTCGAAGCAGCAGGCACACAGTTCTGCGGCGGCGATCGCTTCGTTGATTAGAATAGGCACGATACCCTCCCGGGTCACCAGCCTTTGACTCAGGAAGCGGGCAATTTGTGCGGCGGCACAGCAGCCAACCATGAAGAGGGCACTGATGCCCAGCGATGCCAGAGACATTGCCTAACGAAAAGAGCATTCAAAGCCAACTAAATATATAACTATTTCTGTGAGTTCATCTATAATCCACAACAATTTGTGAAATCATTTCAAACCGGTTACAAGAGGTAACTATTTAAAAGAAACGGAAGCCGGAAAAACTTTTCGGACGCTACGATAATTAGATTATTTAAAAAATAAACACAAAAGATGTTGGGTTTATAGCCAGAGTTCATCACACTTTTAAGAGAAGAATGAATAACTTTATTTAATTTTAAAGAGAAAAAAAATAACACCAAAAATAAAAATAAGTGCAATGCCAAGGTCATTATTCGTTTACAAAATTTATTTCAGAAAAATCTGTTCCTAAAGATAGATTGCGCGCTGGGAAATTTTCGTTGGAAATATTGTAATCTAGAAAAGTGATTATCGACTTAAAAACATGAGACAGAAATGTAGTTTTTACAAAATTTGAAGAGTTAAAGAAATTGTTTAGTGCTCATCCCCTTTACATTTTCTGTGATCTTAAACCTTGAATTGAAAATTCGCAATTTGAACAGCATTATTTGTGTTCTTTGTGTGCAAACACTATTTCTGAATCCAAAGCACTCGAAAGTTGCTAAAAATAAATGTTTTCGGCTGTCACTTATTAGCGTAAGGCAACAAATGAAGGTGATAAATAACTGATGATTATCTACAAGTTTGTATTAATCTTTTTTTTATTTTTTCGTATAAACCTATTGTTAAAACCCGAAAAAAATAATTTTGAAATTCAGTCACGTACTATGCAATTGTCAAATTAGAGGCACAAAATCGCAAATTGTGGCAGCGAGATCCGGCAGAAGACTGAGACCTGGTATACGTGATTTATATATATTGATCATACTCTCATTATCTGCTCACCGGGAAGACATTTGGCTTTGCTATATTTATACACTGGGTCCTGACGTAATTTCAAACTTTTACGGAATAGTGAGCGGCATTTTTGAAAAGTCGCGCGTTCATAGCATTGGTTTATGGGCAGCACTGTTCAGTCAGCTGATCAGCTGTTTAGCACTGTTTACATCCGGCACTCCTTACGCAAGTTTATAAAGTTAAATAAAAACAAATAAGCACAGGGTTTAATAATTTTAAACAATTACGGAATAACTATGCCAAGATCAGACGTAAATAAATAAGTATATTTTCCCTGAAGAATTGGTTTAAAATTATCAAAGGACCCCAAACAAAAACCATAAAAAAAGTGAGTAGTATTATTTTGCATCATAAGAAAAAATCTTTTATTTATGAATGAAATGTTATGTTTTCAGTGCTTCCCGGATTGTGTCGGAATGTGGCAGGAGCATGCCGTACAAGAGGCGTATCCGTAGTTGTTCAACAGCTTCAGAAGCGCCACTTTTCGTCGGAGTCCGCTGAAAAAGTTTCCGCACATGATCAGGCATTCTTTACGGAATGGCGAACCATTTACAGCCTTCCATCGATCCGACTGGTGGCCGCCTTAAGTAAGCTTAAAGTCTATCAGGGAGCCATTACAGTGGCCGGATTACCTATTGCATTTGCCCTGGGACAGACTGGACAATTGGCCACGGATGTGTTTGGAATTTACGCAGCAATCGGCGTTAGTGGACTCGCCACTCTGAGTCTAGTGAGCCTGGCCGCCAGGAACCTTGTGGGCTTCATATACATTAATGAGCAGCAAGACCTGCTTAAGCTTGCCTATGTAGATTTTTGGGGACGACGAAAGGAGACACTGGTGGAAACGGAGGACCTACTGCCTAACTGGGAACAGAGCACAGCGTCTCGTCTCAAGTTTGTTGTGCCCATCAGTCTGCGTAGTGATCCCAAACAGCGGTATAAGTTACTGAATCGTTTTGGCCACGTCAGTGACCCCGAATTATTTGAAGGTCTTTTCGGCAGCTGAAGATTAAAAAGAAATGATTTGTTGTTTTCTAAAGTAAAAGAAAAATATGTAAAGTTGGATATGTATTTTCTTATTTAGTTCTTTATTCAGTCTATTGTTAATATGATGTTAGTAAGATGCTTAAAAAAAGGTGCCTGTTTAAATGAGTATTTTAGAAGTCTTCAAAGACAACCAACTAATACCCTACGGATCTCAGGCTGTGACCCACGCGATAAAGCTAATAATATAAACGTTAAATAGTAACTTTGAGCATTGAATCATTTTCCCAGTGCAATCGCCTCCTCGACCTAAGAAATAAACATTTTTATTTGGCTTTTTCAGTGGACTAACTTACCGTGTCGGGTAACTTTTTGTGAAATGTTTCAGGCAGGAGAAGTGACACAAGTCCAGCCACTAGAGAAGTCACCCCGAATAACAACAAGGGCAGGGGCTCATAGTAAGATGCCTGTCAACAATAAAAGGAATTAAAATATACTAATCATTACTTGAGTATGATCCTTACTAATAGCGGAACGAAGGGAGCCAGCATAGCTCCAAACCGCGCAAAAGTAGACATCACACCAACTCCACCGCTGCGAATAACCTGAAATAATATTTTTTAAGCTTTTCATTAGGAGGGATTATAATTTCCAAAGATTTATCCTACCGTTGGCATCATTTCTGCTGTGTATGTGTAAATGACAGCGAATGAGGATGTGATGCCCAGTTTTCCGATAAGGAAGAGCGTCACCACCAACCAGTTTGCACCTGAGAGTGATGTCCAGAAATGATTATTTAGGTTAAAGAAGGATAAGTCTGTTATAAACCTATATTTTGGAATTTTTATTTACGAAACTCACAAATCCAGGATTTTTTAAAATAAGCTCCAATCCATATCCAATCGCTTTGGGCTTTAGACATGTATGCACAAAAGGAAATGAAATCTATTTAAAATCTATTCCAATTATTAAATAATTCATATTCCAAAAAATCTTAAAAAAAATAGTTCATAGATTATGAAACAGATTAATGGAAAATTTATGTATCAATCGTTTATGGTATTCCGATCAAGAATCGGATACTTTTGTGCTTTTCAGGAGACACTTCCTAAATTAAACTATCTTTTTTATATTCTAAATCCGATTAAAAACACTACATACCCATTGTTACAAATCCACTAGCCACACAAGTTATGGAGCAGAGCAACAGCGATCCGGATAGAGCCCAACGCCTGCCAAGTCTGCGTAGGAAAACCTGTTTAAAAGGATATTTTATTAGAATTTGTATGCTCCTTCTCCCACACAGAATACCTACCCAAGCCAGACTATACCCGGGGATTTCAATAAGGCACACCAGAGTGAAGTTCAGGTACTTGTTGCCACTTAAGCTGGTGGCGTTCAAGGAGAGACCGTAGTAAACAATGGCATTCACTGCCCAGACAAGCAGCATTATGGCATATCGACCCATCAAGATGTGAGAGCTAAGCACCTGCTTGACCGCAACCCAAATCTGATCGTCCCTCTGCTCTACGAGGGTTATATCCGCCGCCATTTCCTCACTTGTGACCCCTTGCGCCTCCAGCTCCTGTTGCTTAAAGCTGGCCATGAGCTCGACTGAAATATCTCGTCGGTTCACTTTGGCCACTTTGCGGATGATAGTGCCCGCCTGCTCACGCCGATCGCGGGCCAGGAGCCATCGTACAGACTCCGGAACTAGCCAAAAGTATCCCACGCAGACCAGCGGCGGAAGGGAGAGCACTAGCTGCAGATTTCGCCAGTTGGGCAGGAAAAAAGCCAGCCCCAAAAGCGCCTCACCCACAGCATAGAAGTAATTGAGCACGATGGAGGACATCTCACGTTTCCTAGGACCCACCATCTCCACGCCAATGATAAAGGCCAGTGGGTATACTCCGGAGGTGCCCACTGCGTTCAGAAACACAAAAACCAAGAAGCTGATGTAGTTCCAGGCCAGGGCTTGTCCAACTCCAGTCAGTGCCATAAACACAATACAGTCTAGGAAAACATGTTTTCGCCCAAAGCTGCCGAAATTCCGTAATATAGTTTGTAGAACAAAATTTTTCAACAGGACAACAGGTCGTATGAGTAATTTTTAGAGAAACTCATTATAGACACTTACCGGTCAGCCAGGTAGCCTGACAGGGCTGTGCCCACCACTAGGCCAGCAAAGTGTGTGGTTCCCACAAAGGCCAGCTTCCAGAGGTTCTCCTGACACTGGAGGCCCCATTCCTGCACGATAGTCCTTTCGCAGCCGTCGTAGACGAACTGCCAACACCGTTCCGTATCAGATGTAAAGTTAACCGCAGTACATTGCTCTGATGAGGGAGTTTCCAAAGCGGTTTTATTTTCCCCAAACTTGTAACAGGTGTCTGGGGTAAATTGGTCTTGCTTATTCCATCGTCCGGGAACGGCTATCGACACCCACTCCGCGCCATAGTCCGGCGCCTCTAGGCTATCACAGGCGGGAACTAGACAACGATATGTGGGTGCGCCCGCCGTAAACACGTATGACAGACTATTGGCCGCCGCGAAGAGGACTGGCAGGCATATAAGCAGATAATTTCGTCGCTGGAATCGTCCAAACTCGCCAATTTGGGTGAGGATGTCGTCAAAGTCAAGGAGAGGTGCTGATGCTGGTGATGTCGGAGTTGACATGCTGCTACGATTTGGATGCTTAACTATGTATCTGCGTTGTCCTGTGACATCCTCTGGATACTGTTACCAACTACAATGATTATAATATTCCTTTAATAGGAGGATAACATGATTCATGGGTTCAACATCTTTTAAACATATATGTAGTTCGTAAAGTTAACGCCTTGTAATCAATAATTAATTGACTTGATTCACAAGACACGCGTACAGAATAGTCTCCAGACAGTTTATAAAATGTAAAAGCATGTCAGCATGCAAACCAATCTTCTTCAATTGAGATAAATTGTTGCATGCGAATGTCTTAAAACTTGAGTGTTGCAAGTGGAACGGGTTTTGTTTCAATAAAGCTAACAATATTGTTGGCCTTAGGGGAAGTTTGTCGGCGGCTGAATTCTAAATGAAATGATTACCGAGTTGGCTAAGGTCAAGGTTTAAATGGCATTTACAGACGGTTTCAGTTGGTGGGAACTCGCACAGGTTAGCCCAAATACATTGGCAGTGTCCAGATTAGCCTGCCCTCGTTATCTAATCGCAGCAATTTTTAACGATGCACTTAATGCTCTTTTAACTTATTTCAAAGCCTTTTACCTTATAAGCTCTTTGGCTTATTTTCCAAACACTTGTCAGGTGTTTGTGGGGTAATTGATGTCTACCAATCCCTTAATATGGCGCCAAAGGCATCAGTTGACCGCGTGTATCGTTGTCCGGGTTGGGACTCAGGCCGGAATGTGACTTTTAGCTGCGATTTATAACCGAATCCCGCAACGTCTGGCGAAATACTGAAATAACTTGCAAGACATTGTGCAAACGTATACAGAGAGTGCTATCTTTTGTTCTCAATCTGAAATCAAAACTGCCGGCATTAAAATCAATACGAAATGAGAGCTCGCCGGAATAGAGAAAGTAAAAGTTTTTCTCTTACGGATAACACGCTTCCGGAAGTCTACTGAGAGCATGAGCAGATGTCTGATCTTCCTCTTAAGTGATATTTTTAAAAGAAGGATCCAATCTCGTTTAAATTCAACATTTTTTATTGCTCTAAACAAAATGCAATGAGTTTTATGTTAAAATCACTTCTTTAGCTTGATAAACTTTGATGCAAACTCATAAATTCCGACGGAGTTGTTGTTTTTTTGGTCATATTCCACCCAGTCATCCTCAGATAGATCTACGTCCTCAAAGGTCTGCCCATTTTCAGCGCTGGATACCTTCCAGCCGGATCGAGGCGAGAACTCGACTGGTTCCACTCCTCTGCAGTCGAAGATAACGATCGTCTTGAAAGAGCCCGCATCATCCGCAGTGTAGGCCGCTGCCAAAAAAAGGGAATTTCATCAAGAGTTGCTTTGATGGAATGGGAACCCACTCACCGTTGGTCTTTTCGACAATGTCAATGCTGTTCTCCCGGCTGCACATCTTGCATTTCATAAAGAAATTGCAGCCGGCTGCATTGCGCGTGTCCTGTTGCACCCGCTCCGCCTCTGTGATGTCGTGCCACTTGTCCGACTGCTCTCCACAGTTGCTGCAAACTAGCTTCACGAAGAAGGGGTAGTCCGGATGGCTGGTCTCAAGCCGGTCAACGTTTTCTAGCGTTGCTGAAATCTGAAGGCCCACTCGCACCATTTCGGAAGATAAATTTATTATTGAAACCAAATCAGCTGTTTGAACGGTGTTGCCACCCCACAATATTGCCCAGCAGTGGCAGCTTCGTGTTGGTAGTGTACCCACAGTGGCAGAGCTGAAAACAAGAAAATTTATAAATAAAGAAAATAATTTACAAAAAGGACACAATTATGGATCTGAACATGAAACCCTCGCTTGCCGCTGACGAAATGTTCTCGGAGGGACCCGGCTACATGGAAATGGATGAGGTAGTACTGCGTAACATGAAAACCTTAAACCATTTTTAAGTTTTCCCGATTATCCTTTTGCATGTTGGCAGTCTGGAGGCGCAACTGGGATGATGGATCACCTTCCAACTAACGACAAACATGTCCACGCCGACTTCTACAATGATTTCGACGATCTCTTTGATGAGGACAACTGGGCCAGAACCAAGGCTGCCGGGGACGGCGTCAAGTAGCCACTTGAGAGGGAAAATGCGACTGTCAAACGATGGATGATCAGAATGTAAAGACTTGGTGTAACTTTTGTTTAATTGCTATAATATATTAATTTGGTTCGTACAACTAACGTTAATTGCCGAGTGTAGAAGTGTGCAGGTGGATCTGAACTTTGGCGTAACGTAAAGTCAACAAAATGCGTAATTTTATACAGGGGAAGAAACTATTAACTAATTTATAATATCGAACATAACTGCAAGCTGGAATGGGAGGATAGTAATAGCGATAAATACAATTTACACAATTTGTAGGGGGATCTTAAATTTGTTGGACAAATTGTACGCGTTAAGGCCGCATTCGCTCCATGGGGCAGAGCTATCCATCCATGGGGGTGCCCAGGTACACCATGGATACCTCGGTGTTACCATAGACAGCCGATACTGTGGGATATAGCTTCTTGTCCGGCAGACCTGTAACAGAAAGACAATTCATAATTAGAGGAAAGTAATAACTCAACCCGGCCGGATGCGGATGCGACCGCCTTACCCCGAAAGGCCACGCCCAGAAACTCATAGTTCTTCTCGAAAGAGAGTGTGTTGTCATCACAGTCGAGTATGATGCGGATCCGCTCGCCCACCTGGTACTTGGGGGCGTTGTTCAGTAGTGGATAGCTGCCCTGCATGTCCCCATTATGCAGCAAGTGGTTCTCCACTAGATTCCAGCCCCAGCTTTGGTCGTCGGATCCTAAGAGAGCGACATAGCCATGGCATTGCAAAGCCGCCTCCTTGGTGGATATGCCTATAACAGCAACAGTGCCTAATGGTCCCTCCCAAATTACTTCCCAGGCATGGCGTCCATGTCGGAAACCTATTTTACCGCGCGCCGCGTCTGTGCTCTGTGCTACAGGATTGCTGCAACAGGATGGAGTCCAGTCAGTAATGAACTAATAAGAATTTCGAGAAGATCTCTTACCGATGCAGGGTGAATCCGTTGGGTTTTATGTAGACATTGCGCGAACAGTCGTTTGGACTCCAGGCATGAAAGTAGGCCCGCAGCTTCGTTTTGTACGTCGATACTGAGGACAGCAAGTCGGATTTGAGCGCCTCCTTGGGCAGTTTGTTAAGGCAGTGCCAGCGCCAGACATCGCTGTTTTCGTCGTTAAGGAAATGGTACCAGCTCTTGCACACCTGCGAGCAGTGACTGAGGTCGTCCAGCTCCAGGTAGGAGAATATCACCTCCAGGACGTTGTAGTTGCAGAGTGCTGCTACCGGATCGACCATTATGAGACTGCTCCAATACCTGCTCCGCTACAGGCACTGCTTGGTGGTGCTTGTTAAATTGCCAATCTAATTCCTCTCAACTGGTTGTTTGTTGGGCCTTGCTTTGTCATTTTTCAACACCAAATTCCAGACTATTGACAGTGTTCACCTGGGGTGGTGTAGCCAAGTTCCGGTCTCTGTCAAAATACCGACGTCCGGGCCAGTGGCAACTTTGTTTACGTTCGTGGCCAGTGCTGCAAAATATCGGCAGCAATTGGTTCCTCCGATTGATGCGTAAATTGGCGCGCACTGTCTGCCATTTCATTCGCACCCGCACATAGCCTGCTTTGCCTTTCCCACATGAAAACTGAAAGCAGCGACTTGGTGGAAGTTTCGTGCCCTTCGCGTTGCGTTAAAAAGTCCGCAGAATCCGCCATAAAATACGCCGATTGATAGATCCAAGTCCGGGGAGTCTTTTGCCATCGCGTTTCCAAAAATCGAGCCACGCCAAGACCGCGAAAAACGCCCCAGAAAAAGGCGATTTTGCGACCGCCGCTGTGTGTGTGTGACCAGAAAAAATGCTCTTGTGCTGGAGGTGAACAAAATGCGCTCGCCATTTTGACTTGAATTACGGCCAAAATAGACTCGAGATCCGTGTGAGGTGCATTCCGGATTGTGATACGATTGAAAATAAAGCTGTGTGCCGGCCCATAACTGTGGATACTTCCTGCGTCACTCCTACGACCGCCCCCGCCCATCCGTCTTCGATTCCCCCGTATACACGTTGCGGCTACGTGCTTTCTGTCGGCAAAGTCTTCGTTTTGGCGGCCTTTGGTGGGGCTGCAATCTTGCACCTGTCTACCTGGCTGCCCGCAGTATCAGCATCAGCCTCAGCCAGCCAGCCTCTGTTGCCACACCGAAAATGGCGCACAACTCTGCCACGGCAAGCGGAACTGTGAAGGCGGACGAGGTGAACTTCTTCTTCCGAGACGAGCACGGTAAGTGCGAAACTATCCGCCCCCTCTCATAACCGCCAGGACATGAGGGCTCACCTCATTTAACCAGCAGGGTGTTCATTGGTGTGTAAGAGCGCCTAACCCATACACAAAAAATCACCAACGCACATATGGAGGCGGGTGCGATACTACAAAGTTGCATGGGCAGCGTAACGCCATCTTTTCTTTTTCGGGTTTCTTTTGACTACAATATTTATCGTTTGATTCGCTTTATGGGTTCAGGGGGGAGTCGGGGGGTGGGGAAGTCGGGAAATTAGCTAAAACAAAAAAAAATTATAATAATAAGAGCCACAAACCCCTGCTCAATAACAACTAACATCGGTTTGGCTCCAAGGTCCCCGTCCCACCCCGTTGCTGCCCAGCCTGCCTCCCCTTCCAATCGCCCATCGCCCAGTTGGCGCGCGCTCACCTACACACATTTGCGCACAATTACACGCATACATGTGTACCTTTATCGGGGAGCCAACAGCTGATGGGCAGCCGCTGCATTCGGCATGGGGCTTTGCGTGGTGATGTCGAGCCGGGGTCTGGTCTGGCATAGCCATGTAGCCATGGACTCTCAGATTGAGTTGGACCGGCGGAGCCATAAATTCCGGCCAAACTATTGGAACTGCGTGACACTCTGCAATGTGTCACCCACCGAGTGGAGCGCGCGACACTGAGAGAAAAGGCCGGAGCAAGAACAACTATGCCACACATACACTTGTCGGCCGACGAGCGAAGCCGAGCGAGCAGTCATAGCACCAGCAGGCATGTATCTTGTACACGTGTGTGTTTGTTCTGCTCCAGGTTACCTACCGCGTTTATGCGGCCTTCGGTGGCCATAAGAGCCGGACTTTGTAGCTCCAGCCTACTATTGAACTAACAAGATTAGAGAATTGAACGATTCTGGTGTTTCAAATTAACATTAAACTTTTTTAAGCCATAAGGTTAAGCTTTTGAAGATTTAATCATCAAGAAAACACTTTAAAAGAACAGGCATCCATGTCAGCTATTCGTTTTCTATTAAAATAAAGAAGACTATTTATGATGACTACTTCGAGTACTATTCAGTGGCACTTTTTCCCCAGATTCTAGTTATAAAACCCGTAACTCATCGACAGGTGTGTGTGCGCAAGTGTGAGATACAAGCTGGCATCTATTTTTGTGTTTGGCCATTTTTGTGTCTTCGTCTTCCTGCCCATTGTTATGATTATGCAAATAGCATGCGGGGACAGGTGAATGATTATCATACCGTAAGAAGCCGATGTAAAACTTGATCGGCTAAAAAGCCGGTTACAATAGGTAGCCAGTCTAAGCGATTAAGGGTAACCCTAACTCATTTTTCATTCACAATGTATACGGCTTTGATCATTCACAATTAGGATTTCTTGTTAAAGTTTTTAAAAAGTAAGGTCTTTAGTATTTATTTATCATTAGAAGATAACTTAATCAATGATAAGCATTAACTTTAGATACTGCCACTTTCCTGTCAGATTTCCGTACCAAAAAGAACAAACATTCTTTGATCGATTAGATTTTTTGGAAATTAAAAAAATTCTTTAAACTATTTACTAAATTGTTCGTGCTCAGTCACGGTGGAACATTAAATATCGCCTCCTCACTAGTTGCAGAAGTTCGGTCACGTGTAGCTCATCTCTAAGGCCAGGCGATCTGGTTTCGGGTTGTTTCTGTTTCTGGTTCTGCATCTTTATCCTTGTCGCACCACTCCGTGTACACGTACACACTCACACTCACACATCCCCCCGCTGTGTGTGAGTATGTATGCACCCCTAGAGTTTAATCTGAAAGATACTCTGCCGTTTGCTTTTGATATTTTCTGCTTTAGCTGCATTCGCTTTCCAGTTGCGCGCTCTGCGCTTCGTTCGTTTCATTCGCTCCACTCTGCCGCTTCATTCGCAACGCGGCGTCGACCAAAACGCACCGTTTGATAGTACTGCTGCATGTGTATCTGTGAAGTACATGTCCCAATGCGTTATCAAAGACTCCATTCAGCCGCATGTTACATATGTACATACGTACAGATATAACCAAAACTGAGAAACTTCCATTCCTATTCCGGCAGGACAAATTGCAAAAATGTTGAAACCGGCGCACATCAAAACCGAGCTTGAGGGCGGCAAAGTGCTGTATGCCACCAGTTCTACGGCGCGTAACAGCGGAAGCGGCATCGGCAACGTGGGCCGCATGGGCGCCTTCAGCCAAATGGTACGACCCATCGCATTATACAATTTTTAAAGCCAGTGTCTAATTGAACAACATTCCGCAGGGCTCCAGCAAGCAAGGGCAGTTCATTCGGATCCAGGACAACGGCCAGTCCATTCCAAAAACAGAAAGTAAGTGGTAGCATTCCGGACGATTATTCAAGTACTTAACTCGTTCCACTCTCCACAGATACCTCGTACACAACAGTGTCGTCGCAAAAGAGCGGCAGCGGGGGAAATGGCATGTACGATGGGGTAAGTGCGCAGAGCCTTCTCTATTCCAGTCCGAAGAGCTAATAATTCTTATTAAAGGGGGATCGCTACGTGAAGTACACGCCAAACAATCCCATGAAGATCAAGTCAAAACTGTAAGTCGTAATGGAATCTCGTGAAAATCTTTGCTAATTTTGTGAATCTTTCCTGCAGCCACGCCATTCAGAGCAACTCCTTGCACTCCCTTTCCGGCTCCTCGTCGTCAGTACAAAGGAAACGAAAACCCGACAAGGCCGGAAAAGGGCTCAGACACTTCTCTATGAAGGTCTGCGAAAAGGTGGAGGAGAAGGGCAAGACCACGTACAATGAGGTGGCTGACGACTTGGTCAGCGAGGAAATGAAGAACAATGCGTACGACAACAACTGTGATCAAAAGAACATCCGACGTCGTGTCTACGATGCACTCAACGTGCTGATGGCAATCAATGTTATCTCCAAGGACAAGAAGGAAATTCGCTGGATAGGATTACCCGCCAACTCAGCAGAGGTGAGATCGGTTATAATCAATAATGAAACTTTTCTAATTGTGAAAACTTTTCCAATCAAAAGCAATTCTTGGCCCTGGAGGAGGAGAACATGCTCCGCCGCGAGCGCATCAAACAAAAACATGAGATGCTGCGCGAGCTGATAATGCAGCACGTGGCTTTCAAAGGGCTGGTCGAGCGGAACAAGCGAAACGAGAGCCAAGGCATGGTGCCATCTCCAAACTCCTCCATCCAGCTGCCCTTCATTATCGTAAACACGCACAAGTCTACCAAAATCAACTGCAGTGTGACCAATGACAAGTGGGTCCTCATATTCCTTCCAATTGCTCTTCAGTTTGCTAACTCCAGTTTCTATATGCTTTGAAGGTCCGAATACATATTCAAGTTCGATAAGGCTTTCGAAATGCACGACGACATTGAGGTTCTCAAGCGAATGGGCTTGTTGCAGGGTGCGTACTTGATTTTAAAACTATTCCTTAAAGAATTCTGTACCAAGTCTACAATTTCAGGCCTCGACAAGGGAGAGTGCACGCCGGAGAACATTGAACGGGTCAAATCGTATGTGCCGCCAAATCTCGCCAAATACGTGGAAGGTAAGACCCTGGGACATCCTTATATATGCCATATGGTAATACTTTATTTGAAAATGTCCTTTTCAGCCTATGGTACGGGAAAAACGGGCGACACCATGTACGAGTCTGACGATGAGGGCCACGATTTCAATGGGTACCTGGAGTCGGGCAACGACTCACAGAGCTTCACCCAGCACTCGAGCCAACATACAAACGATGGCGAGTACAAGCTGGAGCTGGATGATGATGAGCTGGAGGACGACATCGATTGAGTTGACGTCGCCGCCGGCATTGCGCCAGTTATGGCCAATGCAAACGCGGATGCGGATGGAGATGCACATGCTGATGCGGAGGATACATTTAGTTTTACGTTTATCAACGCTTTGCTAGGTTTGCCACGCCCCCCTGGTTAGATCCCCCCCTCCCTCCCATATCCACTCCACTCGTCACCCCAACGACCCCCCCCACCCACAACAGTTGGTTTTGTTTATTTCTCAATGAGAGACTCTATTAAACTATGCATCTCGCAGCGGCGAGAATTATGAATCGGTAGTTCATGTATGTACGTGTAGTTGGCGTACACAGATTGTACTTGTAACTTTGAAGATTTATGTTTAAGCTCAAACGTTTTTAAATTAATTTGTCTAGTTAAGCAGAAACCGTATTTTAGTGCAAATCACAACAATATTTAACAGTTCAGCAATACCCTAAAAAGGTCCCCCCAGCAATTGTTTATTATTAGATGTTATGAGTCTCCTTTCCCACTCGCCTCTCCAATTTTTTGGCCAGGCATAAGTAAGCGCGATGATTATGTTGTGGGTAAATGTCTCTTAAAATATAATATATATACCAAAATTGTACACATAACAACGGTGGAATGCGATTATTTTTGGAACACCGCCCGCCCCTCTGTGCAGCTTTCACTGCTGCCGCTGACAAGGACGAACATATGAAATATGTTTAATTTGCTTAGACCCCTTTGACAAGACAAGTTTTGAATTAATCCACAAACAAAAAAAATGAAACAGACTTAAGTTGACAATGAAGTGCAGATATTTACAAATAATTAACCTACCTAATTAGCAATAACAACTAAAAAAAAGAAAAGAAAAACTTTCAGAAATTGTATTTATATTATCGAACCTTCTTAAACCAGAAAAAAACAAAAACCATACAAATTAGTAGAGTCAAGTAGAAGGCGTTAACGATTAAGTGTCGAGCAAGTAGTTGTGTAATAAATCGAATTAATTGGAATGAAGCAAAGGATTTAACATACAAAATAGTTACAGACGAAAACGAACCGAGTGACAAGTTAATAAAATGAATTGCATATTGTAAAATATGGTACATCAAGAATCGCAGTTTCTTTTCAATTAAATAACCTGAGCAGCAGTGCCACTTCATTCCCAAGTGCCAGGAGCCTATTATCCCATTAACAACATGTGGTTTATGTTTACTTAAGTTCATTGGGATCTCACAGTAACAACTAAAGTGGAAATGTACAAACAGGAGACGGCTAACTTAAAATACAAGCGCATACAACTGAACCAAACGTAACTAAACTTAAAACTATGATCCCTGGGATGTTATCGAAATTAGGCGAATCCCTCCTCAAGAACTGCATCTGTCGTGGAGGGTGGACCCAAAGGCTCCTGTTGCTGGGCGGCCAGATTGAAGTCATAATTCATTTGATGATCCATTGGCGGAGCAGGGAAGGCACCCGAGGATAGATCCATCAGTTCAGGCTGCGGCTGGGTTACTTTAGCCTGACCCTGGAGCTCCTGCCGCATCTGCTGCGGCGACTTTACATAGTTAATTGGAATAATGCCTGAGGTTTGTCCATTTGTGGAGGCCAGAGCCCAGCCAGAGTTGAGCAGGTTGAGTGTCTGTTGGATCTCACGTGGAGCCACTTGCAGCGTCTGGCCGGCGCGTAACGCGAGCTCGCTTTGGCCGCGAGGCAAAAAGTCGTAAATGGCCTGAGTCTGAATCGGGGCGACCCACTTGGCTGGATTACGGGCTGCGGGAGGCGAACGAGAGTAACGTTAGCTTATCTATTAATTCGCATGGTTATCGGCCAGATTACAATACAGGGCCGGAGCAAAGTGCTTCTGATTAGATAAACTGGCGTGCAATGTGCACATACGTACCTTCCTCCTGGGCGGTATTTGTCACTGTGCCCAGAAGCTTCATGATCAAATAAGGAGCTGTGAAGATGAAGCTCAGGAAGGCCAGCACGGGCCAGGGAGAGGATCCTTTTCGCGGTACACTGGGCGCTCCACCGGACTGGGCGTTGTTTTCGTTCAGCGCCTCGGCAAACGCTTTTTTAAAGGCAGCAGAAGAGGGGTCCAGGTTGGAGATTCTAAGCCAGTATAGAATCCTACAACAAGGTTTACATTTTAATAAAATAGTTTTAATATCCCCTTTAGGTTACTCACTTTCTGTAAATCCAGTTGAGGCCTCGGAAGATGGCGAAAGTAGTCCAGAACTGGGCAAACACACTTCGCAGTCGTCCGAAGTTAGCCGCTACACCGAGGATCGCACGGAACGAGCTGGTTAGGGCAAAGAATGTAGAGTCTAACATCGAGGCTATGTTGCCGATGGCCGACACCAGTGATTCTATGCTCTGGAAGGCCGGTCGGGAGCTAGCTTCTGCCATCTGTATAAAGCGCTGCTCCGGATCGTTGGGTCCCAGACTTCCGTAACGACTGTATCCGCCTCCAAAACCTCCTCCATAGCTACCGCCGTAACCGTACCCGCTGCCGAAGCCTCCCATGCCACCGTATCCGAATGCGCCGCTGTTGTAGCCGCCGAAACCTCCCATGCCGTAGCTGTTACCGCCATATCCTCCGCCGTAACCGCCGAACTGGGACTGCTGGAACGGCGACTGGGGGAGGGGCGGCGGCTGCGCAGGACCGGGCAGGGCACGCACGTTTCCATATGGGGTCCGCAGAACGGCTTCCGGTGGAGGTGCACCTCCAGACAGGCCTGCGCCAGCGCTGGTCGTGGGGGGCAGCAGGGGCGTCTCGCTGATCACAGCACTACGCAGATTGTTGTTGTCGACCATGGCAACGGATTCCTACTGACTCCGGATAAGACAAAGTTCCCTGAACTTTGCCCCACTGTATTTGTTTGCTTTTTCTCTTTATCTGGAAACTGCTGCTGAGAGCAGCGGTGCCGAGTGGAGGTGAGCTGGTTGCTTACTACTGCTTTGAAATCAGTGTCCGGAACTTCTGCGAAAGCTAAATTCTGCCCAAAAATTTTTAGTAATTAAAGATAGGGACGGAGAAAACAAAAAAGTCTGCAGCTCCGCCGGCGGGGAAAAGTGGAACTATCGTCGTATCTGGTCACACATAAAAAAACATCAAGTGACCCGTTGGATAGTTGCCAGATCGCAGAACCTGTGTATGTTTTGTTGACTGTTGACATAAAGGATACCCCGAAGGCTGTTTCGAGGAGCAGGCATCATGGCCAGCAGCAAGGAGTTGTGCTCCATCCGGGAGTGGGCGCCGCTGACGGAGCTGATCGACCGCATTCCAGCCAGATTGCAGCGAGGGTTCTTCCCGGCGAATCTCAACCTGACCTGTGTGGATGCTTCCGAGGATTTCCTGGCAGTGGGCAGCGATGCTGGCATAGTATTCTGGCACAATCGCCGCACGGGCGAAATGCAAAAGCTGAAGGCTGAGGTAGGCCGGTGACTCACTCCGGCGTGTGTATTTGCGTGTGGAAATCCCATTATGTGATGCGTGTGCTTCCCCTTTCCATTGCTATGTTTTAGGTTGCTACCCGTATTACGTGCGTGCGGATCGTGAACTCAGTGGAGTATATGGTGGCAGCTGGGTGCGCCAATGGCCAGGTCAGCGTATTCCAGATACAGAAGGAGCTGCCGCGGGACCTCGACCTGGTGGCCCCATGCACTCGGAATCGTCCCATTGAACGCTACACCATCAGGGACCTGCACAAGTGCGTGGTTAGCTGCTGTGAATGGTCCAAAAATGGAATGAAGCTCTATTCCGGTGATCGTCAAGGTGTTGTGGTGCTCACGGAATTCGATTACCAGGCGGTAAGTGGTTCCGAAGCATTTCAACAATGGCACTAATTGGTTTTTTTTGCAGCATCTTAGCAAGTCTGTGGAGATTCTCAGTGAGGCGTACGAGATCGTGCAACTCAGCATTCATCAAAGCCACCTGCTGGTGTGCACACTTTACCGTTGCATCGTCTGCCAGCGAGACGCGTCCACTTCTCAGTGGAGCATAACTCAGGTGGGCAAGAAAGATCGCAAGCAGCTTATCGATTGTGGCGGCATATTTCTGCCAAAACCGGATAGCAACGGGCCCCAGCTCATTTGTGGCCGTCCAGGGCTACGTTTTTGGGTTGCCGACACAACTGGTAGCGTATCCAAAACCATACTGTTCCGGGACGCTGTGCTGCGCAGCCCCACCTGGGAGATACCTATCCTCAACCCCAAACACCGCAGTGATTCCTCAAGCAACCACCATCCATCGTCAGCTGGGGCTTTTGCTCCATTGGGACCATCTGGCACAGGAGACACCGCCATGGGCTATGTGGCTAGCAGCAATTTTCGGCAACTCTACTTGTACAACAGCCACGACTCGCTGCTGGTGACACACGACGATTCCACCCTGTACCTACTGAACTTGGATCGTCTGAAGGTGGAGGCCGTAGCACGTGGATTCCGAAAGATTCTGGACTTTTGTGTCTGTGGTAAGGAGATTTTTGTACTGGAGGGCGAACGCTCTCTTCTACGCTTGGCGCCACTTCCGGAGCCGCCGTGCAAGACCACCAAGGTTATTTTCAATCCTTTAATGCCGCCGCCCATTCCTGTTTTGGGCGCATCCCATTTTTCGCGGCTGGAGTCGCCTCCTGAAGTGGAAGCAGATGTCGCTCTTCAAAAAGCTGAGGAATGCTTCGAGTTGCCAGCTGAAGGGCATTTGGACCTCAATGTTCCTATTGAGCTGGCGGTGGAATCGCCACTGGCTCAGCAACATCGCCGTATGGAAATATTCCGTCGTATCGGAGAAATGGAATTTGATCCATTGATCGTCAACTCCAGCAGAAAGAAATCCGTCTGTAATGCGCCAGTGAATACTAGTTTGGGTATCGTAGAGATCGGTCAGGAGACAAAAGAGCTACGACTACCTCTAACTAACGCAGCCACATTAATGGATGCTAGCTACTGTCAGATGGAAAAGTGAGCAGAATTATTTCTCTAATTTAACAAATTTTTAATAAATTTTTAATTTCTTATTAAAGCGATGGACTTGCCTCGCCGATGGACATGAAGGCGGCTCTCCTGCAGCATTTGCCAGAAGCTCTCAGCCCAGCCTTATTGGAGGAATCAACAGAATCCAAGACTAAAACGCCGCTCGAGGAACTGCATCTGCCCGACGTGCAATTGGTTGACCCTACCAAAGACCAGTTGCGGTCCCCTGAAACTCCAAAGCTCAGTGAGTCCCTGATTAAATGTTATCCGACGCAACTGGACGAGGCCTGTGTTCAGACCGTAGCACAAGATAGCATCCTTGATAGAGGGGAGGATTATTACGCTGGCCAGCCCGTTGATGGCATACAAGCCTTAGCGCCATCAAAGCCTAAGGTGGCGCCATTAAAATTCGTGACGAGTCAACCCAAACCAGCGATGACTGTGGAGGAAGGCGAGGACGGAGAGTACTCCAGTTTCCTTCCCGACTTTCGGCGGGCAGGGGATCCGCTGCGAAAAGAAGCACCAGCCACAAGCGACTCCAACACATCCAGCGAGTGGGAGTTTCTGGACAACTAGTTCAGTATTATCCATAAGTGCACACAATTAGTTGCTTGCGTTTATTATTTTGTGCACTTGATGTTTCCATTAATTTGCATTATTGAAAAGAAGTGTTGTGTTTATCAAATTGTGATCACCATTATTTATACATTTTTCTAAACAATTGTACATAATTTAAGACATAAGCTTAAAGGTTTTTGCCAGCTTACTCATCTCACCAGATCCTGGAAACCCAAATAGTTTAGCATTGATAAAGACACCTGTGAAATTGTATTACTTATGATCCATCAGTACCCTAAGTTGCCTAAGATATTCTAACGCTTTAAAGTATAAGCCACATAAGTTCAAGGTCGCTTTGCATACACAAAATATATTTATTTTACACAAATGCCAATGTCTTGGTTTAAGTGGAGGAGTCCCCTCCGCAGGAAGTGGGCTTCGACTGATACCGAATACTTGTTGGTTATTTTTTTTTTCTGAAACTATGTACTTGTCGGAATTGAGCTGCAGATAAGGTTGCATGTGAGGGAAACGAGACGCCCACTGCAGCATGTGCCTGATCTTGCGATGTCGTGCATCCAGAGCAACTGCTTCAGCCCTGATCCAATGAAAAGTTCCGGATCTTCGTTTCTTATGCAATCAAGTCCGACTTAAAGTATCAGGAAAGAAGAAGCCGCTGCAATGATTGATCAACAAATAGAAATTCGAGCTGGCTTCTGAATTAATTGAATGCAATGGAAAGTTTTCTTTATAAAAGTTCTATGGAAGCTAAACTTCAGATAAATTAAGGTAGATAGGTTTTCCTTCAATAAATCTGCTTATAATTCTCATTAATTAGATTCTTGTATATGAGAGATAAGTTACTAATTAAAATGGCATAATAATTACATTGAAAGCCACCTGTAGGGAGATCTCTGCAGAAAAAAATAAGAGAGCGAGCTGGTGCTTCGTGGTGCTGATTGAAGAATCCCACGCACGCCGGAAAATTTCCGATATCGTTCGGTTCTCTCAAGTGCGCAGCAGAGAACTCGGGGCAGAGCTCCAACGGGAGCAGCAGGGAAGTATATAAAAGCAGTCCGATTCCCACTCGGGCAAGTCATTCGCCGCGAAAATTTGCTTCGACCACATCGTCGCGTTCTGTCCAGAGATTCGCAGTGAGGTAGAAAAAAGAAGGCAGAAAAAAACAGCCCTAAAAACGCGCTAATTGATAAACACAAAAGTCCCAGCAACGAGAAGGGGAGCAGCTACGACACACATCCTAGCCAGAATGAAGCCCACCAAGAACTCAACTTTGGAAGTCGTTTCCCCGAAGGTTCAGGTCGATGATGACTTCATTGAGACGGACTATGAGTACCAAACGTCCCATGTGAAGCGGACGGCATCCGGACAACTGCAGGTGAGATGGTAGTTTCCTAACAAAACTAACAAATTTTCGATCAGTGTACAAATTTAGGGTAGAAGAGAGCATTTTCCGCTTGCCTCCCTGCTGACCTTCACATTGAACTTCTCTTTTTCCCCACTGCCTTACCCCCTTTGTTACACTTGGAAATTTTTTATCCAAATTAGAAATTTAAAATATCATCTATTGATGTTTGAAGAAGACCATCTAATTTAAGTAATTCCTCTTAATTAGAATTAGAGTACTTAAATTACTATGAAAAACTTGTAAATCTTTGTTGAAGGAAGGGAAAATTTCCAATTACTAGACGAGGAAACATCTGTTCCGAACTGGAAATCCAATCCAATATGCCGCCGCTCCCCAATTCGCTGCAGATAAAAATAGCGATAAGCGTGTTCGGATGTGGGGGTGGGCTCCATTACACCCTACACCAGAACCTACGGTTACATGGACCTGTGGACTGTTACAGTTACAGTTTATTGATTACTCGCACAGTTCCGCCTAAACAGCTGATGATAAACGCCGCTCATATCGCACCATCCTGGGGTGTGGGTGGCGTGATTCTGCGCGCAGGCGCCGTTTTTGGTCAGAGGGTGCTATTGAGTTTCAGTTAAGCAAATAAAATGGGAAAGTAAACCCATATTGAAACCCGATTACCCATTCTCAACTGAATGCGGTTGCAGTACGTGGCCAATGTTCCACTCCCGTCCAGCCACCCCAGCCACCCATCCGTGCAGTAAACTTATCCCTCCATCCCGGCCAGTAACCCACCCACGCTGCCCGCCTGGTTCAAGGTCAATGTCAGGCGATAAACCCAAAGAGAGCTGCTCCCCATTATGGAGGGAAGTCTGTTTCTCTTAGCATTCGAAAAGAGCTTCTTCGTCATCATAATTAGAATGATAATTTTGCCGGCCGGCAAGTTGGCTTCTTGTTTGTGTCCAACTTCTGGTTGGACTTTGCACCCAGCAGGTTGTCGAATTGCTCAGTTTCATCAGTTTTTTATTTCTGATAAAAATCAAAGAGCACGTTGACTCGGCACAAGTCGGACCAAGAATTTTAAAAATAAAAACTTGAAGATATTTGGGGGTTTCGACTTTTGGATACCTCTGAGATATGAAGACTTTATGGTTGATAATAATATATAATGTATAATATGATATAATAAAGGTTCTATCCCAAAGTTTTTTATTCTAAAACCTTGCACTGATTTCACCTGTTGGCATTAGTCAGACTTTATTAACGAAAATTTATTAGAGAAACGGGGGATGGGGAGACCTTAGTTCGGAAAACACCTGGCACCTAATAGTTAGCACCCTATCAGCCACCTGTTGCCAAGAGCCATCCAATCCGCAATACGCCTTCTATTCCAGCCCTCAGTGGGTATCAAAATCTGGTTCGCTGCGAAGAAATCATGCGATCATAATTTATGCTGATACCCTACCGGGGTGGTACGATATGAAGTGGCCATATAGCGATAAGATGGACGTGCCGGACCTATAATAAGAACAAATGGGTTGGGCTACTGGCTAATCAAAGCTATCAAACCTAATCAATGGCCAATTTTTGCAGGTGCACCCCCAGACTACGGCTCTGAAGATACGGACGGCTCGTCACGTTCCCAAGCTGGGAGTAATGCTGGTGGGCTGGGGCGGCAACAATGGATCCACCTTGACCGCCGCCTTGGAGGCCAACCGGCGTCAGCTCAAGTGGCGCAAGAGGACGGGTATCCAGCAGGCTAACTGGTTCGGTTCCATCACCCAGGCCTCGACTGTCTTTATCGGATCGGACGAAGTTGGGGGCGATGTTTATGTGCCAATGAAGGAGCTGCTGCCCATGGTGGAGCCCGACAACATCGTGGTGGATGGCTGGGACATCAGCCGTCTGCATTTGGGCGACGCCATGCGGCGAGCCGAGGTCCTGGACGTGGCCCTGCAGGACCAGATATACGAACAGCTCTCCCAGCTCCGGCCGCGTCCATCCATTTACGACCCGGACTTCATTGCCGCCAACCAGTCCGAGCGGGCCGACAATGTGATCCGTGGCACTCGCCAGGAGCAGTACGAGCAGATTCGCCGCGACATTCGCGATTTTAAGCAACGCAGTGGGGTCGAGACCGTCATTGTCCTGTGGACCGCCAACACAGAGCGCTTCTCCGAAGTCCAGGAGGGACTGAACGCCACCAGCAAGGAGCTGTTCGCTTCGCTGGCCGCCAACAACTCGGAGGTGTCTCCATCGACTATCTTCGCCATGGCCAGTATTGCTGAGGGGGTGAGTTGATAGAAACTATGTTAGATTTTAATCTTAATTATGTATTTTTTTCTTTCAGTGCACCTACATTAATGGTTCGCCACAGAACACCTTTGTTCCCGGACTCATCCAGTTGGCCGAAGAGAAAAAGGTTTTCATTGCCGGGGACGACTTCAAGTCGGGCCAGACCAAGATCAAGAGTGTCCTTGTGGACTTTTTGGTGGGCGCTGGCATCAAACCCGTGTCCATTGCCAGCTACAACCACCTGGGAAACAACGACGGCAAGAATCTGTCTGCTCCCCAGCAGTTCCGCTCCAAGGAGGTAAGTTGTTGGGAAGACATTAAGGATTAGTAGCTTAATCCAGGTCTTTTGATTGCAGATCTCCAAGAGCAATGTGGTGGATGACATGGTGGCTTCTAACAAGATTTTATACGCTGAAGATGAGCATCCCGATCATGTGGTGGTCATCAAATACGTGCCCTATGTGGGCGACAGCAAGCGGGCCATGGACGAGTACACCTCGGAGATCATGATGGGCGGCCACAACACCCTGGTTATTCACAACACGTGCGAGGACTCGCTCTTGGCCACGCCCCTTATTTTGGACCTGGTTATCCTGGGAGAGCTTAGTGCCCGCATCCAGCTGCGCAGCGCGGAGAACGAGTCCGCCCCCTGGATTCCCTTCAAGCCCGTTCTCTCCCTGCTGAGCTACTTGTGCAAGGCGCCACTGGTGCCCCAGGGCTCTCAGGTGGTCAACTCGCTGTTCCGCCAGCGGGCCGCCATCGAGAACATCCTTCGTGGCTGCATCGGCCTGCCGCCCATCTCTCACATGACCCTCGAGCAACGGGTAAGCAGGATCAGTGGACAATTTTTTATTCAAGCTTAATACAATTTTTTTAATTTTATTTTTTTGTAGTTCGATTTCGCCACCATTGCGAATGAGCCGCCACTGAAAAAGGCCAAGCTCTTGGGGCAATCTTGTGGCATCGAATCCACCACCAATGGCAAGAAACTTCAGGCCAATGGCCATAGCAATGGAGCCCCCAAGTTGGCTGCCAATGGGAAGGGTCACTGATTCGTGTCCGGGCATATGTTATTGAAAAATATATGATTTAATTGAATAAATTACAACTAGGCTTAAGATAACCATATTGAATAAATATTTTGATTGCGAAAAATACAATAGTTTTTGTTTCAAAGTCTTTCTCATAAGATTGGATTACTAAGATGGCGAAATATGATAAAATAGGTCAAATCAATAGGTTTAACAACGAAATTTGAGTAAAAACTTAAATAAACTATAAGGACATCATATAAAACTTTTGGCAATTCAATTTAATTTAATTTTAAAAAGAATAAAACAAAGCATACTTTTTGGCAGTAAAAGTAATGTTTTTACATAGCAGAAAAATGTAAGTTTTGATTGCCAACACTCATATTCAGATAGCCTGCTCTGAAAATTTATATTCTATTTTTCAAAAAGGGTACCCTATAAAAAGTAGGGTTTCAAAATTTCCCCAATTGGCCGCCTTCCGGTGGCCACAGCTCTGCCAATTTATTTCCGATCTGGAAATAGT